>CM042416.1:8925276-8950276 GCA_023634145.1 Thymallus thymallus | reverse complement strand
TCATTGAAATTATACCTGGATCTGCCTTATTTAAAACCCGTCTTAATTGTGCCTTTTACTAATAGAATTTTGAAGAACACCCCAAAGTAAGGACTTCTTCTCCTGGGCGTCCGTTAATGCCACATAGGTTATGTCTCAATGTTATCCAACGCAGCAGTGCTAGTGCTATAGAGTACTCGACATAAACAACATGCCTCACCATACTGTTCTCCAACAACTTTAAAAGGATTTTCCAGCGCAGCTAGCACCTTCAGTTCAAACCTGATTAATTGACTTGTCAGCAAAGTATTTTTATCCTTGTTCCTCAGTAGAATATGGATTCAGTCCTTCCCTTTGTCCTCTGGTGTCCTACCGAGGGGAGGGCCGTCCCTGTGACGTTCAGGACCAGACCTGGTTGGTCATTTTTTCTAATTGAAAAAAAAGAAAAATAATATAAATATAAATTTTGTACACAATAAAGAAATATATTACAGGTCAACATCTAAATAATGCTCCAGTGTTGATCAAAGCTCAGAACGCTACTGTTCCTTATCTGACTGAGTTCTAAAGGCGCCTGCGTCTTTGGAATCATGACCAGTGGTTTGTTCTTTATGTTCGCCTGCGTCCCCCGGATTTGCCTCCCAGATTGTCTTTTAGGCAGCACACTCCGCCCTCTCACGGCACAGGATGAGGGCCTGACACGTGAAACGAACTACCCCAGCTCGTAGTCGGCGTAAGTAGGCAACTAGAGACGCTGTTGATAGTGTGTTTGAGAGATGCCAAACAAAAGGTGATTTTAAAGCGACTCCTGCCGTGTCAACAGACATCCCCCAAACAAACAAAAACTGACTCTCTGAGAATGAGTGCACAATGAGTGCACAACTGGTAAATAGTGGTTTATAGATACAGTCAGTCAGGTGGCTAGCTGCCGGCAGAGACTTCTATTGCAGTAACGTTGAAGGGCTCTGGTTAGTATTACACTGAACAAAAATATAAACGCAACATGTAAAGTGTTTCATGAGCTGAAATAAAATATCCCAGAAGTGTTCCATACGCACAAAAAGCTTATTTCTCTCAAATGTTGTGCACAAATTTGTTTACATCCCTGTTAGTGAGCATTTCTCCATAATCCATCCACCTGACAGGTGTGGCATATCAAGAGTTCCCGAGTGGCGCAATGGTCTAAGGCACTGCATCTCTGTGCAAGAGGTGTCACTGCAGTCCCTGGTGTGAATCCAGGCTGAATCACATCCAGCTATGATTGGGAGTCCCATAGGGCGGCGCACAATTGGCCCAGTGTCGTCCAGGTTTGGCTGATGTAGGCCGTCATTGTAAATAAGAATTTGTTCTTAACTGACTTGCCTAGTTAAATAAAATAAGCTGATTACACAGCTGCATGGGAACTTAAAAAGGCCACTCTAAAATGTCACAATGCCACAGATGGCTCAAGCTGTTGGCATGCTGACTGCAGGAATGTCCACCAGAGCTGCTGACTGCAGGATGTCCACCAGAGCTGTTGCAAGAGAATTTAATGTTAATTTCTCTACCATAAGCCGCCTCCAATGTTGTTTTAGAGAATTTGGCAGTACATCCAACCGGCCTCACAGCCACAGACCACGAATAACCACGCCAGCCCAGGACCTCCACATCTGGCTTCTTTACCTGCGGGATCGTCTGAGACCAGCCATACGGACAGCTGATGAAACTGAGGAGAATTTCTGTCTCTAATAAATCCCTTTTGTGGGGAAAAACACATTTTAATTGGCTGGGCCTGGCTCCCAAGTGGGTGGGCCTATTCCCTCCTAGGCCCACCCATGGCTGCGCCTCCCAGGGCCTATTTATTTATTTAAATTGACTGATCTCCTTATATGAACTGTAACTCAGTAAACGTTGTTGCATGTTGCGTTTATGTTTTTAGTCAGAATACTTCTCCAGCTAGAAGGATGAAGTAAGAAGCTAACGTTAAACAGAGCCTACCTCAGCAGGAGAAAAAAATTGAGTAAAAAAATCGATACAGTTACATATCAGGGTATCTTTGAGACAATATATTGTATAGTTTTGACAATATAGCAATATTACTTTCACGCTAGTTGGCTGTTGCTGCACTTTCTCCATCTTCTTTTTTAGTAGGGAGCCAATTTGTTTTCAGCACTTTTATTTCCATCATTGATCAAAACTTGTTTTCTAATGGCTCTTCAGCAGCCATATGGTGAGCAATATGTTTGGAACATGAATCGCAATAAAATCAGAGTATCAAATCACAATACATTATGTTTCTATTTGAACATCTCTACATGGCCTATCTTCCATATAAGCCAGAATTAAAATGCAATCGGAATGCAAACAGTACAGTTCTAAAAATGTCATACGTTTTAGTTTATATCAGTGGTTGTTCATCTTATCCATTTCCCACCTTTTTTTCCCACTACATTAACACAGTAATAAGTAATAGTGTTTCCCACTACATTAACACAGTAATTAGTAATATTGTTTCCCACTACATTAACACAGTAATAAGTAATATTGTTTCCCACTACATTAACACAGTAATAAGTAATATTGTTTCCCACTACATTAACACAGTAATTAGTAATATTGTTTCCCACTACATTAACACAGTAATAAGTAATAGTGTTTCCCACTACATTAACACAGTAATAAGTAATATTTTTTCCCACTACATTAACACAGTAATTAGTAATATTGTTTCCCACTACATTAACACAGTAATTAGTAATATTGTTTCCCACTACATTAACACAGTAATTAGTAATAGTGTTTCCCACTACATTAACACAGTAATTAGTAATATTTTTTCCCACTACATTAACACAGTAATTAGTAATATTTTTTCCCACTACATTAACACAGTAATAAGTAATATTGGAACGAACTGCAAAAATCCTTGAAGCTAGAGGTTCTTATCTCCCTCACTAACTTTAAGCATCAGCTGTCAAAGCTGCTTATCGATCACTGCACCTGTATATAGCCATTCTGTAAATAGCCCACCCTACTACCTCATCCCCATTTTTACTTTATTATTTTCGCTAATTTTGCACTCCAGTATCTCTATTTGCACATCATCATTTGCACATCCATCATTCCAGTGTTAATGCTAATCTGTAATTTATCTCACCACTATGGTCAATTTATTGTCCTACCTTCCTAACCTTACTGCATTTTGCACTACATTTGCACTCTGTATATCGATCTTCTTTTGTGTTATTGACTGTACGTTTGTTTACTGTGTAACTCTGTGGGTTTTTTTGTCGCACTGCTTTGCATTGTCTTGGCCAGGTCGCAGTTGCAAATGAGAACTTGTTCTCAACTGACCTACCTGGTTAAATAAAGGTGAAATAATTTTTTTTTAAAAACTACATTAAAACAATAATAAGTAATATTTTTTCCCACTACATTAACACAGTAATAAGTAATAGTGTTTCCCACTACATTAAAACAATAATAAGTAATAGTGTTTCCCACTACATTAACACAGTAATAAGTAATATTGTTTCCCACTACATTAAAACAATAATAAGTAATATTGTTTCCCACTACATTAACACAGTATTAAGTAATAGTGTTTCCCACTACATTAACACAGTAATAAGTAATATTGTTCCCCACTACATTAACACAGTAATAAGTAATATTCAAATAAGTAATTTGAATGTGATAATATGATGATCTGTGTGCTCCATTGATGTCTGTTTGTGCGGAGCTTGATTAGTAATGCCTAGGAATACAAATGTGAACAACCAGCTAACAGGCTATGTGTTTGTAGACTGACTGAGGTGAATGAAACTACAGCAGACAACAGACCTCACTAAAACCCTGCTTACGGCCCTGGGGCCAACCAACCCAGTGGCTCCTCCCTCGGCAGTGCTGTTATCCCTAGGCAGGGATGAGGCAGGCTGCAGTGTATTAGTGTACAGTAGTACCTGCAGACTAATGTATAGCCATATGGATGACGTGTGTGTGTGTTACAGTGTGTGAGTGAGAATGGCAGCACAGTAACTGTATGCTCTCTGAAGGGGTGTTAAATACATTTTTGTGCCACTATAATATGTTTCACCTCTATAAAAGTTGAGATAATCAAAGAAGGAAGTTTGGTCTCGGTGTTGAAGAAGCTTGACAACTGTGTATTTATTTGGATCGTAATCCTACCCCCGAAGGGCAACTTTATGCTCTTCATTGCACTTGATACTTAAAAACAATTTTGTTCTGTAATTATGACACTTTATTCAATCTGCCACATAAACCACACAGGACACAGTGGAAATTCAAAGAGTACATATCATACTCAGTGTTGGAAAGTAACTCACTGGGAAGCAATCACAACTAATTTCATGAGCTGAGAATAAATGTGAGAAACAAAATGAAAAGCGGCACACCCGGGGGAGATATTCAATCGTCTAGGCTTAGAAAATACATAGTCGAATCCATAAACACATTCATCTAAAAGGACTTCTATTTCAGCTATGATTAGCACAACATTAGATTCCCTTATACCCTATACAGTACCATTCTGTTCCCAATGAGGGTATTTCTAAAATTGCTAGTTGTTCAAGTTCTGTTTATTGGCTGTTAGAGATTCTGTCTCATGTGATTTCTGTCTAATGTGATTTCTGTCTCATGTGATTTCTGTCTAACGTGATTTCTGTCTCACATAATGTCTGTCTAACGTGATTTCTGTCTAATGGGATTTATGTCTAACGTGATTTCTGTCTCACGTGATTTCTGTCTAACGTGATTTCTGTCTAATGGGATTTATGTCTAACGTGATTTCTGTCTCACGTGATTTCTGTCTAACGTGATTTCTGTCTAATGGGATTTATGTCTAACGTGATTTCTGTCTCACGTGATTTATGTCTAACGTGATTTCTGTCGATTGGGATTTCTGTCTAATGGGATTTATGACTAACATGATTTCTGTCTCACGTGATTTCTGTCTAACGTGATTTCTGTCTAATGGGATTTATGTCTAACGTGATTTCTGTCTAATGGGATTTATGTCTAACGTGATTTCTGTCTCACGTGATTTCTGTCTCACGTGATTTCTGTCTCACGTGATTTCTGTCTAACGTGATTTCTGTCTAATGGGATTTATGTCTAACGTGATTTCTGTCTAATGGGATTACTGTCTAATGGGATTTATTCGTCGCATGCTTCTACCTGCTACACAGAAACCAACCAAACTAAAATAATGAACGCGTGCACATCAGCCATCAATATTTGTACCAATTCTTGAGCTTGGACGCTGCCTTTGGACGCAACGCAAGCAGTATTGCAGCATTCATTGATTTCAAAGGAAGCATTCCCTCCATTGCTAATGGCTAAAGGCAATGCCGAACACCCCATTGCTGTAGTGTAGAAGAGCCGTCACATGATTTCTGTCTCACGTGATTTCTGTCCAATGTGTTTTCTGTCTAATGTGTTTGCTGTCTAATGGGATTTCTGTCTCACGTGATTTGACTCTAACCAGAATAGAAAGAGGAGTGGGAGGCCCCGGTGCACAACTGAGCAAAAGGACAAGTACATTAGAGTGTCTAGTTTGAGAAACAAGTCCTCAACTGGCAGCTTCATTAAATAGTACCCACAAAACACCAGTCTCAACGTCAACAGGGAAGAGGCGACTCCGGGATGCTGGCCTTCTAGGCAGAGTTGAAAAAAAAAAGCCAGTTTGCGCTGTTCTGTGAAGGGAGTAGTACACAGCGTTCTACAAGATCTTCTGTTTTTTGGCAATTTCTCGCATGGAATAGCCTTCATTTCTCAGAACAAGAATAGACTGATGAGTTTCAGAAGAGAGTTATTTGTTTCTGGCCATTTTGAGCCTGTAATCGAACCCACAAATGCTGATGCTCCAGATACGCAACTAGTCTAAAGGCCAGTTTTATTGCTTCTTTAATCAGCACAACAGTTTTCAGCTGTGCTAACATAATTGCAAAAGGGTTTTCTAATGATCAATTAGCCTTTTAAAACTATACACTTGGATAACAATTAGATAACACAACGTGCCATTGGAACACAGGAGTGATGGTGGTTAAAGATCAGCCGTTTCCAGCTACAATAGTCGTTTACAACATTTGCAATGTCTACACTGTATTTCTGATCAATTTGATGTTAATTTAATGGACAAAAATTAATAATCATAATTAAACTAGTTTTTAGAAGAACATTCCCATCAGCCTTCAGAGGATGTCTCTGTGTCTGTATGAGCCAGCCTCAAATCAGCTAAGATCACCTTAAGCGGTGTAGGGACAGAGGAAAATGTTTACCCAGTACGACTCCACTATAATGGGGTATAAGAGCATAAAAAATTACCGTTGGAGGGAGCTATGGCTAGCTGGTAGTCCCGCTGAAGCACCTCTGAAGGTTATGGCAAAACCAACCACCTTGATAAATGATGCCCCAAGTCTGTGTTAAAAAAAGAGAGGGAGAGAGAGACAGAGAGCAAGAGAGAGAGAGAGAGAGAGAAGAAGAAGTAGAGAATCCCCTGTTGAAAGGTCCAACAGATCTATTTCCCCTGGTGTGTTCCCTGTTCTGTTCTGTTCTGTACCTCCAGTGGATAATTCCGCCTGCTGGCCGTCAGACAGTGTGTGCGTCCCAAATGGCACCCTATTCCCTATGTAGTGCACTACTTTTGACCAGAGGCCCAATAGGATGCTATTTTAGATACATCCACGGTGCTGGAGCTGGACTGATCAGCAAAGCACCAAGTTAAAAGGGATTAAAGTGAGAGTTGACAGAATCCATGCCTCACAGCTGGTTGAGCTGCTATCTACTAGCTGATACCTCTGCGTTTCCCAAACTCGGTCCTCGTGAACCCAAGGGGTGCATGTTTCGATTTTTGCCCTAACACTACATAGCTGATTCAAATTATCAAAGCTTGATGATTAGCACTACACAGCTGATTCAAATTATCAAAGCTTGATGATTAGTTGATTATTTTAATCAGCTGTGTAGTGCTAGGGCAAAAAACTAAACGTGTTCCCCTTGGGGTCCCGAGGACTGAGTTTGGGAAACCCTGTACTACCTACAGCTGGTTGAGCTGATATCTAGTAGCTGCTACCTACAGCTGGTTGAGCTGATATCTAGTAGCTGCTACTTACAGCTGGCAGGTAGCATACCTGTTAAGGTGCTTCGGTGGTAGGTAGCATACCTGTTAAGATGCTTCGGTGGTAGGTAGCATGCCTGTTAAGGTGCTTCGTTGGTAGGTAGCATACCTGTTAAGGTGCTTCGGTGGTAGGTAGCATAACTGTTAAGGTGCTTCAGTGGTAGGTAGTATACCTGTTAAGGTGCTTCAGTGGTAGGTAGCATACCTGTTAAGGTGCTTCGGTGGTAGGTAGCATACCTGTTAAGGTGTTTCGGTGGTAGGTAGCATACCTGTTAAGGTGTTTCGGTGGTAGGTAGCATACCTGTTAAGGTGCTTTGGTGGTAGGTAGCATACCTGTTAAGGTGGTAGGTAGCATACCTGTTAAGGTGCTTCGGTGGTAGGTAGCATACCTGTTAAGGTGCTTTGGTGGTAAGTAGCATACCTGTCCTTTCCTTCATTGAAATGTTTACAATACCAGAGTAAATTGTTCTGCAATGAAGAAAAAAACTAATTGCAGAATTATCAGCAAATTATTAGATGGCTGGTAGTTTTTGGCCACTCTGCATTTCTCCGGTAAACCATTGTTGCGTGGGAGGGGAGGAAGGAGAAGGAGAAGAAGCTGGCCGACACAGGTGGAATTAGTTGCATGTTTTTCATGTGAATGCATTGGGCAGCAGCAGAGGGAATTACAGCATGAAGGGTACAGCAGCAGAGGGAATTACAGCATGAAGGGTACAGCAGCAGAGGGAATTACAGCATGAAGGGTACAGCAGCAGCAGCAGAGGGAATTACAGCATGAAGGGTACAGCAGCAGCAGAGGGAATTACAGAATGAAGGGTACAGCAGCAGAGGGAATTACAGCATGAAGGGTGCAGCAGAGGGAATTACAGCATGAAGGGTACAGCAGCAGTAGAGGGAATTACAGCATGAAGGGTACAGCAGGAGCAGCAGAGGGAATTACAGCATGAAGGGTACAGCAGCAGCAGAGGGAATTACAGCATGAAGGGTACAGCAGCAGCAGAGGGAATTACAGCATGAAGGGTACAGCAGCAGCAGCAGCAGCAGCAGAACAGAACAGGATGAGGGCTTGCTGCTTGTGATGTTTGCTTTGCACTGGAACAGGCAGCATCGGTCACAGTCACAATGTTGCATGGAAGCAGCTACTCACTGGCCCTGAGGGGTCCACAGGCACCGGAGTGCACCCTGCATAATACAAAGACACACCCTGAAGCAGGAATCAGTGACTGCCCTTCCTGTGTGTGTCTGTGTGTCTTTCCCTGCTCCCCTGCTCCTCTCAGTATTTCAAAACCAGCCACTCGCCTCTGCTTAGATTCCCTGCTAATCGTAATATTATGTTTAATAAAAACAATGGGAAGAGGAATGGATGGACAGACAGACAGACAGAGGAGAGGAAGGTAAGAGGTGTTACTGATTTCTCTCTCTCCCTTTTCCCTCTTTCTCTCCCCATCTACTTCTCCCTCTCCCTCTCCCTGTTTCTCTCTCCCTCTGTTTCTCTCTCCCTCTCTCCATTTGTCTCTCTCCCTCCCTCTCTCTCTCTCTACACCCCCCCCCCCCCACTCTGCAACAATCTTCAGTAATGCTCTACACTACTGCAAATAATGATACTTCAACTGGTGGGGGTAGTAATGGACACTCTCTGCCTGGCATCAATAACGTGGTAATGAAAACCATTTATCCCAATGAGGTGTCATGATCCTGTATGAGGCCCTATGATCTCCCAGACATCCACGCCCCCACAGAGAGGTAGACAGACAGGCAGCTCACCTCTCCTCTCAGCCTCTGAGCTCTCCTCTCAGCCGCTCAGCTTTCCTCTCCTCTCAGCTCTTCTCTCAGCCGCTCAGCTTTCCTCTCCTCTCAGCCTCTCAGCTCTCCTATCAGCCGCTCAGCTTTCCTCTCCTCTCAGCCTCTCAGCTCTCCTCTCAGCCTCTCTCCTCTTAGCTCTCCTCTCAGCCGCTCAGCTTTCCTCTCCTCTCAGCCTCTTACCTCTCCTCTCAGCCTCTCAGCTCTCCTCTCAGCCTCTCAGCTCTCTTCTCAGCCGCTCAGCTCTCAGCTCTCCTCTTAGCCTATCAGCTCTCCTCTCAGCCCTCCTCTCAGCCTCTCAGCTCTCCTCTCAGCCTCTTAGCTCTCCTCTCAGTACTCCTCTCCTCTTAGCTCTCCTATCAGCTCTCCTCTCAGTACTCCTCTCCTCTTAGCTCTCCTATCAGCTCTCCTCTCAGTACTCCTCTCCTCTTAGCTCTCCTATCAGCTCTCCTCTCAGTACTCCTCTCCTCTCAGCTCTCCTCTCAGTACTCCTCTCCTCTCAGCTCTCCTCTCAGCTCTCCTCTCCTATCAGCTCTCCTCTCAGTACTCCTCTCCTCTCAGCTCTCCTCTCAGTACTCCTCTCCTCTCAGCTCAGCTCTCCTCTCAGCTCTCCTCTCAGTACTCCTCTCCTCTCAGCTCTCCTCTCAGCTCTCCTCTCAGCTCTCCTCTCAGCTCTCCTCTCAGTACTCCTCTCCTCTCAGCTCTCCTCTCCTATCAGCTCTCCTCTCAGTACTCCTCTCCTCTCAGCTCTCCTCTCAGCTCTCCTCTCAGTACTCCTCTCCTCTCAGCTCTCCTCTCAGCTCTCCTCTCAGTACTCCTCTCCTCTCAGCTCTCCTCTCAGTACTCCTCTCCTCTCAGCTCTCCTCTCAGCTCTCCTCTCCTATCAGCTCTCCTCTCAGTACTCCTCTCCTCTCAGCTCTCCTCTCAGTACTCCTCTCCTCTCAGCTCTCCTCTCAGCTCTCCTCTCAGCTCTCCTCTCCTATCAGCTCTCCTCTCAGTACTCCTCTCCTATCAGCTCTCCTCTCAGTACTCCTCTCCTCTCAGCTCTCCTCTCAGTACTCCTCTCCTCTCAGTACTCCTCTCCTCTCAGCTCTCCTCTCAGTACTCCTCTCCTCTCAGCTCCCCTCTCAGTACTCCTCTCCTCTCAGCTCTCCTCTCAGCTCTACTCTCCTCTCCTCTCCTCTCAGTACTCCTCTCCTCTCAGCTCTCCTCTCAGCTCTACTCTCCTCTCCTCTCCTCTCAGTACTCCTCTCCTCTCAGCTCCCCTCTCAGTACTCCTCTCCTCTCCTCTTAGCTCTCCTCTCAGCTCTCCTCTCCTCTCCTCTCCTCTCAGCTCTCCTCTCAGCTCTCCTCTCCTCTCAGCTCCCCTCTCAGTACTCCTCTCCTCTCCTATCAGCTCTCCTCTCAGCTCTCCTCTCCTCTCAGCTCTCCTCTCAGTACTCCTCTCCTCTTAGCTCTCCTCTCAGCTCTCCTCTCCTCTCAGCTCTCCTCTCAGCTCTCCTCTCCTCTCAGCTCTCCTCTCAGCTCTCCTCTTAGCTCTCCTCTCAGTACTCCTCTCCTCTTAGCTCTCCTCTCAGCTCTCCTCTCAGTACTCCTCTCCTCTCAGCTCTCCTCTCAGCTCTCCTCTCAGCTCTCCTCTCAGTACTCCTCTCCTCTCCTCTCAGCTCTCCTCTCAGCTCTCCTCTCCTCTCAGCTCTCCTCTCAGCTCTCCTCTCAGTTCTCCTCTCCTCTCAGCTCTCCTCTCAGCTCTCCTCTCAGTACTCCTCTCCTCTCAGTACTCCTTTCCTCTCAGCTCTCCTCTCAGCTCTCCTCTCAGTACTCCTCTCCTCTCAGCTCTCCTCTCAGCTCTCCTCTCAGTACTCCTCTCCTCTCAGCTCTCCTATCAGCTCTCCTCTCCTATCAGCTCTCCTCTCCTATCAGCTCTCCGCCCGGCTGCGTAACCTTGCATGTCTTCTATAAAAGCACTGGGAAGAAAGCTGATACCTGAACTGTAGGCTGATGGTGTGATCTATAGAAAATACAGCATTCTGATGATGACACACAAGACATGAAATATGAAAAGACTGATCATAGGAGAACAGAATAATGTATAGAATCAAATCCATTAACCTGTGTGTGTGTAGTACGTTGTACTGTATAGACCTACACTGAGACCTGTTAGCGTTAGGTTTAATACCAAAAGACAATCTGTTGCAGCTTCAACCACATGAATGTTGTTTGCTCATTTGGAAGATAAAATATATTCAAATGGGCTGTGTACTAATGAATGGATTATAAGACTTGCTATTCTCAACCAATTAACTCTTCCTCAACCTCCATACAGTATATGGAAAGCATAGAGAGAAGCCAGCCATATAATGAGAATACAACCAACGTCTGCATTAACATTTTGATGCCTTTGCAATGCGAAATGTTTAGTTTTTTGCTCCCTGGTTAAACCTCTAAACAAAAAAAACCCATACATTATTAATTGAAATGTTCTTCTGCATTGTGATAAATTCAGCTTCTTTGGGAATACATGTCACCTCTTGTTAATGTGATGAGGTAGAGGAAGAGTGAGGGAGTCGCTGCCAGAGGCCAAACCCAGTGTTGCTGCGTTGCTACACGGCCAGGGCCGCAACTTAGAATGGCTTTCATAAGAATAAAAGTATCCAAACACAGTACCGTACTGTTTTGTAACTTTTTCTGTGCAGTAAAATGAGACTTTGTGAGCAATGACCTGGTGAATGCTATTATTACATACCTACATGGACAAGTACCAGCAGTTGTAAATAGTATTGAAAGTATTGAATGTGGCTGCTATTTGTACACATGGCGAACAGTGTATCCAAACATGATATTAGAGAAATATATATAATTTTATGTGAATTCAGGTAAATAAAACAGCAATTGTAGATTTAGATGTTTCCATCTCTCTGCAGCCAGACTGTCTAAAGCAGTGTTGTGCCTTTTTGCTTTTATTCGTCCATCACGTCATTGTCAACTTATACTGTAATTTCAAAGGCAGACAAATGTTTAAAAAAAATAAAGGTTAGGTGGAAATCATTGGCAAAGTCAAAATGGAATAAAATTAGCCTGGTTGATTGAACAGCTGAAAGACACAAGCGTGCATAAAATAGTATTTGAATGAAACAAAACACTGTACAACTGGTCTCCTCAATGTCAGTCAATCCAGAAGCCTGTCTTTGAGCTGCTCTCCCCTGTGATGTCCGCTGCATATTCATCCATTGTAACAAAGCTTTTAAGGAAAGCTCATCGGCAGGCAGACACCACTTCTACTTCCTCCTGTTAAAAGTGTCTGCCTCTTGCATTGAGCCGGTGATTAAGTTATCCTGGGAAATTAGGTGTTGTGTTTTCAGTGTGAATGTCAGCGGAAGGAACAGCGGAAGGAAAGTCACCCCAACATCATTGAGAATCTGTTTTGGAAACCAAACATACAGACCTGGGTTCACATAGTATTCTTTTTAAATACTTTGAGGATTTGCTTGAGCCAAAATGGGTGGGGTTTGCACTTTTGGGACTATTCCACTGGTTACATTGCGCCAAACTTAATTTTCTGGCGCAAGGACTCAGTATTAGGACTCAGGATTAGGACTCAGCACTAGGACTCAGTATTAAGACTCAGCATTATGATTCAGCACTAGGACTCAGCACTAGGACTCAGCACTAGGACTCAGCACTAGGACTCAGTAATAGGACTCAATAATAGGACTCAGTATTAGGACTCAGTATTAGCACTCAGCACTAGGACTCAGCACTAAGACTCAGCACTAGGACTCAGCACTAGGACTCAGCACTAGGACTCAGCACTAGGACTCAGCATTATGATTCAGCACTAGGATTCAGCACTAGGACTCAGCACTAGGACTCAGCACTAGGACTCAGCATTATGATTCAGCACTAGGACTCAGCACTAGGACTCAGCACTAGGACTCAGCACTAGGACTCAGCACTAGGACTCAGCATTATGATTCAGCACTAGGACTCAGCACTAGCACTCAGCATTATGATTCAGCACTAGGACTCAGCATTATGATTCAGCACTAGGACTCAGCACTAGGACTCAGCACTAGGACTCAGCACTAGGACTCAGCACTAGGACTCAGCACTAGGACTCAGCATTATGATTCAGCACTAGGACTCAGAATTATGATTCAGCACTAGGACTCAGCATTATGATTCAGCACTAGGACTCAGCATTATGATTCAGCACTAGGACTCAGAATTATGATTCAGCACTAGGTGCCTAAAGAACAGATTACAGGTAATTGGTCCTTCTTTATTTAACATTTTGACTGTTGAATAATCACTGTAGCTTTCATTTCAGTTACTGTATTTGTCTACAGCTATACTGCGCTGCTTCTGCTTCTGATGGGGAGATTAAATTACATGATGAGTTTAATATTGTTGTCAGAGTCAGCAAAACATTTCCATGGTAATGTAATACCAACATATGCTGCGACAGTCACCAAAGCCCAAACAGAGACAGTCATGTAGAATATAATGTATGCTATTTATCCAAAGAGACTCTGGGTGGACCCGGCTGAGACAGTGTTCAAGTCTCCCCAGCATTTGGCTGATTATCTTCGCCCTCTTTCTCTAAAGGGGCCATTATTTGTCCTGCTCACTGTGACTGTCAGGATGTGTCCCAAATTGCACCCCATTCCCGATATCACTCTGGTCAAAAGTAGTGCAATAAATAGGGCATTGGGTGCCATTTGGGACGCATAATCATACAGAGACAGTTCATGACTATTGGTTATGGAACGTGTTGTTGTCATTGTCATGAACCTCTAATGCAGCATGACAGACCTGGAGACCAAGACACTAATCTGCTCTACTACACTATGGATCTGCATACCAAATGACACCCTATTCCCTACATAGTGCACTATGTTTACTATTTAGTGCACAAATTAAGTGGATTAAATATGACACCATTTGGGATGAAGCCTGGGAGTGCTTTTCCTAGACTTCCTGACCCAGTTTAACTGCTGGGAGATCATACAAACTATGGATGAGCTCAGCCATTCAAGTACTGTATTACTGTATTACTATATTACTATGCTGTATTACTGCAGTACTGTATTACTATAGTACTGTATTACTGTAGTAGCCTAGTGGTTAAGAACGTTGGGCCAGTAACTGAAAGGTTGCTGGTTCAAATCCCTGAGACGACTAGGTGAAGAATCTGTCAATGTGCTTTGAGCAAGGCACTTAACTGTAAGTCTCGCTGGATAAGAGAATCTGATAAATTACTAAAATAAATTGCTCTACTTGTTGGTGCCTTTGGACACTTTTGTGTTTCTCCTTATTCAGCCGGGAAGAATTATATTCATGCAATACATTAATGTTTAATAGACTGCATTGCAGAGAAAACTGATTTATTTGGCCATAGATAATCCATATTCTGTAAGAATGGTGTGTATATGAGATAGAGAGAGAGAGAGAGAGAGAGAGAGAGAGAGAGAGAGAGAGAGAGAGAGAGAGAGAGAGAGAGAGATACTCCCCACCATTTGCCTCTGCAGCGCGACACATCTCCTTCGCACAGAGTTGATCAGGCTGTTGATTGTTGTTGCCTGTGGAATGTTGTCCCACTCCTCTTCAATGGCTGTGGGAAGTTGCTGGATCAGTTTCCAGGAATTGTGTACAGATCCTTGTGCCATTATCATGCTGAAACATGAGGTGCTGGCGACGGATGGATGGCACGACAATGAGCCTCAGGATCTCGTCACGGTATCTCTGTGCAATTAAATTTCCATCGATAAAATGCAATTGTGTTCGTTGTCTGTAGCTTATGCCTGCCCATACCATAACCCCATCGCCACCATGAGGCACTCTGTTCACAATGGTGACATCAGCAAACCACTCGCCCACATGATGCCATACACGTGGTCTGCGGTTCTGAGACCGGTTGGACTTTCTGCCAAATTCTCTAAAACAACGTTGGAGGTGGCTTATGGTAGAGAAATTAACATTAAATTCTCTGGCAACAGTTGTGGTGGACATCCTGCAGTCAGCATGCCAATTGCAAGCTGTCTTAAAATCTCAATCTGTGGCATTGTGTATTTTTTTTTACCCCTTTTTTCTCCCCAATTTTGTGATATCCATTTAAAATCCAATTACAATCTTGTATCATCGCTCCAACGGGCTAGGGAGAGGCAAAGGCAGAGTCATGTGTCCTCTGAAACATGACCCGCCAAACCGTGCTTCTTAACATCCTCCAGCTTTACCCAGAAACCAGCTGCACCAATGTGTCGGAGGAAACACAATTCAACTGACGACCGAAGTCAGCCTGCAGGCGCTCGGCCCACCACAAGGAGTCGTTAGAGCGCCTCCGGCCAAACCCTCCCCTACACCGACCAAACCTGGGCCAATTGTGCACCGCCCTTTGGGACTCCCAGTCACAGCCAGATGTGACACAGCCTCGGATCGAATCTGGGTCTGTAGAGTGATGCCTCGAGCACTGCGATGTAGTGCCTTAGACCGCTGCGCCATGGCATTGTGTTTTGTGACAAAACTGCACATTTTAGAGTGTCCTTTTATTGTCTCCAGCACTAGGTGCACCTGTGTAATGATCATGCTGTTTATTTAGCTTCTTTGATAACCCATCCACCTGACAGGTGTGACCTATCTTGGCAAAGGAGTAATGCTCACTAACAGGGATGTAAACAAATGTGGTCACAACATTTGAGCAAAACAAGCTTTTTGTGGGTATGGACCATTTTTGGGATCTTTTATTCAGCTCATGAAACATGGGACCAACACTTTACATGTTGCCTTTATATTTTTGTTCAGTGTGTGTATATATATACTGTATATATACTGTATATGTTAAATAAATTGGGGGGGATATTGATCCGTGGGCCAACAAAAGGGGTATTGCCAGTTGCCCATCCCTGCTGTAGAGGAAAGAGTAATGTTGAACCACTTACAAATTGAATGAACTTTAAAAGGGGAGAATAATTTCCACTGTTGTTTTCATATGATTTGTGTGTTTTTTTCTGCTTTATGGTTATAGCACTTCATTGAATTAGTGTTGTCTCTCAACTCCAGGCCGATGCAGATTTCTTCACCCCAAACAATCCCCCAAACATTCTCCCAACTTTCATACACTGAGGACATAATCTAAAACTATTACAATTGTTAAATTTCATTCATTTGGATTTCAGTAGCTTTGATTTATTAATTGTTTGTGTGTTTCTTCTCATATGCTCAATGGAAATGCTATGTTGAAAACCGCCCAAATCACCACGATATCCACAACCCTGCATATACTGCCAATCCGCCAGTACCCCCACAGAATGTGAAGATTTATTCAATTGCCAAATCATATCTATCCAGGATGACAAAATAATATTGATGAATTTGGATCGCTATAGGTCTGGGCACAATTAAATGACTCCTGCAACCTCTCCCCCATCTCCCTCTCCCCCATCTCCCTCATCTCCCCCATCTCCCTCATCTCCCATCTCCCTCTCCCCCATCTCCCTCATCTCCCCCATCTCCCTCATCTCCCTCATCTCCCTCTCCCCCATCTCCCTCTCCCTCATCTCCCTCTCCCCCATCTCCCTCTCCCCCATCTCCCTCTCCCCCATCTCCCTCTCCCTCATCTCCCTCTCCCCCATCTCCCTCTCCCCCATCTCCCTCTCCCCCATCTCCCCCGTTGGGCTACAAGGGCAGAAGCACACACAGCATCAGTCTGAGATCCCCTTTAATGAGCCCCAGAGGAACACACACACACACCCTGCCCCGCTACACACCCTGCCCCGCTACACACCCTGCCCCGCTACACACCCTGCCCTGCTACACACCCTGCCCCGCTACACACCCTGCCCCGCTACACACCCTGCCCCGCTACACACCCTGCCCCGCTACACACCCTGCCCCGCTACACACCCTGCCCCGCTACACACCCTGCCCCGCTACACACCCTGCCCCGCTACACACCCTGCCCCGCTACACACCCTGCCCCGCTACACACCCTGCCCCGCTACACACCCTGCCCCGCTACACACCCTGCCCCGCTACATGCATGCACACATGCAGATACACAAACATCCCCCTCTCCTCTCCCAGTCAAAGAGGACCTGTGATCATACTCTGAGTATACCAAACATTAAGAACACCTTCTTAATATTGAGTTAGCGTTCCACAGGGATGCCGGACCATTTTGATTCCAATGCTTCCCACAGTTGTGTCAAATTGGCTGGATAGCCTTTGGGGGATGGATCATTCTTGATACACATGGGAAACTGTTGAGCGTGAAAAACCCAGCAGCGTTGCAGTTCTTGACACAAACCAGTGCACGTGGCACCTACTACCATACCCCGTTCAAATGCACTTAAATCTTTTGTCTTGCCCATTCACCCTTTGAATGGCACACATACACAATCCATGTCTCAATTGTCTCAAGGCTTAAAAATCCTTCTTTAACCTTTCTCCTCCCCTTCATCTAAAGTGGATTTAACAAGTGACATCAATAAGAGATTATAGCTTTCACCTGGATTCACCTGTTTAGTCTGTGTCATGGATAGAGCAGCTGTTCTTAAAGTGGAACTGACAGCATTTTAGTAACATGAAATCTTAATATAAAATCTGTTAATATACAACCTCATGAAGAGCATTTCTTTTTTTATAAGCGAGCACTTAGATATGGTCATTTTCACGTTTTCATAAATTCTTTGGGAATAACATATCGTAAGGCATTTGTGAAAATTCTATATCAATATAGAGTGGGAAAATGGGACAATTAATATACACTGCAGTAAACATCTATCCAGTCCAGTCCAGGAGTCTACACAGACCGGTGCGCCATAGCCAATCGGAGCTACAGTAGGCTTCTATGCAAACAAGCCATTTGCCACACAGGCCTTCCATCATTCACTTTGAACAGGACTGTGTGATTACAGGCAGTTGCAACAGCGCGACTTTAGATCATTAGAAAGCATTCAGCAAAAAATACAAAATACCACGGGAGTCCTCTTACATTTGGAAACTTTACAGTCCTATTTATTGATCAAACAAACACGAAAAGGAAGTCTATCTTCACCTATACTGTATGCACACCAACAACAAGATCAACAACTAATGGTAACCAGAGCAAGATGAGATCAAATCTAATGAAGGAACATTAGATAAACCCTCTCAAACTTCTGGACGTCAAAGTTGCACTGATAAAAGATCGGGAATAGTAAGTAGCCTGCTCATCCTTCTGCAACTTGCCTGCCAATGCATGCTTGTCCCAACCAAGCACCCAAGCTAACTGGCTAAAGTTGGCTAGCTTGCTAGCTACTTCCAGACACAAATGAGAGAACACCTCACTCTGACCATTTTACTCGCCCTAGCAGAGCTTGTTAGGTTGTTTACATATTACTATTTTTTACTGACACCGGTCATATTCAGCGAATGTTGTGCTTTCGTAAATTCATCAGTTATTCTGCGCTCTGGCACACTCAGACGAGTGCTCTGAAATCAGAGTAGAAAACCAGAGTGAATATGCTAACTGGGTAACATTCGTTCAAGTATAGCTAACTAGCTAAGCGATTCACATTTCTTGCTAGCTAAACAAATGACATTGCATATTTAGCTGATTAGCGACCGAAAAACGACATGAGGTGAAAAAGTAGTCCACTCACCCACTCCTCCAATGACATGACATCCTCCTAACAGCTATCTAGCTAATGTTAGGGTCTGTGTTTTTAGATTGCTACATAAATAGATATGCTAGCCTATTAGCCACGTTATGACTGACTTGTGATCGTTAGAATTGCTAGATCGATTGTATTGACATTCCGAGCCTTAGTTACATGACTCTGTTTTTGTCCAAAATTTTGAGTCATTGAAACTGAAACAGTGCATCCCGAATGATAGCAGCAAACAATGTACCAGGTAGGCCAGCTGTGATTTACAACCTGAAAGCAATATTTTTTGGACTACCAAGAAATGTATTGGTGAATTATATTAATCATCAAACTGAATCCATCTATTTTTTTTTACCTTTATTTTACTAGGCAAGTCAGTTAAGAACAAATTCTTATTTACAACAACGGCCTAGGAACAGTGGGTGAACTGCCTTGTTCAGCTCAGGGATTCGATCTGGCAACCTTTCAGTTAAGGGCCGAACACTCTAACCACTAGGCTAACTGCCACCCCATTCTGTATTGGTGAATTATATTAATCATGAATTGAACTGCATCCATCTATTCTGTATTGGGGAATTATATTAATCATGAATTGACCTGAATCCATCTATTCTGTATTGGTGAATTATATTAATCATTGATCTACATCCATCTATTCTGTATAGGTGAATTATTTTAATCATTGAACTGCATCATCTATTCTGTATTGGTGAATTATAAGAATTATTGAACTGCATCATCTATTCTGTATTGATGAATTATATGAATCATTTAAGTACCTCATCTATTCTGTACTGGTGAATTATATTAATCATCATTGAAAATAAATGAGTCAAATAGAACCTATTTTTTAAAAACCTCTGTTAAAGTTGGTTTTGTATGATAAACTGGGAAATTGATATCTTTGACTGATATTATGATTGTCTGTTTGTTTCATATCTGCAAAGTAGTTAAAACGCTGTCAGTTCCACTTGAATGTTTTTGTATACTCAATGTACCTTCTTATATCTCACCCACCTTGCCATCTCACCTCAATCTGCCATCTCATCCACCCGGCCATCTCACCCACCCTTCCATCTCACCTCACCATGGCATCTTAGCCACCCTGCCATCTCACCTCAATCTGCCATCTCATCCACCCGGCCATCTCACCCACCCTGCCATCTCACCTCACCCTGCCATCTCACCTCACCATGGCATCTCACCCACCCTGCCATCTTACCCACCCTGCCATCTCACCTCACCATGGCATCTCACCTCACCTTGGCATCTCACCTCACCTTGGCATCTCACCCACCCTGCCATCTCACCTCACCCTTCCATCTCACCCACCCTGCCATCTCACCCACCCTGCCATCTCAACTCACCCTGCCATCTCACCTCACCATGCTATCTCACCCACCCTGCCATCTCACCCACCCTGCCATCTCTTTATGGTCCTGTGAACAGTGGAAGGTAACAAGCCTGGTCCGCTCAGTCACCTCTCCTCTCCACCTCTCCCCACCCCTTTCCACCTCTTCTCCCCACCCCTCACAGCTCCACCTCTCCCCACCCCTCACATCTCCACCGCTCCCCTCTCCACATCTTCACCTCTCCCCACCCCTCACATCTCCACCTCTCCCCACCCCTCACATCTCCACCGCTACCCTCTCCAAATTTCCACCTCTCCCCACCCCTCACCTCTCCACATCTCCACCTCTCCCCACCCCTCACATCTCCACCTCTCCCCTCTCCACATCTCCACCTCTCCCCTCTCCACCTCTCCCCACCCCTCACATCTCCACCTCTCCCCACCCCTCACATCTCTACCTCTCCCCTCTCAACTTCTCCACCTCTCCCTTCTCCACATCTCCTCCTCTCCACCTCTCCCCCTCTCCTCCCCACCTCTCCCCCTCCCCTCCCCACCCCTCACCTCTCCCCCTTTCCCGCTCTCCTCTCACCCTCTCCATTTCCCCTCTCCCCCCTCCAACCCACCTCTCCCCTCTCCTCTCCACCCCCTCTCCACTGTAAACCTGACAGACAGCTCCTTTAATGCCCCTGCGCCAGCCTCCTAATCCATTTTGCCATGCCCCCGCGACACCACGACAACGCGACACTGCGACCTTGACAGCCTTTCTTTTCCCTGTGAGCCTCACAGCACGTCTCTGCCACCGCATCCCAATTTATTTATTTATGGGTTTTGATGCCTTCAAAGAATGACACGTAATAGGGCCTCTATCTCCTCTTCACACACACACACACACACACACACACACACACACACAAACACACACACACACACACACACACACACACACACACACACACAGGCACAGGCACACACACACACACAGGCAAGTCAAAGCAGCCCATGGTTATTACCTTTTGTTTGTTTGTCTCAACGGTGGTGCAGTCTAATGCCTGCAGAAGTGTTTAATGAGAGATTAACTGGGGGTCTTGAACTTTGTAACCTTTGAAGAACAGGTCTGAACTGAAGAAGAGCTATCTGGATGTACTTTACCCTTCATACACAGGATATAAATGAACATGATTTTAGATGCTGAGAATCAGCAACAATACTGCATTGTAATGCAATTCAAAACCCCAAATAGAAACATTATCTTTTTGGCTTGGTTTAAATAGTTTGAGGGTGGTAACACGTTATTTTAGATGATAAGTTAATTCTTGTGCTTTTTACTGTAAACTGCCTGCGACTGAACATTGTTTCCATTCAATGCTGCCTCAGTCTTACTGCTGGCGTCATACCAGAGATTGATAGCTATGTAATAGCATCCAGTGCACACAAAGAGACAATGGAGAAATGTGCTGATGGCAGTTTGAGTCGTGATCAAGGTAATCAGTGTGAGACGCAGCAGACACCGCCATTTGAGGAGGTTGTTTGTTATTCTGTGAAATGTGCATTCTGTTAATTGTTTACAGTCGTTAATCAAATTAGCAAATCTGCTTCCCAAATGGCACCCTATTTCCTATATAGTGCACTATTTTTGACCAGGGCCCTGTTCAAAAGTAGTGCACTATGTAGAGAATAGGTTGCCATTTGGGACGCTGCCAAAGTCTCACACATCAGAGAGGAACTGAGCGGTAGTCAATCTGAGCAATAGTGTCCAGAGTCGTAGTGTTTCATCAAACATTAATCATCTCACCCCCAGCACAGTCATCTCAACGCACATTATGAATAAACACACACACACAATTAATCCATATGCTTTTGCAGATGTAGCTAGTGAGGTTTCCTTTGCTTTGGTTTCAGTGTTTGTTTGGAATAAGACCTGGTTTGTTGATGCTGTTTTGGTGAACTCATTACATGGTTGTGGATTGTACCCGTTGTCTGTGTAGTGAGACGTCTAGATTCTCCATGCTGTAATAAATGCATAGACAGTGGCATGATGTTGTTCTGCTAATTGCTTCACAGGCTCTGCATTACTCTAATGATTCGTGAAATGAGATGAAACCATTGTGATTGGTGATGTTCCCGACCGTTTACACTGATTGCTACGTACTTATATGAATTATGAGTATGGCTGCTTAGCATAAGAGCCTGAGTTCACTTACCCAGCATAATCTTTATAAAGTTTATGAAAAATAGCCTAGCATATCATCTGGGACTGTACAGTATGCATCAAATGTCTCAGAGTAGGACTGCTGAAATCTCATTTGGATCCTAAATCAGCCATCTTACTCTGAGACGCTTGATACATTCGTCCCCCTCCCTGGATCTGATTGGAATGAAACGCAGTGCTGGCTTTAGGTTGGCAAGGGTCCCATCCAGAAACAACCTCTTGCCCCTACAAGCCTACCCCGTCCTACAGACCTACCCCGTCCTACAGTCCTACCTCGTCCTACAGGCCTACCCCATCCTACAGGCATACCCCGTCCTACATGCCTACTGCCGCCTATAGGCCAAGCCAATCCTACAGACCTACCCTGTCCTACAGGCCTACCCCGTCCTACAGGCCTACCCCGTTCTATAGGCCTAGCCCGTCCTACAGACCTACCCCGTCCTACCCCGTCCTACAGTCCTACCTCGTCCTACAGGCCTACTCCGTCCTACAGGCCTACCTCGTCCTACAGGCCTACTCCGTCCTACAGGCCTACCTCGTCCTACAGGCCTACTCCGTCCTACAGTCCTACTCCGTCCTACAGGCCTACTCCGTCCTACAGGCCTACCTCGTCCTACAGGCCTACTCCGTCCTACAGGCCTACTCCGTCCTACAGGCCTACCTCGTCCTACAGGCCTACTCCGTCCTACAGGCCTACCTCGTCCTACAGGCCTACTCCGTCCTACAGGCCTACCTCGTCCTACAGGCCTACTCCGTCCTACAGGCCTACTCCGTCCTACAGGCCTACCTCGTCCTACAGGCCTACTCCGTCCTACAGGCCTACCCCCTCGGAACAAAGATTGGCAATGTATGAAAGCATTACTATGTGAATGAAATGTGTTGTGATTATCTTTCCACAGCTATTTCTGATCATGAAAACATTCACGCACACACACACACACACACACACACACACACACACACACACACACACACACACACACACACACACACAGCATTACACAGAACTAGGAAATAAGTT
The DNA here is from genome assembly GCA_023634145.1 of Thymallus thymallus. Taxonomy (NCBI): domain Eukaryota; kingdom Metazoa; phylum Chordata; class Actinopteri; order Salmoniformes; family Salmonidae; genus Thymallus; species Thymallus thymallus. The sequence goes on along the minus strand of CM042416.1, from coordinate 8,927,155 downwards.
CAACAGCTTAAGGAACACAATTTCAGTTGCAATTTTCTCCCATCATCATGACTTTAACGTTAAGCCCCCAAGGCTGCATGTGCATCCTCCAATTCTGTTAGGGGCTTTCACAACTAGTTGGATGCAGTGCCATCCAAAAGTAATCAGTTGTGTTATCAGGTTGGTTATTGCCTTACAGCCAGTTGATGAGATCATGTTGCTCTAGTCCACATATAGATATTGAGACCCAGTACTATTAGATCAATTTAAGGGGGCAACTTTGGATGATTCTTTCACATCCTGTAAATGTTTTCCACAGACGGCATACAGAAGAATGACAAGCCGAAGCACAGATTACAATGAGTAGCGGCTCTCGTCTTCTCTGTGCTATGATCCCATCTCTCTGAAATGGGGTTTATTTTTGAAGCGCTGCTTGCTGTGTATTTAGAGCGCAGAAATCGCTCGCTGTTTCAGGAGGAAGATCACACGCATCCAGCCTGAGGAAAACCAACAGAACTCCTGCCAAGAAAACATTGTTTAACAAACACACAACAGAACATCATACTGTAGGTAAATCCTGGAAAAGACAAGGGGATCGAGAGATGTCATACATAACAGGGATATTGTTACGACACGTTCCATACGGGTATTTAAAGCACCTCTCATTTACTTGACTTACAGTAATGGTGGAACGAGGATCCAACTCTTTTTGGCTTCACTTTGATGTCTAATGGGCGGCAGGTGACCTGGAGGGTAGGAGCGTTGGGTCAGTAACTGAAAGGTTGCTGGATTGAATCCCCGAGCTGACAATGTAAAAATATGTCGTTCTGCCCCTGAACAAGGCAGTTAACCCACTGTTACACGGGCGCCGAAGACTTGGATGTCAATAAAGGCAGCCCCCCTCACCTCTCTGATTCAGAGGGGGTGGGGTAAATGAGGAAGACACAACTGACTAGTATCCCTCCTTTCCCTAATGGTGAGTTTTTAAAGTGGCTTTTTGTTTTCTTATAGAAGAATATTCATTATAACATTTACATTTTAGTCATTTAGCAGACGCTGTTATCCAGAGCCACTTACAAATTGGTGCATTCAACATAGAATAGCCAGTGGGACAACCACATCTCGATCACAGTAAGTACATTTGTTAAAACAAGCAGCTGTGAGGAAAGGCAGTGCTAGCAGGTGAAATAAGTAAAGTGTTAGTTTAGACAAAAGACAAGTGGTAGTAATTATAGTTGTTTTAATTGGGGGGTAGAAGGATTGCTGTTATACTATTCCAGGTATTCCTTGAAGAGGTAGGGTTTCAAGTGTCTCCGGAAGGTGGTCAGTGACTCTGCTGTCACACCAACAAGTCATGTAAGAAGGAAGACTAAGTCAATGCCATCTTTCTTCAATATTCTGCTAGTACATTTTTTCAATCCAACTTTACACTCATAGTAACTGGGTGCTGAAATAGGGTCAGCAGCATGGTCTCACACTATGTCATTATTTCATTTAGACTGTTACTATATATGAAATATAACGTTTGTTTTCTTCTTACCGTCCTGATCTCTTGATGCTGTCTCTTACCGTCCTGATCTGTTGATGCTGTCTCTTACCGTCCTGATCTGTTGATGCTGTCTCTTACGTCCTGATCTGTTGATGCTGTATCTTACCGTCCTGATCTGTTCTTGCTGTCTCTTACCGCCCTGATCTCTTGATGCTGTCCCTTACCGTCCTGATCTCTTGATGCTGTCTCTTACCGTCCTGATCTCTTGATGCTGTCTCTTACGTCCTGATTTGTTGATGCTGTCTCTTACCGCCCTGATCTCTAGATGCTGTCTCTTACATCCTGATTTGTTGATGCTGTCTCTTACCGTCCTGATCTGTTGATGCTGTCTCTTACATCCTGATCTCTTGA
>CM042416.1:8535276-8920276 GCA_023634145.1 Thymallus thymallus | reverse complement strand
GTGGAGCCAAGAGGATATTAAGGACAGTGTATTGTCAAAAGCACAGTGGATGTCATTACCCAGAATTAAGAGGTTCCCTCTCCTTATAAAGGCTGATTTATTTAATGCTGACCCTACTTGGTGCACGGCTGTCTGTAACGGCGGAACATGGTCAAACTGGTTTATTATAAAAAGCCTATTGAAGACGTTCTTTGCACAGTGAAACTGCGGGAGCATTCAACAGTGTGCTGATATGTGTATATGACTTTTTGTACTCTGCACCGGCAAGTTACTGGATGTGCGTTCACTTGTCCTGCTTCTAAACATGATCTATTACACTCACTTACAATGTGTGGGCTTAGACATCTGAGAAAGAAAAACAGAGAGAGGACAGGGTTGTCAGTAGAGTAGCAGTCCTCTACTCAGGTTTGAAATAGAGGGAACAACAGAAGCAGCACCCGGACACTGTGCTGCTATATTTAATGTGTGGTTAATGAGAGAGACAGGTAACTCAGGAGTGAGAATGGGCCCTGGAGAGAGAGAGATAGTACATTAACATTTAAGTAATTTAGCAGACACTCTTATCCAATTAGTGCATTCATCTTAAGATAGCTAGGTGAGACATAGCTAAGTCATAGTAAGTACATTTTTTTATTATTCAGCAAGGTCAGTGCTCCTGGGATTTATTTAAAATATTATTTGACAGACAGACAGACAGACAGACAGACAGACAGACAGACAGACAGACAGACAGACAGACAGATGCGGCCCCAGATCCCTATCACCACACGGCTCTGTGGGACTAGTTTGTTTGTGAGACTGGTTGGTCTGTGGGACTAGTGTGGAACTAGTTTGTCTGTGGGACTGGTTGGTCTTTGGGACTTGTTGGTTTGTAAGACTGGTTTGTTTGAGAGATTGGTTGGTCTGTGGGACTGGTTGGTTTGTGAGACTGGCTGGTCTGTGAGACTGGTTGGTCTGTGAGATTGGTTGGTCTATGGGACTTGATGGTCTGTGAGACTGGTTGTTCTGTGGGACTGGTTGGTCTGTGGGACTGGTTGGTCTGTGGGACTGGTTGGTCTGTGGAACTAGTGTGGGACTGGTTAGTCTGTGTGACTGGTTGGTCTGTGGGACTGGTTGGTCTGTGGAACTGGTTGGTCTGTGAGACTGGTTGGTCTGTGGGACTTGATGGTCTGTGAGACTGAATGGTTTGTGGGACTGGTTGGTCTGTGAGATAGGTTGGTCTGTGGGACTGGTTAGTCTGGGAGACTGGTTGGTCTGTGGGACTAGTGTGGAACTAGTTTGTCTGTGGGACTAATTTGTCTGTGGGACTAATATAACCTGGAGGTATAACCTGCATGTTCACAACGCTGGTCCTAACCATATTTACACCGCTGGGCCATACCATGTTCACAATGCTGGAACATACCATATTTACATTGCTGGGCCATACCATGTTCACACCGTTGGACATAACCATGTTTAAACTGCTGTTCCGTACCATGTTCACAACGCTGGGCCATACCATGTTCACAATGCTGGACCATAACATATTTACACTGCTGGGCCATACCATGTCCACACCGCTGGACCTAACCTTGTTTACACTGCTGGGCCATACCATGTTCACACCGTTGGACATAACCATGTTTAAACTGCTGTGCCGTACCATGTTCACAACGCTGGGCCATACCATGTTCACAATGCTGGACCATAACATATTTACACTGCTGGGCCATACCATGTCCACACCGCTGGACCTAACCTTGTTTACACTGCTGGGCCATACCATGTTCACACGGCTGGGCCATACCATCTTCACACTGCTGGACCATACCATGTTCACACTGCTGGGCCATACCATGTTCACACCGCTGGGCCAGACTATGTTTACACTTCTGGACCATACCATGTTCACACTGCTGGACCATACCATGTTCACACTGCTGGACCATACCATGTTCACAATGCTGGACCATACCATATTGACACTGCTGGGCCATGCCATGTTCACAATGTTAGACCTAACCATATTCACACTGCTGCGCCATACCATGTTTACAGTGCTGGACCATACCATTTTCACACTGCTGGACCATGCCATGTTCACACTGCTGGACCATACCATGTTTACACTGCTGGGCCATACCATGTTCACACCGCTGGAGCATACCATGTTTACACTGCTGGACCTAACCATGTTTACACTGCTGGGCCATACCATGTTCACAAAGCTGGAACATACCATATTTACACTGCTGGGCCATACCATCTTCGCACCACTGGACATAACCATGCTTACACCCAGGGCCATACTATGTTCACACTGCTGGACCATGTTCACACTGCTGTGCCATACCATGTTCACACTGCTGGACCATACCATGTTCACAGTTCTGGACAATACCATGTTCACACTGCTGGACCATACCATGTTCACACCGCTGGGCCATACAATGTTCACAATGCTGGGCCATACCATGTTCACACTGTTGGTCCATACCATGTTTACACTGCTGGACAGTACCATGTTCGTACCTCTGGACCATACCAAGTTTACACTGCTGGGCCATAATATGTTTACACCCTGGGCCATACTATGTTCACACTGCTTGACCATGTACACAATGCGGGACAATACCATATTTACATTGCTGGGCCATACCATGTTCACACTGCTGGGCCTAAGGATGTTTACACTGCTGGGCCATGTTAACACCACTGGGCCATACCATGTTCACACCGCTGAGCCATACCATGTTCACACCGCTGGGCCATACCATGTTCACACAGCTGTGCCATACCATGTTCAAACCGCTGGGCCATGTTTAAACTGCTGGGCCATGTTCACACCGCTGGGCCATACAATGTTCACACCGCTGGGCCATACCATGTTCACACCGCTGGTCCATACAATGTTCACACCACTGGGCCATACCATGTTCACACCGCTGGACAATAACATGTTCACACTGCTGGGCCATACCATGTTCACCATGCTGGGCCATACCATGTTCACACTGCTGGGCAATACAATGTTCACACTGCTGGGCAATGTTCACAACGCTGGGCCATACCATGTTTACAACACTCAACAATACCATGTTACACTGCTGGGCAATACCATCTTCACACCGCTGGACCATACCATGTTCACACCGCTGGGCCATACAATGTTCACACCACTGGGCCATACCATGTTCACACCGCTGGACAATAACATGTTCACACTGCTGGGCCATACCATGTTCACCATGCTGGACCATACCATGTTCACACTGCTGGGCCTCCTACATGTTCACACCGCTGGGCCATACCATGTTCACACCGCTGGTCCATACCATGTTCACACCGCTGTCTATTCCATGTTCACACCGCTGGTCCATACCATGTTCACACTGCTGGTCCATACCATGTTCACACTGCAGGTTCATACCATGTTCACTCTGCTGGGCCATACCATGTTCACACCGCTGGGCCATACCATGTTCACACCGCTGGGCCATACCATGTTCACACTGCTGGGCTATACCATGTTCACACTGCTGGGCCATACCATGTTCACACCGCTGGGAGACCTGAAAAACATTGCTGTAGGTCCTTCATCTTACATTCAAATACATGTTGGGATGAATCCTTTTTTTTGTCAAAGACCAAGATATTGGTTTGAATGTCACTGTTCCTGTAAAGAGGTCATATGATATCATATACTGTGCTAACTTCTCAGTTGTTCCATGTCTGACTCCAAAGTGGAGATGTGTGAATCACACTGAATTACATGCATTTCATATCAATGCAGAATATACGGTATTTTTATATCTGTCATTTCAGGCTTTTCCCAGTTAGAAACACTGACATGTTTAAACGCATATTTATCTAAAAACAAAATTCATATAATTACCTTGTGTCTGAATTCCTAAAACAAAAAGTTTTTTGTAAAGCCTCAGGCTGCATACTGTGGCCAATAACCTGCCTGAACGGCTGAAATGGTCACTGAATACGAGAACATAGTGGGGAGGCCATATCTGCATCCCAAATGCCACCCTATTCCCTATATAGTGCAGAAGTAGTGCACTATATAGAGAATAGGGTGCCATTTGTGAGGCATCCATTACTGTAGGCTATGACTATAGGCTATGATGGTCGGTTCAGTGAAATGCAGTCAGTGGGATGGATATTCCAGTCACTAGACCTTCTCTTGTGCCGACCCGCTCGCCACAGCTCAACTCCAGTGGTTTCACTCATTTAGATCAAAGGCAAGTGGAAGGCCTCTACTCTCCTCCTCATTCATTCCCACTGAATATGCATTATGTTTTCATACCCCTCCTCCAATGGGAAGGAGAGGTTGAAACAAAAGCACCAGCCACTCTCTAAACGATAAAAAAGTATTTATCTCGAGATGTAGGTACCTCCAGAGCCATTTAGTTAGAGAGAGTTGGCCAGGTTTTACAATGGATGCCATGTTAGAGCCTTTATTTTCCAAATGTCGTTGATGTAACAATACAATTCCCTATGAAATAACCTGCTGTAAACAAGCAGAACAGAAAAGCCAATTTAACAGTCCTTTTTATAGATTAGCATAAAGGAATATGTGTATCCAAGTCTGTGCTGTGTTGTGGTGTCAAATGTCACTGGACATCTTCATAAACAGCACAACGCTGAAGCGTCAATTATCACTTTGCAGCGGCTATAGAAGAGAAAGTGGAACGTTCAGACAGAAACTGCATTGACCCAACCCTCTATATATAAGAATCGGGGTTCCACTGCATATCAAACTGGAGTTCTGCTCTGTGACCCCACCATACTTGGAATAGTTTCAGTTAGTTGTATCAAACACAAGATCAGAGCAACAGGCATGAAGAGCAGGAAACCGTGTCTAACACATCATGACGAATCTAAACTTTCTGACAAGTAGAACCAACCACACAAACCAACAGTAACAACACATTACAAAACCCTAGCACTCCAGAAATAATACAATTAGGAGCCAACCATTTAACACACAAGTGCACATAATTAAACAGTGGAGGTTCGGCTACACACGGCAACAAAAGCTCCACTGTCCTTTTAGTGCAAATGTGCATGTGGTGTGCTATTAAAAATGTACTGTGGTGTGGTGTGCTGCTGCTGCTGCTGCCTGTACAGTGGAAGCTGCCTCAGCTGCATGTCAGACAATCTGGGTCAGAGCTAGCTCCCCCTCCCCTCCTCCTCTCCTCCTCTTTCCCCACCTCCCTTGAAACACATTCTTCCGCCTGAAAATATTTGCCTAGCTACAGCACAAGCAGGAGTCAGCCCAGACGAAAAAGTGACTAAAAACTCATATAAATGATTGATAGCTTCATAAATTATATCCGTCATTATCTTCTTGCTCGTTTTTTCGGCAAGCACAAGTAGTTTGTGGTTGTTGTCGTCGTTCCTTCCAAGCTTATGTTAAGTGAAAGCACTAACTGTTGTCCTCCTCCCACCCACTCTTAGTGTTGGTCTAGAGAAACAGACCTCAGTGCCAGCAACATGCGTCATCCGTTCCTTCTATCCTGGACTGTTTGTTAACTGAACAGGCTTAAGGGCTCTCTGTCTCACCACCGGTCTCTTAGTCAGAGCTATGAGGTGGCAAAGCAGTATTCTTCTCAGCCAAGTGACGATGACCCCACCATGGGTCCCAAACGGCACCCTATTCTCTACACAGTGCACTACTTTTGACCAGGACCCATAGGGCTCAGTGCACTATATAGGCTGGGAATAGGGTGCCATTTGGGACACAGGCCCATGTCTGAAGGCAACGCTTTTCATCATGTCCTCACAAATCAGCCCTAACGCATTCTGAGGGGGCACTATTCTGTCTGTCTGTCTGTCTGTCTGTCTGTCTGTCTGTCTGTCTGTCTGTCTGTCTGTCTGTCTGTCTGTCTGTCTGTCTGTCTGTCTGTCTGTCTGTGAGCCTGTTGCTACAACTTGTAGCTAGATGGTGATGTGATGCGGTCATGCATGCGGCCTGCCTACAGAGACTGTTATATGATACCTTTACCTAGCAAAGTGGGATCTGGTTTGTATGTGGAGGCATGCACATTGGGGATGCTTTGTAAACCACTTGTGTGTTGTACAGGTGCCACACCTGTCGATGTCGATGTCTAACAGATAGATTCAACAAATAGCAGGCTAAATCAACAGGCAGAGATGCTGTTGTCGTTGCCATGTCTGGACTAGTAGATTACCTTTTGAATCCCGTCAAGCAAAACTGTACATACCGTTACACAATTCTCTGTTAGTGGTCAGTATCATTCACACCATCATCAATAAAGAAGGGATGGACATGGAATTCAGTAGACTACCTGTCTTTCTGTAAGGTGAGGCCGTCAGCATGAAGACAAACCTACTGTACTGTTCAGCCATCTACCTGCATGGGCAGTGCTGCCCAGGGGAGTGGCAGTATGGCATTAAACTGCAGTGACGGTCAGTGGAGGATTTAGGTACAGGCGACATGGGCAGACACACCAAAAAGGGGGTTTCGCCCAGGGCGACATACAAGCTAGAACCGCCACTGGTGATGGTAGAGGGAGTATAAAGCCAACAGGCCAACCAAGGTGTGAAAGAAACCCAGTATAGTTACAGCTGTTTCCCATGGACTTATGGATTGTGCTCATATAGGTTACTTTTCAAATAGCACCCTATTGCCTTAATAGTGCATTACTTTTGACGAGGGCCAATTGGCCTGTGGTCAAATGTAGTGCACTATATAGGGAATAGGGTGCCATTAAATGTACTTTGGCCTCATCTGACTTATGCTACAGTAGCTGCAGCCACCCAAGTAGCTAGAGTTCTCTCTCTCTCTCTCTCTCTTGCTCCCTCTCTTTCTCTCTCACTATCTCTCTCTCTTGCTCACTCCCCCCTCTCTCACTCTCTCTTGCTTCCTCTCTCTCTCTCTCTCTCTTGCTCTCTCTCTCCCTCTCTCTTCCCCCTCCTCTCTCTCTCTCTCTCTCTCTCTCTCTCTGAGCAGTAGTAGTAAGGGAGATGGTTAAAACACAAGGTCATGTAGAGCACTGTTTTCTATAGGATGGTGAAGACATGCTTTACTCTGAGGATTATCTTTAAACTTAATAATATATATACTGCAGGCTAATAAGGTGATATAGAATACATAGTAAACATTGAAGATATATATACTGATGGCTAATAAGGTGATATAGAATACATAGTGAACTTTGAAGATATATATACTGCAGGCTAATAAGGTGATATAGAATACATAGTAAACATTGAAGATATATATACTGATGGCTAATAAGGTGATATAGAATACATAGTAAACATTGAAGATAAATATACTGCAGGCTAATAAGGTGATATAGAATACATAGTGAACTTTGAAGATATATATACTGCAGGCTAATAAGGTGATATAGAATACGTAGTGAACTTTGAAGATATATATACTGCAGGCTAATAAGGTGATATAGAATACATAGTGAACTTTGAAGATATATATACTGATGGCTAATAAGGTGATATAGAATACATAGTGAACCTTGAAGATATATATACTGCAGGCTAATAAGATGATATAGAATACATAGTAAACATTGAAGATATATATACTGATGGCTAATAAGGTGATATAGAATGCATAGTGAACCTTGAAGATATATATACTGCAGGCTAATAAGATGATATAGAATACATAGTGAACTTTGAAGATATATATACTGATGGCTAATAAGGTGATATAGAATACATAGTGAACCTTGAAGATATATATACTGCAGGCTAATAAGATGATATAGAATACATAGTAAACATTGAAGATATATATACTGATGGCTAATAAGGTGATATAGAATACATAGTGAACTTTGAAGATATATATACTGCAGGCTAATAAGGTGATATAGAATACATAGTGAACTTTGAAGATATATATACTGATGGCTAATAAGGTGATATAGAATACATAGTGAACCTTGAAGATATATATACTGCAGGCTAATAAGGTGATATAGAATACATAGTAAACATTGAAGATATATATACTGCAGGCTAATAAGGTGATATAGAATACATAGTAAACATTGATACGAACAAATAAAAACAAGTGACTAACAGACAGACAAGAGATGTTGTTAATATTATTCTTTATTATGAAGTGACAATGCCTTGTTGTGTCTTGTGCTTACATCAGTTGAATACTGACTCGAAAGGACATTTTCCTCCCTCTAGATATCTCCTGAAATAAGGTTTGTTAAATTCTTTACAGCTGTAAAAATGTTCAATCCAAAGGATTATTTACAAAGCCTCTTGCAATAAATTATTATTAATTCATTCTTTATTGGAAATACTAATACATTTTTTTCTACCTGAATCTATAGGTTTATTGTGCTACTTTTTAAGGTGGAAATGAAGTGCTGTATTATATACAACACTGTGGGACAACAATTAGGTTTTTAAGGTGGAAATGAAGTGCTTTATTATATACAACACTGTGGGACACCAATGAGGTTAAAGAAAGGCATCTTGTCCATCAAGCTGAGTGTGGATGCAGTGCAAAGTTTGCCCACCTAATCCCTTTAAGTCAATAGTGGGTTCCAGTGAGTGCGTCCCAAATGACACCCTGTTCCCTATATAGTGCACTACTTCTGGCCACGACCCATAAGGCTCTATTTAGTATATAGGGTGTCATTAGGGATGCACCAGGTGTGTTACCTTTGTATGACCTTAATGGGTGCCCTGTAGATTTGGATACATGTTTCAGAGATGCTGGGAGCTGAATTTCAGCACTACAAGCCTACGGTCCTAACACTACTGTTGAAATAAGAGGCAGGCAGTGCATAACAATAGAGGAAGATAGGATGTTGTCCTTACGTTGTTTTTTCACTAACACTACATTGGCATTTTCCCTGATGTTACATTTTATTGTATGACTATAGATGCATACTGGAGTAAAACATACCTGATTTTAAAAACTGCTATACAGTAGGTAATATTTCATCATAATTTTCAAAAATACCATGCACTAAGTGATTATTGCTTTATAATTCGTCATGAGGCTCCAAGACAAATATTGCCAACAGATACTACCTAGATTTTGGGGGGGGGGGGGGGGGGGGGAAATCATAAGCTGTGTGATAATGGCATAGATTTAATTTTTGCATGCAATAGTTTCAAAAGGTAGTAACCGAAGAAACGGTGACAAACGCTTTGGCCTGTTCATGAGAGGTTGGCAAATTCACACATTAAAGTGCAAAGAATAGGTAATGGTATCAAATAAAAACAGATCAATAAGTCACACATACTGTATAAACAAATATAAATATAAATAGCCTAATGTATAAATAGATAAATAAATATATTAATGAATACAAACATAAATGGCATTTACCTCAACGAAGAGTACGTTCAGTTGCAGCAGTACATTAATATCCAACATTAAAATGTTCGACTTTTGTTTGGAGCAATCCAGTAATGTCATCTTCATTAAATTTCAAAATATATGATTTCATATTTTCGCGCGGTGGAAGGTATATTCTATCCACGTGACTGGAGAAGGAAGAGGATTTTTAAGTGCATGCGAAGATCATCAGTAATTCCTTCGGGTGGATTTCAAGGAGAAAAATTGTGCTACTATTGTGGTTCCACTGGAAGTTTAGGTGGATTTTAGGAGAGGGTTGGCAGAACTAGTCAACAAAAAATATAATGTTTTGTCTGCACTTTTAATGAGGACGTCATGGAGAGTCATCGAGATCAGGGCTCAAGGGCGAAAACGCGCCTTTGAAACACGCGGACTCGTAGTGCTTATTCAGGTAGGACTTGAGAGCGAAGGTCTTGTCGCACCGTTTGCATTTGAAGTGCTTAAACGCGGAGTGAGTCTGCATATGTGCGCGCAGGTTGGAGCGGTCTGCGAACGCTTTTCCGCAGTGTGCACACCCAAAGGGCTTCTCGCCCGTGTGTGACCTCATGTGGCCCTGCAGTAGCCAAGGTCTGCTGAAAGCTTTGCCACAGATGTCACATTTGTGCTTGAGGTCATGGGTGAGCAGGTGCATGGACATGGCTGGCATGGACACGTACACCTTCCCACAGGTTGCGCACTTCTTGGCCATCTTGCTGTCCAGGCTCCGGTGGGTCTGCTTATGCCTGCTCAGGTTGGAAGACGTGGCGTAGGTTTTCCCACATTCGTTGCATGTGTGGCGCTGTATGCTCCTGCTGGGGCTGCTGATTACTTTCCTCCGTGACCTTCCGTCCGTGATGTAAAACGCGTCCACCATGTAGCCCTCACTCACCGCGCTGTCCCGATTGATGTAGCCGGAGGTGACATCCGACTGCGGGCTGTCAGGCGGGTCCGAGTCTGGGGCGCCGTAGTCGCTGTGGATGCCATCGTAGAGTGGCTCCGGAGAGGGCACTTTAATGGCACCGTCGCTTTCTCCATCGTAGACAGACGGGCTGATGTAGTCACTAATGTACCCTGGTGTGAAGAAGAACAAGATCTTAATTAAATTATTCATAGTCGCGAGGGGATTCTTCAAGTGGGAACACTGCTTAATAGACGCAACTAGCTACAGGAAGCACTTTTCCACTTGAGATCGGCTACAGCACGTTATCACCAAAGCTTATGAGTCCTATGCAGTTTATTAAGATTTAGGCTAGTCTAAAATGTTTTTACTTATCTGGAAGCACAACCCTTTTATGGGTTAGGCTATAGTTGCTAATTACGCAGAGTGATTTTAACAACATAACCTGGTCTGAAGCGATGGATAGTGTTAGTTTACACATGATCATGAAATATGATTCAGCCTTCTGAGTGGCATATTGTCTAAATAATATGGTTATACAATGTTAGGAGTGTGTGTGTACAACAGTGTTCCAAGGCATAACGGGTAATATAGGTGTAATGCAATCTCTTTTATAATGTTCATACTCGTGTAAGTGTAAGTGCAGATATATGATGCACACTTGTGGGTTGTGGAGAAGTTTTGCATCAGCGTCACAAGCGTCATCCCTCCCCATCCGTGTAGGCTCGGTGCGATAGCCTACTTCTACATTAAATAGTGTTGTTTCAGACACATACAGGCTAGAATTAGCCTACAAATGTATAGGTAGGTGTGTTTGTCAAAAATAATATAACAATGGAATCAGATAATTATGAGTCATGAATGCAGCGCAAAAACGTTCAAACGTGGGAAAAAATACACAATAAGCTATATACATATATAATCAACATTCCAAATTCTAAATAGTGTTAATATTTACCTTTATCGTGAATCCGTAGACTGAGGTCGGTCCTGGATCGTCCATAAGAACTCTCAAAATCACTGGATGAAAAATCATCAAGCTTCACCTTTTTAACCAGGAAAGACCTTGGCATGTTTTTGGTGCTGCACAGAAACAACAACCGTCCAGTGCGGGGTTACTGTCCTCATGCAACGCCAATGTAGAGCTGGATATTTAAGGCTGAGCTTTGGATACTTGGCTGCGTAGAGTATCAGACACTCAGTTAGTCAAACAAACCCTCAGCCAACCCGTATTGCTCAGGTTTCTCCGTTCAGCCTGCAACGCCGTGTCTTGCGAAGGGGAGAAATGCAACTTCAGCACTGGATAGCTCCCTTTCTGAGGCTCGCGCAAGACGGAGGAGCGAGCGGAAAGCACCCTGCAGCGTGCAGCGTGCGCCTCTTTCTACGGAGTGCCAATAGAGGAGGATGCAAGAATAGACGAGAGAAGCTGCTGTACTGTAGCATAGAAGTGCCAAAAAAATTAACAGCACTTGTCAGCGTTATTTATTGCTTTCCAATTATTTCCAACTCTGACTGGTAGCCTATTTACATTTGGCAGAAAAATAATAATGTCAGTTGCTGGACCGTCACCACTCCTTTTCTCACCACTCCTTCTCTCTCTCTCTCTCTCTCTCTCTCTCTCTCTCTCTCTCTCTCTCTCTCTCTCTCTCTCTCTCTCTCTCTCTCTCTATCTCTCTCTCTCTCTATCTCTCTCTCTCTCTCTATCTCTCTCTCTCTCTCTCTCTCTCTCTCTCACTGTTGCTGCAGCCTCTCTCTGTGTTCTGTGCTTGGTGTCTGAAGACAGTTGATCAGCTGTTGGGATTTATAAGGCGCTGCGATCAGGTGGGAGATGGAAATGGAAGTGCTTAATTTAATCCATCAGAAATCTCTGGGGAGTAACATTGGGCTAGAATGATTTATAGATGCTGTTAACTCGTCTCCCAGTCTCGTGTTATTTGTAAGGAGTGCACCACCATGTTTTTTCGAGATAAGAATGGAAATTATTGTTGTATTTCAAATCTTTCTGAAACTAGGCTTACATCGCACCTACTTACATGCAACGCATGCATTTTATTCGTCACTTTCTCACGGTTTTGGATGGAGATTATTTTCAGCTTTGCATTAAATGCATATTCTCCTGCAATTTTCTGATGACATAGAATTTCTTTGAAGAATTGTAACTACTGTTCACCCCGTAATTACCATACCGTGTATAGCCTACAGGCTTTTGGTCTTTACGAAATCAACTGGTAGACAATTAATAATGCATCTCTTGTCATGTTAATATGATCATTATGGGTTAATGGTTAACTTTAATACTAAATATCCCAACGTGCTTTCTATCTGAGTTTCTCTTCTCACACAACAGCACCACTAACCACTAAAGCAACGAATATAAAATAAAATGTTAGATGGAAATAATATGTTAGATGGAAAGAATATGTTAGATGGAAGGAATATGTTAGATGGAAGGAATATTTTAGATGGAAGGAATATTTTAGATGGAAGGAATATTTTAGATGTCACGCCCCTGTGCATCTATATATGCTTACTGTATTTCAGTAACCTAATTAAACCTACACCTAACTAAACCTAAACTTAACAAACCTAAACTTAAATATAGCCTAAACCTAACTAAAGCTAAACCTAACTACATCTAAAACTTACATCTAAACCTAACTATAGCCTAAACCTAACTAAACCTAACTATAGCCTACTGTATTTCAATAACCTAACTAAACCTAAACCTAACTATAGCCTAAACCTAACTAAACCTAACTATAGCCTACTGTATTTCAATAACCTAACTAAACCTAAACCTAACTGTAGCCTAAACCTAACTAAAGTATAATTGCCCAAAGGTGTTTGTCAGAACTTGTGTAATGTCCTAGTTTAAGGACCCGTCTAATATTGTTCAACATCTGGTTTTGCTAATCAAAAATAAATATATGAGCAATTACCTTGAGACAGGCTCAAGGATTCCCAATTAAAGAGTACATTCACCAGCTGCACTGTGGACATCAATACCTGTAGGCGTTTAGGTCCATGTGTAGATTTAACGCTAGACATGATGCTCTTTGAAGCTCACCTGCCTGTGATTCCACACATAATCATCATGACATGTCTAGGATTCTATCGCAGTGCAAATTTCAGATCTATACTGCCGGATACTATAGGCTACATGACACCACTGGTGACTTGTGTGCTGAAACGTATGCTGTACAGCTCTGGCAGCTCACCTCTGGTACTGCTACTGTAAGCTCCTTTAAAGTCTTAAACAATCACTTCAATTCTTTTTAGGGATTTGTTGTTGACAGATTAATTGTTAGCTTTAATTGACACAGTCAAGTGAGGTAGCATGTGAAAGTGGCAGGCAGGCAGATCTAGAGATGTAGTGGAGGTTGAGGTGGCGGGGATGGTGAAGGTGGCCACACCAGAGCTGGTTTCCAGCTGGTGCCTGTGTGTGTGTGTGTGTGTGTGTGTGTGTGTGTGTGTGTGTGTGTGCGTGTGTGTGTGTGTGTGTGTGTGTGTGTGTGTGTGTGTGTGTGTGTGTGTGATGGCAGCAGGCAGGAGAGGGGCTAGGCATGCAGGCTCTGCAGCTGCTGCTGCTTCTTCAGCACACACACTGCCTGCAAGCAGATGGAGAATGTACTGTCACAGAGAGAGATGAGGGGGGACAGAGGCCTGTGGGGAGGAGAGGAGGATGAGGATTAGGGTTAGAGGAGGAGAGGAGAGGAGAGGAAGGGAGAGGAGGAGAGGAAGGGAGAGGGAGAAGAAGGAAGAGGAGAAGGAGAGCGGGAGGGAGAGGTGAAGTGAGGAAGGGAGGGGGAGGGAGGGAGAGGGGGAGTGGAGAGGAAGGGAGAGGGTAGGTGAAGTGAGGAATGGAGGGAGGGGGAGGAGAAGGGAGAGGAGAGGGAGAAAATAAGTGTTTACCTTAGTTGGTGTTCTAGAGAGTCCTAGCCCTTTGATCCATTGGAAATAATTGGTGTCACACCGTTTAACCCAAAGAAACCGTCTCATCAGAAAGCAAGACAAAGAGCATTTTAAAGCTTTGTCTTTCCTTTAAAGAACTTTAATTAAAGCACTTACAGAGTTAAAATCAAATCAAAGTTTATTTGTCACGTGCGCAGTATACAACAGTTGTAGACCTTACAGTGAAATGCTTAATTACAAGCCCTAACCAACAGTGCAGTTTAAATAAAAATAAGTAAACAATAGATAAGTAAAGAAATACAATAAAAAAAACTGTAAAACGACAGTAAAATATATACAGTCGTATGAAAAAGTTTGGGCACCCCTCTGAGGCTGCATAATAATTTACTCTGTCGTCACAGAAAATGATCACAGTGGCATGCCATTCATTTTCTAATAAAAGCTGAGTACTGGGGTATTGTCCAGACAAAGATTTTTTGTGTAGCAATATTAAGTTGTATGAAATTAAATCAGATGTGAAAAATAGGCTGTGCAAAAATTTGGGCACCCTTGTCATTCTGTTGATTTGAATACCTGTAACTACTTAGCACTGATTCATTGGAACACACAATTGGTTTGGTGAGCTCATTAAGCCTTGAACTTCATAGACAAGTGCATCCAATCATGAGAAAAGGTATTTAAGGTGGCCAATTGCAAGTTGTTGTTCTCTTTGACTCTCCTGAAGAGTGGCAACATGGGGGCCTCAAAACAACTCTCAAATGACCTGAAAACAAAGATTGTTCAACATTATGGTTTACGGGAAGGCTACAAAAAGCTATCGCAGAGATGTAAGCTGTCAGTGTCCACTGTGAGGAACATAGTGAGGAAATGGAAGACCACAGGCACAGTTCTTGTTAAGGCCAGAAGTGGCAGGCCAAGTAAAATATCGGAGAGGCAAAGGCGAAGTGGCCAGTGCCGGTACTGGGAATCTTGTTCAAGTTGAGGGTCGCATGGATTCCACTCAATATCAGCAGATTCTTGGGAATAATGTTGAAGAATCAGTCACAAAGTTGAAGTTAAGCCGGGGCTGGATATTTCAACAAGACAACGACCCATAACACTGCTCAAAATCTACCCGGGCATTTATGCAGAGGAACCATCAAACCTAACTGAACTGGAGATGTTTTGTAAGTAGGAATGGTCCAAAATACCTTAATCCAGAATCCAGACACTCATTAGAGGCTATAGGAAGCGTCTAGAGGCTGTTATTTTAGCAAAAGGAGGCTCTACTAAATATTGATGTGATTTTTCTGTTGGGGTGCCCAAATTTATGCACCTGTCTAATTTAGTTTTGATGCATATTGCACATTTTCTGTTAATCCAATAAACCTAATTTCACTACTGAAATATTACTATGTCCATCAGTTATTTGATAGATCAAAATGAAATTGCTGATCCAAACACCCAATTATTTATAAATGGAAATCATGGAAATTGTCAGGGGTGCCCAAACTTTTTCATACGACTGTATATATACACAGGTAGTATACAGGTGGTACCGGTACAGAGTCAGTGTGCAGGGGCACCGGTTAGTCGGGCTAATTATCTGAAATGTCACCAAGTCAATTAAATTAAATCACATTCAAACAACTTAATTTGTCCCCTTGGGGGAAATTAAGAAAGGCAAGTCAAACAGTCTTCCACACAGAGAATACCCACACAACAGACATCACATTACCCAATCACTTCATAATTTACATCCCTGACTTAACAGACAAAAGCATCCTGAAAATGAAACAGCACACCAAAGATAAGGAATAGTATGGCAGGAAATAGCTTTCATTGATGAAATAGTGAGCTTTTTTTCAGCTCCCCCCTCCCCTTTAAGAAAGCAACAGCCGGCATTACTCAAAGATGAAGGAGAAGGCTGTATATTGTCCCTCAGCCTGCTGTCGCAATAACACCAAATTTTGCTGAGGCCTCTTCTCATCAAGCACCTCAGCATATATATACAGACAGAAATGCTGGACTGGGAGAAAAATCTACCCACTTCCCCCTCCTTTTTGCAAATGCAAACTCCAGACTAAAATGTCCCAGATTTGACAAAAGTGGAGGGGGAGGGGGGGCAAGGGATGCTGGGTAATTATTAGAGCCGCCCCGGTGTTTCCAGCGCTGAACAATCTGAGGCAGGATCACACTGTGTCTGAGAGGACATGAGGGGGAACAGGCCTCCAGCTTGTTCTCTTACACTAAGTGTAGAGTCCTGACTGTGTCTGAGAGGACATGAGGGGGAACACTAAGTGTAGAGTCCTGACTGTGTCTGAGAGGACCTGAGGGGGAACAGGCCTCCACCTTGTTCTCTTACACTAAGTGTAGAGTCCTGACTGTGTCTGAGAGGACCTGAGGGGGAACAGGACTCCAGCTTGTCCTCTTACACTAAGTGTAGAGTCCTGCCTGTGTCACAGAGGACCTGAGGGGGAACAGGGCTCCATCTTGTGTGGTCTGTTATCTACTGCTGTATGACAATAGATCATCTCACACTCCTGGGTAATTGTGTGAATCCCAGAGATTGCATTTATATAGACACCGAAGCAGACAAATTGCTGCAATGTGTCAGTCTAATATATGACACCCTAACAAATACAGTTTTGATCATTTTGAAAATAGATGAGGGGAAAAGATGAGCAAAAATCATTATCTTCACCAGACAGCCCAAACATTGATGTGTCACATGTGATCAAAGGATACATATTTTTCTGGTCCCTGGCCTGGCCTGCACTGTGCAGTAAATGCCAAGCGGGAGTGGGAGCAGTATGATCCTAGTCATATCATTATTATCTGTAGTATGGGCCCAGTCCTGGTCATATCATTATTATCTGCAGTATGGGCCCAGTTCTGGTCATATCATTATTATTTGCAGTATGGGCCTAGTCCTGGTAATATCATTATTATTTGCAGTATGGGCCTAGTCCTGGTCATATCATTATTATCTGCAGTATGGGCCCAGTCCTGGTCATATCATTATTATTTGCAGTATGGGCCTAGTCCTGGTCATATCATTATTATTTGCAGTATGGGCCTAGTCCTGGTCATATCATTATTATCTGCAGTATGGGCCCAGTCCTGGTCATTTCATGATTATCTGTGGTATGGGCCCAGTCCTGGTCATATCATTATTATTTGCAGTATGGGCCTAGTCCTGGTCATATCATTATTATCTGCAGTATGGGCCCAGTCCTGGTCATATCATAATTATCTGCAGTATGGGCCTAGTCCTGGTCATATTATTATTATCTGCAGTATTGGCCCTGTCCTGGTCATATCATTATTATCTGCAGTATGGGCCCAGTCCTGGTCATATCATAATTATCTGCAGTATGGGCCCAGTCCTGGTCATATCATTATTATCTGCAGTATGGGCCTAGTCCTGGTCATATCATTATTATTTGCAGTATGTGCCTAGTCCTGGTCATATCATTATTATCTGCAGTATGGGCCCAGTCCTGGTCATATCATTATTATCTGCAGTATGGGCCTAGTCCTGGTCATATCATTATTATTTGCAGTATGGGCCTAGTCCTGGTCATATCATTATTATTTGCAGTATGGGCCCAGTCCTGGTCATATCATTATTATCTGCAGTATGGGCCTAGTCCTGGTCATATCATTATTATTTGCAGTATGGGCCCAGTCCTGGTCATATCATTATTATCTGCAGTATGGACCTAGTCCTGGTCATATCATTATTATTTGCAGTATGGGCCCAGTCCTGGTCATATCATTATTATCTGCAGTATGGGCCCAGTCCTGGTCATATCATTATTATCTGCAGTATGGGCCCAGTCCTGGTCACATCATTATTATCTGCAGTATGGGCCTAGTCCTGGTCATATCATTATTATTTGCAGTATGGGCCTAGTCCTGGTCATATCATTATTATCTGCAGTATGGGCCCAGTCCTGGTCATATCATTATTATCTGCAGTATGGGCCTAGTCCTGGTCATATCATTATTATTTGCAGTATGGGCCCAGTCCTGGTCATATCATTATTATCTGCAGTATGGGCCTAGTCCTGGTCATATCATTATTATTTGCAGTATGGGCCCAGTCCTGGTCATATCATTATTATCTGCAGTATGGGCCCAGTCCTGGTCATATCATAATTATCTGCAGTATGGGCCTAGTCCTGGTCATATTATTATTATCTGCAGTATTGGCCCTGTCCTGGTCATATCATTATTATCTGCAGTATGGGCCCAGTCCTGGTCATATCATAATTATCTGCAGTATGGGCCCAGTCCTGGTCATATCATTATTATCTGCAGTATGGGCCTAGTCCTGGTCATATCATTATTATTTGCAGTATGGGCCTAGTCCTGGTCATATCATTATTATCTGCAGTATGGGCCCAGTCCTGGTCATATCATTATTATCTGCAGTATGGGCCTAGTCCTGGTCATATCATTATTATTTGCAGTATGGGCCTAGTCCTGGTCATATCATTATTATTTGCAGTATGGGCCCAGTCCTGGTCATATCATTATTATCTGCAGTATGGGCCTAGTCCTGGTCATATCATTATTATTTGCAGTATGGGCCCAGTCCTGGTCATATCATTATTATCTGCAGTATGGACCTAGTCCTGGTCATATCATTATTATTTGCAGTATGGGCCCAGTCCTGGTCATATCATTATTATCTGCAGTATGGGCCCAGTCCTGGTCATATCATTATTATCTGCAGTATGGGCCCAGTCCTGGTCATATCATTATTATTATTATTGTTAACATTATCGTTATTATCATCATTATCATCATTATTATCATTATAATGTGTTCAACTGAAAGGACATTTTCATTTTTGTAATTTAGCAGTGTTAAGTGCCTTGCTCAAGTGCACATCAACCGATGTTTCACCTAGTTGTCTCGGGGATTCAAACCTGCGACGTTTCAGTTACTGGCCCAACATCCTTAACCACTAGGCTACTTGTCGCTCCAAGGAGCATTTGAATGGATGGATGTGGTAGAACATTTTATGCAGGGTTTTCACACACACGTGCACACAGCACACACATACACACACACGCTCGCACACACACACACACACACACACACACACACACACACACACACACACACACACACACACACACACACACACACACACACACACGTATACACGCACGCACGCACGCACGCACACACACCATCCAGTAGAATGCTGTTGTCTCTGTGAGGTACGTTACACTGTGGGTTGGACTTATGTACTGTAGACATCAACTGAACACCACAATCATACTCATTTCACTACTGTTATTGCAACAGACATACCTGAACAGACATATTATGCTGGGACGAAAGTGAGGAAGGTTGTATTTGTTAGAGATATTAAAGTTGATTGATGGCCTTTTTTCTAATAGCACATAGTATTTCAACTATACATATAACTTCTGGGAATCCTTGTGTCTTGAACTTTCCATATTTGTGTCTGTTGTTGGCTGTAAAATCATTGTGATCATGAACCTTCCATATGGCTGGTTTTAATCGCACCTTAACTTTTTTTTAATTATAAAGACAGAAGAGGAATTTCTGAGCCTTAATCTTTGGTCCGTCTCTGTACTCTGTCCACTGCCGAACTTACAGTTTTTTACAATCGTTATGACAGTTTTTTCAATACATTTAACAAGTTTCCTAAACTCTTAACACGGTTAGCACAACATCAGTCTTTGTAGGCTATACAATTAACACATTTCTTGTTGCTTTGACACAAAATGCATACAGTTAACACAAATTTAAAATGCTTGAACTTCTTTTACACACAAGCTCAACCAATACCAAAACAATGTAATTTTACAGCCAAATTTACAAATGCTTTCACACTGTATGTCAGAACAGATAACATCATGTTCTAAACATAACTTATATAGGCTAAAGTCAAAGTGAACAGCTGGTCATATTGTGAATTGAAACTAAAATATATTCCCTGTATTTTATTCCATTGCTAATGAGAAACAGCTTATTGAAGTTTTGCAAATATATACATCACAGCTGATTCCCATCTAGAAAGCACACTCAGGTGTTGAGGTTCTTTCAATCGCATGACCATATGTTACAGTATAAAAGAGGTCTCTTTGGGCTGATCCTGTGTGGAAAAGGAACAATATAGAGCAACACAAAGAAAGAAAGAAAGAAAGAAAGAAAGAAAGAAAGAAAGAAAGAAAGAAAGAAAGAAAGAAAGAAAGAAAGAAAGAAAGAAAGAAAGAAAGAAAGAAAGAAAGAAAGAAAGAAAGAAAGAAAGAAAATGCCTGCACGAGGGAGAGGAAGACGAGTACCAGGACAAGGGAGAGGATTGGGGCAAGGGCAAGGGAGAGGAGTTGGGCAAGGGAGAGGAGTGGGGCAAGGTAGAGGGAGAGGAGTGGGGCAAGGTAGAGGGAGAGGAGTGGGGCAAGGTAGAGGGAGAGGAGTGGGGCAAGGTAGAGGGAGAGGAGTGGGGCAAGGTAGAGGGAGAGGAGTTCGAATGCGTGGTGGCGCTCAAAGAAGGTCCAGAGCTAGGGTAACTGATCAAATAAGAGCTACTATCATTGACCATGTCATAAACCACAGGCTATCATACAGAGAGGCTGGTGAACAAGTACAGCCAAATATCAGCCGGGACACAGTCGCATCCATTGTCCGTATTTTCAGAGAAACCAACAGGTAGGATATTGCTTCTCCTAGCAAAGTGATAATACTGTAATTTGACCATTTACGTAGTAGAGTGACTGTATGCCTCCAGTCTCTAATATATATAACTGTATTTTGTCCCTCTAAGGATTCAACGTCTACCTCCCTCAGGGGGCAGAGGAAAGCTCCTAAATGAAGAACAGGAACTTGCTATTGTCAACATGGTGATTGCTGACAATGAAATAAAACTGAAGGACATTCAGTCCAGAGTTGTAGAGGACAACCTTGTCTTTGGGAACATTGCAGCAATCAGCATAACATCCATTTCTCGGACTCTAGCTAAACACAGAGTCCGAATGAAGCAACTATACAAAGTTCCATTTGAAAGGAACAGTGAGCGCATCAAAGAACTCCGTCACCAATATGTCCAGGTAAGGTTATGCAATACAGTCATTACTGTACTATACATTGTGTGTTTTGCAGTAAACTACTCTATAAACCTGGAGAACATTAGGACATACAGTAGATATACAGCACAGTATTTACATACACTGTGTAATTACTTTCAGAGAGTCATGGAGTTGGAGGCCAATCAAGTCCCACATGAAATTATCTATGTTGACGAGGCTGGCTTCAACTTGGCGAAAAGGCGTCGCCGTGGGAGAAACATAATTGGCAAAAGGGCCACAGTCACCGTGCCGGGCCAGAGAGGAGCTAACATCACCATGTGCGCCGCAATCTCCAACAACGGTGCACTCCTGCATAAATGTGAGATTGGCCCCTACAACACCGACCGCCTTCTCCTGTTTTTAGAAGACCTGCACGAAAGACTGGTGCCAGAGGTAGAAAGGGGACAGGTGGGAGACCACTTGTCAATATATGTGATCACATGGGACAATGTGGCATTCCACCATTCCCGTGCAGTCACAGCCTGGTTTGATGCCCATCCAAGGATGATGTCCCATTTCCTTGCTCCTTACTCCCCTTTCCTCAACCCCATTGAGGAGTTTTTCTCAGCCTGGAGATGGTTTTTGACCATCGTCCACATGACCAAATGTCCCTCCTGGATGCAATGGATGCTGCATGCCAAGACATCACAGCTGAACACTGCCAGGGGTGGATAAGGCATGCCAAAAGATTCTTCCCAAGATGCCTTGCCAGAGAAGATATCAGGTGTGATGTGGACGAGAACATGTGGCCAAATGCAGAAGACCGAGCAGATTAGAAGATTACTTTTTTTATTATTATTACAGTTTTTTACAATCGTTATGACAGTTTTTTCAATACATTTAACAATTTTCCTAAACTCTTAACGCACCAACACACCTAAAACACACAATTGGCAAAACGGTTAATTTCATGCTCAAAATCACACATTGTAAACTAAACTCCAAAACTACTTTTCAAAATACAATAATTCACTAACACAATACACTATGTCTAACAAAACACTGCAAACATGTTTCAAAATCAACTAATTATGCAAAACACTAACACATGTTCTCTTCCAACAGGAACATTTAGTCAATCATAACACAATGACAAAAATAACACTAACATCATCTGAAATTACAGAAACTGCATTATGTTATGTGTCAGGTCGGCCCTTATACAATAGACAGTATATTGTATTGATCATAGATTGTGTTTTGCACTGTAGTTTCTTTTGAAGCCTCTCTACATTTTTGTTTTGTTGGGTTTAGTAAATGTATGCATTTTGTTTCTTTTGCTGCAGAAATTTTATAAAAAAATGAATGACCATCTCAGCGTAGCTTTATAGAATGCACAGTTTATGAAAAAAAAAAGACAGAGACAGAATTGCTGCAGTAAAGACTTTCTTTGAAAACAGGACATTACTGCAAGATATACAAACAGAAAAAGCACCGGAATAATAATAATAATAATAAAAAAAGTAATCTTCTAATCTGCTCGGTCTTCTGCATTTGGCCACATGTTCTCGTCCACATCACACCTGATATCTTCTCTGGCAAGGCATCTTGGGAAGAATCTTTTGGCATGCCTTATCCACCCCTGGCAGTGTTCAGCTGTGATGTCTTGGCATGCAGCATCCATTGCATCCAGGAGGGACATTTGGTCATGTGGACGATGGTCAAAAACCTTCCATCTCCAGGCTGAGAAAAACTCCTCAATGGGGTTGAGGAAAGGGGAGTAAGGAGCAAGGAAATGGGACATCATCCTTGGATGGGCATCAAACCAGGCTGTGACTGCACAGGAATGGTGGAATGCCACATTGTCCCATGTGATCACATATATTGACAAGTGGTCTCCCACCTGTCCCCTTTCTACCTCTGGCACCAGTCTTTCGTGCAGGTCTTCTAAAAACAGGAGAAGGCGGTCGGTGTTGTAGGGGCCAATCTCACATTTATGCAGGAGTGCACCGTTGTTGGAGATTGCGGCGCACATGGTGATGTTAGCTCCTCTCTGGCCCGGCACGGTGACTGTGGCCCTTTTGCCAATTATGTTTCTCCCACGGCGACGCCTTTTCGCCAAGTTGAAGCCAGCCTCGTCAACATAGATCATTTCATGTGGGACTTGATTGGCCTCCAACTCCATGACTCTCTGAAAGTAATTACACAGTGTATGTAAATACTGTGCTGTATATCTACTGTATGTCCTAATGTTCTCCAGGTTTATAGAGTAGTTTACTGCAAAACACACAATGTATAGTACAGTAATGACTGTATTGCATAACCTTACCTGGACATATTGGTGACGGAGTTCTTTGATGCGCTCACTGTTCCTTTCAAATGGAACTTTGTATAGTTGCTTCATTCGGACTCTGTGTTTAGCTAGAATCCGAGAAATGGATGTTATGCTGATTGCTGCAATGTTCCCAAAGACAAGGTTGTCCTCTACAACTCTGGACTGAATGTCCTTCAGTTTTATTTCATTGTCAGCAATCACCATGTTGACAATAGCAAGTTCCTGTTCTTCATTTAGGAGCTTTCCTCTGCCCCCTGAGGGAGGTAGACGTTGAATCCTTAGAGGGACAAAATACAGTTATATATATTAGAGACTGGAGGCATACAGTCACTCTACTACGTAAATGGTCAAATTACAGTATTATCACTTTGCTAGGAGAAGCAATATCCTACCTGTTGGTTTCTCTGAAAATACGGACAATGGATGCGACTGTGTCCCGGCTGATATTTGGCTGTACTCGTTCACCAGCCTCTCTGTATGATAGCCCGTGGTTTATGACATGGTCAATGATAGTAGCTCTTATTTGATCAGTTACCCTAGCTCTGGTCCTTCTTTGAGCGCCACCACGCATTCGAACTCCTCTCCCTCTACCTTGCCCCACTCCTCTCCCTCTACCTTGCCCCACTCCTCTCCCTCTACCTTGCCCCACTCCTCTCCCTTGCCCAACTCCTCTCCCTTGCCCTTGCCCCAATCCTCTCTCTTGCCCTTGCCCCACTCCTCTCCCTTGTCCTGGTACTCGTCTTCCTCTCCCTCGTGCAGGCATTTTCTTTCTTTCTTTCTTTCTTTCTTTCTTTCTTTCTTTCTTTCTTTCTTTCTTTCTTTCTTTCTTTCTTTCTTTCTTTCTTTCTTTCTTTCTTTCTTTCTTTCTTTCTTTCTTTCTTTCTTTCTTTCTTTGTGTTGCTCTATATTGTTCCTTTTCCACACAGGATCAGCCCAAAGAGACCTCTTTTATACTGTAACATATGGTCATGCGATTGAAAGAACCTCAACACCTGAGTGTGCTTTCTAGATGGGAATCAGCTGTGATGTATATATTTGCAAAACTTCAATAAGCTGTTTCTCATTAGCAATGGAATAAAATACAGGGAATATATTTTTGTTTCAATTCACAATATGACCAGCTGTTCACTTTGACTTTAGCCTATATAAGTTATGTTTAGAACATGATGTTATCTGTTCTGACATACAGTGTGAAAGCATTTGTAAATTTGGCTGTAAAATTACATTGTTTTGGTATTGGTTGAGCTTGTGTGTAAAAGAAGTTCAAGCATTTTAAATTTGTGTTAACTGTATGCATTTTGTGTCAAAGCAACAAGAAATGTGTTAATTGTATAGCCTACAAAGACTGATGTTGTGCTAACCGTGTTAAGAGTTTAGGAAACTTGTTAAATGTATTGAAAAAACTGTCATAACGATTGTAAAAAACTGTATTATTATTCCGGTGCTTTTTCTGTTTGTATATCTTGCAGTAATGTCCTGTTTTCAAAGAAAGTCTTTACTGCAACAATTCTGTCTCTGTCTTTTTTTTTTTTCATAAACTGTGCATTCTATAAAGCTACGCTGAGATGGTCATTCATTTTTTTATAAAATTTCTGCAGCAAAAGAAACAAAATGCATACATTTACTAAACCCAACAAAACAAAAATGTAGAGAGGCTTCAAAAGAAACTACAGTGCAAAACACAATCTATGATCAATACAATATACTGTCTATTGTATAAGGGCCGACCTGACACATAACATAATGCAGTTTCTGTAATTTCAGATGATGTTAGTGTTATTTTTGTCATTGTGTTATGATTGACTAAATGTTCCTGTTGGAAGAGAACATGTGTTAGTGTTTTGCATAATTAGTTGATTTTGAAACATGTTTGCAGTGTTTTGTTAGACATAGTGTATTGTGTTAGTGAATTATTGTATTTTGAAAAGTAGTTTTGGAGTTTAGTTTACAATGTGTGATTTTGAGCATGAAATTAACCGTTTTGCCAATTGTGTGTTTTAGGTGTGTTGGTGCGTTAAGAGTTTAGGAAAATTGTTAAATGTATTGAAAAAACTGTCATAACGATTGTAAAAAACTGTAAGTATATGACTATTTCTCAAATGGCACAAAAAAAGTACAAGGTAGGGCCCTGTATAAGGAATAGGGTGCCACGTGGGACGCATCTTATATGTGTTTCTACCTTGGATATAAAAGTGGAAGAGCCGCTCTATAAGGTTGGTGAAATGACACCTTAGGTGAAATAACAGAAATCTACTGGTGGCTGGCACCTGTATTTGGGAATGAAAATATATATTTCTACTTTCTCAGTTAATAAAAAAAACATTTTGTTCATGAGACAAGCTCAGCTCGGAGACTCACAAAGCCCAGGAGAGCAGCTGGACAAATATGCTGTATTGCTGCAGGGTTTCAAAGCTATAATTTGTAAAGGATTCGACAACCTGCAGTTTTGGAATTGGCTGTCGCTGTTATATGGCATATGCATACAGGAGCTATAGTAAAAATTATAGATGTGTAATGGCTGTGTAAATGTTCGATTCTGTTTTGTGCTTTAAACATCCATGATATGTTATTACCGGACACAAAAGCAAGTGTGAGGAACATCTTTCAAATACAAATGGTATGAGCTGAACTAATGTGGAGGGGATTGCATTGTCTCAGTGGAAACATGTTTTATCAGCATAGAGTAGACACTTTACTGAACATGTTATTTTGCAGAATCTACCAATGAATAGGTTGTACAGTCCCCTTTAAACATATAAGTATGTAGCCTTGCACAAGCCTTGGCTTATATGAGCAGAACTCCTGTTTCTGTAGTGAGACAGCTTGATGTACCAGTACACCTCCTGGACAGGACACTAGTCTATCTCCTGTTTCTGTAGTGAGACAGCTTGATGTACCAGTACACCTCCAGGACAGGACTCTAGTATATCTCCTGTTTCTGTAGTGAGGCAGCTTGATGTACAAGTACACCTCCTGGACAGGACTCTAGTATATCTCCTGTTTCTGTAGTGAGGCAGCTTGATGTACAAGTACACCTCCTGGACAGGACTCTAGTATATCTCCTGTTTCTGTAGTGAGGCAGCTTGATGTACAAGTACACCTCCTGGACAGGACATTAGTCTATCTGGTATAACTCAGCCAAGGATCAAACTCACAACCTTCCAATCTCAGGGCAGACACTCTAACCACAAGGCCACTGAGTTGGTTATTTAAATATATGGGGAAACACAAAATTAAAAGAGTTATGCGAGGGGTGTGTTGATGATCAATGTCATTTTTTGGATTACATTTACCAGAAACAACCATAACCACTGCAAGTGGTTGTACAACAGCTAACCCAGTCTATAAGGTGAAAACAGGAAGTCAACATCAAGGTATTGGTTTTACAACTCAAAAAGCCTTCCTCTCTCTCTCTCTCTCTCTCTCTCTGTGGGATTCCTGTCCCCTTGACCCCAGCCTTGACCATTTGGCCTTCCTGTCTGGAGCTCCCTGGGGACCAGAGGGACCAGAGGGCCAGTTGGCTCAGTCCACTGACCATGTGTCCAGTCCAAACTGGCCTTTCTCTCCTCTCCTGCCTGCCTGGCGGCCTGGAGCCTTTTAGCGCCACACTTGGCCTCTCATGAGAAAATCACCTAGCTGGCCTAACTATCCGTGTGATCAGCCTGTGACTGTGGATTCATCCCAAATGGCACCTATTCCCTATGGGCCCAGTTCAAAAGTAGTGCACTATATAGGGAATTAAGGGTGCCATTTGGTACAGTCACATGATCCTTGGGACTGCATGGGGACGGGGGAAAACATTCATCTTATTTGTCATAAGTGTTCCCAATGTAGCTGTGGGACCAGACTGGGTGTTCAGTCCAACATTAGACCCCCGTTATCTCATGACCCAGGCCCAGCCAGCCAGTCTGGGAACCTAATTAGATGTGAACGTTAATATATGCGTCCCAAATGGCCCCTATTTCTCTTCTCTCTCTTTCTCTATATATCTATCTCTCTTCTCTCTCTCTCTGTTACTCTCTCTTTCCCCTGTTTCTCATTAAAGAAGAGAGGAAAGAAGAGAGGTGTGAGAGACAGTGTTTGCTGCTTGGCTGTGTGAAGAGTCAGCTGGAGGAGTGTGGGTAATTGGACATTTTGTTTGAAATAGTTGTCTAGTTGAGAGTTGGTTTAGAGTTCCTGTGGATGTCTTCACCCCAGACTCAATGGATTCAGACTGAGATCATCAGTGTCATCAGACTCCAATAGTCAATTACTTAATAAATCACACAGACCTAGCTTTAGTCCCAAACGGCACCCTATTCCCTACATAGTGCTATTCCCTACATAGGCTGCGTTTACACAGGAAGCCCAATTCTGATGTATTCTTTTTCACTAATTGGTATTTTGACCAATCAGCTCTTTTCGCATCATATAGTTTTCAGAGCTGATCTGATTGGTCAAAATACCAATTAGTGAAAAAGAATACATCTCCGCACCTGAGGACGACGGCACGGCACCATGTGGGCTTCTGTTAGTCCTCCCCTTTCATCCTCGATCCACCCCAAACCTGCTCTGTTAGTCCTCCCCTTCCTTCCTCGATCCACCCCAAACCTGTTCTGTTAGTCCTCCCCTTCCTTCCTCGATCCACCCTAAACCTGCTCTATTAGTCCTCCCCTTCCATCCTCGATCCACTCCAAACCTGCTCTGTTAGTCCTCCCCTTCCTTCCTCGATCCACCCCAAACCTGTTCTGTTAGTCCTCCCCTTCCTTCCTCGATCCACCCTAAACCTGCTCTGTTAGTCCTCCCCTTCCATCCTCGATCCACTCCAAACCTGTTCTGCTCGTCCTCCCCTTCCATCCTCGATCCACCCCAAGCCTGTTCTCTTAGTCCTCCCCTTCCTTCCTCAATCCACCCCAAACCTGTTCTCATAGTCCTCCCCTTCCTTCCTCAATCCACCCCAAACCTGTTCTTTTAGTCCTCCCCTTCCTTCCTCGATCCACCCCAAACCTGTGCTGTTAGTCCTCCCCTTCCTTCCTCGATCCACCCCAAACTTGTTCTGTTAGTCCTCCCCTTCCATCCTCGATCCACCCCAAACCTGATCTGTTAGTCCTCCCCTTCCATCCTTGATCCACCCCAAACTTGTTCTGTTAGTCCTCCCCTTCCATCCTCGTTCCACCCCAAACCGGTTCTATTAGTCCTCCCCTTCCTTCCTCGATCCACCCCAAACCTGTTCTGTTAGTCCTCCCCTTCCTTCCTCGTTCCACCCCAAACTCTCCTCAGCTCACCTCAGCTCTCCTCAGCTCTCCTCAGCTCCTCTCGCCCACCTTCACCACACTCACAGCTTTTTTTATTCTCCTTAAAAAATATTCAGTGGGCCAATGATTTAGGAGGTCTTCTCCTAACAGTCTGAATGGTAGGTAGTGAGGGAGTTCATGTTTGAACAGCCCTCTACTCAGTGGTTGTTCCTGAGTCCAACCGGTGCCTGACTCCTTGGCTTGTCTGTCTAGGGCTGTGTCCCAAATGGTACCTTTTTCCCTAGATTGTGCACTTCTTTTCCAGGGTCCATCAATAGTGCACTATAACGGGAATAGGGTGCCAGCTGGGACACAACCTGGTGCTCTGAAGCTTTGTGGAGGACCGCAATCTCACTATCCGCTAAATGGGGGATAGAATCTATCAATGTCAGGAGTCTGAGATCAGATGGAGAGGGATGGGGAGGCTGCACTGGCTTACAGATAACCCCACTGTCTGAGATTGATAGCAGGGCTGGTCTGGACGGCTTATCACTGTGAACTTGCTCTTTGATGACTATCTTATGAGAACATATCATCACATCAAGGGTAACAAGTGATGGGTAGTTTGTAGGTAATAAAGACAGACTGTGGATGGGGAGGGAGGAGCACAGCACCACTAGAACAGTAGGATCTAATAGTATTGCTTTTGACACCTCATCTGATCTGAAGAATTTAGTTAGAGATACAGCTTGCATCTTTTTGGACCTTTTAAAAAAATTAATTGTTAGATTTTTCCTCTTGCTGGATCTTTCAAGACATACCACATGTATAGTAAATAGATGTCTGACTTGGCATAGCTGCTATGGAATTATACAGAGTAGAGAGCCTATTTTCACATCAAGGTAACATGGAAACAAAACAACAGCAGACCATCCTGACACATACAGCAAGGCTCCATTCCAGTTGTAAGCATTCTAGAAGGAAATCAGGTGCAAGATGAAAACAGTGATTAACATGACAAATGACCACACACATCCATGTGTGGGGAATGAGGGCTGGACTGCTTACGGAGGGCTGAGGAGGCGGGGTGTTGTGAAGGCCCCCCTTGGAGCTCCAACATGCTCAAACCCACGCCTTCTTCTCCAGATGGTGCAGGTGACTCAGTGTGTCTGACACACAACACACACACACACACACACACACACACACACACACACACACACACACACACACACACACACACACACACATCACTGCACACGTTGCATTAGACATCCAGCCAGCGATATGTAAATGGCTGCACTGCTTTGACAGCGTTTGATTAATTACTCAAGATAGACCGTCTCAATTTATCTGCTCTGGCTAATGAACAATCTCACATTTATAAAGAACGCCCCTCTGTCACCATAAACACAAGTTCTCTCCTTTATGTTTCTGGACTGCTGACCTTTGATGAAAAGAAGCCTACTGGAGCAGCTTGCAGCATGATCTTTGGTGAACAGAAGCCTATTCTACAGGAACTGGAGCGGCTTGCAGCTTGAACTTTGACCTTTGATGTACAGGAACTGGAGCGGCTTGTAGCATGAGTGTGTAATAAAAGACCTGATCAAGTTGTTTCTCCAAAAACAATGTCTGCATCCCAAATAGCACCCTATTCCCTATATACAGTAGTACACTATTTTGACCAGGGCCCATGTGTCTCTGGTCAAAAGTAGTTCACTGCACAGGGAATAGGGTCCGTTTGGGATGTGTTCTATGTACTTCGCTTTAGTGTGGCAAGGTATGAATATACGGTTATTGTAATGTCAAAATATGTATTATTTTGTCCTTGTGATTTATCACAATACTACTCTGTGCCGAGGCACTACACATTCAGTGTCGTTTTACATAAACAGCGTTGGTTGTTGTAGTTGTTGTTCTGTCAACAAAGCTCACTGTAATGATTGGCTGTACATAAATCATCCACCTTACACTGTAATGATTGGCTGTACATAAATCATCCACCTTACACTGTAATTCTGTAGTCAAAAACACCTTGTTTACTTTGCAGGGAATAAAAGCTTGAACTAATACATTTCTCAGCACAGTTGTAAAGGCATTGCTGAACCTGTTTTTGCAACCCCCCTTAGTGCAGTTCTGACTACATGTGTACTGTCTGTTTAGCCTACAATACATGATCAGTCTCTGACTACATGTGTACTGTCTGTTTAGCCTACAATACATGATCAGTCTCTGACTACATGTGTACTGTCTGTTTAGCCTACAATACATGATCAGTCTCTGACTACATGTGTACTGTCTGTTTAGCCTACAATACATGATCAGTCTCTGTCCCTGTCACTTATTTATTTATTTATTTATTTATTTATCCCTTTTCTTCCGGCTGCCCAGGGAGAGGCCCCTACCCCCTTTCCCCATTACCTCCACTGGCTCAGCTGTGTTAAACCCTCCTGTGACATCTAAACTTTTAATTCATGACAACATTAACAGCATTGATTAACATATGTGCCAGTGGCAGTCTGCTGGAGAATTCCCCATTGATCTGTAAAGAGAGGCCGCTGTGATGTTGGAGCTGCATCTTTGTACTATGGCTGTCTGTGTCTGCATCCCAAATTATACCCTATTGCCTTGATAGTGCACTCTTAACCAGAGCCCTGGTTAAAAGTAGTGCACTATATAGGGAACAGGGTGCCATTTAGGATACATACTATGTCTGGCCATTAACTATATACTAGAGCTGTGTGTTATTATGAGGGAGGCAGGGGAGAGTTCCCTTTGAAATGACTGGGGGTAGAAGGGGGTAGGAGGGGGGAGAAGGGGAGAGCGAGGGGGTCACCGCTTTACAGAATATTTCAGTTGTTTTCTAATGTCTTCCCCCTCAGGTTAGAGCCTTGAAGAAAGGAAGATGTGTGGTGGTTTGGTCGACTGTTCTGCCACAAACTCTAATCTATTATTCAGGTATTTGGTCAGAGAGAGAGAGAGAGAGAGAGAGAGAGAGAGAGAGAGAGAGAGAGAGAGAGAGTATTGAAATTGATCCAAATTGAAATACCTATTACAATCCAAATTGAAATACCTATTACAATTTGGCAAAAACTAATTAAATGTGTGATTGAACCAATCGCACTCTATGGCAGCGAGGTGTGGGGTCCACTTACAAAACAAGATTTTACCCACTGGGACAAACATCCCATTGAAACCTTGCACGCGGAACTTTGTAAGATTCTCCTACATGTCCAGAGGAAAACTACAAACAATGCATGCAGGGCAGAATTAGGCCGATATCCACTAATATTAAAAACTCAAAAAAGAGCAATTAAGTTTTGGAAACACCTAAAACACAGTGGCCCCCTCTCATATCATTACCAAGCCCTGCAATACCAAGAGTTGAGCAAAGATAAGAGTCCCTTCATCCAACTGGTCCGGGGGCTGAGTTCACAAACTTGTTCCACTAACACACTGAAGCCTCAGGACCAGAACATCCAATCAATCAGAATTAACCAAATTACAAAACATCTAAAACAAAACTACATTACCTATTGGAAAACACAAACACAAGCACAAAGCAAAATGCAGTGCTATTTGGCCCTAAATCGACAGTACACCATGGCAAACTATCTGACCATGGTGACTGATCAAAACCTCAGGAAAACCTTGACAAAGTACAGGCTCAGCGAGCACAGCCTTGCTATTGAGAAGGGTAGACACAGGAAAACCTGGCTCCCTGTAGAGGAAAGGCTGTGCAACCACTGCACCACAGCAGAACCAGAGACAGAGCTGCATTTCCTGACAAAATGTCAAAAATATAAAACTATCAGAGAGAGTCACTTCCCCAAATTTGAACAAGTAGTCCGGGGCTTTGAGGACCTCTCTGAAATAGAAAGGCTGCCGATCCTTTTGGGGGAAGACATGGACAGCTGTGCGCTGGCAGCATGCTATGTTGCTGCCTGCCACAAGTTGAGGGACAGTGCCTGACATATTTAATGCATTTATTTTCTTTTATTCCTGTTTTTATTTGTTCTTTGATGTAATTATATATTTTTTAAAAAATATGTGTGTATGTATGTATGTATATATGTGTATATATATATATATATATATATACAGCGGGTGAAATAAGTATTGAACACGTCACCATTTTTCTCAGTAAATATATTTCCAAAGGTGCTATTGACATGAAAGTTTCACCAGATGTTGGTAACAACCCAAGTAATCCATACATACAAAGAAACCAAAACAAATAAGTTCAGAAATTAAGTTATGTGTAATAATGTGAAATGACACAGGGAAAAAGTATTGAACACATGAAGAAAGGGAGGTTCAAAAAGGCATGGAAAGCCAAGACAACAGCTGAAAACTATCAGTAATTAAAAAGCAATCCAGCCTCCTGTCAGTGCAAATTAATATCAGCTGGTTCAGTCCCAACTGATGGCCTACAAAAAGGTCTCATTGCCCAAGGTGTCACACAAGACACATCTCATGATGGGTAAAAGCAAAGAGCTGTCTCAAGACATTCGCAACCTAATTGTTGCAAAACATAATGATGGCATTGGTTATAGGCACATTTTTAAGCTTCTGAATGTTCCAGTGAGCACTGTTGGGGCCATAATACGGTGATCCTCCTGAAAGAGGAAAGTGTTTCGTCTCTCGCTTCACAGTCCTGCTGCCTGAAAGGAATATCCACCTGCTTCCTGCTGCCTGAGAGGAATATCCACCTGCTTCCTGCTGCCTGAGAGGAATATCCACCTGCTTCCAGCTGCCTGAGAGGAATATCCACCTGCTTCCTGCTGCCTGAGAGGAATATCCACCTGCTTCCTGCTGCCTGAGAGGAATATGCACCTGATTCCAGGCTCAATTGGTTCTTGTGTTCATTTTTTTCACCCATTATTTTTCTCTCAGGCTCTGTGATTCCCCCCTCAGTGTGGAATTTGGAGCTGTGAATGTGACTATAAGATTGAGTTCCAAATGGCACCCTACCCCTATATATAGTACACTACTTTTGACCAGAGCCCTATGGACCATGGCTAAAAGAAGTGCACTAAATAGGGAATGTGGTGCCATTTGGGATACACACTAAGCCACTCAGAGAGCTCCACATCATTAAGTTCAGTAGAAGAGAGCCTTAAGACGTTTGTGTTGATTTTTCTGCCTGGAATCAACAGTGTCCTGTTTTTCAACCCTCAACCCTCCTCCCTCCCTCCCTCCCTCCCTCCCTCCCTCCCTCCCTCCCTCCCTCCCTCCCTCCCTCCCTCTATTTCTTTATCTCTCCCACTCTCCTTTTATGTGCTGTAGTTGATCAGGAAGTCATGTGGCCTCGTTTGTCTTCATGGTTCTCTCCTAATATTTCCCAGACTGTTTATCCTTTTCACCAAGCTGACTATTAGGGTGTCTCCAGTTGTGAAGGTGTATGTACTGTAGCAGTCTGTATCTAACCACAGGTGGTATACCAGTACAACTGACAGGTGTTTTTCCTCTCAGATTTACACACTACTGTCAAAGCATATCCTCATTTGGCCCACAAATTACCTTCCTCAATGCTTCAACAAAATGACTGTAACCTTCAATACACCTACTAATGCATTCTACTACAAACAGTGTTAATGTTATCCCTGAGCAGTGCCAGAGATATTGGATTTGGTTAAAGTAACTTAATCCATGAAGAGCCACAAGATTAGACATGTTGCACGCTCTGTGTTACGAGCACAGCATTTGCATAATCTGCTTTCATAGTTGCCTTTTGCGTGGCTCCCATTTTGCATTTCATTCATAATCCAAACCATTAAAACATGTATTATTTGAAAATACCACACCCTTTATTCAAACGCATTTGCTACCAATGTATCAGAATCACATTGTAAGGTGAAGCATCTGACAGAACATTAGAAGAGGGAAATATCCATGAAGTCACCTTGCTATAGATTTGCATGGACTGCAGGAGCCTGATCACTGAAGCTGCAGCTAATTATCAGAATTCTGCTCACACTAATGTGATAGGGGTACTGCTCAATGGAACAGGGAGGTGTTGCCCATATTAATGCACTTACCTATCCAACAAGCAGCAGCAGCAATGGGAGATGGGACAGGCTCAGCAAAGCCCCTGCTTTACTGTTGATCACACAAAGCTTGGGCTGGGGCAGATGAGGCTGAGATAGCATGATTAATGTCAAGCCCGTATTACAACCCCAATACATATTAAGCAAATGTCAGTGGTGCTTTTAACCCATCAAAGTTACATGTGGTGCCTTTATCATAGCAGGCAGCAAGGTTACATGTGGTGCCTTTATCCTAGCAGGCAGCAAGGTTACATGTGGTGCCTTTAACCCAGCAGGCAGCAAGGTTACATGTGGTGCCTTTAAGCCAGCAAGCAGCAAGGTTACATGTGGTGCCATTAAGCCAGCAAGCAGCAAGGTTACATGTGGTGCCTTTAACCCAGCATACTGTACAGCAAGGTTACATGTGGTTCCTTTATCCCAGCAGGCAGCAAGGTTACATGTGGTTCCTGGAGCAAATTAGGGTTAAGTGCCTTGCTCAAGGACACATCGACAGGTTTTTCACCTTGTCGGCTCGGGTATTCGAACAGCCTGGTCTGACTGTTCGCCTCTTGATAGAGCCCCAGGCCTGTTCATTGAACACTAATGAAACTCTGATTCAGCCCCTAAGACACAGAAACACAAGCTGTACTCCACCGTCCACACACACACAGGTACACACACACCTTGCACTCTGGTGTTAAGCATCCTTGGACAAAGCCGTTGTTCTCCACGTCTCTCTAGTCTCTCTGTTCGACCTTGGCTGAGTTACAACAGAAGGCTCCGTTTCATAGTACTTCAGGTCATCATATCAACCCGGTCGATGGATATGGGGCATGGTGTTTTATATGACGGCCATCTGCAGGCCACGGCAGCAGCAGCACCTCGAGCCCTGTTCTCTCTGGCTGCTGGAGATTGCTCTTCCTTTCTCTTTTCAATCTCCTGCATGCTGTACAAGCTGCCGAGATGAAAGAGCAAAGTAATGAGTGTTGAAAGGGAAGAATGAGCGATGCATCAGACCCCACATCCAGGAAGAGGCTGAATAATGTTCCACAGGAAGACAAACCACATATCCAAAGGGAAACCTGCTGGCCGCTTGATGTCAGACAGAAACTGGGATGGAGTATTGTAGAAATGTCCGAGATGTGTAAGGATCGAGGTCGTAGATTATAACATAGCTATGATAGCCAGGCACATTCAGACATGTAGGGATCGAGGTCGTAGATTATAATATAGCTATGATAGCCAGGCACATTCAGACATGTAGGGATCGAGGTCGTAGATTATAATATAGCTATGATAGCCAGGCACATTCAGACATGTAGGGATCGAGGTCGTAGATTATAACATAGCTATGATAGCCAGGCACATACAGACATGTTGGGATCGAGGTCGAAGATTATAACATAGCTATGATAGCCAGGCACATACAGACATGTAGGGACCGAGACCGAAGATTATAATATACAGACATGCTCCTTTTTTAAACATGTTTTTGATGCCAACCGACAGCATAGGAACGCCCAAAGGGCTCTGGTCAAAAGTAATGCACTATGAAGGGAATATGGTGCCATTTCAGACAGAGGGTGTGTGTCTGGTTCTCCTGATACAGACCTCCTCCTACTGCTACTGCTGCTGCTGCTGCTGGACCCAGGTGGTCCTGCTGGTCTTCACCATGCCACTGGTGAGGGCTTTGGGGAGCTTTAGGTCCAGGCTTCCCCCATGAGACAGTAAACATGGAGACAATGGTTCAATGAATCTCCAATTCAAATGTGGTAAAGGAATTTTTATTTATTTTCCTCCCAGAATTGCAATTTGTCTGTTGCATCTGGTGATTGTTTTGACAATCTTCTCCATTGGTTGGTTGTGAATTTGTGGCAGCATTTAATGTGGAACTGAGAGCGTTTTAGCAACATGAAATCTAATTCAAATCTGTTCATGTACACCCCCAGGAAGAACATTACGTATTTTATTTATTTTTTCTGAGA
Source organism: Thymallus thymallus (assembly GCA_023634145.1). Classification (NCBI taxonomy): domain Eukaryota; kingdom Metazoa; phylum Chordata; class Actinopteri; order Salmoniformes; family Salmonidae; genus Thymallus; species Thymallus thymallus. The sequence continues at coordinate 8,883,521 of CM042416.1, read as the reverse complement.
AGCGAGCAGTCATAGAATGAGAATGGCGTAGAGTAAGGAATTTGTGAAAATTCTATATCAATATAGAGTGGGAAAGCAGCCATGCGTTTTAACAATTAATAGACACTACAGTAAATAAAACCTAATAAAAACATGTGTCTTGTCCAGGAATGGACGCTACACAGACCGGTGCGCCAATCAAAGCTACAGTAGGCCTATATGCAAATAAGCCATTTGCCACATGGGCCTGCCATCATTCACTTTGAACTGGACTATATTGAATTATATTAATCATCATTGAACTGCATCCATCTATTCTGTATTGGTGAATTATATTAATAATTGAACTGCATCATCTATTCTGTATTGTTGAATTATATGAATCATCATTGAACTGCATAATCTATTCTGTATTGGTGAATTATATTATTCATGCATTGAACTGCATCCAGCAATTCTGTATTGGTGAATTATATTAATCATCATTGAACTGCATCCATCTATTCTGTATTGGTGAATTATATTAATAATTGAACTGCATCATCTATTCTGTATTGTTGAATTATATGAATCATCATTGAACTGCATAATCTATTCTGTATTGGTGAATTATATTAATCATGCATTGAACTGCATCCATCTATTCTGTATTGGTGAATTATATTAATCATGTATTGAACTGCATCCATCTATTCTGTATTGGTGAATTATATTAATCATGTATTGAACTGCATCCATCTATTCTGTATTGGTGAATTATATTAATCATGTATTGAACTGCATAATCTATTCTGTATTGTTGAATTATATTAATCATCATTGAACTGCATCCATCTATTCTGTATTGGTGAATTATATTAATAATTGAACTGCATCATCTATTCTGTATTGGTGAATTATATTAATCATGTATTGAACTGCATAATCTATTATGTGTTGGTGAATTATATTAATCATGTATTGAACTGCATCCATCTATTCTGTATTGGTGAATTATATTAATAATGTATTGAACTGCATAATCTATTCTGTATTGGTGAATTATATTAATCATGTATTGAACTGCATAATCTATTCTGTATTGGTGAATTATATTATTAATGTATTGAACTGCATCCATCTATTCTGTATTGGTGAATTATATGAATCATTTATTAAACTGCATCCATTTATTCTGTATTGGTGAATTATATTAATCATGCATTGAACTGCATCCATCTATTCTGTATTGGTGAATTATATTAATCATGTGTTGAACTGCATCATCTATTCTGTATTGATGAATTATATTAATAATCATCATTGAACTGCATCATCTATTCTGTATTGGTGAATTATATTAATCATTAATCTGCATCTATTCTGCCAACAATGCCTTACTATGCATCATTGATGTTGTGTCAAATTGAACCTATTTTTAAAACCTCTTATAAAGTTGGTTTTGTAACATAAACAGGACATTTGATTGATTATGATTGTTTCATATTTGCAAAGTAGTTAAAACGCTGTCAGCTCCACTTGAAATAGTGTGAGAAAGAGAAAAGTGTAGTTAAGTAATTTGCGTTTGTAGATATTTTCTGCACACTCATTGTTCTTCCCCAGCTGGCGACGCTGCTCATCTCATGAATATGCACTAGCTGTATAATGAGGGCCAGTGTTTATCATCAATAAAGACTTATGTGGGCCCAACACCACAGATCCCGGCTTAATGGACCTATTAGTACTAGAACCTGAATTAACATGTTTAACACAGAAGGCTCTTGTGAAACACTAGAAAGACATTCTGCACAAAAGGAAACTAAGGTGTAACAAGGAATATCCTAAAACATGTACATTTCTTAATCGACTAAGATATGAAAACAGATACAACCATAGTATAATGAACAGCCTAACTTTGTGTCAGCGCAGCACTCTGAAAATGTCATGCAAATGTCTAAGAATGTCTTGCTTCCTAACAGCCATTTTATTCCTCTCCTCCCTTGCCTCTCCCGCTGCCGTCTTTATCCACTCATTTCACCTCTAATTACACAGCACTCAAGAGCTCTCAGCCCAAATTACACTGAAGCTCCCATTCACTCCCTTAGTGCCTATATTGATCCTTTATCCAAAGGACAACCCCTACACACGTGTTAACTGACAAAGGACAGCCCCTACACACGTGTTAACTGACAAAGGTTCAATCTGTCTGTCCCCCATCCTCAAGGTGGTTCCCGGTTCTATCTACCTGTCCCCCATCCACAAGCTTGTTCCGGTTCCATCTATCTGTCCCCCATCCTCAAGGTGGTTCCCGGTTCAATCTGTCTGTCCCCCATCCACAAGCTTGTTCCGTTTCCATCTATCTGTCCCCCATCCTCAAGCTGGATCCCGGTTCAATCTGTCTGTCCCCCATCCACAAGCTTGTTCCGGTTCTATCTACCTGTCCCCCATCCACAAGCTTGTTCCGGTTCTATCTACCTGTCCCCCATCCACAAGCTTGTTCCGATTCTATCTACCTGTCCCCCATCCACAAGCTTGTTCCGGTTCTATCTACCTGTCCCCCATCCACAAGCTTGTTCCGATTCTATCTACCTGTCCCCCTCACCCCTCGATCCCTCCATGATATAAAAAAAAAGAGCAACTGTTGGCACCATGCATATAGAATGTAAACGCCTCGCACTGTGGTTAAAGAGAATACCACAATGATGAAGGAGGAGAGAGGAGGAACCAGCCGGCAAATTAAACTTCAGGATTATGCCCCAAATGACACCTTATTTCCTAGAACCCCTTAGTCATCTGGTTGAAAAAAGTGCACTACATAGGGAATATGGTGTAATTCGGGATGCACCCCAGGAGTAGCATGGTACCTCATTATTGTAGTGTTGAACTGAGTATTGTACTGTACTGTAATATATTCCATCCAGCTATGTGGAGGCCAGAACAGTACAGCTCTTAACACGCGTTACAGGTTCTCCTCTCTTTGTTCCAGGAGACAATGATAAATGAACACTTCCCCGCTCAGAAAGACCCAGCGTGTCACTACTACGCTGTAACTGTGCTCTCCTCTCCTCCTCCTCCACTCCTCCTCTCCTCCTTCTCCACTCCTCCTCTCCTCCTCCCATTGTCAGAGGCATATTCACAGCTCTAATTAAATTGGCTTTAAAAACATCCATTGCTGACGACACAGGACTGGAAAGATGAAGATGAACATGAAGATGTGAATTCATTATTGAATGAGACTTACACACTGTGTAAACAGGTGTTGTAATATGAGTAATGCACTTGCATTAATGTGTGTACAGATGTATGATCTTAATTTGAGCCAGTTGGCTACAGCAGGAAAATAATCCTACTGCAACAGGAAATGTAAATTATTATGTTGATTTTAATTAATGGACATTTTTCTAGGGGTTGAAACTGTTTTTTTCGTAAGGAAAAATAAAGTCTGAAATTTCAAAGTGGAAATTACAAACTTTAGAAGCCATTTTAAACCTCAAATACCTGCATTGCAGGAAAGTTATCCTGCAACAGGGTGATCAGGTTAAGATCCTACACCTGCATGTGTGTATTTTATGTATGAAACCTGGCTGTGTGGCGTTTTGCAGAAAATTTGAACTCAACAAAAATTTTACCCTGACACAACTGTGGTAGCCTACTGTAGGTCTGTGTGAAAATGGAGTAAGACCTTAAATATGATACATCAACCTAATGTATTTCATGCTGAAAAACAACATACAAAACATATGCTTTTTTCCCTTTGTGTGCGTGTCATGTCATGTCGAGCTCTAAGGTATGGACAGACAGCCACCATACCTCCTGTTCTAATTAGCGTCTGTTAGCTTGTAGAGACCTTAATTATTACTGCGATGAGAAGTGATGTTGGTTGTTGCTGCTCCTGAGGTGTTTCTACACAGACTCTGGTGTCAGTCTGCTCCTAGGGTTTCTACAGACATGCAGGCTAACATCTGGGTTGTGACCTCATCAGGGTTGTTGTAACTACGGTAACTCTCATCCGGCGTTCTATTTTGAGACTTCGCTATCTTTACTGTCAGTCTGTTAGCTTAGGCTCCCTGTGTCCCAAATGGCACCCTATTCCGTATATAGTGCACTACTTTTGACCAGAGACCGGCCCTAATTAAAAGTACTGCACTGTATAGGGAATAGGGTGCAATTTGGGACACAACCTACGTTTTGTATAGAGAACAAACAAGCATAAACTATCCTCAAAGTGAGCGCCAGATTATCAAATAAAGTCAGAATCCAACTTTTGTCCGTACCGCACCATTTTCCTGCTGAATTAGACAGCAGGCTGCCATGAAATCCACCACACGGCAGGAATATAGTGAGGTTCGGGCAAAAGTTGGATTGATATTAAGGAACACATTTCACTTTACATCTGGTAAGTAGAGTTCCTAGACAATATGCCTTTTTTGCCAGGATAAACAATTGTGGGTGAAGCAGACTATATTGTGTTAGTTATTTTCTGTTGCCACCCACCAGAACGATGCACAACTCAGGGAATCCAACCAATACACAGACTCCCGGTGTTGTGTCCCAAAACTAGCACTAACCCACTGATCCATTACTGAGCCATCACTCTTGGTGGTCTCTGAGGCTTGCCTCCCCTGCCTTGCCATGCCAGAAGCCCAGTGTCTGAGGCTCTGCCTGGGTTGATGTTGACTGTAAATCCCCTAGTGGAGCCTGGGCCTTGGAGGGCGATGCCACTGCGCTGCATGGTTCAGCCAGGCAACAAACAAGTTCCCCAGAGGTATGCGCTGTTGCTCTGTGTGGTACCACTCCCTTGGGGAAGGGTGTGTGTGTGCACGTGTATGTGTTTGCACAACGCAGCAGTGATGAACACACAGGGAGTACACCGAGGGCCCGTCCCACAAGCGGGAATCCACCACAATGTGCTGCCAATGTGCACGGCAGTGTGACCGAGACAGACGCACCACGCAACGTTGGAAAGGAAGCGGCTGTTTTACAAGTACAACAAACTGCTTAGACAGGAGAAACACAGAAAGTGGGTTATAGCCCTCTGTTTCCAAATATAGATCCATGTGCTAGGATACACACTCACACTCACACACACACACACACACACACACACACACACACACACACTCACACTCACACTCACACTCACACTCACACTCACACACACACACACACACACACACACACACACACACACACACACACACACACACACACACCGCACGGTCGGCTATGGATATCCATACCCAGGTTGAACCAATGGGCAGCAGACTGGGGTAGTGTCCCAAATGGCACCCTATTCCCTACATATTGTAGTGCACATTTGACCAGTGCCGATAGGGCTCTAGTCAAAAGTAGTGCACTATATAGGGAATAGGGTGCTATTTGGGCAGCAGACTGGCCTCTTTAGATGGAACAGTAATCTGTAAGGAGGGCTAACTCCAGCTCTCCCCCTGGGGGAAAGTGGGTTAGCTAAATAAATTAACAGTCTATCAAAACGCATGGGATATCATGATAACAGAGCAGACAGAATCACCAAACCTAAATGGGGGCGTGTAGTGCCTAAGTCATAAACATTAAATGTACAATAATCATATTTTGTATACCGTGGTTTTGCCATAAAGATGTATGATGCCACATCTTGCAGCATTTCAGCAACAACAGAAAAATCAAATCAACATCTGATGATATGGTCTGTGGATTATGTTTCCAACTTAGAGGGAATAGACTTTCCCAGGTTGTTCATGAAAATTCACACAGCAATAACACATTCACGTAGTACTGTAAGCCCCTTAAGAAAGTTTTATGGTACTGGTACTGAAACTGGCCTTTGACAACTAACCCCCTCTGGTTTTATGGTACTGGTACTGAAACTGGCCTTTGACAACTAACCCCTCTGGTCTCACTCAACCTAAGGCCTTCATTTGGTCTTTATTTACTTCCTGTTAGAAATTGGAACTCATTATCTGAAAGCAGCCGATGAACCATATGTGTAACCATGTCCTCTCCTGTCCCACCTCAGGACTTCCCATGCTCCTCTCTGTTAGACAATCCCTGAAATTATTCTAATTAGGCCCTGGCTGAGATGGGTGGGCATGTGGAGCCATCGCTAGGGGAACTTATCACCAGGTGGTTCCTTCTCTGGTTCACTTTGTTTGGGGGCACAGTGAGCTACAGTTACAGGGTTCCGCATCCCAAACGGATCCTTATCTCCTATATAGAGCACTACTTCAGGGCCCATATGGCTTTGGTCCAAAGTAGTGCACTATGTATGGAATAGGGTGCCATTTGGTACACAGACACAGTTTCAGAGCTGCCTTGTGTCTTCCGTTTCCAAGTCGAGCTCCATCACTCCATTCGGGAGGGGAAAAAACACAGATGATCCGACAAGTCATTATTTCTCTCGCAGCAACGGTGAGCTGACAAGTTGAATGTCCGTCAGTGTAAATTGGCTGTGCGTAACCCCTGGCCCGGCCTGACCGGAGCAGGAGGGGAGCACGGAGAGTAGCACAGGTCCTGGTACACTAACAAGCAGTGGGGAATATCTGGGGCTGCTGGCATCGACCAGACAGAGCACACTCTCACACTCTCACACTCTCTCTCTCTCTCTCTCTCTCTCTCTCTCTCTCTCTCTCTCTCTCTCTCTCTCTCTCTCTCTCTCTCTCTCTCTCTCTCTCGGCATGGGAAACATATGTTAACAATAAAAGCAAGTGAAGTAGATAGTAAACAAAAGTGAAATAAACAATACAGATTAACAGTATACATTACACTCAAAGAAGTTCCAAAGGAATAAAGACATTTAAAATATCAGATTATGCATATATACAGTGTTGTAACAATGTGCAAATAGTTAAAGTACAAAAGGGAAAATAAATAAACATAAATACAGCGGGTGAAATAAGTATTGAACACGTCACCATTTTTCTCAGTAAATATATTTCCAAAGGTGCTATTGACATGAAATTTTCACCAGATGTTGGTAACAACCCAAGTAATCCATACATACAAAACCAAAACAAATAAGTTCAGAAATTAAGTTATGTGTAATAATGTGAAATGACACAGGGAAAAAGTGTTGAACACACATACTGATATTTATTTAATACTTTGTACAAAAGCCTTTGTTGGTAATGACAGCTTCAAGACGCCTCCTGTATGGAGAAACTAGTCGCATGCATTGCTCTGGTGTGATTTTGGCCCATTCTTCCACACAAACAGTCTTCAAATCTTGAAGGTTCCGTGGGCCTCTTCTATGAATCTTTCCATAGATTTTCAATGGGATTTAAGTCAGGTGATTGGCTGGGCCATTCTAGCAGCTTTATTTTCTTTCTTTGAAACCAATTGAGAGTTTCCTTGGCTGTGTGTTTGGGATCATTGTCTTGCTGAAATTTTTCATCTTCATCATCCTGGTAGATGGCAGCAGATTTTTGTCAAGAATGTCTCAGTAAATTTGCCCATTCATCCTTCCTTCAATTATGTGAAGTTTGCCAGTACCATTTGCTGAAAAGCAGCCCCACACCATGATGTTCCCATCTCCAAACTTCACTGTTGGTATGGTGTTTTTAGGGTGATGTGCAGTGCCATTTCTCCTCCAAACACAGTGTTTATTATGACATCCAAACAGTTCAATTTTGCTCTCATCTGACCACACTATATTCTCCCAGTATTTCACTGGCTTTTCCAAATGTTGTGCAGCAAACTTTAAACGAGCGTATTCCTTACTGTTTTCTTTGAGACAACAGTACCTGCTAATTGCAGGTCTTTTTGAAGCTCTCCACAAGTGGTCCTTGGCTCTTGGACAACTCTTCTGATTATTATTTTCACTCCTCTGTCAGAAATCTTGCGAGGAGCACCTGGTCGAGGCAAATTTATGGTGAAATGATTGTCTTTCCACTTCTGTATTATGGCCCCAACAGTGCTCCCTGGAACATTCAGAAGCTTAGAAATGCGCCTATAACCAATGCCATCATTATGTTTTGCAACAATTAGGTTGCGAAGGTCTTTAGACAGCTCTTTGCTTTTACCCATCATGAGATGTGTCTTGTGTGACACCTTGGCAATGAGACCTTTTTGTAGGCCATCAGTTGGGACTAAACCAGCTGATATTAATTTGCACTGACATTGCTTTTTAATTATTATTATTAATTATTTAATTGTCTAATGGTATGGTGGTTATGTAGTTGAATGTGTCTGTTAGAATATCCTCACCTATCTTTCAGTGTTAGCAACTGACTGTGTTTTATAACAAGTCTCCATCTGTTTAGATTTACAACTGAGCAAGACAGCAAGCAGTTATGGTAAAATAAGACTAGTAGCTATACTGAATCTCTGAAAAGAGACAAGCACATGTACAATCCTACAACCAGTTGTCCCTTCTTGACTAAATTTACCTCAATTCATCCTGTTGAGAGAGAGAAAAAGAGAGAGTGAGCGCACAGACAGAGAAGGAGAAAGAGAGAGAGAGAGAGAGTGAGACACTAATTATCAAAAGAGACGTTAAATTCTACAACCACCTAAAAGGAAGCGATTCCCAAACCTTCCATAACAAACAATCACCTACAAAGAGATGAACCTGGAGAAGAGTCCCCTAAGTAAGCTGGTCATGGGGCTTTGTTCACAAACACAAACAGACCCCACAGAGGCAAGAATTAACAAAACAACAGAACAAACTAGAATGCTATTTGGCCCTAAACAGAGAGTACACAGTGGCAGAATACCTGACCACTGTGACTGACCCAAACTTTAGGAAAGACTCAGTGAGCATAGCCTGGCTATTGAGAAAGGCCGTGGTAGGCAGACCTGGCTCTCAAGAGAAGACAGGCTATGTGCACACTGCCCACAAAATGAGGTGGAAACTGTGCTGCACTTCCTAACCTCCTGCCAAATGTACGACCATATTAGAGACACATATTTATTTCAGATTACACAGATCCACAAAGAATTCGAAAACAAAAGCAATTTTGATGAACTCCCATATCTACTGGGTGAAATACCACAGTGTTCCATCACATCAGCAAGATTTGTGACCTGTTGCCACAAGAAAAGGGCAACCAGTGAAGAACTAACACCATTGTAAATACAACCCATATTTATTTTTATTTATTTTCCCTTTTATACTTTTTAACTATTTGCACATTGTTACAACACTGTATATATACATAATATGATATTTTAAATGTCTTTACTCTTTTGGAACTTCTGTGAGTGTAATGTTTACTGTTAATTTTTATTGTTTATTTCACTTTTGTTTATTATCTACTTCACTTGCTTTGGCAATGTTAACGTATGTTTCCCATGCCAAAAAAGCCCCTTTAATTGAATTAGAGAGAGAGAGAGAGAGAGAGAGAGAGAGACATGGACATCTGTGAGCTGGCAGCCTGGCACAAGTTGAGGGACAGTGCCTGACATATTTAATGCCTTTTTTTTCCTATGTTGTTATTTTGTTCTCTGATGTAATTATAAAAAATAAAAATAAATGATGTATGATACTTTGGCAATATGTACATTGTTGCGTCATGCCAATAAAGTGAATTGAATTGAATTGAATTGAGAGAGCATACAGATTTCTCTCAACTCGTTATAATCGCTCAGCTTCACACTTACAGGCTCCATATGATCCAGTGGACATTACAACTTTTAGGGCGGCAGGTAGCCTAGCGGTTTGAGTGTTGGGCCCGTAAACGAAAGGTCACTGGTTTGAATACCCGAGCCGACAAGGTGAAAAACCCTCACCAAAGAGTTGGTGCCCATTAGCCTTGTTTAAAGGACACCCAGCCCTCTCCCTCCCTCCTAGTGGGTGTTTAAAGGACACCCAGCCCTCTCCCTCCCTCCTAGTGGGTGTTTAAAGGACACCCAGCCCTCTCCCTCCCTCCTAGTGGGTGTTTAAAGGACACCCAGCCCTCTCCCTCCCTCCTAGTGGGAGAGTTTAGCTCATCTTCCCTGTGCCTTCTGAAGAGAACGGCTGGAGGACAGTGTCCCCTCCTAAAGCTAATGATTCCCACTGGCCTGGAAGTGCTGCTCTTCTCTCCCTCTAGCATCAGGGTCCCCAGAGAGACTGTGCCAGCTATCTGTTTCTTAATTTCACGGTTCGTTTGTGATCACACTGACTCCACCTTACTATAGTGTGTGTGTATGTATGTGTGTGTGCTTCTCTTGAACCTGTAGTGAACAACCAGACACAGAGTATCCTTATGTGGATATTATCCTGATGGGACAGGACACACCCAAGCACCCAAATTGAAAATGATCAACTGAAGGAGCACCCAGTTATTTCAATTTGCGATAACTGTGATCCTTTTCCGAGGGCATGGAAGCTTGTGAGTTCTGCTTAGCAACACACTAGGTATTGTCTTGGTTGACGTAGTAGTATGCAATCATCTAGCTGTCCTTCTACTGAAATGGTTTAGGCTGCAAGACAATAGTCACAATGCAACGATTCCTCATCCACAAATTGTCTTAGCCACAAATTGTATTGGAATCTAAATTTGTTTTGACTTGATAGTCATTTTTTATGTCAGTATGAATGTCAAAAACTGTAAACTCAGGACACTAAAACAAATGTCGTAAAAAGTTGCATGAAATGTTTTCAAGTTTACTGCAAAGTCAATAAAACTATTCAGTCTGCAATTGAAATAGGTTTTCCTATACCAAGCCAGTGCCATGGGGCAATTTCCTTGGTCCAGACCAGAATCAAGATTACTATAGGATCTCAAATATAATGGTTTCAGAGCACAACAAGGTATTTTCATTGTATCACACCACAGTATAAATTGATGGGAACTATCAAATGTGAGCAAAAGCAATCGAATCACAAATTAAAGCTATACAGTATGTCCTGAAAGAGTGGGGACGACTCCAGATACATTCCTCTTCTGTCTAGCTTTTCCTGCCTGCCATGTGGGAATGAATGACTGTAATTTCAGAGAGAGAGAGAGAGAGAGAGAGAGAGAGGGAGAGAGAGAGAGAGAGAAAGGGGGAGAAAGAGGTGGAGAGAGAGAGAGGTGGGCCTCCATAGTGGGCTTTCTAACTGAATAACACTAATATTCTATTAAACCTCGAAATAAGAAACGTGAGAAGTGATTGAAAAGGAAAAGATCTCTATGTGTATTCTTGTTTCCTATACTCCTGAGGATAGGAATCAATTACCACCTTCAGTCAGTTATCAAAATCCTTCCAATTACCTTCCAGTGCCACTTTCAGTTAGTTATTCAAATCCTTCCAATGACTTTCCAGTGACTCCCTCAGTCAGTTATCAAAATCTTTTCAACGACCTTTCAGTGCCACCTTCAGTCAGTTATCAAAATCCTTCCAATGACCTTCCAGTGCCACCTCCAGTCAGTTATCCAAATCCTTCCAATGACTTTCCAGTGACACCCTGTCAGTTATCAAAATCTTTCGACTTTCCAGTGCCACCTTCAGATGGTTATCAAAATCCTTCAAATTACCTTCCAGTGACACCCTCAGTCAGTTATCAAAATCTTTCGACTTTCCAGTGCCATCTTCAGCCAGCTATCAAAATCCTTCCAACGACCTTCCAGTGCCACCTTCAGTCAGTTATCCAAATCCTTCCAACGACCTTCCAGTTTCCATCTTCCCTTCAGTCAGTTATCCAAATCCTTCAAATGACCTTCCAGTGCCACCTTCAGTCAGTTATTTAAATCCTTCTAATGACATTCCAGTAACATCTCAGAAGGGAGAAATAATCTTTCATTAAGTTTGTCACTTATAGTTGGTCATATTGTAGCATCTGTATGCAAGGCTGGTGTCCTAAAGCCTTTGTGATTAACACCGGATCTCCGTCCCGCTCCTCTGTGTGTGTGTGTGTGTGTGTGTGTACTTATGTGTGTGTGTGTGTGTAGGGGTCTTGTCAGGCCCTTTCATCAGCAGCATTAGAGCAGTAAATGGGTGGCCAATGATAGACGTTATCATACAACAACAAATGAGCAGTAATCCCCTGTTTAAAACAGCCAAGAAAGAGGGAGAAAACAGCCCAAGTCGATGGGAGGTACTGACCGTACGGTGACAATGGGAATGATGAACTTGATTATGATGAAGGACAGTTAGTGCTTTTCCAACATAGAAAATTACCTCAGGCACACAGAGGAGAGCGTCCCAAATGGTACCCTATTCCCTAGGCTCTGGTCAAAAGTAGTGCACCATGTAGTGAATAGTGTGCCATTTAGAACGCAGGTAGAATCACATCTACCTGACCTCACATATACACGTTTCCCTAACCCTGAGACTATAAGGATTTAACCCTGAGAAGGATTTAAAGGGAATTTCTGCAAGGTAATGTGAATGACTTGATAAAAAACAATCTGATCACGTTGTGTTTGACCTTTTAACCCGCATCCCCAGAACCGTTTCCATTGGATAATAATCACATTTCTCTCGCTCTCTTCATTGGCTTTAGTATTCCACTCAATGTATGACTGTCTGACTCTCAGGTTTAGCAATTCAGCAAGGTTGAAATGACAACGTGAGGTTTATTTGATTATGATGAGCTTTAGCTCCCTCATGTGGTTCCATGATCATATGTTTTTAAAAGTGGAGTCGTTCTCCTTGGTCAGGTGACATCTATAACCTGCTTCTGTCATACATTTTTAAGTGATCAAATTCAACATAATAACATAAATCCTTGAGTCCTGTGATATGAAATCATAGTCTTGTGATCAGATAAAACATTATCTGATGCATAACAAGGAAACCTAATAATGTGATGGGAGACAGCTGTCCACCCATCCTGAGGATGTTCCATCATTCATGAAAGGGAAGACATTCCTTCGCTCTCATAACTCCATCCTGCTCTCTTTAATAGGAGTGAAGTTTGATATATGCACCTATTAATGAGGTTTTTCAACTGTTTGCAGAGTTGCAAAAACCTTAGACATTACCCATTAATCAAAATGTAAAGTTAGGGAGGTGGAAGGGACATTTTACAGTAAAAAAAAAGTTTTACATGGTTCCGTGGCATAACATGAGTTACAACCAGTGATGTGTATAAGCCCTGGATGACTGACAGGGGGTGCTGTATTAAAGCCACTGTGCAGACATCTTGGTACTCCTCTTCCATTGTTAAAAAATATGAATTGATGAATGTCTATATTCGTTTTTGACACGTTTTTGACACGTTAATGCATACTTTTAAATTATATTAAGTGCGCCAAACATATAAAAATGAATTAGCAATGTTACTGTCCCCACAACGACAAAATCTCCTGTCTTCTCTAGAACAATGAAGCACCAATATCACAATCTCCTGTCTTCTCTAGAACAATGAAGCACCAATATCACAATCTCCTGTCTTCTCTAGAACAATCAAGCACCAATATCACAATCTCCTGTCTTCTCTAGAACAATCAAGCACCAATATCACAATCTCCTGTCTTCTCTAGAACAATGAAGCACCAATATCACCATCTCCTGTCTTCTCTAGACACTGCATCTCAGTCCTAGAGGCGTGGTTCGAATCTAGACTGTATCACAACTGACCGTGATTGGGAGTCCCATAGGCGGTGAACAATTGGCCCAGTGTCGTCTGAGTTTGGCTGGTGTAGGCCGTCATTGTAAATAAGAATTTGTTCTTAACTGACTTGCCAGGTTAAATAAAAAAATAAATCAAGCTGATGTTCCAATCCACAGCCTCCTCAAGTGAAGCTATATGACTGCATTACCTTCAAAGTCATTATTTAAAGATAGTCAATTAAGATTTGAAATGACCTGCATGACAATGTGGAGCTGCCATTTATGGTAAACCAACTGTTATCTGAAATTAACTGTGTTGACCTGAGAAGAACGCCAGCGCCATTCAATGCGATGACGACACTGATCATTTTAAATCACCGTTTACGTATCTTGAGATTGGATTGCTTATTTAGAACAATGTGGGTTTCTCATGCAGAGCAGTCACTGTAAGCAGTGTTGAGAGGACATCCAGTCATCCACATTGGCTAGTGGTTATTAAGGTTCAGCCCATTATATTCAACAAGCCTGCCTGTTTCGTCATGAAGTTAAATTGACTTAGATTCAATACGCCACAATGTACTCTATTCTATTAGGGGTTGATTATCTCATAGACTGATTGAGACCCCAATCTGCTGACTGCAGATTAAATAGAATGTCCAGTTAGAACGTGCAGTGAATGGAACATAAATGATATGGCAAAGAGATAAAAATCACCAATTGTCTCATTTGATTCACCTCGAACACTACGGATCCAAATACTGCTGGGTGAGTTTCACTACTCCTCTAATACTCCCCTCTCTTCCTTTAGAGGAGATGTGAAGAGACCCAGTGGACAGTACTTTTTCAGGAGATATATTAAAACCATTAGTCATTGAGAAAAGCTGCTCGATGGACACAATTAAATCTTATTCCCCAATTCACTCCCATCAGCCAGATGCCTTTCCAGGTGAATGCTGTGAGTGTGAGGAGAGGAGAGCAAGGGACTTCCACAGGTTATCAAATCAGCTTTCACATACAGTAGGGTATATAGGTACCTTCACTTTATATATGAACCTTTTACCATATCTTCCTTATAAAACAGCTTTAATAACCATATTTGTCATCATCAAACAGCTTTAATAAACATATGTATGTCTTAGTCATCATCAAACAGTGAGTGAACAATTCTGAGCTTTCCTTTGAACAATTGTAATATCATAAAATACTCAGGACACCAGCTATTTTCCTAAAGATCATCACTATTATTTTCTAAATAAAATGTGATTGCCATCATCATCAACGTCATAGGCCATTTTCCATTTTAAATGGACACAGTGTGCATACATTATACAGTGCACTTCTTCAATGTCCATTATTGAAAGAAATCACATGAAAATCTGGATGGAAACTCCATCCAGCAGGCAAATACCATCAGGAGGCAAAGGAAGTAACTATCATATTGCCTATACCTTTTCAATCCCTTCAGGTTTACAGGAGTGCCGAGGGGAAAGCGCTCCATTTGGAACATAAAGATCAGCGGAGGTCAGGCCCATTGGCCTAACCCTAACACACTGTCAACATTCATTGAATGCGCTAAAGAAAAATTCCTAAAATGTCAACAGATTTCATAATACCGCTCCAAAGTTCTATGTATGTTTCTATACATGGAGGTACAGTCTTTGGTCACTAATAGATACAGTAGTTCAAGTACTAATTCAAGTTCCACTGTCAACATGTAGACCTGAAGGGAGTACCATGAACAAAACAAAACAAGCTATTTAAGTAATGAATGGCAGGCAGGATGTGTGTGTTCAATGGAAGCTGCCTTGACTCTCACCACTGGGTCTGGGTCCTGGAGCAACATGACCAGACCTGTGAGACAACACACACAGAACACAGTATGAGGTCATAGTCTTCCCACAGGTGGCGTCACTCCTACGCAACGCTAGTTCCCACAACTAATGTCTGACAGACGACAATTAGTATGTGGTAGGTTTCCCTGATCACTTTGATTAGAGCAGGAATAACTCCTGGCCCTACGAATACAAGCACCTTCAGTTACAGTATCATCACATGGAAGGAGTACTTATCACACAGACTACAACACAAAACAGTTACAACACACCCAACTCAACAACCGTTACAACACACTTACTGTGAAGTAGAACTAGAACAGCTATGCCTACCTTTGGTCACACTCCCCATGTTGATGTGAGAAAATAACTCCTCAGGTAGATTACCCAGAAGGAAACCTACAAAGAAATAAAGCACATTAAAGTTTGATTAGATAAACATTTAATTGAAAATCTCTACCATGGTAAAGTAGAGAGAATATTTGGTTCGTGCAAACAGCTTCATTACTACTCTCTAGGGTTGCACATTTTAGGGAATATTCAGCGATGGAAACTTTCCGTGGGAATACATGCAAATTAATATTAATACCATTTAAATGTAGATGTTTTTTGCATTGGATATATTTACCATATCATATGGAGACAGAAACATAAACATTTTACCTTATCATAAATAGACATAATTACAAATGATTAAATCCTTCCAATAGAATAAAAATAAAATAATAATTGTTACGAATTTAACTTTAATTAAATGAGTTGACTCTTCACATGGGATGATTTCACAGAACAACAAAAGGGAGTATTTAATGATTCCCAATGATCTATCGCATCTCCCAAAAACGTTTTCAACACACATCTGTAAAATGATAGTCTAGAAACTAAAGCTTTGGTTGTCTTCCTCTCAGGCTTCCATGTCTTCTCCCTGGACCTCCTCAATGTCCACCTCTTGAACATCAGACTGAGGCCTCATCTTCACGGTCACTTTCCAACCTTGTTGAGAATGGCTCGTTGTCAGGCTCAAAAAGCCTAAAATTTCCCCTGATGGCCACCAATCTTTCAACCCTTGTATTGGTCAGCCTGCTTTGGTGTGTGTGATCCCAAACAAGAACCAGTTGCGCTCTGAGGCGGCTGATGTTGGTGGGATTTGGAGGATGATGGAGGAAACAGGGGAAAGAGCCTCAGATCCACAAAGTCCCTTCCACCAGGTGGCTGATGAGATATGTTGGCACGACTGCCATATTGCATCTCCATCCCAAAGCCCTTGCTTTGGAAGTGTACTTCGCCAGACTGCCAAGAACCTTGCCCTCATCCAGTCCACGTTGGCGAGACACGGTAGTGATGACACCATAGGCCTTGTTGATCTCTGCACCAGACAGGATGTTCTTGCCAGCATACTTGGGGTTCATGTACGCTGCAGTGTGTATGGGCTTCAGGCAGAAGTCTTTACACTTTTTGATGTATTTCAGAACAGCAGTTTCCTCTGCTTGGAGCAACAGTGAAGTGGGCAGGGCAGTACGGATTTCTTCAATTACATCTGCAAGCAACTGGGCCGAGGTTATGTTTATCGGTAGGTAGGGAAACTGGTCAACTGGGCCGAGGTTGGGCCGGCGCTGCTATGTTTATCGGTAGGTAGGGAAACTGGTCAACTGGGCCGAGGTTCGGGCCGGCGCTGCTATGTTTATCGGTAGGTAGGGAAACTGGTCAACTGGGCAGAGGTTCGACCGGCACTGCTATGTTTATCGGTAGGTAGGGAAACTGGTCAACTGGGCCGAGGTTCACCCGGCACTGCTATGTTTATCGGTAGGTAGGGAAACCGGTCAGGTTGTGATCTCTCTTTCCTCAACTTCACTATGACCCCAATCACTGCCCTGGGGCAATGGGATATATTTTCAAACCAGAGGAAAGGGTGCCTCCTACTGGCCCTCAAATACCACTTCTAGCAACATCTGGAGACTGACCAGGACCATGACAACAGAGAAGTGTGTGTGTCTGCTCTACTCACACTCTCCAGGAATGGTTTGATCTTCATGAAGATGTAGACGACCAGCAGGTGGACGTTCTTCTTGTCCAGATTGAAGAGCACCTTGGACAGGCCTGACATGGCCTCCAGAGTGATGTGTTTGCCAGGGTCGTCCTTCTCCTCCATCCCAGAGCTCATAGCAGCCAGCAGCTCCTTGGCATACTTATTTACCTAGACAAATAGAGATGTTGTATAGGTTGTGATTACATAGAGATCCATATTTGTCTGGAACATTGTTCCCCTCTGCTGCCGTCCTGGTTGGACCAGAGGGGTATATACTACAAAGTAGGATCAATGAGTTAGCCAGACAACTTGCATACATATTCTGAAATAACTTACACAGAGAGACAGAACAGTGAAGCCAATGGTTCAACAACTATCGTTACACACAGAGAGACAGAACACAGTGTGAAGCCAGTGATTCAACAACTATCGTTACACACACAGAGACAGAACACAGTGTGAAGCCAGTGATTCAACAACTATCGTTACACACAGAGAGACAGAACACAGTGTGAAGCCAGTGATTCAACAACTATCGTTACACACAGAGAGACAGAACACAGTGTGAAGCCAGTGATTCAACAACTATCGTTACACACAGAGAGACAGAACAGTGTAAAGCCAGTGATTCAACAACTATCGTTACACACAGAGAGACAGAACACAGTGTGAAGCCAGTGATTCAACAACTATCGTTACACACAGAGAGACAGAACAGTGTAAAGCCAGTGATTCAACAACTATCGTTACACACAGAGAGACAGAACACAGTGTGAAGCCAGTGATTCAACAACTATCGTTACACACAGAGAGACAGAACAGTGTAAAGCCAGTGATTCAACAACTATCGTTACACACAGAGAGACAGAACACAGTGTGAAGCCAGTGATTCAACAACTATCGTTACACACAGAGAGACAGAACAGTGTAAAGCCAGTGATTCAACAACTATCGTTACACACAGAGAGACAGAACACAGTGTGAAGCCAGTGATTCAACAACTATCGTTACACACAGAGAGACAGAACACAGTGTGAAGCCAGTGATTCAACAACTATCGTTACACACAGAGAGACAGAACACAGTGTGAAGCCAGTGATTCAACAACTATCGTTACACACAGAGAGACAGAACACAGTGTGAAGCCAGTGATTCAACAACTATCGTTACACACAGAGAGACAGAACACAGTGTGAAGCCAGTGATTCAACAACTATCGTTACACACAGAGAGACAGAACACAGTGTGAAGCCAGTGATTCAACAACTATCGTTACACACAGAGAGACAGAACACAGTGTGAAGCCAGTGATTCAACAACTATCGTTACACACAGAGACAGAACACAGTGTAAAGCCAGTGATTCAACAACTATCGTTACACACAGAGAGACAGAACACAGTGTGAAGCCAGTGATTCAACAACTATCGTTACACACAGAGAGACAGAACACAGTGTAAAGCTGGCACATTGAGATCTACATGTAAGAGACATACAAAAGCTCAAATGTAAAGTGACAAATGCAATGTAAAGTACTTTGGTTCCTCAAGACAAGGGTAATTAAAATACAATCAATTCAAATTGTTATAATACTCTAAAGCTACTATGTCCAGTTAGACATCCTAACTCCGTCACACCTTTTTAAATTCTGCGATCCCGCGGAAATCTAATTAGCATAATACCTTCTTTTTTTTGTATGGTCTGCGTCTCAATCCATTTCATCCACCGATGTCGCCCTTCCACATCTGGGGTGGACTGTGGCAGAGCTAGAGCGGTGTCTGTCACCACACACCCCCCCCCCACCCCAAAACATTAAATAGTCTTCTCACGAAAACATCTGTAGCGGCCAAACGGTATAACCCCTCTACGGAAAGATGAAACTCTCAAGATGATGTTCTCACTCAGTTTTGCTCTAAGACCCCCACAAGCGTCACAGAACTTGTCTGAGGTCGGTACATCCGATCCGCCAACTTCTGTCTGTAGCGTCTGAATAGTTTGGGCTGCACACTAATATGACTCCTCTGTGGAAGGTGAGACTGCTCTAGGACGCCCACAAGCAGCCTCACAAGACTAGTCTGAAGGTAGCCGGTCACCAGTAAAAAAGGAGATCGTTTAGTTCCTAAAATAAGGGGTTGAATACATTAACACAAAAAAGGCTAAGGCACTGCATCGCAGACCCAGGTTTTCAATCCCAGGCTGTGTCGCAGCTGGTCGCGACCGGGAAACGCATTAGGCGGCGCACAATTGGCCCAGCGTCGTCCAGGTTAGGGAAGGGTTTGGCTTGCCAGGATGTCTTTGTCCCATCGCGCTCTAGCCAATCCTTGTGGCGAGCCGGGTGCATGCACGCTGACTTTGGTCACCAGTTGTATGGTGTTTCCTCCGAGACAATGGACTATCTGTTTACTCATGTAATAAACAGTTTCATCAAATATTATTTTTGGGGCGGGTTACCTTAAGGGGTCCTAAAACTCAGTCAAATAGCTAAATGATTATTGGTATGACCATCTTAAAACAATTAAGTTTATGTCATAGATCAGGTGTTCTAAAAGTTCTGTATACTCAGTGTATAGCACTATACACACACACACACACACACACACACACACACACACACACACACACACACACACACACACACAGGCTTTTTCCTGTTAAATGTCTGCATTTATTAACATTACATTGCAAGTTGATGCATAAAAGCACAGACGAGTTTGCTTGCTATACAACACTTATAGAGCAGATATAATACCTGTTCTAGTAAAAGTAGCAAGTAATTGTTGCTTAATGAGGTGAGGTGTTTCCCAGATTCAATGTAAAGACTTGAGAACCTGGACAAGGGCTATATAAATCCACTATTATCATTGCTATTATTAGGTAACTAACTCCCTGACAGAAATTAAGTGAGAAGACAGGAGGATTCCTGAGTCCCAACCCCTTGTTCCCAACCCTGAAAGCTGATGTCACACGAAGCAATTGAAATGCAAATGTTGCTCACAGAGTTGCATCTGGGTTGCTCAGTGTGTCACACAACAAAAATTGCCTGTAGCTTAGTTCCATTGCATCGCATGAGATAGAAATCAATCCTATTTCACGCAACCGACTGTATGGAATGTCCAATCAGTGAGCAGAAAAATTAGAAGCTGGGGATGATTAGGTGGCCATGATGGTATGAGGGCCAGATTGGGAATTTAGCCGGGAGACCAGAGTTAACACCCTTACTCTTACAATAAGTGCCATGGGATCTTTAGTGACCACACCTGTTTAACGTCCCATCCACAAAACAGCACCATACACAGGGCAATGTCCCCAATCACTGCCCTGGGGCATTGGGATAATTTCTTTCTTTAGACCAGAGGAAAGAGACCTCGTACTGGCCCTCCAACACCACTTCCAGCAGCATTTGGGCTTCCATCCAGGGACTGACCAGGACCAACAATGCTTAGCTTCAGAGGCAAGACAGCAGTGGGATGCTGAACCCAGAACTTTCTCTGTCCAACAAGAACTGCACTAGCTAGCTAGCTTAGCTCGTCGCTAACTTGATTTGCCAGCTAGTTAGCTTGGCAAAACATGGTTGGCAAATAGGCAACATTTTGGCTAGCTAGCCAAATTGTACAGCCAGCATTTTATCTAAATCAGTTATGTTACAATTACCAAATGTTTGGCTAAACAAATCATTTATGAAACCATGATGTGATGTATGACAGGATTGGATGTTGCATGCAATTTGAACAGCATTTGAATTGCTTCGTGAATCAGCAAAGTTGCTTGAGATGATGTTACTTGCAAATTGACATCTGCAACAGAAATTGCATCCAAAATGCTTTGTGACACAGGCTTTAGATGTTTGCAGATCTGAAGGGTCTGGATAGATATAATCAGTGTAGTGGTGGATATTCTAACATATTGCGTCCTTCTTACAGACCTACAACAGTGGATCCTGTGGATGCTGTGCTTGGCTCACCTTACCGACCTACAACAATGGATCCTGGGCTTGGCTCACATTACAGACCTACAACAGTGGGTCCTGGGCTTGGCTCAACTTACAGACCTACAACAATGGGTCCTGGGCTTGGCTCACCTTACAGACCTACAACAGTGGGTCCTGGGCTTGGCTCACCTTATAGACCTACACCAGTGGGTCATGGGCTTGGCTCACCTCAGAGAAGAAGGCTGTGATAGTGACCCTCTGACACTCATAGATGTTGTTGGGACAGGGGCACAGACAATCCACTATGGCTGGGAGACGGGGGCCTGCGTGCCTAGCCATAGCCCTGACAACAACACAACACACCGCTCACAACAACTGGTACAGCATATAGGGTAGCTATACTGGACATATCATGAAGGTAGAGTTAGGGCTGAGGCAATTGTTGAACTGGGATGTGGACATGAAGGTAGAGTTAGGGCTGAGGGTTGAACTGGGATGTGGACATAAAGCTAGGGTTAGGGTTGAACTGGGATGTGGTCATAAAGGTAGAGTTAGGGTTGAACTGGGATGTGGTCATAAAGGTAGAGTTAGGGTTGAACTGGGATGTGGTCATAAAGGTAGAGTTAGGGTTGAACTGGGATGTGGACATGAAGGTAGAGTTAGGGTTGAACTGGGATGTGGACATGAAGGTAGAGTTAGGGCTGAGGGTTGAACTGGGATGTGGTCATAAAGCTAGGGTTAGGGTTGAACTGGGATGTGGTCATAAAGGTAGATTTAGGGTTGAACTGGGATTTGGACATAAAGCTAGGGTTAGGGTTGAACTGGGATGTGGTCATAAAGGTAGAGTTAGGGCTGAGAGTTGAACTGGAATGTGGACATAGAATAAAATACATTTTCTTTTGTCACATGCACCAAATACAACAGGTGTAGGCCTTACAGTGAAGCTAGCTAGATAAATAGGTAGATAGGTAGATAGATACTTTATTGATCCCAGAGGAGAAATTTCTTTGTCAAGCAGCGACAACAAAACATAGGGCAGGTGCAAAATGCCAGAATGTAAATACACAAAAGACAGATACACGATACATAGAGCGGCAGTATGAAAAAGTATAGAAATACAAGAAGTCTGGAGTGCAAAAAGCTATAAAAAGACATTGCATAGTATGGGTGGATGGCTGAATATGTACACTAAACATTGTTACAGAGTGTTAGGTGAAAAAAAAGATAAAATATTGCAAGTTGATATAGATAAATATAGAGAAATACTTAATATAGCTAAAAATGCATATGATATGAGTGAGGGTAATAATAGTTTACTTAATAGACCATACTGGTTAAATGAACAGGTAAGTGAATATTTTGCATGGTTAAATTAACTGTACAGGTAAATATATAGTTACATTTACAGGTAAATGAATATTTGCATGGTTACATTACCTGTACAGGTAAATTACAGGAAGAGATACTTAAATAGCTAAATGTGTGTATGATATAATCTGGGGTAATAATAGTAATTCCCTTAAAATACAGTCCTTAGTGCGCAGGGTTTAATTACAGATAACTGCACGTATTGCACATTCGATATACTAAAAGCAATGAAAAAAAGATACAACTGACAGGATACTAATATGCATTCCTGAGTGAATGACTACGTAAGTCCAATAATTACTTGCAATATTGCACGTGATATGATATAACAACTGTGCATGATTATGCATATACAGACCTGAATGAATAAATAAGTCCTGAGTGAATGAATGATTACGGACCAGAGTTACTCACGGATGGATGCACAATTGTTAAACTAGGTCCTAACACCCCAACAGTTCCAGGTCTGTGTTGCCGACGGCACGGCACCCCGGTGAGGCATTAAATAGTCTAATAGCTGCCGGCAGGAAGGACCTCCTGTAGCGCTCTCTGGCACACCGTGGTGGGATCAGTCTGTGACTGAAGGTGCTCCTCTGAGTCATAACCTTGGCATGCAGAGGGTGGGTGACGTTGTCCATGATGGCTAGCAGTTTGGCCAGGATCCGTCTCTCCGCCACCTCCTCTAGAGTGTCAAGGCTCATCCCCAGGACAGAGCTAGCCTACCTGATCAGCTTATTTACCCGAGAAGCATCACCGGCTTTTATGTTGGCTCCCCAGCACACCACTGCAAAAATGATGGCACTGGCCACCACAGACTGGTAGAAGGTATGCAGTAGTTTACTGCACATGTTGAAGGACCTGAGCCTCCTCAGAAAGTAGTCGCCTCTGGCCCTTTTTGTACAGGGCCCCGGTATTACCAGCCCATTCCAGACTGTTGTCCATATGGACTCCCAGGAACTTGTATGACCCAACCATTTCCACATCCATCCCCTGTATAGGGACTGCAGTCAGTTGTGGCTTGGTTCTCCTGAAGTCCACCACCATCTCCTTTGTTTTGCTGATGTTGAGCTGAAGGTGGTTCTGCTCAAACCACAACACAAAGTCACTGATTACGCTCCTGTACTCCTCCTCCTGCCCACCCCTGATGCACCCTACAATTGCGGAGTCATCCGAAAACTTCTGTAGGTGGCATGTTTCAGAGTTATATCTGAAGTCCAAGGTGTAGAGGGTGAACAGGAAGGGGGACAGGACCGTTCCCTGGGGGGCCCATGTGTTGCTCACTGCCCGTTCTGATACACAGCTCTGTAGTCGCACAAATTGTGGCCTACCCGTCAGGTAGTCCGTGACCCAGGAGACTAAGGGTTCTTCCACTTTCATCTTCTCACCCAGAAGCAGGGGCTGAATGGTGTTGAAGGCACTGGAGAAGTCAAAAAACATAACCCTCACAGTGCAACTTGCGTTGTCCAGGTGAGAGTAGGCCCTCTGCAGAAGGTAGATGATAGCATCATCCACCCCGATGTTGCGAACTGCAGGGGTCCAGTGATGTACACACCAGGGGTCTGAGGTGTTGGTTAGGGCTTACTTACAAGCCCTAACCAACAATGCAGTTCAGAAATAAGTGTTAGGTAAACATAAGATAAGTAAACAAATAAAAGCAGTAAAATAACAGTAGAAATAACAGTTTCGATGCTATATACAGAGGGTACCAGTACAGAGTCAATGTGCGGGGTTGAGGCTAGAGTTGAATCGGGATGTGGACATGAAGCTAGAGTTGGGGTTGTGGTTGAACTGGGATGTGGACATGAAGAGTGAGATAGAGATATAGATAGCTCAATAGATAGATAGCTCGACAGACAGACAGAGACAGACACTTTATTGATCTCAGAGGGGACATTTCTTAAAGTAGGGGTTGTGGTTGAGGCTAGGGTTGAACCAGGATGTGGACATGAAGCTAGGGTTAGGGTTGTGGTTGAAGCTAGGGTTAGAGTTGAACCAGGATGTGGACATGAAAGTAGGGTTAGGGTTGTGGTTGAGGGTTAGGGTTGAATTGGGATGTGGATGTCAAGATGCCCTCCTTGCTGGACATCAAAGGTGCCGGCTAGGCAAAGGTCTGAAGACCCCCCCGCCCTCCTGGGGCTGTTGGCCAGTTTTATGATGGTCGTAAACACCTTTCCTTGCCCTGCAGTAGTGGGAGAAGGCAGTTACACAAAAGGATCTCTTGCCCGCCAACATCCTAAGGTGGATAACGAAAAAATATTCCTAACACAAAGAATGTGGGAAATGGTCGGTGGGGACTTAAAGACCAATCATGTCGAATTTGTTACTAATTTTGAACCACAACTGTATTTCCGTTTGTCTACACTTCCCAGTTATTAGGTTTGCATCTAATTGTTGTAGAAAATGAATGATTAAGTATAAGAATACTTTAGAAAATATGTGATTTTTGTCTTTTAATTAGATAATGTTTTTTCATGTCTGTTGCACACTAACTAAGCCACACCCCTAATGAGGTCAGAGTGCATAAAAGGACTCGCTAAGAATTTACACATCAGACCAAGCAGACTAAGGTGTAAGCCGAATATCGTAAATGGTTACATTTCTACTAGACAAAAGAAAGTGAGGTGTGGTCCACACGTTGAAATGGTTATAAACTCTGAAACTACCGATCACTTCAGAAGAAGTGATAAATCCAAGGCTGTCGCCTATCAGTCTGCAGCTGAAAAAGTGCATAATTGAGGGGGAAAATACCGACAACTGCTGAAGCCACTATGACCAGAAACTCTGCCAAGGATCTCTGGTGGGCAAACCAGAGTCTTACATCACCAACTCAACAACCAAAGAAACTACAAAGCCTTCCAGACGATCAAGGACAGCTCAATCATAAATATATACATCGCATTCCTTTTTCTGATTGAGCGGTTATTAGAGTGCCAAGTATTTGTATTTCCGTGAGCGTAGCTTACCACTGTCCAATAGAGGATTGCTTTTGTCTCTTCTGGCCATTGTGTTATAACCAACCTGTCCTGTTTCGTTAGTCCTCTAGAGACTGTATAATGTTAGTATATATTTTGTAATTGTTTAACTAGTTAATAAATCAATAACTGGGCCAATATGTGTATTGCTGATTCATCAATAAAGTAAGGGTTCTTGCAGACTACAAGGAATGACTACGTTCAAAATGAGACTAACCGAGGTAATAATCCATTAATAATCCAGATCTGTGATCTGAAAATCTCTCATGAGAGTTTAAGTCAAAAGATAGTAACTCTAAACAAATTTTCCCATGGTGCCCCAGCTTACTAATGAGTTAATTGTTACATGATTAATTTAATCACGTAATCGATTAAACATAGTTAACTGATTTTATAATATAACAGTCGTCACATTAAATGATAGTCACGTCACGACATGAAGCTAGGGTTGAGGGTTAGGGTTGAACTGGGATGTGGACATGAAGCTAGGGTTGAGGGTTAGGGTTGAACTGGGATGTGGACATGAAGCTAGGGTTGAGGGTTAGGGTTGAACTGGGATGTGGACATGAAGCTAGGGTTGAGGGTGTACCTGGCTAGGAGGGTGACCCCGGTGGTGTGCTGCTGGGGGTCCTTCATCTTGTCCCAAGCCCCCTCCTGGTCCAGAGGTTTCACTACATCGTCCAGCTGGGCCCGGGCCAGGAGGATCCGCAACGCCTCCACCGCTACCCTGCAGACCCAGGAACACACACACACACGGGGTTACCTTAAAGTAAAATAACTTGATTTTTCTTCACTTCACATTGGATAGTAACTAACTCTTTTTAATTACCTGTACTGATAACTTCATGTAGTATTTGGCACCAGTACTTAATGTATATTTAGGTTTTATATTTGGATGATCTCCGCAATGACCATTTCTGGGAGATACACTACCGTTCAAATGTTTGGGGTCACTTAGAAATGTCCTTGTTATTGAAAGAAAAGCAATTTGTGTCCATTAAAATAACATCAAATTGATCAGAAATGCAGTGTAGGCATTGTTAATGTTGTAAATGACTATTGCAGCTGTGTTAGCTAATCCAAGCTTTTCATTTAAAAAGGCTAATTTATCATTAGAAAACCCTTTTGCAATTATGTTAGCACAGCTGAAAACTGTTGTGCTGATCAAAGAAAACTGGCCTTTAGACTAGTTGAGTATCTGGAGCATCAGCATTTGTGGGTTCGATTACAGGCTCAAAACGTCCAGAAACAAAGGGATGCTGGCCTTCTAGGCAGAGTTGCAAAGAAAAAGCCATATCTTCCTCTGTCCAGTGTCTGTTCTCTTGCCTTTAATCTTTATTGGCCAGTCTGAGATATGGCTTTTTCTTTGCACACGACCCTGTGTCTCTTATGATACAGTATGTGCTAGCTAGCGTATGTCGGCTCCTAACCCACCCGCACACGTCGAAGCCGGCGGCCATGTTGGTGGGGCTCTTCCTGTTTGTTCCGATGTAGTTGCTGTTGATTTCTTTGGAGAGTGTGACCCCCACGCTGGAGGCCAGGCAGACCAGCAGGGAGCTGAAGAGCTGAGGGAACAGGGACATTACCGCCTCCTGGCTCTGGCCGTTCAGCATCATCTCCTTCAGGGCACACGTCATCTGACAGAATAGAGTAGCATAGAAAATGATTGCTCAGACACCTAGCAATGCACCATTACCCAGACATCTACAATCTCATCACAGCTCTCTACAACTTGCTACTCACAGCTAGAGGATGACTGGTGGCCACCTTGGTGAGGCCTGCTCTCATCATGGACTCCTTCTTGTCCACGTAGAGCACCATGAAGTTGAGCTTCTCCATCAGCATCTCCATGATCTGAGAGGCCAAGTTACTGTCTGCCCCCAGGGCAATCCACATCTCACAGCTCCAACTGGGGATCACACAGGGAGAACTGACCATGAGGCGTAGGGCTCACTTTGCATGGGAGGCAGTGAAACCATTTCCTCTGTTACTATGCATAAGGTTGCAAAATGTCTAACTTTCCCAAAATACTGGATGGAAGAGAGATAGCGAGAGAGACAGAGACAATTAACATGTTAAATGAAGCAAATGGAGAGAGAGAAGGATTGAGAGGGATCTTCCTTGTTGAACAGAGCGGAGATAGAAGATAAAGAGAAAGAGGATCTCAGTTGTCGAAGGGCAGGGGGTAGGAGATGGAGAGAGGAGAGGAGAGGAGAGGGAGAGGGGGGGGTTCTCACCAGGGGGTAGGAGATGGAGAGAGGAGAGGAGAGGGAGAGGTTCTCACCAGGGGGTAGGAGATGGAGAGAGGAGAGGAGAGGGAGAGGGGAGGGGTTCTCACCAGGGGGTAGGAGATGGAGAGAGGAGAGGAGAGGGAGAGGTTCTCACCAGGGGGTAGGAGATGGAGAGAGGAGAGGAGAGGGAGAGGGGAGGGGTTCTCACCAGGGGGTAGGAGATGGAGAGAGGAGAGGAGAGGGAGGGGGGAGGGGTTCTCACCAGGGGGTAGGAGATGGAGAGAGGAGAGGAGAGGGAGGGGGGAGGGGTTCTCACCAGGGGGTAGGAGATGGAGAGAGGAGAGGAGAGGGAGGGGGGAGGGGTTCTCACCAGGGGGTAGGAGATGGAGAGAGGAGAGGAGAGGGAGGGAGAGGGAGAGGAAGAAGAGGGAGAGAGGGGGTTCTCACCAGGGGGTAAGAGATGGAGAGAGGAGAGGAAGAAGAGAGAGAGAGGGTTCTCACCTGTCGAAGGGCAGGGGGTAGGAGATGAGTGTCTTGATGACAGTCTGGAGGTGCTGTGTAGCCAGGATGAGGATGGACTGGGCCACAGACACCTTCACCTGCTCCTCACTGATCATCTGCAGACGGATGTGTAGCACCTCCAGCATCTCTGATACCTGACATACACAGCTCATTTAGAGTGTGTGTGTGTGTGAGTGTGAGTGAGTGCGTGCGTGCATACCAGGTCCTGTAGTCCAGCTCTTCTGTTCTTCAGCAGCAGGGTGTTGAGTAGAACACTGGAGGCTCTGGAGCAGTTAGACTGGGAGTCCACCAGCCCTTCAAACAACATGAAGATCAGAGTGTTGAGCTGCTGCTGGGGCAGACGCTTTTTGATGATCTAAAGAGAGAGGGAAGAAAATGAAGACAGACATACTGTCTTCATTTTGAAGTTAGAGAAACAAAATTAAGTTAGAGAAACAGACATTATGGGCGGAAGGTAGCCTAGCAGTTAGAGCGTTGGGCCAGTAACCGAAAGGTCGCTGGTTTGAATAGCCAAGCCGAAAAGGTTCAAAACCTGTTGATGTGTCCTTGAGCAAGGCACTTAACCCTAATTTGCTCCAGGGGCTGACCCTGTAGGTAGGCCATCATTGTAAATAAGAATTTGTTCTTAACTGACTTGCCTACTTAAATAAAGGTTTAAAAATAATAATAATAATAATAATAATGAAAGTAGGGTTGGAAAATTCCAGTAACTTTCCCCAAATTCCAGGTTTTCTGAAAAGAGTTTACCAGAAGTTTGAAACTCAAGGTGAAACATGTATAAATATTTTTGTGAATTTAATGCTGACTGTTATCGCCTATCCTCTAACAGAGTCCCTTACCTTGGCGAGCTCAGAGCAGGTCTTGTAGAGGACAGAGTGGTCAATATGATCAGTCTCTCCACCGAGTCGTCTTTATAGTCCAGAGAGAAGCCTAGTCTCAGGGTAGGGAGACAATGAGACCAGCTGCAGCTGAGCTCCACACACTGCAATCTCACTCCCAGAGGAATGTCACACACAACATATATATTCATTTGAAACTAAACCAGAGTTTCCCGTATTAAAGAGACCCAGAAATGGGGTGTGCTGGTCACTGGGGGAGTTAAGCTGGTCAGCAGAGAATAGGAAACTATACAAGACAATGCGTATTGAATCAGAGACAGAGTGTGTGTGTGTGTGTGTGTGTGTGTTACCTTCGTAGCGTAGCTGGATGTAGAGCAGGGTGTAGATGCAACTGATGGCTGCACTGCGGACCAGGGGGTTGGAGTCGGTGCATTGGCGGGCCAGGCGGCCCAGGAGAGAACCCAGGTTGTGGAAGGTTACCATGTTCTACAGAGACAGAAAATCCAGATTAAGGCTAAGGGGTATGTCAGGATTTTGACAATAAGGCTCTGTGTCCAGTATTAAAGAAATTATAGGTAGTTTCGTGAGACAATGCTAACTAGCGTTAGCGCAATGACTGAAGTCTATGGGTATATACAAGGATGCTAGCAGACACCCAACAGTTAATCTGTTCACCTTTATCTACTTCTGGGGAAGTAGATAAAGGGCCTCACTGCCAAAAACAATAAAGAAGCACTTTTATCAACTTCGACTGTTCTCCAGGAGTTCTGGATGATTTATTTACAATGTCCTTCAGTATCTGTGGTCCTGGTTATGCGAGCCCCATGTTCCTACCAAATGAGCCTTTAGAACCACTGCAAACAATGGTCAGCTCACAAGATACACTACTGAATATTATGGCATCACAAATGTAAAAAACACAGCAATTTGTCGTTACATAAACTAATGTTAGTTTATGTTTGTGTCTTGTGCTCCCGGGTGGAGCAGTGGTCTAAGGCACTGCATCTCAGTACAAGAGGCGTCACTACAGTCCCTGGTACGAATCCAGGCTGTCACACATCCGGCCATGATTTGGAGTCCCATAGGGCGGCGCACAATTTTCCCACCGTCATCTGGGTTTGGCCGTCATTGTAAATAAGAATTTGTTCTTAACTGACTTGCCTAGTTAAATATGTCTACAGAACTCAAGGACTTTAGCTAGTAAAGGTCCAAATATTACCTGAGAAAGAACGGTTTGCAGATGTTTTTCTGACTCACTTTGACATGGAGGTTGTTGAAGTAGAAATCTAGGATGTGAGCTGTGGTCTTCATCGCCCTCTCCCTCTCATGGTCCTGACCAGAACTCAACCATGGTTCAATGTGCTGCGGACAACCAAAGGCAGGGTTAAGGTTGAGCTAAAGATCATAGTATAAATAAGTAAACATTTATGCTTATACTTTTTATCACCAAGTTACCTTGAATACACTCTGGAGTCCGTCTGGACTCAGGTCTCTTGCTAGAATATTCCTCAACAACTCCTGAAGAGCATCGAAGGTGTCTTTGTATAATGCCTGTGGGAAAAGCAGTAGATACAAGTGTTACCATCTCCACTTTCAGGGTATCTGCAGGTTCCAGTATGCTTGCGCTTATCAGAAGGCATCTCTCCCTTCACTCTGTGAGCAAAGTGAGGAGAAGGAGTGAGAGCCAGCAGCGAAACACGGACAGGGCAGATACTTTCATTTCAGGAAGCAGATTGATGCTCATTACTGTTGAGGGAAAATGGTTTTAGAACCAAAGAATGAGCAGGAACGTTGTGTAGCCTAATCATCGAGGAGGACAATGTTGGTGTCTAATCTTCGGTTTATCGTCCCAGCTCTAGTTAGGATTGTTGTCTATCAAACTGTATAGGCTACCTTCTCTTCTCTGGCAACGGTTTGACTCACACAGGTACACACACACACAGGTACAGGTACACACACACACACACACACACACACAGCTCTCCAACATCTAGAAAGTGGTACACACGTGGATAGCTCTCCAACATCTAGAAAGTGGTACACACGTGGATAGCTCTCCAACATCTAGAAAGTGGTACACACGTGGATAGCTCTCCAACATCTAGAAAGTGCGGCTCAAGTATTATTTGATGTTGTCGTTTTACCGCGGTGGTAACAACTACACAGCAGCACAATGTAGAACAGTGTAGTCATCTCCATCACATTTTTTTAAGACCATTGAAAACTGAATAGAATACATTTTTTGACTTAAGAACATTGGACCCGCTGGCACCCCGTTTCACCCCGTTTCACCCCGTTTCACCCCGTTTCACCCCGTTTCATACTTTCACAAATTGAGTGTGAAGGAACAATGTGCCGGTTCATGTGTTTGCTGAGATGACTATGTCAATACACAGAGAGAAGGGCTGAGATGACTGTGTGTTTATACACAGAGGATGACTATGTCAATACACAGAGAGAAGGGCTGAGATGACTGTGTGTTTATACACAGAGGATGACTATGTCAATACACAGAGAGAAGGGCTGAGATGACTGTGTGTTTATACACAGAGGATGACTATGTCAATACACAGAGAGAAGGGCTGAGATGACTGTGTGTTTATACACAGAGGATGACTATGTCAATACACAGAGAGAAGGGCTGAGATGACTGTGTGTTTATACACAGAGGATGACTATGTCAATACACAGAGAGAAGGGCTGAGATGACTGTGTGTTTATACACAGAGGATGACTATGTCAATACACAGAGAGAAGGGCTGAGATGACTGTGTGTTTATACACAGAGGATGACTATGTCAATACACAGAGAGAAGGGCTGAGATGACTGTGTGTTTATACACAGAGGATGACTATGTCAATACACAGAGAGAAGGGCTGAGATGACTGTGTGTTTATACACAGAGGATGACTATGTCAATACACAGAGAGAAGGGCTGAGATGACTGTGTGTTTATACACAGAGGATGACTATGTCAATACACAGAGAGAAGGGCTGAGATGACTGTGTGTTTATACACAGAGGATGACTATGTCAATACACAGAGAGAAGGGCTGAGATGACTGTGTGTTTATACACAGAGGATGACTATGTCAATACACAGAGAGAAGGGCTGAGATGACTGTGTGTTTATACACAGAGGATGACTATGTCAATACACAGAGAGAAGGGCTGAGATGACTGTGTGTTTATACACAGAGGATGACTATGTCAATACACAGAGAGAAGGGCTGAGATGACTGTGTGTTTATACACAGAGGATGACTATGTCAATACACAGAGAGAAGGGCTGAGATGACTGTGTGTTTATACACAGAGGATGACTATGTCAATACACAGAGAGAAGGGCTGAGATGACTGTGTGTTTATACACAGAGGATGACTATGTCAATACACAGAGAGAAGGGCTGAGATGACTGTGTGTTTATACACAGAGGATGACTATGTCAATACACAGAGAGAAGGGCTGAGATGACTGTGTGTTTATACACAGAGGATGACTGTGTCTATACACAGAGAGAAAGGCTGTGCATATGTGTACTTGAGGTTGTTCATGGGTGTACATACACACATATACAGTGGGGAGTATTTGATACACTGATACATTTTGCAGGTTTTCCCACTTACAAAGCATGTAGATGTCTGTAATTTTTATCATAGGTACTCTTCAACTGTGAGTGACGGAATCTAAAACAAAAATCCAGAAAATCATTGTATGATTTTTAAGTAATTAATTAGCATTTTATTGCATGACATAAGTATTTGATACATCAGAAAAGCAGAACTTAATATTTGGTACAGAAACCTTTGTTTGCAATTACAGAGATCATACGTTTCCTGTAGTTCTTGACCAGGTTTGCACACACTGCAGCAGGGATTTTGGCCCACTCCTCCATACAGATCCTTCAGGTTTCGGGGCTGTCGCTGGGCAATACGGACTTTCAGCTCCCTCCAAAGATTTTCTATTGGGTTCAGGTCTGGAGACTGGCTAGGCCACTCCAGGACCTTGAGATGCTTCTTACGGAGCCACTCCTTAGTTGCCCTGGCTGTGTGTTTCGGGTCGTTGTCATGCTGGAAGACCCAGCCATGACCCATCTTCAATGCTCTTACTGAGGGAAGGAGGTTGTTGGCCAAGATCTCGCGATACATGGCCCCATCCATCCTCCCCTCAATACGGTGCAGTCGTCCTGTCCCCTTTGCAGAAAAGCATCCCCAAAGAATGATGTTTCCACCTCCATGCTTCACGGTTGGGATGGTGTTCTTGGGGTTGTACTCATCCTTCTTCTTCCTCCAAACACGGCGAGTGGAGTTTAGACCAAAAAGCTCTATTTTTGTCTCATCAGACCACATGACCTTCTCCCATTCCTCCTCTGGATCATCCAGATGGTCATTGGCAAACTTCAGACGGGCCTGGACATGCGCTGGCTTGAGCAGGGGGACCTTGCGTGCGCTGCAGGATTTTAATCCATGACGGTGTAGTGTGTTACTAATGGTTTTCTTTGAGACTGTGGTCCCAGAGCTCTTCAGGTCATTGACCAGGTCCTGCCGTGTAGTTCTGGGATGATCCCTCACCTTCCTCATGATCATTGATGCCCCACGAGGTGAGATCTTGCATGGTGCCCCAGACCGAGGGAGATTGACCGTCATCTTGAACTTCTTCCATTTTCTAATAATTGCGCCAACAGTTGTTGCCTTCTCACCAAGCTGCTTGCCTATTGTCCTGTAGCCCATCCCAGCCTTGTGCAGGTCTACAATTTTATCCCTGATGTCCTTACACAGCTCTCTGGCCTTGGCCATTGTGGAGAGGTTGGAGTCTGTTTGATTGAGTGTGTGGAGATGTGTCTTTTATACAGGTAACGAGTTCAAACAGGTGCAGTTAATACAGGTAATGAGTGGAGAACAGGAGGGCTTCTTAAAGAAAAACTAACAGGTCTGTAAGAGCCGGAATTCGTACTGGTTGGTAGGTGATCAAATACTTATGTCATGCAATAAAATGCAAATTAATTATTTAAAAATCATACAATGTGATCTTCTGGATTTTTGTTTTAGATTCCATCTCTCACAGTTGAAGTGTACCTATGATAAAAATTACAGACCTCTACATGCTTTGTAAGTAGGAAAACCTGCAAAATCGGCAGTGTATCAAATACTTGTTCTCCCCACTGTACATACACACACAATAGAGGTTATACATTGGCTGTACAGTGTGTATTGAGGCAGTGAATGTTCATCATAGAGCTGCTGCTGCTCTGCTCTCTGCATTTGGGTTCCAGCACCTCTCACCTCTCTCTGTTTGGGTTCCAGCACCTCCTCGTCTTTGCCGCTGTCCTTGTCTGGAGTGTCCACCAGGGTCAGGCAGAACACACCGTTCAGACATGTCTGCAGCATCTCAAAGTTCTCATTCTCTGTCAGCACTGGCTCCAGGTTACTGGGGTCAGCCTGGGGTCAAGGATTTATGACGTCACTAAGTAGGGTTTAGGGTTACAAAACTTTCCAAAAATTCCCAGGTTTTCTAGACATCCTGGTTGGAAGATTCCTGGAATCAGGGGAGAAGGAATTTGGGGAAAGTTACCAGATTTTTGCAACCCTAGTACAGACAGACCTTGAGGATGTCACACCCTGATCTGTTTCACCTGTCCTTGTGCATGTCTCCACTCACCTCCAGGTGTCGCCCATCTTCCCCATTATCCCGTGTATTTATACCTGTGTTTTCTGTCTGTCTGTGCCAGTTCGTCTTGTTTGCCAAATCAACCAGCATTTTTCTTATAGCTCCTGTTTTTTCCCCAGTCTGTTTTTCTAGTCCTCCTGGTTCTGACCCTTGCCTGTCCTGACACTGAGCCCGTCTGCCTGACCATTCTGCCTACCCTGACCTCGAGCCTGCCTGCCGCCCTGTACCATCTGGACTTTGACCTGGTTAATGAACTCTTGCCTGTCCCGACCTGCCT
Source organism: Thymallus thymallus (assembly GCA_023634145.1). Classification (NCBI taxonomy): domain Eukaryota; kingdom Metazoa; phylum Chordata; class Actinopteri; order Salmoniformes; family Salmonidae; genus Thymallus; species Thymallus thymallus. Next base: position 8,848,442 of record CM042416.1, on the reverse strand, counting down.
TTTACCTAAACCTTGAAGTATAATAAATATCAGAACATCTGCCTCCTGTGTCTGCATCTGGGTCTCGCCTTGTGTCATTATAGTGGAAGATGAAACACCTGGTACTGACAAGCTCTTGACAGGTTGACTATCTATGGCTGACATCTCTGGGCTCTGTTCCAACATGTAACCCACTAGCACACCTCTTAGAATTAAAGGATACATGAGGTTGGCACACGTGGTCATCACAAGGTGGCGAACTGGAGTCTGCATGGCTTCCGTCGGTTCTGCCTTGATAAAATCCTTCAATAAAGGAAATTAAGATATTGAGAGGGATCACTTTACTGTAGCACCCCTTATATCATAAAGCCTTTATAACAGCTGCATAAGACATAACAGCTGTCATAACAACTACATAACAATACATAAACATCACATAACAGACAACATAAACATGACATAACAGATGACAAACATGACATAACAGATGACATTACACTGACCATCATGACTCCCATGAGTTCCTGCTTGCGGACGAACGTGTAGCCCTGTTTGCGTACGACGGTGCTGATGGCCTTGGCTATAAGCCCCACACTCTGAATCAGACTCAGCTTCATGGTCAGGTCCTGACAGGGGGGAAATACAGCGTACACACACCCCGATAGACACACACACACACACAGATGGGGAGAGACAAACACAACAACCAACAAAAAAAAAAACACAGCCTCAGACTGTGTTCATGGTAATTGGCGATAGCAGTCAGGAGTTTAGTTTGTTCGCATCATTGTGAGCAAGACAACCAAATATTAGTTCTATAGTGCAACCTTCAAGCATACATATACAGTCACTTACCCTATGATTCTACACTTCTCTATGCCATCAATAAAACATCTACAGATAGCTGGATAGCCTAGAGCAGGACCAGCTAGCTAGCTAGCCGTAGCTAATTAAATGAGCCGTGTGTGGAACCCAAACGACTCAATGGATAGACTCAGCTACTTAACATTAAACACCTAGTGTGTGTGTCTGTCCAACCACCCACCTTAACCACGGACATAAAAATCCCATGTTCCAATTCAAGTGGAAAACTGGAGGTCATACATTGGCAGTTTAACAGGACTTATTTAACCAAGCATATGGCCGGAGGGTAAAGGAGAAGAAGCCCTAAGGAAATAAACCAGGTTCATCTGTAGCCATGGAGACGGAGAGACATCCTGAATTATATGAGTTAGACATTTGAAGAACTACAACGTAGCGTGACCTCTCCTTCAAATGGCTGATATAAATCACATATTCCTTTTATTGTGGTTTGTGTTGTATTGGTCATGGTCCTTTCAAATGCCACATAATTGATTTTCTGTATCTCAGAGTAGGAGTGCTGATCTAGGATCAGGTCTCATTATAATTTACTCATTATAATTTAAAATAAAAAACTGATCCTAGATCAGCACTCCAACTCTGATACGCATTGTGACTATGTGAACTGAAGGCCAAAATATGTCCATTGTGACTGATAACACATTAAAGAAATATTTAATTTGAGAGATTCTGGCTGTCTGTTTCACCCGGGCCTTCCTGAAAAAAATTCCCTCTTGGGGTGAAATGTTGTGAACTAGCTTCATTAAAGGGATGTGGTGGAGCGATCATGTGTCTGTGTCCTACTTCATCTCACCCAGGCCCTAGCTCCTTACCTTGGTGTTGAAATGCTTACTGATGCTGCGGAGGATGTCTGAGTCGATGTGGGACAGGATCTGGTCCTCTGGGGCGTGGAGTGCTACGTAACCGTAACACAGGATCAGCGTGCTGTTCATCTTTTCTACATCCACGTCATTCTTGTCCTGAGGAGGAGGTAGGAATGGGAGGGTTAAGATGTAGGGTCTGGTTTCTCAGACACAGATTGAGCATAGTTTTGGACTAAAAAGCTATTTCAATGTGGAATTAATATCAACTTTATAAAGACCTTCAAATATATACATTCGGCTAATTAAATCAGTTTATCAATACCTGTACATGTTTCCTTTCAAATACTTTAACAGGGCTTAATAGAGCTCGTCTGGTGAAATGGAACCAATGGAATAGTCCCAAAAGTGCAGACCTTGCCTACTGTATCTGACACTCCAGGCAGGCTCAATCAAAACGCTCAAAGTAGCAGAAAGAAATCAGCACACGCCACAAAATCTTGAATCTGAATCTGCCAAATTGCTGACTGTACTGTGTATTTGCTGACTGTACGGTGTATTTGCTGACTGTACGGTGTATTGAGAACACCTCCAAGGCAGACGTTGTGTTTTTTCCGCCTCCGAGGAAAACAAAAACATGAATAGCATACTAACTTTGAGCAGGCTGAATATTCCTGAGGCTTTCTTGAAGGCGTCAGATTTCCCGAAGTCGTCCAGTTTGGCTAGAGTGGCATCGAGATGACTGCTTGCACACAGCCCGATCCCCATGGCGACACCCTGGGAAAGCCATTACCCCAAACACACCCTATTAGTACAGTTTAATGGATGCGTAAGCCTCCAATTACCAAATAGTACATCTACTGTATATTATCATTAACATAGTCATTAGAATTTGACTACCACTCTCTGTTTTTAAGCCTAAGATTGTAAAAACACACCAATTCCTAATCATCGGGTTCTAATACAACGGAAATGAGGGGTGGAAAAAAACATTTAACACCAGACACAAATTACAGCTTAGGAAGGCAGACGTGACCTCCCTTTGAAAATAAGCAAAGGCTTGAGAGTACTTGTCACAAGACTGTCTTTACTAGGCAATTTAGCTGTAGAGGCCACTGCACAAAGACACACTGTTCTGCCCGGCGACGCTCTGCCCTGCCTTACGCAGACAATTATATGAAGGGTCACGATGAATGTATGAAGAGAAATACACACCCCTCGTTTCTGTGCAACTCCAACCACTCAATGTACACAATGGCCTGGTGTTGATGAGCTACTCAGGGGGGTTTGCTTATAGGGTCGGACTAAGAGGTTTACTGCTCTCTCATTGTGTCGTGCGCTGATCAGCATCTCCTGTAGCTGCTTCTGGACCACCTCCTTATTGTAACACTGCTGCAGAGTCACTCCAATGTACCTGTAGAGGAAACTCTGTGGAAAGAGCCATGAAGCCAAGACTATAAAACTTGATAGTTTGTAGAAGATATTGTTTTAATAATATTTTGTTAACGGTTATGTGGTTCAGAAGAGTTCCTTGAGGTACTTTTAAATAAGATCATGTTCAAAAAGAACAATAAATAGAATGTTATGACTCATGGTTAGGGCCATGAGTCGTAACATTCTGGAGACCAGAGAACTCTCTGGTCAGGTACTGAAGAACTCCTGGCCATACTCATGGTTGAAGAGAGGTTAAGATGAGGTTGTTCACTAACCTTCTCCTCCAGGGGCTGGTTATAGGTGGAGAGGTAACGTGTGGCCTCTATAGCCAGCTGACAGCTCCACTTGTCATCAGCTATGGCCACCAGGGACTTGGCTAGGAGCTGTATATGTCAAAACCCCACCACACAGCCATGTGACTACATCATAATGCTGTACATCAAATCCCTTTGTGACTGAAACAACAGCAAACACTTCTTATCCAACACTTTATGTGTCCGACACTGACTGCATCCCAAATGGCACCCTATTCCCTATGTAGTGCACTACTTTTGACCAAAGTCCTGGTCAAAAGTAGTGTATTATAAAATGAATAAGATGCCATTTGGGACGCATCCTGTTGTGCATAGTGACTTATTGACAGTGTTGTGGGGACAGACAAAGATGTTAGATAAAGAGCACCATACCTGTAATAGACTCTCTTCCCATTTCTTGTTGTCTAGTGTTTCTGGTGTAGACTCTAAAGAAGAATAGAGAATAAACCATACTACTCAGACGTCGCTCGCTGCATTTGCTCCCAGACAAAATAGCCCAAAGCTAAAAAAAAAACGATATAGCCCCGACATTGCCTTTAAAAATGTGAATCACTTATAACGTCCCTTAACTGAAGCTGTTGTGATCTTTATTAATTTCAGTTCTCTCTCAGTAGAATACATGGAGAACTATTTTAAACCACTGACGTTAGAATGGGGTTCAAACAGTCAATACTGCAGTAGCAATAAAATAACTATTTTAAACCACTGACGTTAGAATGGGGTTCAAACAGCCCCCTAAACAGTCAATACTGCAGTAGCAATAAAAGTCACTCAGGGTTATTTCTTATTTCTTCTTTGGAGAGAGAAGGGGGTCAATTCAGAGAGAGATATAGTATGAGTCCCAAATGGTACCCTATTCCCTATATAGTGCACTTATTTTGTCCAAGGCCCATAGGCACTACATAGAGAATAGGGTGCCATTTTAGACACAGCATAACTCGCTATAGGTTATAAGACTTGAGGTCCTTCACCTTCCAGATAGCTGAGGAGAGCAGGGATCTCCTTCTCCCAGAGTGTCTCAGTGTTGGGGTGGATATTCGGGCTTATGACTTTGCGTAGAGACAGAGACGGTGCACCATGGCCACGACTACGGAACGGGAACGAACCCTTCACCTGAGGCACACACACCCCGACTTACAGGTAAGATAAAGAAATGGCCCAGCTATTAGTGGAGACATATCATATTTTGGGGGTTTAAATCAAGTTCAAGTTTTATAACACCCACATAGCAAACTGAAATCCATTGGTATACAGATGGCATGCCGTTAGGGTTTCATAGACTCACCAAGAGCCGGACCATCAGTATATGTGGAGAGGGAAGATGAACTGAATTAAAAAGGAGAAAAAAGATTAGAGAGTAAACAAGGTTGATAGCAGACTAAGCATTATAATGACTGAATGATTAACTGGCCAGGCTAGTACTTCTCCCCCACGAAGAGTGCAGCTTAATCATTGAAACAATGACCTTACAGTTCAAGACCCGGGCGATGCTAGTGCTTTATTTAGTGATAAATGTGGCTTCTCATTCAGCTAATCAGAACCAGACACTCTGGTCTGTCTGGCCGCTCAGCGCCGATCAACGGCCCTTTAATGAGAACAAAATGGCTGTATAAACTACACTTTCAACTGAGAAAAAAAAACTATTCCCAAATCCCAAAGAAGTACTGACGAGGAGTAGCCCGGGCTGCGACCATCTTGTTTATATTAAAGGGCCTGTGTGCTGAATCCCAATACGGGAACGCCAGAGATTCAGACTGTGGAAAAGGGAGGGAGGGAGGAAAAGACCTCATCCCATTGGTCAGATCCCCCAGGCTCATCATGATGACATCATAATGGTTCATTAATATGAATGTAATGTACTGTATATGTCTACCAGGGAGAATGGGATGTAAAATATACATTGCATACTTAGTAGATGGATCTCCTTATTTAAAAAAATACACCTACCTTGCTCGTTGAAGTCGATGTTGAAGTTGGGCTCCTGGGCGGCTCTCTTCTTAGAGCCCAGCCGCGTGAGGCTCTTACAGAGTGGTGCGGTGGCGTTGGAGTACTGACCTGGGGTCAGGTAATACAGGAGCATGGGCCACAGCACCGACAGACAGACAGACAGACAGACAGACAGACAGACAGACAGACAGACAGACAGACAGACAGACAGACAGACAGACAGACAGACAGACAGACAGACAGACAGACAGACAGACAGACAGACAGACAGACAGACAGACAGACAGACAGACAATCATAGTCAGGTAGTACATCATGGACCACAGCACCTAAAGACAAACAGTTAGTGAGTACAGCATGGACCACAGCACCTGAAGTCAGACAGTCAGGTAGTACAGCATGGACCACAGCACCTAAAGACAGACATACAGGTAGTACAGCATGGACCACAGCACCTGCCACAGGGAGAAAGATGTACAGTAATAACAACATTGAGTTCGCCTGGTGCAATTGAACCAATAGAATAGTCACAAAAGTGCAAACCCACAACTCTAGGCATGCTAAATCAAACCCAGAACTATAGGGCATGCTAAATCAAACGATCACAAAATATTAAAATAATTCTGCAGTCCAACTCTCCATGCAACGAAGACTTCAGCCTGTGGCCAAGAAAGTCGAGAATACAGTGTAGACAGAGATTTAATCCAATGAAGGCATCTTGGTCTCTGTCGATGCCTAGTCTCAATAGTCATGTCATCTCAGAGAGAGTGTTGATGTTGGGAACCACAAAGGAACAAGTAACTAAGAGCAGCGTCTTCTCATAAACGGTATTATGTTTGGTGTGACTTGGCTCAGATGTATTCCAAAGACGTTTTTACAGCAGGAACTCTGCCTCTCTACCTGAAACGATTCCATCAACGAAAAAATATGTTTCTGCATAAATATGTTCATCAGATAAATAACGTGAGAGAGCGAGATACAGATACAGAGAGAGAAACACACAGGATAGAGAGAGAGAGAGAGAGAGAGAGAGAGCGAGACACAGAAAGAGAAAGCGAGAGAGAGAGACACACACAGCGAGAGACACAGAGAGAGAGGTTTTACAAAACAACACATAATCTTCAACAATTCGCATTATATATATTTGAAAATTAATAAAATTTAAAAGAAAAAAAATTACATTTCCAAAACCAGATCAGAAACAACACACAAAACATCATTAACATCCCACAGATCATTGAAACCCATCTCATTATTTACAAGACTATAGTATGCAAATTCTATTTTTAGTCTACCAGCTACTAATTTCATAAACATCACTTCAACATTGATACTTTTAAGCTGTAATCCTTGATTTTTCCTGGTTTTCCATATTGCCAATTTCGCAGTTCCTATTAAATAATTTAACAGACACATCTTCCTTCTTTTTGAAAAATTATATTTCACACCCTCTATAAAAACTTCCTCTGACAATTCTTCACCAAAAGCTTGAAACAATTTATTTAGATCAAAGACCTTCCAATCTTTTGCATCTTAAAAACAAATGTTCTAAATTCTCTTCCTCCCCACAAAACCTACACCACACCCCTACTGCTGGGTTCAGGTGTGCCACATGTTTGTCTGTGGCTATTGCACCATGAATAATTCTCCATTGAAGATCCGCTGTTCTTTTCTCGACTGGAGGTTTATACAGAGTTCTCCATCTATCTCTTACAAGAAATTCTGGCTTCAACAAAACTGGCCACCTTGAGATCTTTTGTCCTCTGAGTGAAACTTGATTTAAAACTTTAACTGCAATGTTATATATGGCTTTCTTTGATGTCGTTTCAAACAAGTCCAGCTGTGGAGTTTTAAGCTCATTGCTTATGTCTGACGGAAAACCTTGTCCAATGTTTTTCCTATAGCCACTTGGTAATGCATTGACAATATCCTCCACCAGCTTTTCCGTCAAGCGCGAGGACTTTAATCCTGTCACTTCTTTCAAGATTTCCACAGATTCCCATCAGTCATTATTTAAAAGTTGCCCCAGCTTCACAATTCCATGTCTTTTTAAACACGCACACACGCTTACAGATGACAAAAGTCTTGTCTGAATCATTGGGTTGAAAAACAAACATTCCTCTCGTATCCAACTCCCAGATTCATCAATATCTCTTTCCACTTTAAAAACAGTTCTCCAAGAGTGCAGCATTGACCGGTAAAAAGGTGTAACCTCAGACAAGTTCACTTTATCCAGTTCCATGAAAAACAGATGTCAGTCTAATTTAAGACCACCTGCTTTTTGTAGAATTGTTTTTGCAGTCTCAGTCCAAGTTAAGTCCTTATAATACAGGAATCTCTGTGCTGCTTGTATTCTAAAAGCACATATCTTACTCCGCACATCCACTAGACCTTGACCTCCCTCGTAAACGGGAAGGTAGAGTGCTGCTGCTCTAATCCAATGTTCTCCACCACAAATGTCCTCTGTATTTTGCAAATCTTCAGGTGGTTACATTACAATGAGTCTATGCCATAAAGTTGAGGCAGCCAGATTATTCACAACCAGAACTCTTCCTCTGTATGACATCAATGGTAATAGCGATTTCCATTTTAACAATCGGGCAGACACCTTTTCCAGCATTCCCTCCCAATTTTTAGTCTGAAATTGTTTAGTTCCCCCAAAAAAACCTAGCATTTTCAGCCCATCTCTTTCCCACAACAATCCACCAGGTAATTTTGGAGGTCCTTGCCTACTTTTCCACTGACCAATATAGTCCCTCACTTTTTCCCCAATTTATCTTTGCTGATGATGCCTTTCCATAATTTCTCATTGTTTCAGTTAAAATATTAACATTATTTTGATTTGACAGTAACATCATCAGCATAAGCTGATATTGAGATTCCACGCATGACATTAATTCCATTGAGATCCCTTCTTAGCCTGCACAGCAATGGCTCAATAACAAGGCTATATAATTGTCCAGACAGTGGACAGCCTTGCCGAATCCCTTTTAATACAGGTATTGGTGCACTCAATCCTCCACCAGCTTTCGCAATCACAAAAACTTCAGAATATAACAATTGAATATATGATATAAAATTCTTCCCGAACACAACATTTTTCAAAACCTCAAAAAGATATGTATGATTGACTCTATCGAAAGCTTTCTCTTGGTCTAACGAAAGCACACCCAGGTCAACATTATTGAATTGATTAAGATCAATGACAAAAAAAAGATTATCCATAATTGACCTATTAGGAATACAATATGTTTGATCTCTGTGAACTAAAACTTCCAAAACATGTTTCAACCTATTTGCTAAACATTTTGAAAGTATTTTATAGTCCATGCACAGTAAAGAGACAGGTCTCCAGTTCTTTAGAAGGCACAAATCCCCCTTTTTAGGGAGCAAAGAAAGTACTGCTCTTCGACAACTTACAGGAAGTATCTTATACCTTATACTTTCCAATAAAACTTCATACAAGTCACTTCCTAGTACATTCCAAAATGTCTGATAAAACTCTGCCGGTAAACCATCAATTCCTGGAGAACGGCCATGTGATAACTGTCTCTTTGCCTCAGTGATCTCCTGAAAAGTAATCTGTCCATCCAAAGACTGTCTGTTCGTTTGACAGCTTCGGTAGATCACTCAGCAAATCGGAAACACATTCAAGATCACAAGTCTCAATATCATACAAGTCCATATAGAAATTAACTGCCAGTTTCCTTATTTCCAAAGGGTCAGAGGTTATGACCCCATCAGGCAGCCGAAGATGATACATTTGCTTTTGTTGGACACTTTTCTTTTCAAGATTAAAAAAATATGAGGAAGGGGCATCCATGTCTTTAATAGAACAAATTCTTGTTCTTATTAATGCTCCCTTCACTTGTTCTTGTAATAGTGAACCAAGTTCTTTCTTTTTATTCAAATGTTCATCATTATTTATCACAAGAATATTCTCCAAAGCTTGTATATCCCTTTTAAGTTTTTGTATCGCTGCTTTCATCATAGAAGTAGAATGTGAACTATAATTTTGACAAAAGGTTCTTATGTTTGCTTTACCAACCTCCCACCACATAAGCACATTTTCAAAAGAAATCTTTTTTAACTTCCAGTCATTCCAAAAGAATGTAAAATTATCACAAAATAAAGCATCCTGCAATAGTTTAGTATTGAAATGCCAAAAATAATTAGGTTCTTTTCATATTCAAAGCAAATAATATCAAATGATCTGAAAACCCAACGGGTAAAATAGAAACATCCGTAATTTTATTGTTCCATTCTCTACCTATATAAAATCGGTCTAATCTAGCTCTACTAACCCTATTGTTAGATGCTTTGAGCCAAGTATACTGTTTGATTCCTGTGTTTCTTCTTCTCCAAATATCTATTAATTCAAACTCTTTTAAAATTTTTGACAATACAACACTTGATTCATGATGGGGTTCTTCTCCATTTCTATCAATAATAAAATCAATAGTGCAATTCCAGTCACCTCCAATGATAGTACAAACATTGTCATCAATTTTCTGAATAGCCCTCCTTAACTTTAAAAAATACCTCACACGGTCAGGTCCATTATTGGGTGCATAAACATTTATCAGTACAAACACAGATCCTTCATATTCCATTTTTAACAGCAATATTCTTCCTTTTACAATTTCTTCGACAACAAAAATATTAACATGCATTCCTTTAGAAAATAAAATGGCTATGCCAGCACTTGTATTTGTCCCATGGCTCAAAACACGTGTTCCTTCCCACCATCTACTCCATTCAAGTTCATTTTCTACACTCGTGTGTGTTTCTTGTAAGAAAGCTACAATATTTATTTGTTTATACTAAATAACTCTGATACCATTGCTAATTTATTACTATCTCTACGCCCATTCATATTTAAAGAGCCCACCCTCAACAGCTCCATAGAAGAAAGAAAATATAAAGAGGATAGAAAAAGAACAAAAAAGCCAAGATAAATATTCACCCTGTGTGACTTAAACATTTGATTTGTTTTGTGAAGCATTCACTTTATCCCTTCTTAGCTTTGTTATCATCTTCTTCAACCTGAACCTTTTTTGTTTACTTAAAGACTCATAGCTAACATTTCTATTCAACAATTTCACTGTATGAATGAATTTATTTTCATCAGGAAAAAAAAAAAAAAAAAATATTTAACTTCAATAGTTCTACCAAAGGTCACATCCAGGAAGTTATTTATATCTTGCAATGTATACACATCGTCCACACTACCATACTGTGATCCAATGTCAGATACATCAGAGAAAGCATCATCATCTCTCATTCCCAAATCAGCATCAGTACTTATTTCACCAGAATTGGACATTTCAGAATTTTCATTTGAAACCTTTTCAACACTAACCATAGCTGCATCATCATTGGTTACACTAGCGTCCTCCAGTTCAGAAACATCATGATTTCTATCAGAATCAACCATTTCATGATTGTTCTCAGTCTGACTTTCAATCAATCCATCACTGTCAATGTTCCTCTGTGATCCAGCTTGAGGCTGCACATTCTCAGAAGCTGACTTACTACTCTCACCAGCAGCAGAAGCACTAGGCCTAACTTCCACTTCACTAACCTGGGCCTTGTGTGGACATGTGTGCCTTTTGTGCCCGATATCTCCACACTCATCATTTCATACTACCGGTGTTCGCGTAAATAAAATACGCTTTCCCTTCATGCATGACTCTGAACGAAATATCCAACTCCGGTTCATTTAAGAACAAACACCTGCCGTCTGAAAGCCATAACGTGTTTTAGAGCAGCGGTTTTACACCCTATTGGGATCATCTTAATCTTACTAGCCATTTTTCCATATCGCGTCAAAGCTTTCTCAATTTCGTCATTTCGAATAAAAGGCGGCACATTGGATATCGTAACTCTAGGTGTCGGAGCAAGGAGCAATAAGCGGTGAGATAATAAGAAAATCGCCACTCACCACAATTCCGTCGCTTATCAATTGATTTACTATGTCTTCCTTTTCGACAAAAACCACCACTGCTTTATTCATCCTGGATGCTGTGGTAATGTTTTCATACCCAATTTTTTCCCCAATTGCCAGCAACACATCTTCAACAGTGACGCCCTGAGCCGGTACACACCTGATTCCATGGCCGAGCGACACCTGTGACGCTGTCCCCGCAGGGATAGACGCCATCCCGATGCCGCCTCAAAAACTCACAAACACTCACAAAACAAATCAAATGTTATTTTTTAGATAATAAACAAACAAACAAATATTCAGAAACTTAGAAAACGGAAGAAAATAATAAATAAATAAAGTATATATAGAAGAAATATAGGCTCTCCTCGTGAACACCCTCACACGTACCCCAACACTCCCAGCATGCACCGACAGAGAGAGACAAAGAGACACACAGAGAGAGAGAGCGAGACACAGAGAGAGAGCGAGACACAGAGAGAGAGAGATACAGAGAGAGAGAGATACAGAGAGAGAGAGAGAGAGAGAGAGAGAGATAGAGAGAGAGAGAGAGAGATACAGATAGAGAGAGAGAGAGAGATACAGAGAGAGAGATAGAGAGAGAGAGAGATACAGAGAGAGAGAGAGAGAGAGAGAGAGAGATACAGATAGAGAGAGAGAGAGAGAGAGAGAGAGATACAGAGAGAGAGATACAGAGAGAGAGATACAGAGAGAGAGATACAGAGAGAGAGATACAGCGAGAGAGAGAGATACAGAGAGAGAGATACAGAGAGAGAGAGAGAGAGAGATACAGAGAGAGAGAGATACAGAGAGAGAGATACAGAGAGAGAGAGAGAGATATATTTGAATGGTTTTAAGTTGGTGTGGATGTTATTTATCGGATGGCAAGGCTGTACTCTGAAAGGAGGCACCTGCCGCAGGCCTGTTGCTGTGTTCTACAACATGCTTGACTTGACTGCCGTCAACACACACGTGTTGTTCAAGCTGTGTGTGAACAACACCATGCCCAGGAGAGACCTCATAACGAGTCTGGCATACGGGCTAGATGAGAGACATATGAGGGCCAAGGCAGCAGCAAAGATCCCACATGAGCCTTTGCACGAGGCAAACTGCACCCAGTGCCATTACGTGAAAAACACCATGTAAGCACGAACTGACAGTAATTGACTATTTTTGACTGCTGTCATATGGACACTTTATATTCATTATAATAACAATGCTTTTGTGCTGATTTTCACTACGTATCAAGCACACTTGGTGCTTATAAATGATGTTTAGGCTACTGACGTTTAGGCTACTGACGTTTAGGCTACTGATGTTTAGGCTACTCAGCTGTTTTCATCATTTGGCCGTGCATTTTGTTGACCATGCATCTTTGTAGTTGGGGTATTCTGTAAAATAAATAAAACATCTTTATTAAAAGAAGCTGTTACAGTGGTATCTATTTCATAGTTGTAACAAAGGCAATGCACCAATAAAATTGATTGAACAGTTGAGTGTGTGTTTTTACATACAGCCTACAGTAACATGATGAAACTAATGAAAGTGATATTTTGTTATTTTAAAAAAAAAAATCAAAATTATTATTTTAGCAATAGCATATATGACATGTATTAATTACAGTCAGAATGACTGCTCGTTAGCTGGAGGGGGGGTCCCATCGAGGCCCAGCGGTTCTAGTGTTAAATACTTACTGTACTGTCTGTATATAAAGGGAGTACGTTTCTGTACTGTATACAAGAGAGTGAGTAAGTAGTAGTGTCTACCGGTATCCTGTAGTAGTGTCTACCGGTATCCTGTAGTAGTGTCTACCGGTATCCTGTAGTAGTGTCTACCGGTATCCTGTAGTAGTGTCTACCGGTATCCTGTAGTAGTGTCTACCGGTATCCTGTAGTAGTGTCTACCGGTATCCTGTAGTAGTGTCTACCGGTATCCTGTAGTAGTGTCTACCGGTATCCTGTAGTAGTGTCTACCGGTATCCTGTAATAGTGTCTACCGGTATCCTGTAGTAGAAAGTAGTAGTGTCTATATGTATACTGTAGTAAGTTAGTAGTAGTCTATATACAGTATATACACACACTGTAGTAAGTGCCTCCTGTCCTGTGCAGACAGACCTGAGCCAGACAAACAAACAGTCTTACTGGAGGAGTTGATGAGGTGTTGGAGCACGGCCAGGGAGCCCATGCGGTTCCTCTCGTTACTGTTCTCCAGTTTCTGAAGCACAAACATGATGAGCCGGTCTGGGAAGGTGTTGGCTGCTGAGGAAGGGAGGGAGGGAGCGTACGGCACAGAGTCAGACGACTGTTTACCTCTGAGTGAAGTCACACCACCTAAGATCTAATCCTGGATTCTCTCATTACAGTAGGACATGGGGTCCATCACATTATTTCTCTGAAGCAGCTCCAGGTTCTAGAATAACAAAGACTTTGTTCACAATGGCAACCCATTCCCTTTATAGTGCACTACTTTTGACCAGGGCCCACCCATAGGATTCTGGTCAAAAGTAGTGCACTATATTAGAGAGTAGGGTGCCACTTGAGACACAGACAGAGTCTTGTATTGGTTGAATAGGGAAAACAGTCTGGAAATCTGAACAAAGTACTGTACTAAGGTTTCTATATACCATCTATGTAGGTAACAGCACCAATTAATACTGATATTCCACAACTCATTGATCAGTTTTATAGTATACAATGTAAAGGAAATTACCCAGATCATCTGAAAATGTATACATAGGACCAGACAGTAATATTTAGATGCAAGCAAACAGAATGCTACCAGTCCAAACTGTGATAACCGGCCCCTCATAAAATCCTTCTACATGTTGCAGCCAAAGGTCTTCAAGCAAAACTGCATAACTTGGAAGAGCAGTAAAGGCAGGCGTTTCGCATATTAAGTATCTATCTATCTATCTATCTATCTTGCTGCAGCAGCAGTGTGTCTGTGTGGCAGGGGGACTGTTGCTTTAATCACTCCCTCCACAACAGGCAGCACATGACTACTGGATTACAACCAAAACACAAAGGTACACTGACTGGACTAACGAACACCACCTCAAGGGGCGTGTTCTAGAACCTTCAGAACAGGCCCCTTGACGTGGTGTACACTGACTGTACAGTCAGTGTACTGTACAGTCAGTGTACTGCACTGTCAGTGTACTGTACTGTCAGTGTACTGTACTGTCATTGTACTGTAAGTGTACTGTATAGTCACTTTGCCGTACCTGCTGGTGTAGAGTAGTGATCAGGCTGTCGATCTGCGTCTCCAGAACTCTGCTGCCCATGTTCACAGAAGCATCCAGAACTTGACACAGGCTCTGCAGGGGAGGTGAAAACAACATCAGCTGATTAGTGAGAAGACAGTGTTGGGAAACTGAGTAGACTAAAACACTGCTACAGGACTGATGGATGACTGGGAGAGTAAGACTCCATTAAAGAAGTAATTTAAGTCCGAATTAACATAAATACCAATGGTGCCAGACTTAAGCTGGTCTATCTTAAATCACTACATCAACATAAATACTACAGTACCAGACTGCAGAGTACCCTGGTCTGAACCGGTAAGTTCTTCAGTCAACTCCACAGCTAACTATCATTGTCATGCTAAGACAACCAGAAAATTAGATGTCTTGGCATGCAAACATGACTAGCATACCTGTATGGGCCTACCTACCTGTTAGACATGACACTGCCAAGTCAGAAGAGTTAGCTAAACTATTACATACACACATATCTGGAAACTGCTGAACTCTCTGGGTGTGTCCCATATGGCACTCTATACAGAACACCAGCAGCAGTCATTAGAGGACTACCTACCTTACTGATGACATAATGCTCTGTGTTCTTCTTGTACAGGGAGAGGATTGTGGGAATGAGTTTGGGAAGCTGCTCCTCCAGTTTATCATTGGCCATCAGGTGACTCATGGATCCCACTGCTTCTGCCACAGTTACTCGTAGCTAAAGCCCCAGTCAAGTAGAGAGAAACACCACAGTTAGTCGTAGCTACAGCCTCAGTCAGTAGAGAAAAACACCACAGTTAGTCGTAGCTACAGCCCCAGTCAGGTAGAGAGAAACACCACAGTTAGTCATAGCTACAGCCTCAGTCAGGTAGTGAAAAAACACCAGTTAGCCGTAGCTACAGCCCCAGTCAGTAGAGAAAAACACCACAGTTAGTCGTAGCTACAGCCCCAGTCAGGTAGAGAGAAACACCACAGTTAGTCGTAGCTACAGCCCCAGTCAGTAGAGAAAAACAGTTAGTCGTAGCTACAGCCCCAGTCAGGTAGAGAAAAACACCACAGTCGTAGCTACAGCCCCAGTCAGGTAGAGAGAAACACCACAGTTAGTCGTAGCTACAGCCCCAGTCAGGTAGAGAGAAACACCACAGTTAGTCGTAGCTACAGCCCCAGTCAGTAGAGAAAAACAGTTAGTCGTAGCTACAGCCCCAGTCAGTAGAGAAAAACAGTTAGTCGTAGCTACAGCCCCAGTCAGTAGAGAAAAACAGTTAGTCGTAGCTACAGCCCCAGTCAGGTAGAGAAAAACAGTTAGTCGTAGCTACAGCCCCAGTCAGGTAGAGAAAAACAGTTAGTCGTAGCTACAGCCCCAGTCAGGTAGAGAAAAACACCACAGTTAGTCGTAGCTACAGCCCCAGTCAGAGAAAAACACAATACTAGGACTACGTCCCAAATGGCACCCTATTCCCTACAGTGGACTGCTTTTGACCAGAGCCCTGGTCAAAAGTAGTGCACTATATAGGGCAGGGGTGTCAAACTCCTTCCATGGAGGGCAAAGTGTTTTACTTTTTTCCTTTGAAATAAGCCAGAGACAACCAGGTGAGGAGAATTATTTACTAATTAGTGACCTTAAATGCATCAATAAAGAGAGAAGCGAAAACCCACAGACACTCGGTCCTCCCTGGAATGAGCATAACACGTGATATAGGGAATATAATGTAATTTGGGACACAAACAATCACTGGAAAAACATTTAATCAACTGAGTTCACATCTAACTGAAGAAGTAATATGTTTATCAATACGGTTGCAGAGATGGGGAGTCATCTTACTTTTGGCATTCTCAAAAATAAAGAGAGCAGCAGTTATGTATGGAAGCTTATGGGTAGCAATATTCAATTTGAAATGTAATATGCAAAATGACAATGCAATATGTAAAATGGCAATGCATTCCGTATTTCAATTTACATTTTCCATTACATTTGTGCAACGTTTGGTGCAAAATGAAAATGAAAATTAAATTACATAATTTACATTTGTCATTTCATACACTAGTTTTAATATGTAAATTGAATACATATTTTAACGCTTTATAAGTTGCAAAATTAAAATTAAAATGTATTACAGAAATGATTAGATGTGTGTAACATGTTCAAGCAAAAACTGTGGCAAAATGATCATTCAAATGTTATTTTTCTTAATTGCATTTACACTCACAGTCAAGACACTTGCGATTGCATTTTCATTAAATGTCCCGCGCAATGAATGTAGCAAAATTCAAAGTGCAAATTGAAAATGCATTCCGAGCCGATCACGTCTCCGCCCCCTCCC
This sequence comes from Thymallus thymallus, assembly GCA_023634145.1. Taxonomy (NCBI): domain Eukaryota; kingdom Metazoa; phylum Chordata; class Actinopteri; order Salmoniformes; family Salmonidae; genus Thymallus; species Thymallus thymallus. The sequence goes on along the minus strand of CM042416.1, from coordinate 8,831,580 downwards.
GCCCTGTCAATCACTACATCAAGGCGGGGCTCGGAAACAGGTAAACATATGTACTGTGATATTGTATTTTTCCTCAATGTAAAGAGAGAGAGAGAGTTGTTAGCATCCAGTAGCTAGATTAGCTCTACGCCACTGCAATGCATCGCAGGTAAACACGCCCAATCAGGTGCTTCGAATCAGTGTGGGCGTGACTTTGACAGGAGTTCAGCTGATACAGTGATGTTGGTTAGTGATGGGAAGTTCGGCTCTTTTCCGAGAGCCGGCTCTTTTGGCTCAGCTCCCAAAGAAGAGCCGGCTCTTTCGACTCCTGAACGGCTCTTAATTTAGGATTTTTTTGTAGGCCTTTATTTTACCCTAACTTTAAAAAAAAAAAAATGGTTTGTGTGTTGAAAACCCTTTCATGTGCAGTGTTTTTATGCATTTATTTTGTTACAAAAGCATTCTTTTGTTTTTAATCATTTTAATCAAACATTTTTTTGCACAAATTAACAACAAAAAAACAGCAAATAAACAGAATTGAACTAGAACAGAACTAGAACCAAACTCAAGCAAACAGTATTAATGTCCTCAGTGAAGATTGGCATTCAAAAAAATCAGATGCCTCAGCTTTGATGGACTGATCCTATTTCTTCTTTCTGAGATTATCTGCCCTGTTTTTGAGAAGATTCTCTCTGAAGGAACCGATGTTGCCACAATACACAGTCTCCCTTCCATCACCTTCGCCAGGCGTGGAAAGACTGAGGCCTTGGCCTGCCACCAGCTCAGTGGGTCTTCTGCTCGTTGGATGATGGGCTCCTCAAGATAAGACCTCACCTCCAGTATAGCATCAGCTGTAGGATTTCTTCTTGTAGCATCTCCTGTAGCTCTTTCATCAAAAAGCCTCCAAACAACAGAGGTTTGTGGTTCCTCATACACTTGGCCTTCTAATGGCGGAGCTGGCTGGCTGCTAGGGGTGCATCTTGCTGCTGCACTAATTCTCTGAAGTGCCTCATCAACAGCTCTGTTGTCATTGAATGCAAGTTTTTTAAACCTAGGATCCAATAATGTGGTTTCTGAGTGGACAGTGTTGTACTCCATACGCAGAAATTTCCGGTCCATGGCTGAACAAAGAGCTGCAACCAATTCTTTCCCTTTCTGCATGGTTACAGTCTGTTGGGCTGTCACACGCTGCAAACCTTTGCATAGCAGGAGCATTTTTGAGGCAGAAACATAGCTGAGGGAGAGAAACAGCAACTTTTAAAATGAAGCTTTTTTTAAAGTATGTGGCATATTATATGTGGCACATTATACTGTATTGTTTCTGCAATGTATAATAGTGACTGAATGGTAGTAGTGAAAAAAAATGGTCCAAGGTACCTGTCTGCACTTATTTCCACAGTCACCTCCTCAAATGGTTGCAGGACGGTGCAGACCTCTTTCACCAGCTCCCATTCCTCTTGACATAGAGCATCAACTGGTGCGTTGATGAGGGCCAGGGTGGAGATGATGGCATCTTTTGTTTCAAGAATTCGTTTCAACATATAAAATGTTGAGTTCCACCTGGTGGCACACTCTTGTTTGGGCCTCAGTTCAGGCATCCCCATCTGGCACTGTGTGGACTTTAGCCTCTGTGTTGCAACTGTGCTTTTGTGGAAAAACTCCACAACAGCCTTCACCTTATCCACGGTTGGTTTGACCACCTTTAGGGCATCTCTAATCATGAGGTTTAGTGTATGTGCCAGACATGGGTGATGGGTCCACTTAAGAATTTTTATGGCTTTGGTGATGTTTGCTGCATTGTCACTCACACAGCACACTACTTTGTCCTCTACTTGCCACTCTTTTGCCACTCTTACTAGCTCATCTGCTAGGTTTTCTGCAGTGTGTCTCTCTGTGAACTCAAAGCAGTCCAAAAGGCAAGATGTCATCTTGTAATTTTCAATGAAATAGCAAGTGACAGCCATGAAAGAGCAGGTTGTTCTGGAGGTCCAGCAGTCAGTTGTCAGGCAAACTGATGGAGCTTGTTTCACCCTTACTTGCCATAATGCCCGTTCTGTGTCATATAGTTTAGGTATTGTTGTTTGGGACAATGTTTTTCTACTGGGAAGAGTGTATGTGGGATTTAAAGTTTTGACAAAACTTTTAAAACCTCTGTCCTCCACAATTGAAAAGGGTTGGAAATCAGTAGCTATCATTTTAGCTAGCTCTACATCAATGCTGTGCTGTTTGGATGGGGTCATCACTTTGGGTATAAACTGGCTTATTTTGCTTTGAGCTGCAGTAGGAGAGGTTATACCTGCATGTGTGGGGAAGCCAGTAGATGCTGCTGCAGTTGCTGTTTTTTGGGGATGAGACACACCAGGATCTGTAGATGGGGTGCTAGCTTGCCCTCTCTCCTCTAACTGCACTGTAGGATGGACAGTTCTCATATGTCTATGCAGGTTTGTGGTGGAACCTGCTCTTAAAGTAATTTTCATCTTGCAGTGAACGCACTCTGCTTTGTTGTTTCCATTGTCTTTAAACTGGAGCCAGATGCTGCTTCTCTTTCGGGTGTCACTCATAGTTACGACTCACACACTCTCCTCACCGCTATCTGACAGACAGTGTCGTTATTAACGTTGTTACGACTCATTAACTTGCAGTGGAGTGCCGCTTCACTTCACCCCCCTCTCTGTTTTTACATAATGGTATGATCCCATATCCTCACATCTGATTGGCCGCGATGCGATTGCTGACCAATCAAAACAAAGTTCTGCCTGTAAGCACGCAGCGAAAGGAAAAAAACTGGGAGCCGGCTCTCACTCGATGCGAGCCGGCTCTTCTGATTCACTACAAAGCATCGGCTCTCAGAGCCGCATCTTTTGCGCATGACACATCACTAATGTTGGTGCATGTGATAGATCACTGACTGGATATCACGAGGTACGTCAAATAGCACTTTTCTGTACATTTTGAAACTTTACAGCCTTAGGAAAGTAATGTGTTTTTGTGAAATAATCTGACAATGTGGACTGGATACATCACATTATCAATGTTTTTCTATCCAATTTATATTTTCTATCCAAAAATTACAGCAATAATACCTATATTGAACAGAAGGTCGGTGTCACCTTAATTGGAAAGGACGAGCTCATGTTAATGGCTGGACCAGAATTGGTGGAATGGTATCAAATACATCAAACCCATGGTTTCTATGTGTTTGATGACATTCCATTTGCTCCATTCCATTCATTGTTATGAGCCGTCCTCTCCTCCGCATCTTTGCTATTTGACATCTCTTGCTAATAGTAATAACAACATGCCACTGGGACTTGGACAGATCTGTAAAGCTGCACCAGGGGGAGCCATTCAGTTGGACTAGGCCCCTATATTTACCTGCTTCCAATGCACTCCAGCGAGAGGCCTAGTCATATACCATTACCCTCACCTGCAAAAACACAAGTACAACCTGACAAATGTTTTCAATAAGCTCTTAGTGATGACAACATCCGCACCACTCTTCAAATTAAAAAGATCATGGCATTATGGTCGCTCCAACAGAAGAGGGGAAAAAAACATGGTTTATGGTCAAGGAAATTTGGATCCAAGGTAGGCCAATAAATAGTCAAGGCATAGCCTAACGACATTATGTGGAACTCATAAGGAAACTGCCCTTCTTTCATGAAGCCTTTGGAAATTGGAGAGGCACGAACAATCTAGGGCTTCATAATGAGTGTAGTGAAGTAAGTCTAAACCCAACTATTTCTTTTAACTATTGGATAAACTCAGACAGTTGTTAGGGACAGATCAATATTTACTGGAGGGGAGGGGCTGGTCCAACTCAAGGTGTCATAAGAAAAATGCACCCCTCTCCCCAAAGTTATAAATATTTTCACGTGACCCTCCCCTTGTACTGTAAAATAACACAGAGCAACTTTTACGTAGGCCAGCATTGAGCACCACCCTTCTCGCTCATAAAATGTACTCAAAATAATGTTTACGACCACAAATAACAATAACTGTAGCGACCCTGTGTTTATAACCGTGGATATCGACTTTGCCAATTCAGCATGCTTTTGTGATACAGTCGATGCCACGCAGGGATACAGGCCAGAAGGCTCAGGGTTCGCCGACCACCACAGACGAGCTCACTCTCCCTGCCTGTTTCATTACACCACGATCAGAGGTCAGAGCCGGCAGCAGACAATGATCAGCTAGGGCGGAATCAGATTTTCAACATTTTGATGCCATATTTTTAATTATATAAAATATATGCAACAAACTTTCCACATAACAGGTTTCTATGCCAATGCACCACCAATAAACAAAGCATACTGACTTCGGCACTTCAATATCATGGTTTGCATTTTCAACACCACAATAAATAGACTATTCATACTGTAGATATGTCAATCTCTGACTGGCTTGACAATCTCCGAATGTCATTAAACTTTTTGGTGTTTTGTAACAGCTGTCTCTTTCCATTCATCAATTGGCCGCTGCACAGTTTGGATTGATTGATTGATTTTATTTGTCAGGTAAAACATTTTGACACTATATATATATATATACAGTGCCTTCGGAAAGTATTCAGACCTGTTGACTTTTTCCACATTTGTTACGTTACAGCCACATTCTCAGATGGTTTAAATAAAAACAATCCTCAGTAGTCTACACACAATACCCTATAATTTTTGCAAATTTATACAAAAAGAAAAACAGAAATACCTTATTTACATACAGTACCAGTCAAAAGTTTGGACTCACCTACTCATTCCGGGGTTTTTCTTTATTTTTACTATTTTCTACATTGTAGAATAATAGTGAAGACATCAAAACTATGAAATATCACATATGGAATCATGTAGTAACCAAAAAAGTGTTGTTAATAGGGAAAATAGTGTGTGTACGCACGTGTGTATGTGTGCGCGTGTGTGTGAATGCCAGCACTGAGCTGTCACTCTAAGCAACCTAAGCAAACATCTACATAGCCATGATTTTGTAGGTGCAGAGTAAATACGGATATTTAACGTGTGATGGATATGACTCAGATATGAAACAAAATGTCAAAGCATTACATTCACGCACAGAAGACATTGCATTTTGTTTATGTTGGTGCTACTGAAATGTCATCTTAATTTTCCAATACCACATAGTTTATATAAAGGTTTACATTTGCCAGCTAGTTAAATAATATCCTAAATTCAAACATTTGCTGTAGCTTAAAGTCAGTATAAACAATGAAAGTCAGAGGCCCATTAGGAAACCAGCCATGGCTAAAGCTCAATAACTCTCAGTTATATATCGCTGCATCTGTTGATTTGGGGGAGCCGGGTGTTTATAAAACTCTGTATTTTCACGGCTCCAAGTCCATTAGTTCCCCGAGCCGAAATGAATTTTCTCTCCTGGCTGCCCACTCTATCCTCCTGAGTTTTAACAGAGCACATAATGAACGGTTTAAGGAGACAGACGAGACGGAACGGAGGTTTAGACTTTTATTAAACAACATTAAACAAATTAAAGGCCAACAGACATATCAACCCTCTGACCAATTTGAATTAGGAATGCAAAACATTGAGACAATATGGCTCTGTCCATATGGGGACTGAGACAATTTGGCCCTGTCCATAGTCCATATGGGGACTGATGCATTTTGGCCCTGTCCATAGTCCATATGGGGACTGATACAATTTGGCCCCGTAGTCCATATGGACTATCATATGCATTGACAACCATGAGAGTAAATCAATGTGATCCCTGGTTGTCAGGGAGGTTCAGACCGTTGAATAGTTATAGGTTGTAGAAATGCTTAGTACAATAAATCACTCTGTCTGTCAATCTCAACAAACTAACACCTCGGAGGGAAAACCAATCACCTGATGAAATAAGGGCCTAGTAATACCTCTCAAGGAAAACCAATTACCTGATGAAATAAGGGCCTAGTTTGAGCGTTGAATATATTTTCCCCACTACTGAACATTTATCATTGGCTTGACAGTTGTGGGAGAAAGTTAATACACACTGATGAGGGGAAAAATTAGCTTTTTCAGTTATTCTGGTATTTCTAAACTGTAACAGGTATAGTCAAGTTTTGCACAACTATGACAAACCAAACTGTTAAGTATTGTTTTATGTAACCACAATATATAGGTAAAACATATTGTTAACATATCAGTGAGGCATTGTCACCTATTTCACCCTAAAAACAGAGTTACCAGGTACGCTCTTGGGAAAAAAGGTGCTATCTAGAACCTATAATGGTTTTTTGGCTGTCCCCATAGGTAAAACCCTTTTGGTTCCAGGTAGAACCCTTTCCACAGAGGGTTCTACATGGAACCCAAAATAGTTCTACATGGAACCAAAAAGGGTTCTATTATGGGGACTTTTCTCCTTCGGAGTGTACAGTGAAGGGCTCTCAGGGTGTTTTGAACTGGGTCAAACCAGAGTCTATATATATGGCTCTGGGTCAAACTAGTGGAAATCGTTTAAAACCACCTAAGCCATATGTACCAGTTAAACAAACCTTTATGCCCCTCAGGCAAGTACCGTAACCTCTTCGTTAATATTTTCATATTCAATAAAATGAGGGTGTTTAAAACACAATAATACAAAGGTTAGGCACACGCCAAAGCCCTTAAGCCCGGGTCCACCCCTGCATGGCTTAGACAGAGGAAGTGTCCTAAATGGTACCCTATTCCCTATATAGTGCACTAGTTTTGACCTGCGCCCTATGGGCCCTGATGAAAAGTAGTGCACTATATAGGGTAAAGGGTGCCATTTGTGATGTAACCAATGGAACCTGGACTGTTTATTCAGCTGAACTCATGGAGCAGAGCAGCCCACAGCACCCCAACACCCTATCCCTGCATTCATCCCACAGAGACTGGTTGTATATTCTGTAAGAATCTGAAAGGATCTCGTATTGAGTTCAACTTTTGGCCCGCTTCCCCTGGTGTAACATTGCTGAAATGTCCTGCAGTTCTATGGTTATCGGTGGGGTTTTTTCTGAGTTTGAAGGGCAGACATGGTGAGAGAAGCCAAGCAGACAAATTGGGGGCTCTGTCTCCCTCATGTGGAACATCACCAAAAGCAGAAATATCACCATCTACTCTCCTCTGCAATTGACAGATTACATTCTACTCCTCTTTCATTACTGATATCACACTACTTAGTTTCTTACCTGACTGTCGCTGAAAATATCTAATTCACTTACAGTTTCTGTTACTATTCTTATAGACTCTCTCTCTGTCTCTGTCTCTTGCTCTCTCTCTTTCTCTTTCTCTCTCTGTCTCTTGCTCTCTCTCTCTTTGCTCTCTCTCTCTCTCTCTCTCCTTGGCACAATTTGATGACTGGAAATTGCACTTCATCACCGACTGGCTGCTGTTTACTTTGGAGCTATTCAAATCTGTTGAGTTTCTCCTAAATCTTACTTGTCTAAATATTGCTTCTTAGCTGCAGGTTTGGTGCTCACAAACAGATTTACTCACATCAATAATTATGCAGCCTAATATGAGGATATAAAAACAGTCTTACTTCTGAGGAAATGTAACCAGAATAATTATCCAATAAAAACGAATGGTTTTAATGTTGTTGTTTTTTTTTTGTCAAGTATGATACAATGGGGGAGAAGGGCTCTATTGTTTGATTTGGTAACTTTTTATAAAACATTAAGAACAACTTACTAATATTGAGTTGCAACCCATTTTGCCCTCAGAACAGCCTCAATTCGATGGGATGGACTCTACAAGATGTCAAGCTGGCTGGATGTCCTTTGGCTGGTGGACCATTTTTGATGCACACGGGAAACTGTTGAGCATGAAAAACCCAGCAGTGTTGCAGTTCTTGACACACTCAAACCGGTGCACCTTGCACCTACTAACATACCCTGTTCAAAGGCACTTAAATATTTTGTCTTACCTATTCACCCTCTGAATGGCACGCAAACACAATCCATATCTTAATTGTCTCAAGGCTTAAAAATCCTTCTTTAACCTGTCTCCTCCCCTTCATTTACACAGATTGAAGTGGATTTAACGGGTGACATCAGTAAGGGATCATAGCTTTCACCTGGATTCACCTGGTCAGTCTATGAGCAATGTCCTAATGTTTTGCACACTCATTGTAGAGGCTGTTGTTGTAGCATGTCCATCCCCTCTGTAGATCATCTATAACTTACTGTTCACACCAGGACATAACCGAGCAGAAGCAGCATCACTGTTATGGGTTGCCTCCCAAATGGCACCCTATTCCGTATAGTGCACTACTGCACTACCTTTCATTCTGTGTGACCCATAGTGGACTCTTTATTTAGTCTTGTTAAATCACAGCGTGTTAAACACACATTATGACTAATTTTAATGTTTTCAATCGTTTATTGTGTTGACTATAGTCTGCCATTTTAGTTAGCGCTAGTCAGGACCAGAACTACCGGTGTAGTATGTAGTTTGATGACAGAGAACAGTGGTAAAGCCCTAGACTGACACAGCACAGGTGGCAAGATAATTAACCTTAAATCCTGAAAGCCATCTCTAGATTTTCAGGTGGCAGGAGTAGGACTTAAAAAAATAAATCACACACAACGTCCAAATGGATCACAGCTTAAGTAAACCTCTACAGTTCTCCTGCTCCAAAATCCCATCGAGGGACTGTAGTAGTAGTACTCTTTTTACTTTGATTTCACTGCCAAATCTCTCAAAATAGATGGGTCAGAGTCAGTTCAACCCTTTCAGCAGACGCTACGTTGGCCCAATAATGAATTACAAGCAGCCAGAGGCTAAAAGTACCTTTGCACTGGCATGCCTTGGTGAAACAGAAGTATTTTGAGTACAACATATCTCATATTAACTAATGCATGAGAGCACAGGTGTGTCTCGAGAGTGATGAGCTTCACCAAAATAGTGAACTCACCGAAATAGACTCACCAAAATAGTGAACTCACCAAAATAGTCTGGAAGTATGATGTTGATTTTGCTCAACGTGTACCATATGATAACTATATTAGGAAATCTTTAAAAAAATCATTGCATTCAACAAACTGATATTAGAATATGTCCCTCTTTGGCTAGAAATCAGTTTATCTACAGTACAATCCCAGAGTGGCTCTATCCAACTCTATACCAGCCTCTTCATACACCACCAAGCACACAGACCACAACTCAAACACTTTTATGACATGTTATTTTACAACCTTAGTGGGCTTTCTCTTATTAACAATGGTGAAATAGTCTTGTGTTTTAACAGCTGCTAACTAGAATTTGGACTTCTCTCCATTCTACTCAACACTTGTGATATATGAGTTCTCCTGTCTTTTTCTCCCATCTCACTGACCCCTGCCAGTTAGTAAATCAGCTAATCTGAGCGTATAAAATGTAACTTCCAATGGTGGCCCACCCTGGCATCAGTCTCTGTGTTCCACCCCTGTTGCCCTGAGCTCATGTGTTTTCTTTGGTCTGCCCTCGTCTTAGTGACATATATATAGAGCCTATATGCCATAATGTTTGGATAATGAATCCCTTAATTGCCGTTTTAATCTCCAAATACCATAATTCATACTTCCCCATTCTTGAACAGAAACAGTACCCTTCTTTATGACTGTTACTCAACACTCCAGGTATGTGCTTGCTCAGGAATGGTTGTCTAATTCGAAAATACATAAAAATGTACTGTTTCATTGTTGTCCTTTCATGAAGGATGCCAGCCTCCATTACTAGAGGCTGCTGTGGTCGGTTTATTATTGGCATGCGCTTGGCAGGCTCCTGTTACCAAGCTCAGCTGTGAGGCAAGCACCACCACAGAACTGTCTGTTCAGCCTAGCTGGCTACAGCTCCAACTGAAATCGCAGTTACAGTACTGTAGTAAAGGCTTCTACTTGGCTTTTATAAACCCCATTTCACCCTCCCCTCAATCTTTTGTAAGTAGATTGATTAATCTATATCTTGTGATACAATAGTGAATGCCATCAGCCATCAGCCTATGCATCATAATCCTCTTGACTTCCAGGAGACACAGAATAGAACTGGCCAGAAAATGGCCAAAAAGAGTAGAATCAGCTCACCTGCTTTTACACTATGATTTGGCTATTAGATGCTCAATTAAATATTCAATGTTTCTTTAAAAGGAATAGTTTCACCAAGTTCAGTTCACATAACAGGGTTGACCTTAACAAATTAGGGACAGGTTGTTGTTTTTTTAAACTTAAAATGTGTAATTAATCACATGAAATAAAAACTTATCTTCAGAAATGACTTTGTCAAAGCAACAAAATAATGGTGGTGAAAACCTGGAGAAATGTTGGGGTTAAGTGGGTTAAGACCTTCTGAGAAGTCATAGGGAGTGCACGGAGTGACATGTCAAAATGCTGAATTTTGGCACTTTAGCAAGTCTTTATTCATATAAAAATTTGAATTTATTGGATTTTCCATGTGGTCTACAGTCTTGGCCAAATGTTTTGAGAATGACACAAGTATTGGTCTCCACAAAGTTTGCTGCTTCAGTGTTCTTAGATCTTTATGTCAGTAGTTACTATGGTACACTGAAGTATAATTACAAGTATTCCATAAGTGTCAAAGGCTTTCATTGACAATGACATTCAGTTTATGCAAAGAGACAATATTTGCAGTGTTGACCCTTCTTTTTCAAGACCTCTGCAATCCGCCCTGGCATGCTGTCAATTAACTTCTGGGCACCGGTGGAGTGGACTGCTCTGGCACTGGAGCGGAGCAGACGGCCGGACCCGGACTGGGCACCGGTGGAGCGGGCTGCTCTGGCACTGGAGCGGAGCAGACGGCCGGACCCGGACTGAGCACCGGTGGAGCGGACTGCTCTGGCACTGGAGTGGAGCAGAGGGCCGGACCCGGACTGGGCACCGGTGGAGCGGACTGCTCAGGCACTGGAGCGGAGCAGACGGCTGGACCCGGATTGGGCACCGGTGTAGCGGACTGCTCAGGCACTGGAGTGGAGCAGCCGGCTGGACCCAGAATGGGCACCGGTGGCGCGGACTGCTCTGGCTCAGGAGCGGAGCAGACGGCTGGACCCGGACTGGGCACCGGTGGGGCGGACTGCTCTGGCTCAGGAGCGGAGCAGACGGCTGGAGCCGGTTTGGGCACCGGTGGAGCGGTGGGTTCCAACCACAGAGTGGTGCTGACTTTGGGAGGTTCTGGGATACGGACCTTCGCTGGAGGTTCCGAGCTGCGGGCCTGAGCTGGAGGTTTCGGGCTGCGGATCTTCGCTGGAGGTTCCGGGCTGCGGACCTTCGCTGGAGGTTCCGGGCTGCGGACCTTCGCTGGGGGTTCCGGGCTGCGGACCTTCGCTGGAGGTTCCGGGTTGCGGACCTTCGCTGGAGGTTCCGGGCTACGGACCTTCGCTGGAGGTTCAGGGCTCGGACCTTCGCTGGGGGTTCCGGGCTGCGGACCTTCGCTGGAGGTTCCGGGCTACGGACCTTCGCTGGAGGTTCAGGGCTGCGGACCTTCGCTGGGGGTTCCGGGCTACGGAGAGCCGGCACGGGACGTACCGGACTGGGGAGGCGCACCGGATGTCGGGTGCGTGGAGCCGGCACAGGAAGCACCTGGCTGGGCGCACGCACTGGAGGTCGAGTGCTGGGAGCCGGCACGGGGCGTACCGGACTGGGGAGGCGCAAAAGGGACTAATTTGGTGGAACGACCCAAACACTAGTCTTATGCAACGCAGTGTTAAAGTAGAGTAAACTGTATCCCGACACCCACACACAGTGCATTTGGAAAGTATTCAGACCCCTTAACTTTTCCACATTTTGTTACGTTACAGCCTTAATCTAAAATGGATTAAATCGTTTTTTGTCTTTTGTCAAATTACACACAATATCCCATAATGACAAAGCAAAAACTGGTTTTTAGAATTTTTTGCAAATGTATAAAAAAAAAAAAAATGGAAATATTACATTTACATAAGTATTCAGACCCTTTACTCAGTACTTTGTTGAAGCACCTTTGGCAGCGACTACAGCCTCAAGTTTTCTATGACGGTACAAGCTTGGCACACCTGTATTTGCGGGGTTCCTCCCATTCTTCTCAACAGATCCTCTCAAGCTCTATCAGGTTGGATGGGAAGCAGCTGCACAGCTATTTCCTGGTCTGTCCAGAGATGTTCAATCGGGTTCAAGTCCGGGCTCTGGCTGGGCCACTCAAGGACAGTCAGAGACTTGTCCCGAAGCCACTCCTGAGTTGTCTTGGCTGTGTGCTTAGGGTCGTTGTCCTGTTGGAAGGTGAACATTTGCCCCAGTCTGAGGTCCTGAGCACTCTGGAGAGATCAAGGATCTCTCTGTACTTTGCTCCGGTAATCTTTATCTCGATCCTGACTAGTCTCCCAGTCCCTGCCGCTGAAAAACATCCACACAGCATGATGGTGCCACCACCATGCTTCACATTAGGGATGGTGCCAGGTGCTTTTTGGCAAACTCCAAGCGGGCTGTCATGTGCCTTACTGAGGAGTGGCTTCCGTCTGGCCACTCTACAATAAAAGCCTGATTTGTAGAGTGCTGCAGAGATGGTTGTCCTTCTTAATGGTTCTCCCATCTCCACAGACGAACTCTGGAGCTCTGTCAGAGTGATCATCAGGTTCTTGGTCATCTCCCTGACAAAGGCCCTTCTTCCCCGATTGCTCAGTTTGGCCGGGCGGCCAGCTCTAGGAAGAGTCTTGGTGGTTCCAAACTTCAGCCATTTAAGAATGATGGAGGCCACTGTGTTCTTGGGGACCTTCAATGCTACAGAATATTTTGGTACCCTTCCCCAGATCAGTGCCTCGACACAATCCTGTCTCGGAGCTCTACAGACAATTCCTTCGACCTAATGGCTTGGTTCTTACTCTGACATGCACTGTCAACTGTGGGACCTTATATAGACAGGTGTGTGCCTTCCCAAAGCATGTCCAATCAATTTAATTTACCACAGGTTAAGTTGTAGAAACATCTCAGGGATGATCAATGGAAGGGTGACAGAGAAGGGTTGAGGAAGGATGACAGAGGAGGAAAATGAGGAGACAGCAGGGTTGAGAAGTGTTGAGGAAGGACGACAGGGGAGGAGAATGAGGAGACAGCAGGGTTGAAAAAGTGTTGAGGAAGCCACTGTTACGGCCACTGAAGTGGAGCCTATGTCATGACTTACTTAGAATAAGTAAGCGTGAATGACTGCAACAGGCCTCATCCCAGCGCTCAAATAACATCAGGTCTGGTATCACTAAGTCTATCCTGTAAAAACTGATGGCCAGATGTGTGAGTGGACTTGTATTGCTGTACACACTATGCAGTATCACACAGATTGATTCACGGCAAAACTTAACACATTTTTGGGGAATCCTATTCAATAGAAAATCCATGGCCAATATCCAATCTCTGACTTTTCAATAACAGGTGAGCAGAGTCCCATAACCACCCACTATTTCACTGTCTGTGGTTGATCCACTGCAGAGCAGCTGAGCAGCAATAACTTTTGACTGACAGCATCCTTGCCATACTCTGGAAGAGCAATAAAACCAGACAAATAAACAGAGAGGACCCGTCTTTACACCTCCCTCCCATCCAGCTCCTCCGCACACAGAACATTGAGAATCATGAGGCAGAGAGAGAGAGAGCAATGCTTCTGCTCCATACGGACCAGCCCCATCATCAACCTTCTGCTCCATACGGGCCAGCCCCATCATTAACCTTCTGCTCCATATGGGCCAGCCCCATCATCATCAACCTTCTGCTCCATATGGGCCAGCCCCATCATCAACCTTCTGAACCATACGGACCAGCACCATCATCAACCTTCTGCTCCATATGGGCCAGCCCCATCATCAACCTTCTGCTCCATACGGACCAGCACCATCATCAACCTTCTGCTCCATAAGGACCTGCCCCATCATCAACCTTCTGCTCCATACGGACCAGCTCCATCATTAACCTTCTGCTCCATACGGGCCAGCCCCATCATCAACCTTCTGCTCCATACGGGCCAGCCCCATCATTAACATTCTGCTCCATACGGGCCAGCCCCATCATTAACCTTCTGCTCCATACGGGCCAGCCCCATCATCAACCTTCTGCTCCATACGGGCCAGCCCCATCATTAACCTTCTGCTCCATACGGGCCAGCCCCATCATCAACCTTCTGCTCCATACGGACCAGCCCCATCATTAACCTTCTGCTCCATAATACGTGCAGTTGTCTGTAATTAAACCCTGCGCACTAAGGACTGTATTTTAAGGGAATTACTATTATTACCCCAAATTATATCATACACACATTTAGCTATTAAAGTATCTCTTCCTGTCATTTACCTGTACAGCTAATATAACCATGCAAATTTAATCACTTACCTGTTCATTTAGCCAGTCTGTCTATTAAGTAAACTATTATTACCCTCGCTCATATCATACGCATGTTTAGCTACTGAAGTATTTCTCTGCCATCGACCTGTATAGTATAGTTAACCATCCAACATCCACCAATGTATAGTGTACATATTCAGCCAACCACCCATATTATGCATTGTCTTTTTATAGCCTTTTTGTATCATGTACCGTGTATCTGTCTTTTGTGTACTTTCGTTGTGGCATTTTGCACCTGCCCTGTGTTTTGTTGTAGCTGCTTGACAAAGACATTTCCCCCCCCGGGGGATCAATAAAGTATCTATCTATCTATCTATCTATCTATCTATCTATCTATCTATCTATCTATCTATCTATCTATCTATCTATCTATCTATCTATCTATCTATCTATCTATCTATCTATCTATCTATCTATCTATCTATCTATCTATCTATCTATCTATCTATCTATCTATCTATCTATCTATAAGGACCAGCCCCATCATCAACCTTCTGCTCCATACCGGCCAGCCCCATCATTAACCTTCTGCTCCATATGGGCCAGCCCCATCATCAACATTCTGCTCCATACGGACCAGCCCCATCATTAACCTTCTGCTCCATACGGGCCAGCCCCATCATCAACCTGACAGCTTTAACAACAAATAGCATAATGCACCGAGAAGGAAGAAGGAACTCAAGGCATTTAGCAGCTCTGTCTACTTTGGACTGAAAGCCATTCTGTCTGTTCTGTTGCATGAAAAACAAGGGGATATCAGTGCGATATGGTTAAAGGCTAGCTCAGGGATCGGATCTCCCCCCAGCTTCCTGAAGTGAGAGAGCTTTCTGAACAGGGTCCAGGTCAGGATTTAGGGGCTCAGATTTATGGGTCCAGGAGGACTCCACAGCTGTGGTGGGGAACGCCAGGCGGCCAGAGAATGAAGGTTTGGGGGAGAATAAATCAGAGGGTTTTCATTTTATTTTTTGAGAGGGGAGGAGTGGAGGAGGGCGATGGAGGGGAGGAGAGAGATAGAGGAGGAGGGGAGTAGGGGAGGAGTGGAGTAGGGGAGGAGTGGAGTAGGGGAGGAGTGGAGTAGGGGAGGAGTGGAGTAGGGGAGGAGTGGAGTAGGGGAGGAGTGGAGTAGGGCAACAGAGGGGAGGAGAGAGGGAGTGGAGTAGGGGAGTAGGGTGATGGAGGGGAGGAGAGAGATAGAGGAGGAGGGGAGGAGGGGAGTAGGGTGATGGAGGGGAGGAGAGAGATAGAGGAGGAGGGGAGGAGGGGAGTAGGGTGATGGAGGGGAGGAGAGAGGTAGAGGAGTAGGGGAGGAGGGGAGTAGGGTGATGGAGGGGAGGAGAGAGGTAGAGGAGTAGGGGAGGAGGGGAGTAGGGTGATGGAGGGGAGGAGAGAGATAGAGGAGGAGGGGAGGAGGGGAGTAGGGTGATGGAGGGGAGGAGAGAGGTAGAGGAGTAGGGGAGGAGGGGAGTAGGGTGATGGAGGGGTGAGCTCCCTCCCTTTAACAGTACAAATATATCAGAAATTCAGAGGTTTTGGAACCACGCTTATGTTATGAGTAATAACATTGCCTGAGAAGATATCTGTTGGCTCCCCGAGCTAAAACGCAGACTTTAGCTCAGCGGGCTAACAGACTTGTGGCGGGCAGGAGACCCAGGTTTGAATCCCTGTCAGAGATATGATAACAGTGGGGTGTGAGTGATTAAGAGCCTGGACATCATAACAATTGCATAATGGTCTAAAAGGTGTAGTTTTGAAAGACTTCTGTCTTTATTGTGTTATATCCTGAATATTTTTTTGTACTTTTGTAATGTTGTCTCTGTTTGTAATGTTGTCCCTGTTTGTAATGTTGTCCCTGTTTGTAATGTTGTCTCGTTGAGCAACCTAACTACTTTTAATTATCTAATAAACTCAATCAATCAAACATGAACCGGTAGTTCAAGTTGACAATATTATCACCAGAATGGTGTCTTCAGTCAGAGTGAAAGCCTTGTGTAATAGTATGTGCAGTAAGTCAGAAGCTCATATAATATAAAATTAGTGAACACATCCATCTCTTGCCCAGATTAAAACATGGTCATCTGGCCGAGAGCTCTCCTACCACATCCTGTTTTTACACAGATACCAATGTCAAGGTAATGAAGTTATAATGGAGCTTCATGCCCAAAAGTAGGTACATCGGTATTTTTATAACCTGTGGTTTTCTCTCTAGAATATCAAAATATGCTCACACTGCTTGAATGTCTGAGAGGACTGAAAAGGCCATTTCTCAACTCTAAACTTGTCAAAGCATGCTGTGTTGAACATCCATTAAGTGCCTTAAAAACCCATTGTATATAATTTACAGTACTGTGGACCTATAGGTTTACGTCACTAGAAGTCTCCCTCATAGTGAACGCAGCGTAATCTTATTGAGCTTCCTCCAAGCAGTTTATCACATTAACAATGACTTGATTATACTAACTGTGTCCCAAATGGCACCCTCTTCCCTACCAAATGGCACCCTATTTCCCTACCAAATGGCACCCTATTTCCCTACCAAATGGCACCCTCTTCCCTACCAAATGGCACCCTATTTCCCTACCAAATGGCACCCTATTTCCCTACCAAATGGCACCCTATTTCCCTACCAAATGGCACCCTATTTCCCTACCAAATGGCACCCTATTTCCCTACCAAATGGCACCCTATTTCCCTACCAAATGGCACCCTATTTCCCTACCAAATGGCACCCTCTTCCCTACCAAATGGCACCCTATTTCCCTACCAAATGGCACCCTCTTCCCTACCAAATGGCACCCTATTTCCCTACCAAATGGCACCCTATTTCCCTACCAAATGGCACCCTATTTCCCTACCAAATGGCACCCTCTTCCCTACCAAATGGCACCCTATTTCCCTACCAAATGGCACCCTATTTCCCTACCAAATGGCACCCTCTTCCCTACCAAATGGCACCCTATTTCCCTACCAAATGGCACCCTATTTCCCTATGGGCTTGGGTCAAAAGTAGTACACTAAATAGGGAATAGGGTGCTATTAGGGATGCATACTAGTTTCAAAACATGCCAATCTGACCTTATTTTTTAAAGGGGAAAGAGCAGGTCAAGTATATCCCCCCTTATCAACATATTATCGTATGTTGAACAGTACTTTGACACAAACCATGAGAAGCAAGGAAGTGATTTACCATGGAGGGAGGGAATGTCTTTTAAGAACCTTCTACTGTTTTTCTCTCAACTGTTGTTTCTATTGGCAGAGGCCTCTATGAACATCTTACTTTCCACAAGGGGTCTCATTGTCCATGCATGTGTGGTTGCACTTTATGAGCTATGTAGACAAAAGTGGCAGTAGCACATTTCATACGTTGGAACAGGGCTATCCTGTCAAGTCCAAATCGGCTGCGGTGTATGAAACTAAGCATGTCGTCTGGACAGAAGTCTGTAGTTGCCTTTGATAAGTGGCCCAAGTGGAGAGCACTCCATCTTTTACTTGTGAATTAACTAGTTCAAGTCAAATCACACATAGTCAAGCCTTTGTTAGGGTTGCAAAAATCTGGTAACTTTTCCAAAAATATTTCCTATTCCCTTCTGATTCTGGACATTTCCAATCGGGTTTTCTGGAAAACCAGGTAATTTGGGGAAAGTTACCGGATTTTTGCAACCTTGTGTTTGGGCACATATTTAAATAAGAGGATAATCAGACCTATTTTGTCAGAGGTCACTCTGTCCTCTGGAGTGAAATGGACCAGTGGTTTTCATATTGACACATTAAAAACTATTTTCCTACAGTTTCATCTTACTAATATAGGCTACGTGCCAAATGACACCACATTCCCTATATAGTGCATTACTTTGTCAAAAGTAGTTCACTAAATAGGGAATAGGGTGCCATTTGCGACTCAGCCCTAAAGTGGTTCTGGAAGTTCTCAGACCGTCCACACACAGCCACTATGTGCTGTTGTCATCTGTCATCTGTGCCTGTTCAGAAACACACAGGCCTTCCAAACACAGTACAATGTGATGGAGTCCTCTGTGCCTGTTCAGAAACACACAGGCCTTCCAAACACAGTACAGTGTGATGGAGTCCTCTGTGCCTGTTCAGAAACACACAGGCCTTCCAAACACAGTACAGTGTGATGGAGTCCTCTGTGCCTGTTCAGAAACACACAGGCCTTCCAAACACAGTACAGTGTGATGGAGTCCTCTGGTTCTCATGCCAGATCAGATCAGTTATTTTACAATGGCAGTTACATTTCAGAACACCTCGTAGAAATAATCAATAACATCTCTAGCTGAAAAAGACACTTGCAGAATACCGTGTACGTAATGCAACTCTAGCCCCTGTATCTTCTGCTAGAAAGACAATGTAAACCGTAGGTTCACTAATAACTCTTTAATCCAAATAGATTAAACAACGATAAAAACGTTGTCAAAGCATATGAATGACTTGATCTGCACATCGATACTTATCAGAACAGATAGAGTGGTGAGAAAGATCAGACTACTGCATGGAATATGTTGCTATGAGCAACAGTCTCCCTCCAATAATTACTACTTAATAAACATTCAAAATCGCCGAAACTCAATGCATCTCCCCTCTCCACCACTGAAATGTATGTGATTTCAGTTGTAAACTTCTCTCCCCAGTGTTTATTTTCATTCTAACCTTTTCTGCACATTCTTGTTATTTGCAACTTCTAAGAGCTGTGCTGGCATCCGTCCCTGTCAAGCTGTCCACGATCACCACTGTCAGTGGAATGTAGCCTATAGAGTCTATAGTATACTCTATGGGAGGTAGCCTATAGATATAGGTACTATATAGGAGGTAGCTTATAGATAGAGGTACTATATGGAGGTAGCCTATAGACAGTATGTAGCCTACTATATGGGAGGTAGCCTATAGACAGTATGTAGCCTACTATATGGGAGGTTTCCTATAGATATACAGTATGTAGCCTACCATATGGGAGGTAGCCTATAGATATACAGTATGTAGCCTACTATATGGGAGGTAGCCTATAGATAGAGGTACAAGATAGATAGATAGATAGATAGATAGATAGATAGATAGATAGATAGATAGATAGATAGATAGATAGATAGATAGATAGATAGATAGATAGATAGATAGATAGATAGATAGATAGATAGATAGATAGATAGATAGATAGATAGATAGATAGATAGATAGATAGATAGATAGATAGATAGATAGATAGATAGATAGATAGATAGATAGATAGATAGATAGATAGATAGATAGATAGATAGATAGATAGATAGATAGATAGATAGATAGATAGATACTTTATTTATCCCCAGGGGGGGGAAAGTTCATTGTCAAGCAGCTACAACAAAAAACAGGGCAGGTGCAGAATGCCACAACGAAAGTACACAAAAGACAGATACACGGTACATGATACATAGAGCGGCAGTATGAAAAAGTATAGAAATACAAGATATCTGGAGTGCAAAAAAAATAAAAAAGATAAAAAGATATTGCATAGTATGGGTGGTTGGCTGAATATGTACACTATACATTGGTGGATGTTGGATGGTTAACTATACTATACAGAGAAATACTTCTCCTGAAGTCCACCACCATCTCCTTTGTTTTGCTGATGTTGAGCTGAAGGTGGTTATGCTCACACCACAACACAAAGTCACTGATTGTGCTCCTGTACTCCTCCTCCTGCCCACCCCTGATGCACCCTACAATAGCAGAGTCATCCGAGAACTTCTGTAGGTGGCATGTTTCAGAGTTATATCTGAAGTCTGCGGTGTAGAGGGTGAACAGGAAGGGGGACAGGACCGTTCCCTGGGGGGCCCCTGTGTTGCTAACTGCCCTTTCTGACACACAGCTCTGTAGTCGCACAAATTGTGGCCTACCGGTCAGGTAGTCCGTGACCCAGGAGACTAAGGGTGCTTCCACTTTCATCCTCCTCATCTTCTCACCCAGTAGCAGGGGCTGAATGGTATTGAAGGCACTGGAGAATTCAAAAAACATAACCCTCACAGTGCAACCTGCATTGTCCAGGTGAAAGTAGGCCCTCTGCAGAAGGTAGATGATTGCATCATCCACCCCGATGTTGTGCTGGTATGCAAACTGCAGGGGGTCCAGTGATGTACACACCAGGGGTCTGAGGTGAACGAGGACTAACATTTCCAGGGTCTTCATGATGTGGGATGTTAGCGCTACAGGTCTGAAGTCATTCAGGACAGTGGGGTGTGCCTTCTTGGGCACTGGGACGAGGCAGGATGTTTTCCACAGCACAGGGACCCTTTCTAGGCTAAGGTTGAAGGTACGCTGGAGTATTCCACACAGTTGGTCAGCACAGACCCTAGGTAAACTATAGATATACAGTATGTAGCCTACTATATGGGAGGTAGCCTATAGATAGACTGTATGTAGCCTACTATATGGGAGGTAGCCTATAGAAATACAGTCTGTAGCCTACTATATGGGAGGTAGCCTATAGACAGTATGTAGCCTACAATATGGGAGGTAGCCTATAGACAGTATGTAGCCTACTATATGGGAGGTAGCCTATAGATAGAGGTACTATATGGGAGGTAGCCTATAGATAGAGGTACTATATGGGAGGTATCCTACAGACAGTATGTAGCCTACTAAATGGGAGGTAGCATATAGATAGGTAATATTGGTAGAGAAATTAAAATGATAAGGTAATTTATTATCACTATAAACATGTTGAATGTTTCTGCAATCATGAAAACACCACATAAATGTATATTTTGCTGAAGTTGAACCACATCTATATTTTTTATATGAAATGGAATGGAAAAAAAAAAACGATTAAGTATATTATTCACAGTTTCAACAGTTTTTGTAATGTAATGAAAGAGGTTGTCTGTTAAAATATTTTAGGCCTCATTGACATTACAGTAGGACTACAGTATTGTATGTGGTGGTCTTTCCAACTCTGTTTGATAAAGCGTTGTTGGTATTCCAAACTGTAATAACTTAGCAGGATGTTTGAGTTGCCACAGAGAAACAGGCCTTTGAGGCCGAACCAGGTTTACTGGTTTCTTATGAGCTCCAGCCGGTCAGTCGGTCGGTCGGTCCTATCACAGTGCACATAGTTAAGTCAAGCTCATTATAAACTCATTACACAAGGCATAAAACTGAAAGGGCACAGTACAACCAATGAGCAATTTAGGCTAAAGTCTTCAAACATCAAGCTGCAACACATTATGCCCCATACCTGCAACACCAGATTTAAACCTGTGACTGGTTTCTATAAAATCCCTCCTACCTTATCTAGCTTTGAACAAGTCAACAGGCAGCATTGTCACATGACCATGGATGTGAAGCTGAACTTGTCATAGGCATCTGGTCTCTTTCCCCAAACAAATGTGCTATTAAAACTTGCATGGGTCATATGTGTATGTGTGTGTGTGTGTGTGTGAGAGAGAGAGAGAGAGAGAGAGAGAGAGAGAGTGTGTGTGTGTGTGTGTGTATGTGTGTGAGAGAGAGAGAGAGTGTGTGTGTGTGTGTGTGTGTGTGTGTGTGTGTGTGTGTGTGTGTGTGTGTGTGTGTGTGAGAGAGAGAGAGAGAGAGAGAGAGTGTGTGTGTGTGTGTGTGTGTGTGTGTGTGTGTGTGTGTGTGTGTGTGTGTGTGTGTGTGTGTGTGTGTGTGTGTGTGTGTGTGTGTGTGTGTGTGTGTGTGTGTGTGTGTGTGTGTGTGCGTGCATGGTCATGGGGCAGAAAGGATAAAACACGTAGCTCTTTGAAATTGAACACAGTTGCTATATCTGTAGAGGGTCTTGCTGTGTTCTAGTGGTGCATGGTTCTGGAGTGGGGCTTGCTGTGTTCTAGAGGTGCATGGTTCTGGAGTGGGGCTTGCTGTGTTCTAGTGGTGCATGGTTCTGGAATGGGGCTTGCTGTGTTCTAGTGGTGTATGGTTCAGGAGTGGGGCTTGCTGTGTTCTAGAGGTGCATGGTTCTGGAGTGGGGCTTGCTGTGTTCTAGAGGTGCATGGTTCTGGAGTAGGGCTTGCTGTGTTCTAGAAGTGCATGGTTCTGGAGTGGGGCTTGCTGTGTTCTAGAGGTGCATGGTTCTGGAGTGGGGCTTGCTGTGTTCTAGAGGTGCATGGTTCTGGAGTAGGGCTTGCTGTGTTCTAGAGGTGCATGGTTCTGGAGTGGGGCTTGCTGTGTTCTAAAGGTGCATGGTTCAGGAGTGGGGCTTTACAAGCCGCCTGAAGGGCTCCCTCGGGACAGCACTCCAGCTGCTGCTTTACAAGACTCCACAACATCAAACACACAGGATCCGTGTCCCAAATGGCACACTATCAGCTTTGGGCCGTGGTCAAAAGAAGTGCACTATATAGGAAATAGGGCGCCATATGAGACACAGCCAGGGGCCGTGACTCGGCTCTCACCCTCCCTCCTCCCTGTACCTTTCTCACAGCTTTCTGTGGGAAAGTAAAACAGAACAAAGCACATTTAAGTACAATATTGGCTTATTTTAGATCAACAGGACCTCCTGAGTTCCTATGGGAGATCATGGTATACGAAGCCTAGGACTTAACCTTTTATCCACAATGTGACACCCGGGCAGATACATTGATTGACAACGATGATCAGAAGTTATAGTGGTATAAACTGTAATT
This sequence comes from Thymallus thymallus, assembly GCA_023634145.1. Classification (NCBI taxonomy): domain Eukaryota; kingdom Metazoa; phylum Chordata; class Actinopteri; order Salmoniformes; family Salmonidae; genus Thymallus; species Thymallus thymallus. The sequence goes on along the minus strand of CM042416.1, from coordinate 8,808,651 downwards.
ATTCATTTGGTTCCTAGGTAAGTTGACAGAGAATCCCTTTCTCACTTACATAAATGATCTGGGGGAAGGAAGAGGGAACCAGCGCTGTGTGTGTCCATGCCAGAAAGGGCTCTAATAATACTGATAGTGAAGCTACAAGGGTGAGGACATCGTCTGAACAGTTTATCAGTGCCTACCTCAGCCTTATTCATTTACTGGAGAGCATTTGTTCCTGGATTGGCAAGTCTAGGAAAATACTACTGTACAGTTGATATGAGTCAGAATTCCCCTCTCTGTCCAAGGTGATAATGGCTTTGGCGTCACATCTTTAGAATCAATGCATTAAATTCTCAGTAGGTGCTGTCAGAATGGCGGTGGCTGGCAAATAAAAGCAGGTCCTCCCAGTCAGAGCCACAGTTCAGTTTTCCATTCCTCAGCAGCTCCAGTGATCAGAATTCCTTGGCATCTGAAGAGGTTGGAGATTATGGCATGGCATTTAAAGGGGAGACACTTCATCCTTCATTACCCCCCAAAAAAAAGGATGTTGGATGAAACGGCCTGGCCACAAAAAACAATTACCAGTAGGCATCTAAGAGAGAGAGGAGAGTGAATTACCAGTAGGCATCTAAGAGAGAGAGAAGAGTGAATTACCAGTAGGCATCTAAGAGAGAGAGGAGAGTGAATTACCAGTAGGCATCTGAGAGAGAGAGGAGAGTGAATTACCAGTAGGCATCTGAGAGAGAGAGGAGAGTGAATTACCAGTAGGCATCTGAGAGAGAGAGGAGAGTGAATTACCAGTAGGCATCTGAGAGAGAGAGGAGAGTGAATTACCAGTAGGCATCTAAGAGAGAGAGGAGAGTGAATTACCAGTAGGCATCTAAGAGAGAGAGGAGAGTGAATTACCAGTAGGCATCTAAGAGAGAGAGGAGTGTGAATTGCCAGTAGGCATCTGAGAGAGAGAGGAGAGTGAATTACCAGTAGGCATCTAAGAGAGAGAGAAGAGTGAATTACCAGTAGGCATCTGAGAGAGAGAGGAGAGTGAATTACCAGTAGGCATCTGAGAGAGAGAGGAGAGTGAATTACCAGTAGGCATCTAAGAGAGAGAGAAGAGTGAATTACCAGTAGGCATCTAAGAGAGAGAGAAGAGTGAATTACCAGTAGGCATCTAAGAGAGAGAGAAGAGTGAATTACCAGTAGGCATCTAAGAGTGAGAGAAGAGTGAATTACCAGTAGGCATCTAAGAGTGAGAGAAGAGTGAATTACCAGTAGGCATCTGAGAGAGGGAGAGAAGAGTGAATTACCAGTAGGCATCTAAGAAAGAGAGAAGAGTGAATTACCAGTAGGCATCTAAGAGAGAGAGAGAAGAGTGAATTACCAGTAGGCATCTGAGAGAGGGAGAGAAGAGTGAATTACCAGTAGGCATCTAAGAGAGAGAGAGAAGAGTGAATTACCAGTAGGCATCTACGAGAGAGAGAAGAGTGAATTACCAGTAGGCATCTAAGAGAGAGAGAGAAGAGTGAATTACCAGTAGGCATCTACGAGAGAGAGAAGAGTGAATTACCAGTAGGCATCTAAGAGAGAGAGAAGAGTGAATTACCAGTAGGCATCTAAGAGTGAGAGAAGAGTGAATTACCAGTAGGCATCTAAGAGTGAGAGAAGAGTGAATTACCAGTAGGCATCTGAGAGAGGGAGAGAAGAGTGAATTACCAGTAGGCATCTAAGAAAGAGAGAAGAGTGAATTACCAGTAGGCATCTAAGAGAGAGAGAGAAGAGTGAATTACCAGTAGGCATCTGAGAGAGGGAGAGAAGAGTGAATTACCAGTAGGCATCTAAGAGAGAGAGAGAAGAGTGAATTACCAGTAGGCATCTACGAGAGAGAGAAGAGTGAATTACCAGTAGGCATCTAAGAGAGAGAGAGAAGAGTGAATTAGCAGTAGGCATCTGAGAGAGGGAGAGAAGAGTGAATTACCAGTAGGCATCTAAGAGAGAGAGAGAAGAGTGAATTACCAGTAGGCATCTACGAGAGAGAGAAGAGTGAATTACCAGTAGGCATCTAAGAGAGAGAGAGAAGAGTGAATTAGCAGTAGGCATCTACGAGAGAGAGAAGAGTGAATTACCAGTAGGTATCTGAGAGAGAGAGGAGAGTGAATTACCAGTAGGCATCTAAGAGAGAGAGAAGAGTGAATTACCAGTAGGCATCTGAGAGAGAGAGAGGAGAGTGAATTACCAGTAGGTATCTATGAGAGAGAGAAGAGTGAATTACCAGTAGGTATCTAAGAGAGAGAAGAGTGAATTTCCAGTAGGCATCCAAGAGAGAGAGTGAAGAGTGAATTACCAGTAGGTATCTGAGAGAGGGAGAGAAGAGTGAATTACCAATAGGCATCTAAGAGAGAGAGAAGAGTGAATTACCAGTAGGCATCTAAGAGAGAGAGAAGAGTGAATTACCAGTAGGCATCTAAGAGTGAGAGAAGAGTGAATTACCAGTAGGCATCTGAGAGAGAGAGAGGAGAGTGAATTACCAGTAGGCATCTAAGAGAGAGAGAAGAGTGAATTACCAGTAGGCATCTAAGAGAGAGAGAAGAGTGAATTACCAGTAGGCATCTAAGAGAGAAAGAAGAGTGAATTACCAGTAGGCATCTAAGAGTGAGAGAAGAGTGAATTACTAGTAGGCATCTAAGAGTGAGAGAAGAGTGAATTACCAGTAGGCATCTGAGAGAGGGAGAGAAGAGTGAATTACCAGTAGGCATCTAAGAGAGAGAGAAGAGTGAATTACCAATAGGCATCCAAGAGAGAGAGTGAAGAGTGAATTACCAGTAGGTATCTGAGAGAGGGAGAGAAGAGTGAATTACCAGTAGGCATCTAAGAGAGAGAGAAGAGTGAATTACCAGTAGGCATCTAAGAGAGAGAGAGAAGAGTGAATTACCAGTAGGCATCTAAGAGAGAGAGAGAGAATAGTGAATTACCAGTAGGCATCTAAGAGAAAGAGAAGAGGGAATTACCAGTAGGCAGCTACGAGAAAGAAAAGAGTGAATTACTAGTATGTATCTAAGAGAGAGAAGAGTGAATTACCAGTACGCATCTAAGAGAGAGAGGAGAGTGAATTACTCTCTCTCTCTCTTTGTCTCTCTCTCTCTCTCTCTATTTCTCTCTCTCTAATAAGCTCAGCCGTTGAGCCTACATCACTTCAAGACTGGTGTGGAGTGTGGCAGACCGGGCTCCTGGCCTGTCCCCAGCCACATCCTAGCCTCCAGACACACACGCACATGCACACACACGCGTCGCTCATCACTCCAGTTAGCAGACAGACGCCATAATGGCCCAGTCTGTGAGGGCTTGGTTGTGGTAAGGCCTCTTACTCCCACCTAGGGGAGGAGAGAGGCACACAACCAAGCTCTCACACATTATTAGAGAGATTATCATCCCCAATCAGAGACAGCTGTATAGCGTTGTCTCTGATTGGGGATAGTATTTAATCCCCACACAAAGCCACCTGTGTGTGGATCTTTGTTCCTGCTTGTCTGCTTCTTTGCTCACAGCAAGTAAGTCACCGTGTTTTGTTTGTTAGTTAGTTTTTGCACTCTCCTGTTTTATTTGTATGCTTTGTGAGAACACCTCATCAAATAAAAAGGATGACACTTCACCAGCGCTCCGTTTACCGTCCCTTATATAATGGGCACCGTGACAGAATGATCCACCACCCTGGGACGCAACGGGGGATAACTTTGGGAGACATCCTCCTCGGTATGGGGAAAATTACCGAGGAGGAACACTCCCATTATCGTGCGGTGGAGGAGGGCTGGTGTCCGGAGCAGAGGCGCCGAAGACGGGGGAAACGTTACCGGGCTAAAGCGAAGGACCAGCTTGGAGCCCAGAAAAACCCCCAAACTGATTTTGGGGGGGGGCTATGGGGGTGGTCGGGGATCGAGGGAGAAGAGCCCCGACCACTGCACTCGTGGGGGTTCCAGGAGGAGCCCCTACAGCCGTGGGAGCAGGAGTACAGAGAGGAGTCGGAGGAAGACGACAGCGATGTGCTTCTGTTCCCTCACTCGTGGGGGTTCCCGGAGGAACCCTCACAGGATGGGGATTGGCGTTGGAGTAGGGACGACAGGCACAGTCGTGCTCCAGCGTCAGTTCCCAGTCCGGTGCCTCCAGCGCCGGTCCAGAGTCGGAGGAGGAGGAGACCGACTCAGCGCACCAAACCATCGGTGCGCAACAATAGCCCGGTACGGCCCGCGCCTGCTCCGCGCACCAGCTCTATGGTGCGTTTCCCCAGCCCGGCGCGACCCGTGCCAGCTCAACGCACCGACCCAACGGTGTGTTTCCCCAGCCAGGTACAGCCCGTTCCAGCTACTCGCACCAGACCAGTGGTGCGTTCCCCCAGCCCGGTACGGTCTGTGCCTGCTACTCGCACCCAACCTATGGTGCGTTTCCCCAGCCCGGCGCGACCCGTGCCAGCTCAACGCACCGACCCAACGGTGCGTTTCCCCAGCCAGGTACAGCCCGTTCCAGCTACTCGCACCAGACCAGTGGTGCGTTCCCCCAGCCCGGTACGGTCTGTGCCTGCTCCTCGCACCCAACCTATGGTGCGTTTCCCCAGCCCGGCGCGACCCGAGCCAGCTCAACGCACCGACCCAACGGTGCGTTTCCCCAGCCAGGTACAGCCCGTTCCAGCTACTCGCACCAGACCAGTGGTGCGTTCCCCCAGCCCGGTACGGTCTGTGCCTACTCCTCGCACCCAACCTATGGTGCGTATCTCCAGCCCGGTGCGACCCGTGCCAGCTCCTCGCACCAGACCTATGGTGCGTGTCCCCAGTCCAGTACGCCCCGTGCCTACCCCTCGCACGGAGGCTACCGCGACGGTCGCCACCACAGGGCTGGAAACCCTCTCTGCGTCGGTGCCCAGGGTGGGCACGACGTTCAGCCCCGCTGTGGAGCAGGAGCTCCATAGCGTGTCGGTGCCCAGTCTGGGGCCGACAGCCAGCCCAACCACAGGGCTGGAAACCATCTCCGCGTCGGTGCCCAGGGTGGGCACGACGTTCAGTCCCGCTGTGGAGCAGGAGCTCCATAGCGTGTCGGTGCCCAGTCTGGGGCCGACAGCCAGCCCAACCACAGGGCTGGAAACCATCTCTGCGTCGGTGTCCAGGGTGGGCACGACGTTCAGCCCCGCTGTGGAGCAGGAGCTCCATAGCGCGTCGGTGCCCAATCTGGGGCCGACAGCCAGCCCAACCACAGGGCTGGAAACCATCTCTGCGTCGGTGCCCAGGGTGGGCACGACGTTCAGCCCCGCTGTGGAGCAGGAGCTCCATAGCGCGTCGGTGCCCAGTCTGGGGCCGACAGCCAGCCCAACCACAGGGCTGGAAACCATCTCTGCGTCGGTGCCCAGGGTGGGCACGACGTTCAGTCCCGCTGTGGAGCAGGAGCTCCATAGCGTGTCGGCGCCCAGTCTGGGGTCGACAGCCAGACCTGCGACAGGGCTGAAAACCACCTCTACGTCGGTGCCCAGGGTGGGCACGGCGTCCAGCCCGAGGTCTCCGGTGAAGGCCAGCTGCCCGAGGCCTCCGGTGAAGGTCAGCTGCCCGAGGCCTCCGGTGAAGGTCAGCTGCCCGAGGTCTCTGGAGAAGGTCAGCTGCCCGAAGCCTGCGTTGAAGGTCAGCTGCCAGAGACCTCCGGAGAAGGTCAGCTGCCCGAGGCCTTTGGTGAAGGTCAGCTGCCCGAGGCCTTTGGTGAAGGTCAGCAGCCCGAGGTCCCCGGTGACGGTCAGCAGCCCGAGGTCCCCGGTGACGGTCAGCAGCCCGAGGTCCACGGTGACGGTCAGCAGCCCGAGGTCCACGGTGACGGTCAGCAGCCCGAGGTCCACGGTGACGGTCAGCAGCCCGAGGTCCACGGTGACGGTCAGCAGCCCGAGGTCCACGGTGACGGTCAGCAGCCGGCCGTCTGCGTCACTCCAGTGCTGGAACAGTCCGCTCCACCGGTGCCCAGTCCGGGGCCGTTCGTCCACGTCACTCCAGTGCCGGAGCAGTCCGCTCCACCGGTGCCCAGTCCGGGGCCGGTCGTCTACGTCGCTCCAGTGACGGAGCAGTCCGCTCCACCGGTGCCCAGTCCGGGGCCGGTCGTCTGCGTCGCTCCAGTGCCGGAGCAATCCGCTCCACCGGTGCCCAGTCCGGGGCCGGTCGTCTACGTCGCTCCAGAGACGGAGCAGTCCGCTCCACCGGTGCCCAGTCCGGGGCCGGTCATCTGCGTCGCTCCAGTGCCGGAGCAGTCCGCTCCACCGGTGCCCAGTCCGGGGCCGGTTGTCAGCCCCTCTCCAGGGTCGAGGGCTCCCGCACCAGGGTCCAGACAGGACTTGGTGACTGGCGGGAGTACGGAGGGGGGAACCACCGCGCCGGGGTCCGGACCGGACCGGGCGTGCAACGGAGAGGTAGGAGGGAAGCTACTCTCACAGCCTGTGCCACGCCCGGAACCGGAACCGGAGCCCCCACCAGCAACCACCTCAGTACCCCGCCATGTCCCCCCTAGTTTTGGACATTTTTTTTTTTTTTTCTTTCAGGAGAGGGGGGATTGTATGTGTGCGGTCGGGAGTCCGCACCTTAGGGGGGGGGTACTGTGAGGGCTTGGTTGTGGTAAGGCCTCTTACTCCCACCTAGGGGAGGAGAGAGGCACACAACCAAGCTCTCACACATTATTAGAGAGATTATCATCCCCAATCAGAGACAGCTGTATAGCGTTGTCTCTGATTGGGGATAGTATTTAATCCCCACACAAAGCCACCTGTGTGTGGATCATTGTTCCTGCTTGTCTGCTTCTTTGCTCACAGCAAGTAAGTCACCGTGTTTTGTTTGTTAGTTAGTTTTTGCACTCTCCTGTTTTATTTGTATGCTTTGTGAGAACACCTCATCAAATAAAAAGGATGACACTTCACCAGCGCTCCGTTTACCGTCCCTTATATAATGGGCACCGTGACACAGTCGAGCCGTCTAGGGTACTGGTCCCAGATTCCAGGGGGAAGGGAGGGAGGCTGTGAGGGATGTTTTTTGTCATTAATAATATTTTGGAACTGATGAGGGAGCGCTATGACTGGTTTGACTATCTGTCTAGATGTGGCTCTCATCAATGACATATTTAAAGATGTGTCCCTAATCAGTGACACATTTAGATTTGTGTCCCTAATCAGTGACGTTTAAACAACTCATCAGTGACTCATCAGAATATTAAGTAATGCCATTTGTGAATTCATGTTCAGATATTACACAGAACACATAGAAGCGCATCAGTTGATGATATAGCAAAAAAAAGTATGTCTGTTTTATACTTATTCAGCTATTTTCACTTACTTAATTTGTTTATATAATGTCCTTTTGCAACTGAAATGTGCCCATATTTTGCAATATAGAAATGATGCCATGGAAAGCAGTATATTTCATCCCATGTTGATGACATTTGACAGTATATCTGATTATTGTTCAGAGAAAGGAAATGTTTTCTCCCCTGAAGCAGTTGATTAGGACAGTGAAAGCAATACTGTGTTGAGCTGCCCGCATGGTCCTATGAGATATGTAAATTGGAGGGAAAATCATGCTACTGCATGTTTATGAAGCTGTAATAGTAGCATATACATTCTGTCAGGTCCACCTGGCTACAGTATTCTCCCCTCCCTCCACTTCCTCCTCCTAACTTTATTGCCTCTAGCACTTCCTGTTAATCAACCATGGCGATGACTGTTGGCTACTTTTCCGCTGTCAAGTTCACAGAATAAACATTATGAATAAATAAGAAAGATGAAGGTTGACTGTAACTTCACAAATTATATATTTGTGATATTACCTTTCAACAGCCGTCTCGTGTTGCCCTAACCCCACGTTAGTGGCACACTAGCCATATCAGCCAAGGCAGTGATTTCTTATACCGTAGAACACTGATAGAGGAAGAGAATAGTCTCAAACTAACTGAGAGAGAGAGGTGTGAAATAGTTGTCATGAAATCAATAGGCTTCTGTGTAGAGGGTGAGGAAGAGGAGAAGGGGAGAAAAGAGAGAGAGAGAGAAACCCACCACCAGGTCCACCTCTACAAGGCAGCAATCCCAACTTTTGCCAGGACCCTGAAGGACATCGCCCTTAACCATAGGCCCAGCAACTCACATAGGAGCGACAGAGCAATGGACACCCCGCCTAGACCTGCGAGACACCCTCCCAGACCTACAAGACCCCCTCCTGAAAGACCTGCACCGAGAGAACCCACTCCAAGTGGACCTAAACCCAGACCACAGCATCACCAGCCCCACCCCAACCAGTTAAGACCACCTCAAGCAAACCCTGGCCACACCCTATATAGACCCCCGCATATCAGACCTATGCCCCTTCTGCCCACCACATGCCCCCGCCCCTGCGGCAAGGACTTCAACATGACAGCAGGACATATGCCCAGGCCGTGAGCAGAGCAACAGGCTCAACCCCCACTATTACACCCGCCCAAGCACCATCCTGCAACCTAAGAGGCATGTATCAGATGCTCAACATGCTCTGCTCACACCTACTGTGATGGTCCGGGTCTAAACTGCACAAAAACAACACTAGACAGTATGGAACACAAAGCTTATCTCAACTGAGAAAAATGTCCTCATGTGTGCTACCTATATCCCCCCAATAGAATAACGATGACAACCTCTCCATCCTTGAGGGGGAGATCAACCATTTCCAGGGACATGTACTAGTCTGTGGTGACCTAAATGCCAGAACTGGACAAGAACCTGATACCCTCAGCACACATGGGGACAAACACCTACCTGGAGGTGACAGAATTCCCTCCCCCATATGCCCCCCTAGACACAACTACGACAACATAACCAACAAAAACGGGTCACAACTCCTGCAGCTCTGTCGGACGCTGGGTATGTACATAGTCAATGGTAGGCTTCGAGGAGACTCCTACGGTAGGTACACATATAGCTCATGTCTTGGCAGTAGTACTGTAGACTACTTTATCACTGACCTCAACCCAGAGTCTCTAAGAGCCTTCACAGTCAGTCCACTGACACCTCTATCAGATCACAGCAAAATCACACTCTACTTGAACAGATCTATGGTCAATCATGAGGCATCAAAGCCAAAGGAACTGAATCATATTAACAAATGCTATTGATAGAAGGAAAGTAGTGTTGAAATTTACCAAAAAACTATTAGGCAACAACACATTCAATCCCTTCTAGACAATTTCCTGGACAAAACGTTTCACTGTAATATTGTAGGTGTAAACTTGGCAGTAAAAACCTAAACAGTATATTTGACCTCTCAGCTTCCCTAGCAAATCAAAAAATGTCAATCAGAAAGCTGAAGAAAATGAACAACAATGATAAATGGTTTGATGAAGAATGCACAAATCTAAGAAAGAAATTGAGAAACCTATCCAACCAAAAACATAGAGACCCAGAAAACCTGAGCCTACACCTTCACAATGGTGAATCGCTAAAACAATACAGAAATACACTACAGAAAAAGAAGGAACAGCACATCAGAAATCAGCTAAATGTAATTGAAGAATCCATAAACTCTAACCACTTCTGGGAAAATTGGAAAACACTAAACAAACAACAATGGAGATGTATGGGTAAACCACTTCTCCAATCTTTTTGGCTCTATAACAAAGAACAAAGAGCAAATATATAAATAGACATGATCGATATACATGATCAAATGCAAATCCTAGAATCAACTATTAAAGACTATCACGGAACGTAGAGGGGGGAGTAGAGTAGAAGGAGGAGTAGAGTAGAGGGGGGAGTAGAGTAGAGTAGAGGGAGGAGTAGAGTAGAGGGGGGAGTAGAGTAGAGTAGAGGGAGGAGTAGAGTAGAGGGGGGAGTAGAGTAGAGTAGAGGGAGGAGTAGAGTAGAGGGGGGAGTAGAGTAGAGTAGAGGGAGGAGTAGAGTAGAGGGGGGAGTAGAGTAGAGTAGAGGGAGGAGTAGAGTAGAGGGGGGAGTAGAGTAGAGGGAGGAGTAGAGTAGAGGGGGGAGTAGAGTAGAGTAGAGTAGAGGGAGGAGTAGAGTAGAGGGGGGAGTAGAGTAGAGTAGAGTAGAGGGAGGAGTAGAGTAGAAGGGGGAGTAGAGTAGAGGGAGGAGTAGAGTAGAGGGGGGAGTAGAGTAGAGTAGAGGGGGGAGTAGAGTAGAGTAGAGTAGAGGGAGGAGTAGAGTAGAGTAGAGTAGAGGGAGGAGTAGAGTAGAGTAGAGGGAGGAGTAGAGTAGAGGGGGGAGTAGAGTAGAGTAGAGTAGAGGGGGGAGTAGAGTAGAGTAGAGTAGAGGGGGGAGTAGAGTAGAGTAGAGTAGAGGGAGGAGTAGAGTAGAGGGGGGAGTAGAGTAGAGTAGAGGGGGGAGTAGAGTAGAGTAGAGTAGAGGGAGGAGTAGAGTAGAGTAGAGTAGAGTAGAGTAGAGTAGAGTAGAGGGGGGAGTAGAGTAGAGTAGAGTAGAGTAGAGTAGAGGGGGGAGTAGAGTAGAGTAGAGTAGAGGGAGGAGTAGAGTAGAGGGGGGAGTAGAGTAGAGTAGAGTAGAGGGAGGAGTAGAGTAGAGGGGGGAGTAGAGTAGAGTAGAGTAGAGGGGGGAGTAGAGTAGAGTAGAGGGAGGAGTAGAGTAGAGGGGGGAGTAGAGTAGAGTAGAGTAGAGGGAGGAGTAGAGTAGAGGGGGGAGTAGAGTAGAGTAGAGTAGAGGGAGGAGTAGAGTAGAGTAGAGGGGGGAGTAGAGTAGAGGGGGGAGTAGATAGATAGATAGATAGATAGATAGATAGATAGATAGATAGATAGATAGATAGATAGATAGATAGATAGATAGATAGATAGATAGATAGATAGATAGATAGATAGATAGATAGATAGATAGATAGATAGATAGATAGATAGATAGATAGATAGATAGATAGATAGATAGATACTTACTTTATTGATCCCCCGGGGAGGAAATGTCTTTGTCAAGCAGCTACAACAAAACACAGGGCAGGTGCAAAATGCCACAACGAAAGTACACAAAAGACAGATACACGGTACATGATACATAGAGCGGCAGTATGAAAAAGTATAGAAATTCAAGAAAAAGCTATAAAAATACATTGCATAGTATGGGTGGTTGACTGAATATGTACACTATACATTGGTGGATGTTGGATGGTTAACTATACTATACAGGTCGATGGCAGAGAAATACTTCAGTAGCTAAAAATGCGTATGATATGAGCGAGGGTAATAATAGTTTACTTAATAGACAGACTGGCTAAATGGACAGGTAAGTGAAAATACAGTTATATTTACAGATAAGTGAATACTTGCATGGTTACACAAACTGTACAGGTAAATGACAGGAAGATATACTTTAATAGCTAAATGTGTGTATGATATAATTTGGGGTAATAATAGTAAATCCCTTAAAATACAGTCCTTAGTGCGCAGGGTTGAATTACAGATAGCTGCACGTATTGCACATTCGATATACTAAAAGCCATGAGAAAAGGTGCAACTGACAGGATACTAATATGCATTCCTGAGTGAATGCCTACGTAATGCCTACGTAAGTTAGGTCCAAGAATTACTAGCAATATTGCAATATTGCACGTGATATGATATAACAACTGTACATGAGTATGTATATTACAGACCTGCAATAATGATCATAATAATACAACTTGCCAAAAAAAACACACTTTTTTACAATTTTACTGCAGTGGGCTAAATCAGGGCCACACAGAGTGATTATTGGTTGTCTTAAACAAATCTACTTTGAAACAAAAGTATACACCTCACACACATGGTTATGGGCTTAAAAGAAATATATATAGAGTTCAGATATAGATATAGATATAGATAGAGTAGAGGGAGGAGTAGAGTAGAGTAGAAGGAGGAGTAGAGTAGAGGGGGGAGTAGAGTAGAGGGGGGAGTAGAGTAGAGTAGAGGGGGGAGTAGAGTAGAGTAGAGGGGGGAGTAGAGTAGAGTAGAGGGGGGAGTAGAGTAGAGTAGAGGGGGGAGTAGAGTAGAGGGGGGAGTAGAGTAGAGTAGAAGGAGGAGTAGAGTAGAGTAGAGTAGAGGGAGGAGTAGAGTAGAGGGGGGAGTAGAGTAGAGGGGGGAGTAGAGTAGAGTAGAGGGAGGAGTAGAGTAGAGGGGGGAGTAGAGTAGAGTAGAGTAGAGGGAGGAGTAGAGTAGAGAGGGGGAGTAGAGTAGAGTAGAGTAGAGGGAGGAGTAGAGTAGAGGGGGGAGTAGAGTAGAGTAGAGTAGAGTAGAGGGAGGAGTAGAGTAGAGGGGGGAGTAGAGTAGAGGGGGGAGTAGAGTAGAGTAGAAGGAGGAGTAGAGTAGAGTAGAGTAGAGTAGAGTAGAGGGAGGAGTAGAGTAGAAGGGGGAGTAGAGTAGAGTAGAGGGAGGAGTAGAGTAGAGGGGGGAGTAGAGTAGAGTAGAGGGAGGAGTAGAGTAGAGGGGGGAGTAGAGTAGAGGGGGGAGTAGAGTAGAGTAGAGGGAGGAGTAGAGTAGAAGGAGGAGTAGAGTAGAGGGGGGAGTAGAGTAGAGTAGAGTAGAGTAGAGGGAGGAGTAGAGTAGAGTAGAGGGGGCAGTAGAGTAGAGGGGGGAGTAGAGTAGAGTAGAGGGGGGAGTAGAGTAGAGTAGAAGGAGGATTAGAGTAGAGGGGGGAGTAGAGTAGAGGGAGGAGTAGAGTAAAGGGGGGAGTAGAGTAGAGTAGAGGGGGGAGTAGAGTAGAGGGGGGAGTAGAGTAGAGGGGGGAGTAGAGTAGAAGGAGGAGTAGAGTAAAGGGGGGAGTAGAGTAGAGTAGAGGGGGGAGTAGAGTAGAGGGGGGAGTAGAGTAGAGGGGGTAGTAGAGTAGAAGGAGGAGTAGAGTAAAGGGGGGAGTAGAGTAGAGTAGAGGGGGGAGTAGAGTAGAGGGGGGAGTAGAGTAGAGGGGGGAGTAGAGTAGAGTAGAGGGGGGAGTAGAGTAGAGGGGGGAGTAGAGTAGAGGGGGGAGTAGAGTAGAGTAGAGTAGAGTAGAGTAGAGGGGGGAGTAGAGTAGAGGGGGGAGTAGAGTAGAGGGGGGAGTAGAGTAGAAGGAGGAGTAGAGTAGAGGGGGGAGTAGAGTAGAAGGAGGAGTAGAGTAAAGGGGGGAGTAGAGTAGAGGGGGGAGTAGAGTAGAGGGGGGAGTAGAGTAGAGGGGGGAGTAGAGTAGAGGGGGGAGTAGAGTAGAGGGGGGAGTAGAGTAAAGGGGGGAGGAGGGTAGAGGGAGGAGTAGAGTAGAGTAGAGGAGGGTAGAGGGAGGAGTAGAGTAGAGGGAGGAGTAGAGTAGAGGGAGGAGTAGAGTAGAGCAGAGCAGCAGGCCCTCCCACCGCCTATAAAGGACAGCCATACAGAGACACTCAGACAGAAATCACACATGTATCTGTGTAGGCAGAGGGAGGCTAACATCACATTGAGGGGAACTCAGAGGCAACAGACGCTCACAATATATAAGCCAGCCAGGAGCGAAGGAGAGAGAGAGAGACAGAGAGACAGAGGGAGAGAGAGATATCATCTGAGCGTCTTGATCTCTGTTGTCTTCATGTCCAAGGATTAAGTAGAGGATCTATAGGTCTAAGGGGATCTGGTCTTTCTACAGGTCTCTATATGAGAGAGGAGTCTTGTAGATCTGGACTGATGTCTTTTGCGATGGTGCGCACGGCTCCCCCAAGCCGCTTCCTCTTCTCCGAGATCAGCATGATGTCAGAGGACGAGGAGGAGGAGAACGGCGGCAGTGAGAGCTCGGGCTCCGACTCCCAGAAATCCTCCTTCCGTCTCAACGGCGGCTCCAACGGCTTTCAGATCAAGGTGGGAAGCAGGAAGAGGAAGTTCTGTGGCGTTGCCGGCAGGCTGGCGGGTCCCCCGATGGTGGCAGGGGCCCCGGTGGTGGAGGTACGGCAGCGGAACGTGGCAAACGCTCGAGAGAGGGACCGCACCAACAGCGTGAACATGGCCTTCACCGCCCTGAGGACCCTCATCCCCACTGAGCCAGCCAACAGGAAGCTGTCCAAGATTGAGACTCTGCGGCTGGCGTCCAGCTACATATCCCACCTGGGTAATGTGCTGCTGGTGGGCGAGGCGTGTGGGGATGGGCAGCCGTGCCACACCTCCACACCTCCATTCCAACACCACACCCTCCACAGTCTCAGCCCCTCGCCCGACCGGGGCTCGGAGAACCAGCCCAAACACATCTGCACTTTCTGCCTCAGCAACCTGAGGAAAATGGTGAGTGCCACTGGAGAGGGAGATCTACTGTATGACTGACAGTCAAGGGTCAGGTGGAATTATAATCCTAAGTGTAAACTGATGCTGACTAAGGTTTATTGGTTGAAATCTCCCAGAGAAAAATAACTAAACTAGGCATTCATGGAGTCCCATTTAATGGCCTTTTCGACTTCCAAACATAAACTATTTTAGAGCTAGGTCTGGGTTCTTACTTCAGGTAAATCTGTCATTGAGAAAATTAGCATTTCATAACTGTGGGCTGTGACTTGTGGCTGAACTCCTCACTCCTCATGGCTAAAGACTATGTTTTGACCCCACTTTATTTGGATAGTCTATATTGGTTCAAACTGTCACCAAACTATTATTAGTTTGATCACAAGAATACGTTCAATTAATTAGATAGGTTGTGGAGCAAAACAGTATGGGAAACACTGAGATAAATTCACCCTCTTCAATGTTGCCTTTTCATTCACATACTCAATATAATACTATAATACTGTAGTTACAACTAATAATAAGGAGCCAATTTCATCTTAACCTGATGTTGCACATCTAAGCTAATTTATGTGGGAATGTTTGACTTGTGACAGACTCCCCGCAGTGTGAAATCTACACCTCTGTTCCCTACAACTGGTGGAGTCAGTCAGAGCAGAAACACTGAAACACAATCATTACTTTAGACCTGCATAATATATTCTATTTAGCAGGTGCTTTTTTTCAAAGCGACTTACAGTAGTGTGTACATACATATTCTTATGGGTGGCCCCAGTAGGAAACAAACCCACAATCCTGACATTGCAAGAGCCAGACAGGACCTGCATCAGCCCCAGTATGACTATCCTAGATGAGGACTGATTGTTGAGGTCATTTGGGACACAGATATGATATAGGAAATGTAGAGCATTTTGGTTTTTTGTTCATGCATAAGCACAGCATAAAGATGTTCATTCATCGCTGAAGTCAATGGTAGGGATTGTGATAGTATCGTTCAACAATAACCAGAATGTATGAATGTATAGAATGTATGAATGTATTGAATGTATGAATGTATAGAATGTATGAATGTACAGAATGTATAAATGTATTGAATGTATGAACGTATAGCATGTATAGAATGTATGAATGTATAGAATGTATACATTTTTAAAGAATGTATGAATGTATAGAATGTATACATTTTTATAGAATGTATGAATGTATAGAATGTATGCACGAAGAGTATGTTTTGAGGAAATGTTGTTGGAATTAGATTTGCAATATAAATTTGCATCATAGATTTAATATACAATGTTTGACTTAGACAGCTAAACATCAGAAATAGGATGTCAATGCTAAAATACTCTTCACTATTAGGAAGGAATCATATTTATACAATGCATGTAGAAATATTTCACATTTATACAGTATAATTGGTCATTGGATTTGGACTGTTGGAAACAGACGTATGAAAACATATTCTGACCATATATCACAATAATGAATCCAGAAGAAACGTATAGACACTATCGCGGTGACTGGACACTATCGCGGTGACTGGACACTATCGCGGTGACTGGACACAATCGCGGTGACTGGACACTATCGCGGTGACTGGACACAATCGCGGTGACTGGACACTATCGCGGTGACTGGACACTATCGCGGTGACTGGACACTATCGCGGTGACTGGACACAATCGCGGTGACTGGACACTATCGCGGTGACTGGACACTATCGCGGTGACTGGACACTATCGCGGTGACTGGACACTATCGCGGTGACTGGACACTATCGCGGTGACTGGACACTATCGCGGTGACTGGACACTATCGCGGTGACTGGAAGTAATTTGACATTGTTAGAATCATACAGAATAAACCAGCTAATGAGATAATTGCCCTTTAAATGACTGATCCAGTGCTGAACCCTATATTCATTCTGCTGCTGGTATTTAAACCAGATTGAGCTGGCTCTTTGATGTGATGTTTAAAGCAAAACTGGTCTCCTTAACCACTCTCACTCCTTACTCCCATTAAGGTTGCGTCCCAAACGGCACCCTATATCCTTTAAAGGGCTCTACTTTGCACCACATCTGACTAGGGGCTATAGGGCTCTGGTCAAAAGTAGTGCACTATGTAGGGAATAGGGTGCTATTTCTGACGCAGCCCCAGTGCTCATTACTCCCAGAAAAACACCCGTCGGCCGCGACTCGTTTCTTTGTTTCCTAAGAAGAAGAATATAATTAAATATAACATAAGTGAGCTATACAGTATGTAATGTGAGTGCGGTTCTGTCTTTTCAACACATTTCAAGAGTTGCAGAGTGGGCAAATTAGCTATTGTAGACTGTAGAGAGAGAACACTGTATAAAATCTGTGGCAGAAAATGTATGAAAATAAAGTCATACATGCTTAAGCTATAGCTATGACTTACTGTGTAGTTGAATTAATGCATCCATGTCGCAAGAACACTATCATGCCTATCGAGTGAACAAACGTCAGACTAAACTCTCTGTTCCATTTGTCTTGGACAGAGCATGGCAAGCATTTATGAATACCATATATTCTACATCTGGATTTATATAATTAGAAAGGGGAAAAACACAGTAATCTATAGTCTCCATATCAAGGTTAGGGATCTTGGCTCCATGGTATCTAGTGATGATGCTTGGCAGTGAACACTCCCAGTACAAACCAGGCTTCCCCTAAGAGTCCAAAACATTACAGCAACATTGGTCCAGCCCAGTACCTTTAGTTAAATGGATACTGAATATTGAGCATTAAACCAAATGCAAAATCATAAGAAGCGCTGGTAACACTTAATTTTACTGCTGCACTATTGTATCATGTATCGTGTATCTGTCCTTTGTGTATTTTCGTTGTGGCATTTTGCACTTGTCCTGTGTTTTTCGTAGCTGCTTGATAATGAAATTCCCCCCTCGGGGTTCAATAAAGTACCTATTTATCTATTTATCTATCTAATAAAAACGTTTATGAATAAGCCATTATAAATGCTTATACATTTTTACAGATAATGAAATACTTATTTATTAATGGTTGATTAAAACGTTTAATAATCATGCTTATTCATGAAAGTTATTATAAAGTGTTACCAATCGAAGAACTTGAAGTGAATGTTTTGTGTTCAGAGGAAGCTTGTTGTTGACTTTCCCTCTCTGCTGTGAGCAGTACTAATAGTATGTGCCCCAAATGGCACCCCTTTTCCTAATAGTGCACTACTTTTGACCAGAGCCCTATGGGTCTGTGCACTATAAAGTGAATAGGGTGCTGCTCCTACGGCTGTTTGGCCCCCTCATGCCGTGCCTTGTATCTTCACTGGGTTATCATGGACAGACAGATGGAAGTAGTTAAAGACTAATCCAACACGTAACAGGAGTCAGTCCTAAATTGCACATTAAATAAATGAGTGTATTTAATCATCATATTAATGTAATTAGATTATCAGCAACAGGATTGTTGTAAAGATAAATGACATTTAATCGAGATAAAAATGTGAATTTATGATATTGTACCACTGAGCATTGTGAATTTGTTTGAATTTATTTCTCCAACTAGTAAGTCATGTTGTAGTAGTGCCGCCTTCTTCAGGACAATGCCCAGGTGTAATCATTTTAACTTTTCATTTATTTTACGGAATAGCCAGGACACAACTATTTAATGAAGCTAAAAAGAAAGTGTGGAAAACCCATGCTTAGTAAATCAATATTTTAAATAGGCTACTGTTTCAACATGAAAAGGTAAATATGTAAAATTGATAAGCCTCCTTGAAGGCGTATTTAACTAATGCAGATGAAACCTCCTTAACCTTCATATAACAATAATATTTATTCAACAAATGATGTCCAGATCTAAAGAAAATATAATTAGATTAAAGTCATTTAGCAGACACTCTTATCCAGAGTGACATACAGTAGTGAGTGCATACATTTTCATACTTGTTTTCATACTGGTCCCCCATTGGAATTGAAACTCACAACCCTGGCGCAACCCTGGCTTTGTAAGCACCATGCTCTACCGACTGAGCTACACGGGACCACAATACATAATTGTATTAGTGTACAAATCACCCCCAGGAGGATTTATTCTGAACAAAAATATAAACACAACATGTAAAGTGTTGGTCCCGTGTTTCATGAGTTGAATAAAACATTTCTCCTTTGATAAGATAGTCCATCCACCTGACAGGTGTGGCATATCAAGACGCTGATTAAACATCATGATCATTACACAGATGGGGACAATAAAAGGCCACTCTAAAATGTGCAGTTTTGTCACACAACACAATGCCAAAGATATCTCTAGTTTTGAGGGAGCGTGCAATTGGCATGCTGGCTGCAGGAATGTTCATCAGAGCTGTTGCCAGAGAATTTAAGGTTTTTATCTACCATAAGCTGCCTCCAACGTCGTTTTAGAGAATTTGGCAGTACGTCCAACCAGACTCACAACCGCAGACCACTTGTAACAACGCCAGCCCAAGACCTCCACATACGGCTTCTTCATCTGCGGGATCGTCTGAGACCAGCCACCCGGACAGCTGATGAAACTGTGGGTTTGCACAACCAAAGGTTTTTGCACAAACTGTCAGAAAGCATCTCAGGGAAGCTCATCTACGTGTTTGTCGTCCTCACCAGGGTCGTGACCTGACTGCAGTTCGGCATCATAACCGACTTCGTTGGCAGATGCTCACCTTCAAAGGCCACCAGCATGCTGTAGAAGTGTGCTCTTCAACTGTACACGCAGACAGCGTGTATGGTGCCGTGTTGGGGAGCGGTTTGCTGATGTCAACGTTGTGAACAGAGTGCCCCATGGTGGTGGTGGGATTATGGTATGGGCAGGCATAAACCACGGACAACAAAAACAAGTGCGTTTTACCGATGGCAATTTGAATGCACAGAGGTACCATGACGAGATCCTGAGGCCCATTGTCGTGCCATTCATCCGCTGCCATCACCTCATGTTTCAGCATGATAATGCAAGGCCCCATGTCACAAGGATCTGTACACAATTCCTGGAAGCTGAAAATGTCCCAGTTCTTCCATAGCCTGCATACTCACCAGACATGTCACCCATTGAGCATGTTTGGGATGCTCCGGTACGACAGCGTGTTCCAGTTTCTGCCAATATCCAGCAACTTCACACAGCCATTGAAGAGGAGTGGGACA
The DNA here is from genome assembly GCA_023634145.1 of Thymallus thymallus. Lineage (NCBI taxonomy): Eukaryota > Metazoa > Chordata > Actinopteri > Salmoniformes > Salmonidae > Thymallus > Thymallus thymallus. The sequence goes on along the minus strand of CM042416.1, from coordinate 8,789,288 downwards.
ACATTCCACAGGCCACAATCAACAGCCTGATCAACTTTATGCGAAGGATATGTGTCACAAATGGTGGTCAAACCAGATACTGACTGGTTTTCTGATCTACGCCCCTAATGAATTAATTTATATTGACTAATTTCTTTATATGAACTGTAACTCTGTAAAATCTTTGAAAATGTTGCATGTTGCGTTTCTATTTTTGTCAGTGTATTAACATTCTGTCAGTACCCATAATATTTCCCCAAAAGCATCAGTCAGAAAACTGACCAGATATCTGATCAGAGTCCATTGGACTCCAGGAGCATGTTTTGACCAGGAGCTCCAGCTCCTGCTTAGTTCACATATGGTACGGCCTAGCTCTGACTCAAGAAACAATGCCATTCCAATAACTTACACCCTCCTCACCACAGAGAATGGACGTAATGCAAGCCAGGTGTGTCACAAAACACAGAGAGGTGAGAACGGAAAATATGAGGCTCTGCTTGCTGTTCCCTAGGCTGGCTTCCTGGCCAGACAACCTGGACCTCAAGGAAATAACCCCAGGAGAAAATCAAGGGTGCTCTGTTTTGATAGAACAGACTAATGCTAAACATCCCATTCTGATTCAAACCCTTCATTTTTCACCCTGCAGGCCTAGATTACAATGATGTCATTGTGACTGCAGACTGAAAAATAAGGTGAAATAGAGAGCTGGGCTACATCAATTCATGCATCTAATCTAAGGCTGAATCCCAAATGGCACTCTATTCCTTATATAGTGCACTACTTTTTTTTTTTTGTCCTATGGGCCATGGTCAAAAGTAGTGCACTATATAGGAGATACGGAGCCATCTTCAGTGTGGATGAAAACCAGGAGGTCTGATGATGTTTTTTCTCTTTCAGAACAAAGACAGAGACAGAAAAACAACTCTAAGAAGATAACGTCTGAAGGACAGAAATATCCAACACTTTTGTGAAGGATCAGTTCAATTAGCCTATTCTTCAAATTAAAGTTATAATTATAGTTGTGTACTTAAAAAGAATACAATATTTGTATTTATGCTATATAATGAGAGCACAATGGTTTATTTAACGGACATATAAAATGCTCCATGGTCTTAAGGGATGATGTGGAAGCAAAACGTCCATGTAAGATGGACTCATTACCATTTTGTTAATATCTGACACAACGACAGATATAAGGGACCCAAAAGCGGACACGGAGGCAGAGATATGATTGACTGTTTAATAGGAGATATGGGGCAAGACAGGTTCGTAGTCAAGGACAGGCAATGTTCGTAACAGGGAGTCTGAATGGCAGTCGTCCAATAAGGGGAGTCAGGCTCGTAGTCGTAGTTCAGGCAGCGTTCGGTACCGGGAATCAGAAGACTGGCAGTGCAGAGGAGTAGACAGGCTCGTAATCCGTAATGCAGGCAGAGTTCGTTTGGCAGCAGATCAGATGGTCGAAGGCACATGAGGGGGCTAGACAGGAACGTAATCCAACAGGCAGGTAGAGGTCCAAATACCGGGAAACAGACTGGCAGAGTTACTAATACTAGAGAGTGCTGGAAACGACTGACTAAGCAAGACGATCTGGCAAAACCCCAACAGAACCCAAGGGACTAAATACCCAAACTAATTGGTGAAGGAGATAGGGTGCACCTGGTGTGGGGAGGGGACAAACACAGACAGGTGAAACAAATCAGGACATGACAAATATCTATACTTAAACTACAGGGCATTATAATGAACAGGAAGAGGAGGACAGCTCTTTCAAGGGTTGCATCCCAAATGGAACTCTATTCCCTATATTGTGCACTACTTGGGCTCTGGAAACACAAATTACTCATTAAATGAACCTTCCACGGACTTCAGAGCACCTTTATATGACATAACGCAACTCTAGGACACTCCCTGGAATGTATGCCCTTCACACTTATCAATACGTGCTGGATTCACATGTTATTGATGTTAAACAATAAAGGGTAGAGTTTCAAAATGCCTTGATGTTGGACAATTAAATAATCAAATATTTGTGTATGTGATGATAATGTTTGTGTTATTTTGACTAGGCTCTAGGGCATTAGTGACATCAATTCAGTGAGGGCAGATTCCTATCTTGAGATGCGCTATTGATGTAAATGGAAGACTGAAGTGTACTGGCTGAATCATGGGAGAAAGGCAATCCTTTAGGAAGCAGCAGGAGTTCAGTACCATGCAGACCCCAACGTCCCCCAGCCTTTCATCAATTACCAATCAGATGGACTTATAAAGCACAGATTTATGAAGCTTTTTTTTTTTTACTTCAACAGCTTTTCAGTAGCACAAGCAGAAGCACAGCCCTCAGCCTCAGACAGTGGGGATGGTGGCTGACAGTGCAGAGGAACAGATCCTAGATTGCATCTGCAGGTAGAGCTCTGGAAGTCTGCCTGTCCTCTCCTTTACCTTTGGAATTCCATGTGGTCCCTCTGTCTCTCCTTCTCTTCTCCCTCGTTCTTCCTTCTTTTTCCCAGGAGCGCCACTGACTCACAGGCTCTGTTCTGATGGCTTTACAATGTGTGCAGGAATCACTCAGATTGCCCTCTGTCCTGCAATTTTGCTGTTTTCTTTTCTATCCACCATCCATAACCCCTGTTTGAAGAAGAAGAAGAAGAAGAAGAAGAAGAAGAAGAAGAAGAAGAAGAAGAAGAAGAAGAAGAAGAAGACTTTATTGTCCTATACATGGATGTCCAACTGTTCCATTTTAACCCCTCCAAAGACTCACACACACATACAGTGGTTTGAGAGGTTTGACAGATTCGGTCCACCTTTTGAAAAATCATCAAGATCTTTTCAGAAATAATTTAACATTTGGAATACTGGGCCAATGTTGTGTATTGTTTATGTATTTTTGAGACATTTATTGTTTACGTATTGTTTGATAAAAAAATCATTTTATGTTAACGATCCTTCAGATTTTTGGTGTTTTATCATGTGGTCTTCGGATCACAGTCAGTGCAAATGTCTAAAGATCTATTCTGTTGCCATGGTAGCTAGGTGGCTAGATTGTCAGAACTGCTTGTGTGGAGCAGCTTAATGGAACACTCCTGCCTTTCCCAGACCTCAGCCCAAACCTATCAGGTCATCACCAGTGACATCAGCTAAGAAAACAGTCCATAAGGACATCTGGTTTGGGTTGGTGATACTCTCTCTGCCCAATAGAAAGCCGATGACCTGTGGACAGTTTAATCAGACCACCCACATCCTAGTCCCGTGTAGCTCAGATGGTAGAGCATGGCGCTTGCAATGCCAGGGTTGTGGGTTCAATTCCCACGTGGGACCAGCACTAACTGTAAGTTGCTAAATGACTTAAATGTAAATGTCTCTTTACTTCCTTTATCATCATCTGTCTGCCTCTGGACTAGTGGAAATAACCCCTAACTAGACTGTCTCTGGACTAGTGGAAATATCCCCTAACCAGACTGTCTCTGGACTAGTGGAAATAACCCCTAACTAGACTGTCTCTGGACTAGTGGAAATAACCCCTAACCAGACTGTCTCTGGACTAGTGGAAATAACCCCTAACTAGACTGTCTCTGGACTAGTGGAAATAACCCTAACTAGACTGCCTCTGGACTAGTGGAAATAACCCCTAACTAGACTGCCTCTGGACTTGTGGAAATAACCCCTAACTAGACTGCCTCTGGACTAGTGGAAATAACCCCTAACTAGACTGCCTCTGGACTAGTGGAAATAATCCCTAACTTGACTGCCTCTGGACTAGTGGATAGAATCCCTAACTAGACTGCCTCTGGTCTAGTGGAAATAACCCCTAACTAGACTGCCTCTGGACTAGTGGAAATAACCCCTAACTAGACTGCCTCTGGACTAGTGGAAATAATCCCTAACTAGACTGCCTCTGGACTAGTGGAAATAATCCCTAACTAGACTGCCTCTGGACTAGTGGAAATAACCTCTAACTAGACCACCAGTGATGCTGTTGGAGTGACAGACACTGTTAATGGGTTATTATTATGACCACCAGCGATGCTGTTTACCAGTTGAGTATCACAAAACATTCAAAGGATCTCCAAGAAACATGGGCAAATGGGAGCACCGATGTACTTATTTTAAAAAAGACACAATAATAGTAAAAATAATAATAATAACAATGATAGATAGATAGATAGATAGATAGATAGATAGATAGATAGATAGATAGATAGATAGATAGATAGATAGATAGATAGATAGATAGATAGATAGATAGATAGATAGATAGATAGATAGATAGATAGATAGATAGATAGATAGATAGATAGATAGATAGATAGATAGATAGATAGATAGATAGATAGATAGATAGATAGATAGATAGATAGATAGATAGATAGATAGAAAGATAGATAGATAGATAGATAGATAGATAGATAGATAGATACTTTATTGATCCCCCGGGGAGGAAATGTCTTTGTCAAGCAGCTACAACAAAACACAGGGCAGGTGCAAAATGCCACAACGAAAGTACACAAAAGACAGATACACGGTACATGATACATAGAGCGGCAGTATGAAAAAGTATAGAAATACAAGAAAAAGCTATAAAAATACATTGCATAGTATGGGTGGTTGACTGAATATGTACACTATACATTGGTGGATGTTGGATGGTTAACTATACTATACAGGTCGATGGCAGAGAAATACTTCAGTAGCTAAAAATGCGTATGATATGAGCGAGGGTAATAATAGTTTACTTAATAGACAGACTGGCTAAATGGACAGGTAAGTGAAAATACAGTTATATTTACAGATAAGTGAATACTTGCATGGTTACACAAACTGTACAGGTAAATGACAGGAAGATATACTTTAATAGCTAAATGTGTGTATGATATAATTTGGGGTAATAATAGTAAATCCCTTAAAATACAGTCCTTAGTGCGCAGGGTTGAATTACAGATAGCTGCACGTATTGCACATTCGATATACTAAAAGCCATGAGAAAAGGTGCAACTGACAGGATACTAATATGCATTCCTGAGTGAATGCCTACGTAATGCCTACGTAAGTTAGGTCCAAGAATTACTAGCAATATTGCAATATTGCACGTGATATGATATAACAACTGTACATGAGTATGTATATACAGACCTGCAATAATGATCATAATAATACAACTTGCCAAAAAAAACACACCTTTTTACAATTTTACTGCAGTGGGCTAAATCAGGGCCACACAGAGTGATTATTGGTTGTCTTAAACAAATCTACTTTGAAACAAAAGTATACACCTCACACACATGGTTATGGGCTTAAAATAAATATATATAGAGTTCAGATATAGATATAGATATAGATATGGAGTTCAGTTATAGAGTTTTCATCCCAATATAGCATTTTATATACATCACAGAACACTGAAATATAAAACTTTTTGAAATAAAAACACTGGATGTTCAGATTTTTTTTAAATAATATTTCATTATAAAAAATATGAAATATATGAATAACATTCTACCCATGGGGCCAAAGAGGGCACTTTTAGTCATTGACTGCAGGAAAGATTATTAAAATAACATATGAAACAATTCCAATAATGCATATGTATGCTACTGCAATTTGTCTCACATGTATACTTGAGACTTGTATGGTCCAGAAAACAAATGGGTGCCAATGAGAGAGAGACAAATGTAACTCACTGAATTTTCAATCTAGAGACATTCAGATTGAAAGTTGGCTAGATGAGTGTAATGTTGTTATATACTGTATGTCTGCACCCTCTCTTCCTTACTCAACGGATGGAAGTGGAACGTAGGAGTTCTAAACTTGGGTGTGGCTTAACTTCTTCAACTCAAGATAGAGGACGCTTTGTCTTCTGATCATTTGAAGACTTACAGCTTTCCTAAACACTAATTCCTGGTAAGCATACTAACCATAAAGGTAACTATGTTATTATTAAGTGGCCATTTGTTGTTAACCTAAAGCCTGGTTTCTTTGGCTAATGTATTAACAGTGTAAGTGCAAATATTTTATTTGTACAAAGGAATGTTAATTTGAAAGTAGTGCAAAGTGCTCTAGGCTGTGTTTAAACAGGCAACCCAATTCTGATCTTGTTTTCACTAATTGGTCTGATGTCACACAATGTAGAGAGAGATCATATTACCAGACCTGGGTCAAAAATGAATTTTCTGTATTTTCAATTACTTCAAATACTTTGAAAATGTGTTCGTGCTAGTATTTGAAAGGCCGTCACGTTCGGGGATAAAGGCAGACCAAAGCGCAGCTGTAGTTCGACATACTTTTTATTGACGGCGAACTTGAATTACAAAAATAACAAAAGAGCACGAAGGTTGGCACACGTACAAAACACTACAAACAATAATCCACGATGCAGGTGGAAACAGTTACAACATAAACAGGTTCCCCAATTAGAGACAATGCTAAACAGCTGCCTCTAATTGGGGACCAACACAAAACACCATAGACTTAGCTAGATAACCCCTGTCAGGCCCTGACCATCACAACACAGAGATAAGCCAGAGGCCTCCCTATGGTCAGAGCCTGACAATACCCCCGCCCCCCAAAGGTGCGGCTGGAGCCGGCACAGGTCGTACCGGGCTGGGGAGGCGCACCGGAGGTCTGGTGCAGGGAGCCGGCACAGGTCATATCGGGCTGGAGAGGCGCACCGGAGGTCTGGTGCGTGGAGGAGGCACTGGGCTGGGCACACGCACTGGAGGTCGAGTGTGGGAAGCCGGGACTGGCCCTACCGGGCTGGGGAGACACACTGGACAGACTGGGCTGAAGCGCACTGGAGATCTGGTGCTGGAGCCGGAAACTGAACGCACCTTCTCGTCGTCCTCCTCAGCCCAGCCAAAGTATCTCCTCAGACGCTCATCTTCCTCCTTGTCCTTCGCGTCCCAAGGACCCCATAGCCCCCCCCCCCCCCCCCCCCCCCGAAATGTAGATGGGGGTCCTTCGGGGCTGCACACTGCCGGCCCTTCATCCCCTTTGAGCCCCATTTGGTCTTCGTGGGGTGGATTCTTCCGTCACCATCGGGGATAAATGCAGACCAAAGCGCAGCGCAGTTGTAGTTCCACATACTTTTTATTGATGGCGAACTTGAATTACAAAAACAACAAAAGAGCGCGAACGTAACGGCAGGTTGACATACAAGCACAAACAATAATCCACAACGCAGGTGGAAACAGTTACAACATAAACAGGTTCCCCAATTAGAGACAATGTTAAACAGCTGCCTCTAATTGGTGACCAACACAAAACACCATAGATAACATAGACAACCCCTGTATCAACCTAATCGTTGTTCTCGTCTCACTACCTAACCCCTAAGTCGCGTGTCAAACTCCACGGAGGGCCGAGTGTCTGGGGGTTTTCGCTCCTGCTTTGTACTTGATTGATTAATTAAGGTCACTGATTAGTCAGGAAATCGCCTCACCTGGTTGTCTAGGTCTTAATTGAAAGGAAAAAACTACAACCCACAGACACTAGGCCCTCCATAGAATTAGTTTGACATCCCTGCCCTAAGTAATCGTTTTACATGCCTAAACGTAAGCTAACCAGCTAATGTTAGCACTTCCTGTTAACGTCATTCTCTTTTCGAGGTGGTGTGTTTACATTTCAAGCACGTTCTTTGCAGTTCCAAATCCGGTGAATGGGACAGTTTTATCTCTCCAATTGAGCAATGCTTGAGACCAGCGTACACTCAGCCATGCTTGAAATTTGACACTGAGTCCCTTTACAATAAACAAGAATCTTGTAAACTGAGTCCCTTTACAATGAACAAGAATGTTGTAAAACCAACAACTCTTGGGATGGATCAAGTGCTGCTGCTAGTGTAAACCGGGGGTCAAAGCCACAATACTTAAAGGGTTAGTTCATGATTTGACTAATCATATCTCATTTACCACTAGACCAGACTACTTTCAGTCCATCCAATCAGTTTTTAGGCCAGTGTTTTGGTTACTGAGAAACCGGCAGTATTCTCTTGGTAGCATTTACTTTGCCTGGAAACCTCTTTCTCAAAGCTACAGATCCGGATCACATTCTGTGTTATTTGAAGCAGAATTATTTTCTTTGTAGCTGCAGTTCACACTCTACCTCCCTTCACGTTTCTCTCTTTCCTCACCCTCTTCTGAACCACGATGATGTAGGCTGTGTCTCTGCCTCTTATTTCTGAACAGGGAACACTACTACTTTGACTGTCTGCCTCCTGCTTAGCCAATGTTTGCAATGAGGATGAAAAAAGAAAATTAAATCGCTGTCAGGCTCTGGCCATAGAGAAGCCTAATTGCTTCTCTATGTAGCTATGGTCAGAGTCTGACAGTGTCGTTCTTTTCTGTTTCTATGTGGGGTTTAGGTTGGATCCTGTCACGAAATGGGGTTTGGAGAGACCAAGACGCAGCGCAGGGATAGTAGTTCGACATAATTTCTTATTTATTTTATATATTAATGGAAACCAAATGGCGAACTACAGGATACAAACCGAAACTATCAACTAACGTCACATTCACAAAAACACACGGAATGAATGGACGTAACAAAAAGAACACTTACTCACCGTGACTGCGACATACATCGATATGTACGATAACAACCCACACCACGTGAAGGACAGACTCAACCTATATCGGATCCCTAATTAGAGACAACGGGAGCAGCTGCCTCTAATTAGAGATCCACTCAAAACCCACAAAGAAACAGAAAAGAAAGACACTGTCAGACACGGACCATAGCTACATAGAGAAGCAAATAGGCTTCTCTATGGCCAGAGCCTGACAGTACCCCCCCCCCCAAGGCGCGGACTCCCGGACGGCAAAAACAAACAAAAACACAAAACAGGGGGGGTTAATGGGAGGGACGACTAGTCCCTCGGGGGCGGTTCTGGCTCCGGTGAGTTTGACAGTTTTGCCCCATGCCCTTTTCTTATCACCGGGCCCGGACTGGGCACCGGTGGGGCAAACGGCTCCGGCCATGGAGCGGGGTAAACAACCGGACCCGGACTGGGCACCGGTGGGGCAAACGGCTCCGGCCATGGAGCGGGGAAAACAACCGGGCCCGGACTGGGCACCGGTGGGGTAAACGGCTCCGGCCATGGAGCGGGGAAAACAACCGGGCCCGGACTGGGCACCGGTGGGGCAACCGGCTCCGGCCATGGAGTGGGAAAAACACCCGGGCCCGGACTGGGCCACGGTGGGGCAAACGGCTCCGGCCATGGAGCGGGGAAAACAACCGGGCCCGGACTGGGCACCGGTGGGACAAACGGCTCCGGCCATGGAGCTGGGCAATAAACCAGGCCCGGACTGGGCACCGGTGGGGTAAACTGCTCCGGCCATGGAGCGGGGAAAACAGCCGGGCCCGGACTGGGCACCGGTGGGGTAAACGGCTCCGGCCATGGAGCGGGGAAAACAACCGGGCCCGGACTGGGCCACGGTGGGGCAAACGGCTCCGGCCATGGAGCGGGGACAACAACCGGGCCCGGACTGGGCCCCGGTGGGACAAACGGCTCCGGCCATGGAGCTGGGCAAGAAACCGGGCCCGGACTGGGCACCGGTGGGGCAAACGGCTCCGGCCATGGAGCTGGGAAAACAGCCGGGCCCGGACTGGGCACCGGTGGAGCGGACTGCTCCGGCACTGAGGCGGAGCAGGCGGCTGGGCCCGGACTGGGCACCGGTGGAGCGGACTGCTCCGGCACTGAGGCGGAGCAGGCGGCTGTACCCGGACTGGGCACCGGTGGAGCGGACTGCTCCGGCACTGAGGCGGAGCAGGCGGCTGTACCCGGACTGGGTACCGGTGGAGCGGACTGCTCTGGCACTGAGGCGGAGCAGACGGCTGGACCCGGACAGGGTACCGGTGGAGCGGACTGCTCTGGCACTGAGGCGGAGCAGGCGGCTGGACCCGGACTGGGTACCGGTGGAGCGGACTGCTCTGGCACTGAGGCGGAGCAGGCGGCTGGACCCGGATTGGGCACCGGTGGAGCGGACTGCTCTGGCACTGAGGCGGAGCAGGCGGCTGGACCCGGATTGGGCACCGGTGGAGCGGACTGCTCTGGCACTGAGGCGGAGCAGGCGGCTGGACCCGGATTGGGCACCGGTGGAGCGGACTGCTCTGGCACTGAGGCGGAGCAGGCGGCTGGACCCGGATTGGGCACTGGAGGTTGAGAGGCGCTGACCTTCGCTGGAGGTTGAGAGGCGCTGACCTTCGCTGGAGGTTGAGAGGCGCTGACCTTCGCTGGAGGTTGAGAGGCGCTGACCTTCGCTGGAGGTTGAGAGGCGCTGACCTTCGCTGGAGGTTGAGAGGCGCTGACCTTCGCTGGAGGTTGAGAGGCGCTGACCTTCGCAGGAGGTTGAGAGGCGCTGACCTTCGCAGGAGGTTGAGAGGCGCTGACCTTCGCAGGAGGTTGAGAGGCGCTGACCCTCGCTGGAGGTTGAGAGGCGCTGACCTTCGCAGGAGGTTGAGAGGCGCTGACCTTCGCAGGAGGTTGAGAGGCGCTGACCTTCGCAGGAGGTTGATAGGCGCTGACCTTCGCAGGAGGTTGAGAGGCGCTGACCTTCGCAGGAGGTTGAGAGGCGCTGACCTTCGCAGGAGGTTGAGAGGCGCTGACCTTCGCTGGAGGTTGAGAGGCGCTGACCTTCGCTGGAGGTTGAGAGGCGCTGACCTTCGCTGGAGGTTGAGAGGCGCTGACCTTCGCTGGAGGTTGAGAGGCGCTGACCTTCGCTGGAGGTTGAGAGGCGCTGACCCTCGCTGGAGGTTGAGAGGCGCTGACCCTCGCTGGAGGTTGAGAGGCGCTGACCCTCGCTGGAGGTTGAGAGGCGCTGACCCTCGCTGGAGGTTGAGAGGCGCTGACCCTCGCTGGAGGTTGAGAGGCGCTGACCCTCGCTGGAGGTTGAGAGGCGCTGACCCTCGCAGGAGGTTGAGAGGCGCTGACCCTCGCTGGAGGTTGAGAGGCGCTGACCTTCGCAGGAGGTTGAGAGGCGCTGACCTTCGCAGGAGGTTGAGAGGCGCTGACCTTCGCAGGAGGTTGAGAGGCGCTGACCTTCGCAGGAGGTTGAGAGGCGCTGACCTTCGCAGGAGGCTTAGAGGCGCTGACCTTCGCAGGAGGTTTAGGGTGGCTGACCCTCGCTGGAGGCTCAGGGTGGCTGACCCTCGCTGGAGGCTCAGGGTGGCTGACCCTCGCTGGAGGCTCAGGGTGGCTGACCCTCGCTGGAGGCTCAGGGTGGCTGACCCTCGCTGGAGGCTCAGGGTGGCTGACCCTCGCTGGAGGCTCAGGGTGGCTGACCCTCGCTGGAGGCTCCGGGTGGCTGACCCTCGCTGGAGGCTCAGGGTGGCTGACCCTCGCTGGAGGCTCAGGGTGGGGAGCCGGCACAGGTCGTACCGGACTGGGAAGGCGCACTTGAGGTCGAATGCGTGGAGCTGGCACGGGACGCACCTGGCTAGACGCACGCACTGGAGGTTGGGTGCGGGGAGTCGGGCAGAGGTCCGGACCCAGACTGGACATCGGTGAAGCGGATTGCTCTGGCCTGGAAGGGGAGTATCTGACCGGACCTGGACTGGTCCACTCCGCCATCTCCCTCTCGACCTCCTCCTCTATCTCCACCAATTCCCTCAGAACCTCCCCAAAATGCTCCTCCAGCTCTTCCTCCTGCTCCTTGCTCTGAGCCCCCCATTGGTACCTGGGTCTCCCCATGGTCCACATGGGGAGTGGAGTTGGCTCCTCCAGGAGCCCCCACGGGTGAGGGAACCGAAGCATGTCCTCCTCCTCGTCCTCCTCTGACGAGTCCGACTCGAACCCTCCGAGGAGTTCGGTGTTGGTAAACCGACGCGGGGCTATCTCGCTCTCCGTCTCTCCCCATTTGCGCTGCTTGGTCTCGTATTGGTGGGTTGTTCTGTCACGAAATGGGGTTTGGAGAGACCAAGACGCAGCGCAGGGATAGTAGTTCGACATAATTTCTTATTTATTTTATATATTAATGGAAACCAAATGGCGAACTACAGGATACAAACCGAAACTATCAACTAACATTTCTAGCAGTCACATTCACAAAAACACACGGAATGAATGGACGTAACAAAAAGAACACTTACTCACCGTGACTGCGACATACATCGATATGTACGATAACAACCCACACCACGTGAAGGACAGACTCAACCTATATCGGATCCCTAATTAGAGACAACGGGAGCAGCTGCCTCTAATTAGAGATCCACTCAAAACCCACAAAGAAACAGAAAAGAAAGACACTGTCAGACTCGGACCATAGCTACATAGAGAAGCAAATAGGCTTCTCTATGGCCAGAGCCTGACAGATCCCTAATTAGAGGCAGCTGCACGGCATTGTCTCTAATTAGGGATCCAATATATGTTGAGTCTGTCTTTCACTTTGGTGTGGGTTGTTATCGTTACATGTCGAGGTATATGTCGCAGTCACGGTGAATATAAGTGTGTTTTGTTTTACGTCCGTTCATTTCGTTGTTAGGTGAACGTGACGTTTTGTCTATCGTGGTTGTTTTATGTTTTGGTATAGTTCGTTCATTTTGAATATATAGTACATAGTAAATAAAAGAAAAATGTCGAACAACTATCCCTGCGCTGCGTCTTGGTCTCTCCAAACCCCATTCCGTGACAATCGCTAACTAGACTGTGTGTCTCTGTCTTACTCCTGTATCCTATGCTGCCTAGATAGCTGCATGTAACTATCTGCGAGTTTGTACGAACATGTTGAGCATGTCATTTGTGTTCAATCTGAGGAGGCACAAAGTATGTGAGGATGGCTGGGGGGGTTGGAGAATTTTATATATTTCAAACTCATGAAACCGCTTTTTCTTATAATCTAGAGCCATAATCATTATGCTTAATTCTATGTAAAAAAAGATATATATGTACATTTTTCTGCATATCTAAGCATACCTATTGAGGTGTCTGTATCCTCCTGACTGGTGGCTATTGTTTTATAGAAACAAAATATGCTTCTCTGCATTGCTGCAAAAATCAGTACATTTAGTTATTGCTTGCTTTTATAAAGTCTACCAACCTTACCAGTAGGCATGCCAACTAAGATACTGTAGTTAGACAAGCCATCTACTCTAACGTACTTCATTGAGAGCCTGAAATTGAAAAATGTGTTGCAGTTGATTGAAGTGGAGAAGTAGGTGGTCGAACACGTTTGCTTGGGGTTTACCCGCTTGCTCATGCAGGGGCACCCGGTCTTGTGGACAGTGTTTGAAGTAGATCAATTTCTGGTTGTACAATTACCAAGGAAGTCACCACAGATGGGAAGCTCAGTATGACTGTGCTAACTGATCAAACAAAGCATTCCAAGTAACTTCCTGTAAATACTGACTTTGAATCAATAGGTGATTTTTATTTGTATTTGTATTTATTATGGATCCCCAATTAAGGCAGTTGTACATTTTAAAAACATTACAATACATTCATAACCGATTTCACAACATATTAAGTGTGCCCTCAAGCCTCTACTCTACACATAGTGAAAGTTGAATTTGATACATCATTACTGGATAAAGACTTCCGTCCTCTCAGATGGTTTGTGTTATTTCTTTCTCGCACCTGACTATCTAATTCACCGCCATTTTAGATTCCTCTTTTGTCTAAAGTAGTACATTGTAGTGCTAGCTGAAAACAGATTACAGTTGACTTGTCCAGCACGGGTTTGGTTAACAGTTGTGATGGAGATCTGGGATTTGCTAGTGAGCAGGATTGGACTAACATTGCCAACCCACTGTGGCTACTAAAACTCCCCTTATGGAAGTCATTGCAGCTGACGGAAGTAGGAAGTAGACTTGGTCTTGGTCCCCTCCCACAAGCCACTATACCCTCCTCCTCTAATATCTGCTTCTGATTTATTTTAGTTTACGTCACCCACATGCTTCTCATTCAGAACTCTGGCTCTATTACTCTTTATGACAGGCGGAGATCTCCATCACTTTAACTCTTTTTCCCTATGAGTCTTTAGACTGGAACGATTAAAATGAGGATGATTCATACTGTATCATAATGACTGGAGCAATTAAAATGAGGATGATGCATTCTGTATCATTAGACTGGAACAATTAAAATGAGGATGATTCATACTGTATAATTTGACTGAACAATTAAGAGGATGATTCCGGGCCTCCCGAGAGGCACAGCAGTCTAAGGATCTGCATCGCATCGCAATGCTAGCTGCATCACTACAGATCCTGGTTCGATCCCAGGCTGTCTCAGCCGGTAGACCCATGAGGCGGCGTACAATTGGCCCAGCGTCGTCTGGGTTAGGGGAGGGTTTGCCCGGACGGATGTCCTTGTCCCATCGCGCTCTAGCGACTCCTTTCCTCCGACACATTTGTGCGGCTGGCTTCCGGGTTAAGCGAGCATTGTGTGAAGAAGCAGTTGCTGCTTGGCGGGGTCGTGTTTCGGAGGATGCACGGCTCTCGACCTTCGCCTCTCCCGAGTCCATACGGGAGTTGCAGTGATGGAACAAGACTGCAACTAACAATTGGGGAGAAAAAGGGGTACAAATTAAATAATTAATAAAAAAAATAAAAAGGGAGGCTTCATACTGTATCATTTGAGCCACAGAAAACCAGACTTGCTACGGTTTTATGAAACGTCTATGCTATTAAGACTACAGCTGTTGTTCCACTGTGTAGATCTGATCCTGGACTTATCTAATTAAACCACAGATGATACCACTACTATAGCATACTTTAAAGAACCTTTTCTTCAATGACCAGACGTATTGTAAAAACCTTAAGCTGTCTCTCTAAAGAGAAGGCAAGGCATTCCACCTCACATCATTGGGCTCTCACCCCATTGGCCATGATAATATCATTTTTATTTTTATCAGAGGCTCTTGAAGATATATCTTTTAGAGAGAGCTGAAACACCAGTTGTTATAAAACTACACGCTGACCTCTGTTAAATATGAGCTATTTGAATACGTTTTAACATCTGTCTTGGAGGGAAAGTGATGCTAATGATCCAGGGTTCTGGTTGCGTCCCAAATGGCACCCTATTCCCTTTACAGTGCACCACATCTGACTAGGGGCTATAGGGCTCTGGTCAAAAGTAGTGCACTATATAGGGAATAGGGTGCCATTTGGGGCATACGCTCTGTGCATGCCTTGTGCTGATAGAGAAGTGGAGCCTGTCAACTCCTGCCATTGTTTATCTCTGAGAGCACTGGGCCGGACCCCAGACTCCTCTCCTCTCCTCTCCTCTCCTCTCCTCTCCTCTCCTCTCCTCTCCTCTCCTCTCCTCTCCTCTCCTCTCCTCTCCTCTCCTCTCCTCCTGTAGGAGGGGGGAAAGAGGTGAAGCTGCCAAGCTAGCCACCTGTCGCTCCGTCGTTGGGAATTTTTAAGGACTTCCTTTCATCCGGCTGTAGAATGGCTCGTCCTGGGCCCGTTGAGGGTTCTGCCAGAACAGAGGCCTGATTGAAAGCCAATGCAGATGGACGGAGGCTGAGGCTGTGCAAGAGTTGGATCCGTAACCTCAATTTCTTAAAATTTGAATTGCTAGCTTTTCTAATCCCTGGTCTGACTTGGAGCCCTGTAAGGGTCAGGGTCAGGGAACGAAGCTCTACTGTTAAGGAAGCACATTGACACCTGTTACAGCTGCAGTAGCAGGAGTTTGCGGAGGAAGGCCCACACGGTACTGAGTCCCATCCTCAGGATACAGAGATCCAGACCGAAGCCTGCCTGGGGTTCTCCAGAGAACAGACGTCTAGATCGGGAGCTGGTTTCAAGCAATTTGCCACCTAAATGTGTTACAAACTGCTATATCTCTTGAATCCTGTGGGATCATGATGAATGCTGTGAGATCGATCATGAAGACATGTAAATAAAGAGAGAGAGTTATTCGGCCAGTGTTTACCAAAGCTAAGCTGTTTTAATCAGCGTCACATACAGCAGTTTTGAGGGAGAAAGCTCAACATGAACCACCTGATGTATCAAACTCAACTTTCATGTATGAATCATCTATTGATTAATTGTTCTTATTCCCAGGAGAAACACATTGGCACCTTCCGGGAGTGGTCAATCTGCAGAGGCGTACTGTAATTAGTTAGTTAGATCGGAGACTGTTTACAGTAATAAGAGGCACTACCGCCTGTACACAGCTGTGAGCGTTTTATCCTTTTACAAGTCCAATGAAACAGGAGGCCCTTCCCATTTTACAAGGCTCCAATCTAATATACATGTTTAACATATTCCGACATATGTGCACAAGACTTCCAATCCACTGCACCTTTGGGCCCACGGCCCGTATCAAGCTATCCGTTTTGTCACCAAAGCCCCTTACACTACCCACCACTGCGACCTGTATGCTCTCGTTGGCTGGCCTTCACTATACATTCGTCGCCAAACCCACTGGCTCCAGGTCATCTATAAGTCTTTATTAGGTAAATCCCCGCCTTATCTCAGCTCGCTGGTCACCATAGCAACACCCACCCGTAGCATGCGCTCCAGCAGGTATATCTCACTGGTCACCCCCAAAGCCAACACCTCCTTTGGCCGCCATTCCTTCCAGTTCGCTGCTGCCAATGACTGGAACGAATTGCAAAAATCATTGAAGCTAGAGGTTCCTATCTCCCTCAATACCTTTAAGCATCAGCTGTCAAAGCTGCTTATCGATCGCTGCACCTGTATAGAGCCCTTCTGTAAATAGCCCACACTACTACCTCATCCCCATATTTATTTTTGTTTATTTTTCACTAATCTTGCACTCCAGTATCTCTATTTGCACATCATAATTTGCACATCCTTCATTCCTGTGTTAATGATGATAATTCTGTAATTTATTTCTACTCTATAGTCTATTTATTGTCCTACCTCCCAACCTTACTGCATTTTTGCACTACATTTTGCACTCTGTTTATAGATTTTCTATTGTGTTTTTTGACTGTTTGTTTAATGTGTAACTCTGTGTTGTTATTTGTCGCACTGCTTTGCTTTGTCTTGGCCAGGTCGCAGTTGCAAATGAGAACTTGTTCTCAACTGACCTACCTGGTTAAATAAAGGTGAAATAAAAATAAAAAATAAAAGCTCTGCCTTGCACGTACCATTTTGGAACTGAAAAAAACTGAGCTAACAGGAGAGGAGAGGAGAGATTCCCTAAAGCCAGCCTGTGTACTGCAGCCAGTAGCAGAATACCAGGGCCCAGTGCTCTCTGTCCTCTTCAATTGGACCTGGATTTAAAGACTGGAAAAATGTCTCTCTGCTGTCAATCACTGGATTTAATAAAAACAAAGTATAACATTGCGGTCTCGCTTGCTTTCCGTCCCCTCTGAGAGTTAGAACACGAGAGGGAGAGTGTCTGAATGCCGAACTGTGAAAATCTATGGCTTTTATTACCCCTCATCCACTAAAGTTTTGGAAAATTGGGATCGTTGCAACAAACCCCCATCTGGTCCACATTAACCACCCAATCATGAAATTAAACGTTGGTATATTAGAATTAGAAAAAAACTAAATAGCTCAAAACTCCTTCTTCAATCCAGATATGTGTGCCACTACTTTTTCAATGATGTTTAACCCCCCATATGATATCATAGTGCACTATGAAAGGGAATAGTGTGCCATTTGGGACGCGGACATTGAGAGGTGTGAGGAGGAAGGGAACATTTTAGACAGAGGGGTCTGCTTATATACGAGACTGGCGTCGCCCTGTGTGGTCGCCTGTTAAGCAGCTCCCATTGTTTGTGCGTTAATTGTTGTTTCAGTATGTTTTTCATCAGTTTTGAGGGTTTTTGCAACAGTTGAACTATAATAATTCAGGATTATGGAGTGCTACTGTTTTACGAAGGTTTTAGCGGTCCTTTTTATCACTGAGGCACTTTTTATTTTTCTCAGTGCCGAACGCACTGTACACGCGAGTCCTCAATTGTTTACAACCAAGCCCAGCTCCTGGATTTAGCACACTCAGAGCTGCTGCTGCACCGCAGGGAAAAGTTTGATATTCCGGACAAGTTGAAAAGGTGGACGCAGGGCGGGATTGAAGTGTAAAGCAAAGCTTAGGAAACACAAGCTGGCTATACCGTCTATCATTATGGGCAACGTGAGTTCGCTGCATAACAAGATGGATGAGCTTAAGGGTCTTGTCCATGGACAAAGAGACTACTGGGAAGCTAGCCTATTGTGCTTTACTGAAACATGGCTGAATGATAACATCCCCATAGGGAATGTAACTATCTGCGGTTTCCAGACCATCAGAGCGGATAGGGATAGCGTTTCTTCCGGTAAGGGTAAGGGAGGGGGGCTGACTTTATTAGTTAACAACAGATGGTGTAATCCGAGACATATTACTGTTAAGGAACAGTTTTGTAGACCGGAAATTTTTGCAGAGGGAGACCCTACTATTTGCAGAGGGAATTCACAGTGGCCATTGCTGTTATTGTTTACATCCCGCCCTCCGTGGACGCAAACACAGCGTGTGACGTCATCCACTCTGTTATTGCGAGGTTACAGACAGCGCTTCCCAGTGCTTTCTTTGCCATTTCGGGAGATTTTAACCATGCATCTCTCTCTTCAACGCTGCCCACGTTCAAACAGTTCGTGAAGTGCCCAACCAGGAATAATAAAACTCTGGACTTGTTATATGCTAATGTAAAGGATGCATACAACTCCACTGCACTCCCTCCCCTCGGTAGATCGGATCACAACCTTGCCCACCTCACCCCACTCTACAGGCCTATGGTCCAACAGCAGCCTGCGACCACTAGGACCATTAGGAGATGGTCCCCGGAGGTGAATAAGGCCCTACAGGAATGCTGTGAAACAACAGACTGGGATGTGCTCTGTGAGGCTCATGGAGAGGACATTTAAGGACTTACTGACTGCATAACAGACAATATCAATTTTTGTGTAGACAACACTGTACCCACCAGGAAGGTACGCTGTTTTCCAAATAACAAACCCTGGGTCACCAGTGGCCTGAAGGCCCTGCTGAATGAGAAGAAGAGGGCCTTCAAGGAGGGGGACAGGGACAAATTGAAATGCGTCCAGAGGGAGCTGAAGTTGCGGATTGCTGAGGGGAAGAGAGGGTATAAGGAGAAGATGGAGGACAAGCTGAAGCAGAGCCAGGTGAGAGAGGTGTGGAAGGGTATGAGAAATATCACTGGCTTAAAAAAGTCAAACAGTGGGCAGATGGAGGGGACCTAGGACAGAGACAATGAGCTGAACCAATTTTTTAACAGGTTCGATACTGGCCCTGTCCACCTCCCCTCCAGCTCCCCAGGCCACACACCCTCACGGCTGTCCCACCCCCACTTTGCTCACAACACCTCTGTTGAGACAATCAGCGACCCCCTCCCCGCCTCTGGACTGATCTGCAACACCTCCCTTCCCCCCACCTCTGGACTGATCCTCAACACCCCCCTTCCCCCCACCTCCCCACCTGGGCTGGCTTTCACCACCAACCAAGTGAGGAGAGAGCTGGAGAGACTACATCAGTGGAAAACGGCGGGCCCTGATGGCATCAGCCCAAGGGTGCTTAGGGTCTGTGCTGACCAACTGTGTGGAATACTCCAGCACCTCTTCAACCTTAGCCTGAGCCTGGAAAGGGTTCCTGGGCTGTGGAAAACATCCTGCCTGGTCCCAGTACCCAAGAAGGCGCACCCCACTGTCCTAAATGACTTCAGACCTGTAGCTCTAACATCCCACATCATGAAGACCTTGGACAGTCTTCGCTTACCTCAGACCCCTGGTGTGTACATCACTGGACCCCCTGTAGTTCGCATATCAGCGCAACATCGGGGTGGATGATGCAATCCATGAAGTCAGTGCTATCTTTTTTGCAGTGGTGTGCTGGGGCGCCAACATAAAGGCCGGTGATGCTTCTCGGGTAAATAAGCTGATCAGGAAGGCTAGCTCTGTTCTGGGGATTAGCGTTGACACTCTAAAGGAGGTGGCGGAGAGACGGATCCTGGCCAAATTGCTGGCCATCATGGACAACGTCACCCACCATCTGCATGCCATGGTTATGAGGCAGAGGAGCACCTTTAGTCACAGACTGATCCCACCACGGTGTGCCAGAGAGCGTTACTGGAGGTCCTTCGTGTCAGTGGCTATTATACTATTTAATGCCTCACCGGGGTGCCGTGCCGTCGGCAACATAGACCTGGAACTGTTGGGGTGTTAGGACCTAGTTTAACAATTATGTATCCATCCGTGAGTAACTCTGGTCTGTAATCACTCATTCACTCAGGACTTATTTATATATTCAGGTCTGTATATACATATTCATGTACAGTTGTTATATCATATCATATCATATCACATGCAATATTGTAAGTAAATCTTGGACTGAACTTACGTAGTCATTCACTCAGGACGGCATATTAGTAACCTGTCAGTTGGATCTTTTTGCATTGCTTTTAGTATATCGAATGTGCAATACGTGCATTTATCTGTAATTAAACCCTGCACTAAGGACTGTATTTTAAGAAAATTACTATTATTACCCTAAATTATATCATACACATATTTAGCTATTTAAGTATCTCTTCCTGTCATTTACCTGTACAGTTAATGTAACCATGCAACTATTCACTTACCTGTCAATTTAACTGTATATTTACCTGTACAGCTAATTTAACCATGCAAAAATATTCACTTACCTGTTTATTTAACCAGACTGTATATTAAGTAAACTATTATTACCCTCACTTATATTATACGCACTTTTAGCTATTTAAGTATCTCTGCCATCGACCTGTATAGTTAACCATGCAAATACTCCTTCATTATCTCGAACAACTTGTAATATTTGTATATTTTTCTCTGTAACAATGTATAGTATACATATTCAGCCATCCACCCATCCTATGCAACGTCTTTTAATAGCTTTTTTGCACTCCAGACTTCTTGTATTTTTATACTTTTTCATACTGCCGCTCTATGTATCATGTATCGTGTATATGTCTTTTGTGTATTTTCGTTCTGGCATTTTGCACCTGCCCTGTGTTATTTCGTAGCTGCTTGACGAAGATATTTCCCCTCTGGGATCAATAAAGTACCTATTTATCTATGTATCTATCTATCTATTATCCAATAAGTCTAATGGAGGTTTGAGCTTGAGGTATTTCTTCATGATCTATTGAAGGATGCTCTATTTGTAATGATTCTGAATAAATAGCTGAAAGGAAGACAGCATGGAAATGTCCTAGAGTCGTGTGACCAATAGGCGCATGATAAACAATGGCTGTCCTAGTCCTAGAGTTGTGATATGACCAATAGGAGCATGATAAACAAGGGCTGTCCTTGTCCTAGAGTTATGATATGACCAATAGGGGCATGATAACTCTAAGTATAGTGTAAACAGTTTCTTAAACTCATTTGTAGGTAGGCCTGCTATCCACCAAATGACTACTATATTTCAATGACATTTCAACAAAAAATATTATTTCTGAAATACAATTCAAACTCTAGGTTTTAATCAATTACAATATATTCTAACCTCACTCTAGGTATCTGGCATTCCCACAAAACCCAGGTATGCACCACAACAGACCAACATTTCAATTATTTCATAGGAAGCATTGGTATAAGACAAAAGCCACACATTCAGAGAACATAAATTATCCCAATATCGCCGGCGGTGCCTATTACCCAAAACCCAGGTCTCACGTCTCTCTCTACCCAGACATTTAAGGCCTGCCTGTGAGCTGTCAAACACAGCAGCCAATGACTAATCTTAGCCCACTGCCGTCTTGTGCCTTGTTTCAAGCCAAAGAGAGAGACCATTTCTGCGCTGACAAATCTCCTCAGGACTTGGCCAGCTGGGGTGTGTAGTCTTGTGATTTCCCCTTGAACCCCCACCCTTTCTTTTCCTCTCCTACTGAATAAAACTCTGAAACTAAGAGGTCTGAGGAGGAGGAGGAGGAGGAGGAGGAGGAGGAGGAGGAGGAGGAGGAGGAGGAGGAGGAGGAGGAGGACGAGGAGGAGGGAAGAGAAGGGATGAGGAAGATAGGTGAGGAGGAGAAGGGAGGCAGCCTTTTCATATCCCTCAATGTGTCTTAATTTATTTAACCCTCCACCTGGAAAAGTAATCGGAGAGAGAAACATCTTCCTCCCTAAGAGACCTGACTACAGACGCACATGTTCTCTTTCAATCTACAAGAGAGGAAATAGCTCTTTATTCCAAAGACACAGGCTGATTCCAGGCTTGGCGGTGTTGGCGTACTAGACAGGTTGTGTTAAGAGCCAGAGGAGGTTCAGATGTAACTCTATCCAGTGCCCACAGGTAGGAGGGGAAAGTTGGGGAGGCAAATGGACCAGCCCCCATACTAACGACATAACAGCGACCACCAGACCGCTATGACCTGGGGCCTCATTTATAAAAATGTTCTTAGATTTATACTTGAATTTAGTCGTAAAATAATTTCCGACGGTGTGCTTACGTTCGATTCATAAAAGATACTGAGCATTAAAAAAACCTTGCTTATGCAGGTTCTAAAAAGCCCATTTGTAATTTACACGCCTGTGATCTATAAATCTCAAATTAACTTTAAATTGAGGTCACCTGAACGTGCCTTACAATCAGCGATTTTCCCTTATAGAATGCTAGCACAAATGAGGGTTTCATCAGGAATAGCCATGTACCAAAAGAGAAAAGCAAACTTTTCGGAAGACGTGATCACTTGTGTCAGGATGCGGCTGAATGATGGCTGTGATATACCCGACCTGTCACTCATTTTCCTCTGGAATGTCCCAGTAGCGAGGAATCCCAGAGTGGACAGTACTTGGACAGATACGGGTATGGCATGATTACAGCGTGTCTTCCTTTCCAGATTAGGGGCTAAATCCGCGCACAAATCTAACAGAACATTTCTTGGGAGACGATGGCGATTTAGAAGGCGATTTATATTTGTCTTTGTCTCTGAAAAAGCTCTCCTTTCTAAAAGCACGGTTTTCAATGTCTTCCAATAACGCAAGAACAGCCATGGTTACTTTTTTCTAATTTGACACACTATTTATAGAACATCGCATCCTGTTTTTAATTCAAAACATCTCGCGCCTGGCAATTAATTCATCACACCTTTAATTGATCATTCCTTACAAATCGTTCATAAAGCTTATGCATATGCGTCCCAAACTGCAATACCCAACATAACCAGCAGGATATTCACCTACGTCAAGTCTAGACTTTGCGTAGAGATAAGATAATTTCCACGTCAAAGTAAGGTTTTATTAATAACTAACCAAGCCCACTCTAGGATAAATCTTCATCAAGTGCAGGATGAAATTTAGAAATACATGAAATTAACACATTAACATCGACTGACAAGTCACGACAATTGACTGCAAGATTAAACAACAATGTTTCTTGTCATCCTGTATTTGTAACTGAATGCATGGATAGCTACACAGTCCCAGCCCTACAGGCACACAACACACAGTCCAACAGGTGATGAGATCTACACAACATTAGACTAGCACATCAGCACATCAGGCACTCCACTGAACTCACATCCTACTATACCCTTGTCTGTACATTATGCCCTCAATCTATTCCAACACGCCCAGAAATCTGCTCCTTTTACTCTCTGTACCCAACGCACTAGACGACCAGTTCTTAATGCCTTCAGCCGTGCCCTAATCCTACTCCTCCTCTGTTCCTCTGGTGATGTAGAGGTAAACCCAGGTCCTGTAGCTCCCAGCATTTCACCTATTCCCCAGGCACTCTCATTTGTTGACTTCTGTAACCGTAAAAGCCTTGGTTTCATGCATGTCAACATTAGAAGCCTCCTCCCTAAGTTTGATTTATTCACTGCTTTAGCACACTCCGCCAACCCGGATGTCCTAGCTGTGTCTGAATCCTGGCTCAGGAAGGCCACCAATAATTCGGAAATTTCCATCCCCAACTACAATATTTCCCGTCAAGATAGAACTGCCAAAGGTGGCGGAGTTGCAATCTACTGCAGAGATAACCTGCAGAGTTCTGTCATACTGTCCAGGTCCGTGCCCAAACAGTTTGAGCTTCTACTTTTAAAAATCCACCTTTCCAGAAATAAGTCTCTCACTGTTGCCGCCTGTTACAGACCCCCCTCAGCCCCCAGCTGTGCCCTGGACTCCATATGTGAATTGATTGCCCCCCATCTATCTTCAGAGTTTGTATTGTTAGGTGACTTAAACTGGGATATGCTTAACACCCCGGCTGTCCTTCAATCTAAGATAGATGCCCTCAATCTCACACAAATTATCATGGAACCCACCAGGTACAACCCAAAATCCGTAAACATGGGTACCATCATTGATATCATCCTGACTAACTTGCCCTCCAAATACACCTCCTCTGTTTTCAACCAGGATATCAGCGATCACTGCCTCATCGGCTGCGTTCGCAATGGGTCAGCGGTCAAACGACCACCCCTTATCACTGTCAAACGCTCCCTAAAACACTTTTGCGAGCAGGCCTTCCTATTCGATCTGGCCCAGGCATCCTGGAAGGATATTGACCTCATCCCGTCAGTAGAGGACGCCTGGTTGTTCTTTAAAAGTGCTTTCCTCACCATCCTAAATAAGCATGCCCCTTCAAAAAACGTAGAACTAAGAACAGATATAGCCCTTGGTTCACCCCAGACTTGACTGCACTAGACCAACACAAAAACATCCTGTGGCGCACTGCATTAGCATCGAATAGCCCCCACGATATGCAACTATTCAGGGAAGTCAGGAACAAGTACACACAGTCAGTTAGAAAAGCAAAGGCCAGCTTTTTCAAACTGAAATTTGCTTCCTGTAGTACTAATTCCAAAAAGTTCTGGGACACTGTAAAGTCCATGGAGAATAAGAGCACCTCCTCCCAGTTGCCCACTGCATTGAGGCTCGGAAACACTGTCACCACCGATAAATCCACGATTATCGAAAATTTCAATAAGCATTTTGCTACGGCTGGCCATGCTTTCCACCTGGCTACCCCTACCCCGGCCAACAGCTCTGTGACCCTGGCAGCCACTTGCCCAAGCCCCCCCCGCTTCTCCTTCACCCCAATCCAGACGGATGATGTTCTGAAAGAGCTGCTAAATCTGGACCCCTACAAATCTGCTGGACTAGACAACCTGGACCCTCTCTTTCTGAAATTATCAGCCAAAATTGTTGCAACACCGATCACTAGCCTGTTCAACCTCTCTTTCGTATCGTCTGAGATCCCTAGAGATTGGAAAGCTGCCGCGGTCATCCCCCTCTTCAAAGGGGGAGACACTCTAGACCCAAACTGTTATAGACCTATATCCATCCTCCCCTGCCTTTCTAAAGTCTTCGAAAGCCAAGTTAACAAACAGATAACTGACCACTTCGAATCTATGCAATCTGGTTTGCAATCTGGTTTCCGAGCTGGTTATGGGTGCACCTCAGCTACGCTCAAGGTACTGAACGATATCATAATCGCCATCGATAAAAGACAGTACTGTGCAGCCGTCTTCATCGACCTGGCCAAGGCTTTCGACTCTGTCAATCACCGCATTCTTATTGGCAGACTCAACAGCCTTGGTTTCTCAAGTGATTGCCTTGCCTGGTTCTCCAACTACTTCGCAGACAGAGTTCAGTGTGTCAAATCGGAGGGCCTGTTGTCCGATCCTCTAGCAGTTTCTATGGGGGTGCCACAGGGTTCAATTCTTGGGCCAACCCTTTTCTCTATATACATCAATGATGTCGCTCTCGCTGCTGGTGACTCTCTGATCCATCTCTACGCAGACGACACCATTCTGTATACATTGAGCCCCTCTTTGGACACTGTGTTTACTAACCTTCAAACAAGCTTCAACGCCATACAACACTCCTTCCGTGGCCTCCAACTGCTCTTAAATGCTAGTAAAACCAAATGCATGCTTTTCTATCGAACGCTGCCCGCACCCGCCCACCGGACTATCATCACTACTCTCGACGGGTCCGACTTAGAATACGTGGACACCTACAAATACCTAGGCGTCTGGTTAGACTGTAAACTCAACTTCCAGACTCACATCAACCATCTCCAATCCAAAATTAAATCCAGAATCGGCTTCCTATTTCGCAACAAAGCCTCCTTCACTCATGCTGCCAAACTTGCCCTTGTAAAACTGACTATCCTACCGATCCTTGATTTCGGCTATGTCATTTACAAATTAGCCTCCAACACTCTGCTCAGCAAATTGGATGTAATCTATCACAGTGCCATCCGTTTTGTTACCAAAGCCCCATATACTACCCACCACTGCGACCTGTATGCTCTTGTTGGCTGGCCTTCATTATATATTCGTCGCCAAACCCACTGGCTCCAGGTCATCTATAAGTCTTTATTAGGTAAATCCCCGCCCTATCTCAGCTCACTGGTCACCATAGCAACACCCACCCGGAGCATGCGCTCCAGCAGGTATATCTCACTGGTCACCCCCAAAGCCACTCCTCCTTTGGCCGCCTTTCCTTCCAGTTCTCTGCTGCCAATGACTGGAACGAATTGCAAAAATCATTGAAGCTGGAGGTTCCTATCTCACTCAACAACTTTAAGCATCAGCTGTCAAAGCTGCTTATCGATCACTGCACCTGTATATAGCCCTTCTGTAAATAGCCCACACTACTACCTCATCCCCATATTTTTATTTTTTATTTTTTTTTGCTAATCTTGCGCTCCAGTATCTCTATTTGCACATAATAATTTGCACATCCTTCATTCCTGTGTTAATGATAATCTGTAATTTATTTCACCACTACGGTCTATTTATTGTCCTACCTCTTAACCTTACTGCATTTTGTACTACATTTTGCACTCTGTATATAGATTTCTTCTATTGTGTTTTTGACTTTGTTTACTGTGTAACTCTGTGTTGTTGTTTTTTGTCGCACTGCTTTGCTTTGTCTTGGCCAGGTCGCAGTTGCAAATGAGAACTTGTTCTCAACTGACTTACCTGGTTAAATAAAGGTGAAATAAAAATAAAATAAAAAAAAGTCAGCGTCATAACAAGTTCCCTTCAACGTATTCAAAATAAAAACAATGTATTTGAATTATTATTTCAACATGTTTCAAATCCAAAGAAAACAACCAGAAACCAATTAGGATGGCTGCCATTCAAGAATTCAAGTTAGCACAGCCTGGCAAACGATCCCAACCACAGTTAAGCTTGTGAATTAAACCAGAGGAGAGGGAATGAGTTTAACAATGTAAACTGGGATGGGTTGGTGCCTGCATTTTGCTTGGCTGTTACCTAGCACCACACCAGAATTGTCCAGTGGTTCACTAAATCAAAGATCTCCTTATTACAGTCATTACAGCAGAGACTGAAAGATGAAATCAGTCACCTCTAAGGAGTGGGATTGCAACATTTCCCAAAAGTCCCTGGTTTTCAAGAAATCCCGGTTGGAAGATTCCAGGAATAAGGAGAGTGAATAAGCAGGAAACCTGGGAATTCTCCAACTGGGATTCCTGGAAAACTTGGGATTTTTAGGAAAGTTACTGTAATTTTGGAACCCTATAGCAGATACTGAAAGACAAAATCAGTAGTCTCTCAGGAAAGTAACCTCTCAGCCAGGAAGGAGGACAATTTGGTCTCTGAGTACTTTTAAAGGGGCAATGTGCAATTGGTACATCCATTTTGGGACTTTAATTAATGATATATAGCCATTTTATTTTGGAGAATATACAGTTGAAGTCGGACGTTTACATACACTTAGGTTGAAGTGATTAAAACTCATTTTTCAACCACTCCACAGATTTCATGTTAACAAACTATAGTTTTGGCAAGTCTGTTAGGACATCTACTTTGTGCATGACACAAGTAATTCCTCCAACAATTGTTTTCAGACAGATTATTTCACTTATAATCCACTATATCACAATTCCAGTGGGTAAGAAGTTTACATACACTAAATTGACTGTGCCTTTAAACAGCTTGGAAAATTCCAGAAAATGATGACATGGCTTTAGAAGCGTCTGAAAGGCTAATTGACATCATTTGAGTCAATTGGAGGTGTACCTGTGGATGTATTTCAAGTCCTACCTTCAAACTCAGTGCCTCTTTGCTCGACATCATGGGAAAATCTAAAGAAATCAGCCAAGACCTCATAAACAAAAGTTGTAGACCTCCACAAGTCTGGTTCATCCTTGGGAGCAATTTCCAAATGCCTGAAGGTACCACGTTCATCTGTACAAACAATAGTACGCAAGTATAAACACCATGGAAGCATGCAGCCGTTATACCGCTCAGGAAGGAGACGCGTTCTGTCTCCTAGAGATGAACATACTTTGGTGCGAAAAGTGCAAATCAATCCCAGAACAACACCAAAGGACCTTCTGAAGATGCTGGAGGAAAAAGGTACAAAATTATCTATATCCACAGTAAAACAAGCCCTATATCGACATGACCTGAAAGGCCGCTCAGCAAGGAAGAAGCCACTGCTCCAAAACCGCCATAAAAAAGCCAGACTACGGTTTGCAACTGCACATGGGGACAAAGATCGTACTTTTTGGAGAAATGTCCTTTGGTCTCATGAAACATAAATAGAACTGTTGGCCATAATGACCATCTTTATGTTTGGAGGAAAAAGGCGGAGGCTTGCAAGCCGAAGAACACCATCCCAACCGTGAAGCACAGGGGTGGCAGCATCATGTTGTGGGGGTGCTTTGCTGCAGGAGGGGCTGGTGCACTTCACAAAATAGATGGCATCATGAGGAAGGACAATTATGTGGCTATATTGAAGCAACATCTCAAGACATCATTCAGGAAGTTAAAGCTTGGTCGCAAATGGGTCTTCCAAATGGACAATGACCACAAGCATACTTCCAAAGTTGTGGCAAAATGGCTTAAGGACAACAAAGTCAAGGTATTGGAGTGGCCATCACAAAGCCCTGACCTCAATCCTATAGAAAATTAGTGGTCAGAACTGAAAAAGTGTGTGCGAGCAAGGAGGCCTACAAACCTGACTCAGTTACACCAGTTCTGTCAGGAGGAATGGGCCAAAATTCACCCAACTTATTGTGGGAAGCTTGTGGAAGGCTACCCGAAACGTTTGACCCAAGTTAAACAATTTAAAGGCAATGCTACCAAATACTAATTGAGTGTATGTAAACTTCTGACCCACTGGGAATGTGATGAATGAAATAAAAGCTGAAATAAACCATTCTCTCTACTATTATTCTGACATTTCACATTCTTAAAATAAAGTGGTGATCCTAACTGGCCTAAAACAGGGATCTTTACTAGGATTAAATGTCAGGAATTGTGAAAAACTGAGTTCAAATGTATTTGGCTAAGGTGTATGTAAACTTCCGACTTCAACTGTAACTGTAAAAGCTGCAGATTTCCCCTTTAAGGAGTGACGTTGGAGTTGATTTTACACTGCAGCCACAAATGGCTTCAAAGTAATTATAGTACATTAATAGCTCAAATCATAATGTAATCTTAATTGTAATTGTAACAACAACAACTACTGCATACCTTCTACCAGTCTGTGCCATCTTTTTTGCAGTGGTGTGCTGGTGAGCCAACATTAAAGCCGGTGATGCTTCTCGGGTAAATAAGCTGATCAGGAAGGCTAGCTCTGTCCTGGGGATGAGCCTTGACACTCTAGAGGAGGTGGCGGAGAGACGGATCCTGGCCAAACTGCTGGCCATCATGGACAACGTCACACACCCTCTGCATGCCATGGTTGTGACGCAGAGGAGCACTTTCAGTCACAGACTGATCCCACCACGGTGTGCCAGAGAGCGCTACTGGAGGTCCTTCCTGCCGGCGGCTATTAGACTATATAATGCCTCACCGGGGTGCCGTGCCGTCGGCAACATATATCTGGAACTGTTGGGGTGCTAGGCCCTAGTTTAACAATTATGCATCCATCCGTGAGTAACTCTGGTCCGTAATCATTCACTCAGGACCTATTTATTCATGCAGGTCTGTATATACATACTCATGTACAGTTGTTATATCATATCATGTGCAATATTGCAAGTAATTCTTGGACCTAACTTACGTAGTCATTCACTCAGGAATGCATATTAGTATCCTGTCAGTTGCACCTTTTCTCATTTCTTTTAGTATATCGAATGTGCAATACGTGCAGTTATCTGTAATTCAACCCTGCATATTAAAGACTGTATTTTAAGGGAATTACTATTATTACCCCAAATTATATCATACACACATTTAGCTATTTAAGTTTCTCTTCCTGTCATTTACCTGTACAGTTTATGTAACCATGCAAGTATTCACTTATCTGTAAATATAACTGTATATTTACCTGTACAGCTAATTTAACCAGGCAAAATATTCACTTACCTGTTCATTTGGCCAGTCTGTCTATTAAGTAAACTATTATTACCCTCGCTCATATCATATGCATTTTTAGCTACTGAAGTATTTCTCTGCCATCGACCTGTATAGTATAGTTAACCATCCAACATCCACCAATGTATAGTGTACATATTCAGCCAACCACCCATACTATGCAATGTCTTTTTATAGCTTTTTTTGCACTCCAGATATCTTGTATTTCTATACTTTTTCATACCGCCGCTCTATTTATCATGTATCGTGTATCTGTCTTTTGTGTACCTTCGTTGTGGCATTTTGCACCTGCCCTGTGTTTTGTTGTAGCTGCTTGACAAAGAAATGTCCCCCTCGGGGATCAATAAAGTACCTACCTATCTATCTATCTATCTATCTATCTATCTATCTATCTATCTATCTATCTATCTATCTATCTATCTATCTATCTATCTATCTATCTATCTATCTATCTATCTATCTATCTATCTATCTATCTATCTATCTATCTATCTATCTATCTATCTATCTATCTATCTATCTATCTATCTATCTATAACAACGGTGGTGGGGGCGGCCAGTGGCGCTGTTTTCCCCTACTGCGGATTCCATCTTTAAGGTCCAGTGAATTTACTTTCTACCAGTTGTGACACAAGACTATGGTAGCCTGCTAAGCTAAAGCATAGACATCAGCTCAGGGAGCTACCACAAGTCTTCAGGTCTCAGGCAAGGTTACAAGCTCACCAAACTGCCTCCGCTACACAGACTCACCCTTACTCATCAGAATAACACTACATGGATATTTTGTGATCTGCTGCTTCTCATTCTGTGTCACTGGTTTTGCTCAGCACAGCAGTTGATGTTGAAGCTGTGCCTCAGGCCACAGTACATGTGTTAGCAACAACTGCCTGTGTGCAAACAGTAAGTCTGATGTGTCAGGGCAGTCACCCCATGTCAAGTCCAACACATGGGAGAGATCACTATAAAACCCTGTTGGAGGAGAGAAGCGTTTATGTCTGGAGAATTGCTGCACCAGCAAAAAGGTAACAGTCACATGTTCTGTCAACATATTTTTCTTCCGTTGTTGAAACACTGTCATGTTCTCTTTTATGCAAAGTTACCAAATGTTGTTTGTATGGTCCAAGTTGATATTTAAATGATTGGGTGAAGTTGAAATTTAGAAAATGTTTTGATTAGAATGGTAATGTAGTCAAAACTGTTTTGTAACACTGGAAGACATTATGCCTTCAAACTATTTATTGTCTTTCCTTACAATTGTGAATTTGGATGTATACACAGCCTTTTATTGAATTACTTCTAATTACTACAACAAACAAAGCTTTCTGAGAGACATTTATTTCATCAGATTGACCAAACATCTTATTTCCATTCTCCCACTACTCAACTGTATTACCAGCAGTAAGACCAGGGGGCACAGCTGCTGTCAGAATCCCATTTATTTCAAGATCACTTGGAGTGAAAAATTGGTGGTAAATCTCCACAGATGTACTGACATCTCTGTCATGATTACAAGTGTGAGAGGGGCTCTCTGCGGTCTGGTAGAGTCGGTGGAGCTTGAGGGAGATGACATGCGAGTGAGAGGCAGGGAGATTTACAGGCCCTGCAGGGTAGAGCTGAGCCAACTCTACCTGGAGGAAGCCTCTGGCACTGACAGGCTCCTGGCTGGGGCTCCTGGAGGCTAACCAAGCACTAGAACACAGAGAAAACAACATGGAGAACACTCAGTATGATTTAAACAATTTGCCTGTGAGTGGTAAGATAAGAAGTTTGGAAACAGTGGTGTGTTATTGAATGTGTAATATGGATGTAAGTTGACCTCCGATAGGTAACACCTCTGGTCTGTTTCTACTTAAGTCTTAGAAGTAGTAGTCTTATTTGTAACAGAAATTGTTATACAAAGTATTCACTGAGGTAATGTTTCTGATTCACCACATCAATTTAAATATTTTTGCAAAACAGGAAATATTTTCAGACCTGCTAGAGAACATTTGTGGGTTTCGCAATATGAGAAAGTGATATTTTCCTCACCTAAGTGTTTCCAGCACATATTTAGGTGGGTATAAATCATCTGCTGTTTCTCTGAATCGTTCCCTTACCAGAACACATAGCCCCTCAGTGGCTTACCATCTGAACATAAGTGCTCAGTGACCTCAATGTTTTTACTGGGATTGTTTTATTTGATAGAAATCAATCACTCAGGTATTTTTCAATAATATAGGTTCAATAGTTAAAGAATTCTGCTCTGGAACGTATTTTTTGGTAAAGCCTTAGTTTGAAATCAAGGTAGAATAAAAGCCAGACCTACCTCTACTGTTGGCTTCATCGGTACCATTGAGTCTACCATTGACATTCTCCATACTGTCCAAGTCCTGCTGTTCTCCGGCTGTGTCCAACACTCCATTCACTACACCCCTACAACTATCCCTACGTGGGGCCTGATCCGTGGCTGTGCCTGTGACCTCTTGGCTGTGAATATCTCTATCTCTACTGTCTAGACTGGTATTCTCATCATTTTCACCTCTATTGACTTTAGTCCCTTGCTCTCCGGGCACACAGGCAGTACCCTGGCAGCCCACTATCATCCTCTCTTCACTGTTGAGATCAAGGAGCACTCTGCTGGTTCTCTGAGTCCCTCTATCCAGCTCCTCGCTCCCATTGGTTGGATCCTGCCTGATGGTTGTCTGCATGCTGCCCACATGGTCTGGGTTTATGGTTTTCCTGCCTGGAGGTTGTTTGTATTTTCCCACCTCACTTGGAGGAGGACTGTCAGTCTCGTCGCTGCTACTGTCGTCTGTCACTGTATTGGGGATTAAGAGGCAGTTAGAACTGTCAACTGATTTCCACATTATGAATTTACTCTTTGTGTGGAAGTCTCTGGATATGAATGTGGTTTAATACATTTTTATTCTAAGTATGTAATTCTATGTTTGTTTAAATACACTGTTGGCCAAGGACTTAATCAAGTAGATTCTGACATATCTTGAATGTCAGTAGAGGGTTTGGCAGTTACTACAGTTACTACATCCATGACCACATCATTTGTTTGTCACTGTTGCTGTCCTACAACAAGACAAGCCCAGGTGATGTCATTTTAAGTGTCTTAAAAAGTATTAGTTACATGCCTATGGGATGCAATTATACTACGGTGGAATTCTTACCAGCAGCATTATAATCCTGTGCTACCTTCTGCATTTTTGTTTGGAGTGAAAAACAGCGACACTACATCAATTATCTAGCTATCATTTCTTTACATTACATTTATGTAAAACATGACATACCAGTTTCTGTAATCTTTGTCTTTGATCCCGGATAGACATCATCCTCTAGAGAGAGAGAGAGATAGAGAGAGAGAGAGAGAGAGAGAGAGAGAGAGAGAGAGAGAGAGAGAGAGAGAGAGAGAGAGAGAGAGAGAGAGAGAGAGAGAGAGAGAGAGAGAGAGAGTATTGAAACATTATTTTCAAACCATATTCCACACACCTGTAAGATCATCAGAGTTGAAATTCTCTTTGGATCTGGCATCTGAGTCTACAATATCTGATGCATGATCAGATAAGGATCAATTACACACAAAAATACATGATCACCACATATCAATAACACTAACTACTGACTATTGATAACTTCCCAGCTCAACCTTCCCCACCCTAACCTTGCATAGTAATGATACATGTAATGTAAGACATTTATTTAATTTCAAACCTACCTGCAGAGTTCTCTGTTGGTCTTAAAGGACATGGATGTGCTGTTGGACACAGTAATAAATTAAGGCAACATGGCAATAACAGATGCTTTAGAAACATTTCCCTCAAACATCAAAATGTGTTTTCACTAACCTGGGGTTGTATCTGGTTCACCAAAGGTATTCTCAGGACCTGGGGAAAGTAGAAAAGAACGACAGCGGATTGAGTTCATGATTTTAATGAGGAGAGATAAAATAATATCTATAAAGTATGAAGAACAGACCTTTGATTTCTCCTGAAGAGGTGCTTTGAGTTTGGGGAGCAACGTCAAGGGCACCTGTAACAACATCTGAAAATGAGGTACCTTGCCAACATTATTAGAATCTCACCACCTGTGATAATTCTTTGAAAATGTAATTTCTCCATCATGACTAACAACTGTTTGGGTCTCATCAACACAATTAAATAAACAGGTAAATTAGGATGTAGCCAACCATCTCACCATTCAAAAAGCTTAACACATCCTCACTTCTGTCTGAAAAGGAAACAGTAATATTATTAATTTATTGAATCTCCATAATCTCAATAATATACTGGCATATACTGTATCACACTTCTTCACCACAGCAATAAAAGCAAGGTCATTGTTTTTGGCTAGCGTATGACACACTGAACAAATCACTGGAAAAGCTTACTCAAGCAAATTGATATATGCTGCTATATGATCCTTGTTTAGTGTAAATCAGGCTTACCTTTCATTGG
Organism: Thymallus thymallus; assembly: GCA_023634145.1. Lineage (NCBI taxonomy): Eukaryota > Metazoa > Chordata > Actinopteri > Salmoniformes > Salmonidae > Thymallus > Thymallus thymallus. Next base: position 8,754,619 of record CM042416.1, on the reverse strand, counting down.
TACCATGAACACAACAGCCACTAGTGCCATAACTGACAGAGAACACAGGGATCTACGAGAAAAATAAAGAGCATTGGCCTTTTCAGTTGAATGCGTTCAGTTGTACAATTGACTAGGTATCCCCTTTTATCTCCCCTTCCCTTTTATCAAGACAATGGTTGTATTGTGTTAAATCTAATGCAGTACATTTGTAAGACTAAGTCAATACAATGGACAAAATGTCAATAAAATGTTACATTACCTAAATGTTACATTTTTATAAAGAATATATAAATCAAAGATGCCATAATATAATCAAAATTTGACTTACAGCTTCATTGTGGGTCGAAGTCATCACATGAGTCCACTATGCTAAAAGTCCCATCAGAGGTTTTATACCTGTCCTTCAAGCTTATTGGCCGGAACCACAGAGACAATAGACACAGACCTACTTTTATGAGATATAAAGGGGGCTGTGTCAGGTTTCTCTGCAGGAAACAGTGCATGACCGCGGGAATGTTTTAAGATTGAGGAATCAGATGAGTATTTAAACAAAAAGGTTTACCGTTTCCAAAAGACTAACTATAGTATCAGTCGACAAACAACTGACTGACTTAGAAGACAAAGACTCCCAAGATGTGACTGTCCATTCAAGAGATGTACAAAACAAAGACCTTCTCTTTCTAGTCTATGTTGATTATAGGTGACTGGTTCCTGTGGTCACTGATGCAAACAAAACATGCCTCTGGCATTTCCCTGTCATTGTTACAGCAATTTACAAGAGGGTAGGCCTACACAATGAGGGGATTAATTGATACCGCACTCTGAAAGCGTAGCATAGGCATATACACTGAGTGTACAAAACATGAATTTGACATAGACTAAGCAGGTGAATCCAGGTGAAAGCTATGATCCCTTATTGATGTCACCTGTTAAATCCAGTTAAATCTGTGTAGATGAAGGGAAGGATAAAGGTTAAAGATTTTAAACCCTTGAGACAATTGAGAAATGGATTGTGCATGTGTGCCATTCAGACGGTGAATGGTCAAGACAAAATAGGTACCGGTTTGAGTGTGTCAAGAACTGCAGCGCTGCTGGGTTTTTCACACTCAACAGTTTCCTATGTGTATCAAGAATGGTCCACCACCCAAAGGACATCCAGCCATCTTGACACAACTGTGGAAAGCATTGGAGTCAACATGGGCCAACATCCTGTGGAACGCTTTCGACACCGTGTAGAGTGCATGCCCCGACGAATTGAAGCTGTTCTGAGGGCAAAAGGGAGTAACTCAATATTAGAAAGGTGTTCCTAATGTTTTGTACACTCAGTGTACATATGTTGTCCCTTAGCCATACTGACTAAAGAGAATGTGTTTTAATTCTGTATTCAATATTTTTCTCTTTTAAAAGGCATTCTTCTTTGGTCGTTCAGAACAGCACCGTTTAATTGAACGTATTGGGACAAATCATTCACTAAACCTTAAACCTCAACTAAATATTGTAATGAATAGTGTGGCAATTGAGCAAGTTGAAGTGGCTAGACTGTTTGGTGTAACCCTAGATTGTAAACTGACATGGTCAAAACATATTGATGCAACAGTTTTTAAGCTGGGGAGAGGTATGTCCGTGATAAGTGTTGCTAAGCTTTCTTGACATCACAATCAACCAAACAAGTCCGAAAGCCCCTACAGATGTAGGATCTTAATTTGATCACCCTGTTGCAGGAGAACCTTTGTTATTTCCACTTTGAAATTCAGACTAGTGTGTGTGTGTGAGTGGTTCAAAAGCTTAAGAAGAATGTATCAACCCCTACAAAAATGTCCATTAATTATAATAATAACAATTCACATTTTCTGTTGCTGCAGGATTAATTTCCTGCTGTAGCAAACGGCCTCAAATTAAGATCCCACATCTGTGGTTTTATCACATCTGGACTACTGCCGAGTTATGTGATCAAGTGCTGCAAAGACGGACATGGGCAATTGGCCCAAAACAGAGCAGCACGGCTGGCCCTTAAATGTACACTGTGGGCTAATATCAAGAACATGCATGTCAATCTCTCCTGGCTCAAAGTAGATGAGAGATTGTCTGCATCACTACTTGTTTTTGTGAGAGGTATTGATGTGCTGAAAGCACCAAACTGTTGTGATGTATGGTTTTGTTCCTGTTTGGACCTCAGTAAGACTAGGCGCTGCCTTGGCAACAGCTAATGGGTTTCCTAATAATATACTAATACAAATATTTTGGAGTTATGCATCATAGTTAGATGTCCATGGGTCCGGAACAACATAAATACCTTGGGTGCATTCACTTCGATTAAACCGTTTCTAGGTAGCGTGAGGGTTTGTACTAAATAACACGTTTCCTCTAAGGAGGAAGTACAACCATAGTCAATCAGTCAATAATATAATAATAACTTTAGTAGAAATATTCATTTTTAACTTAAAATCTGTATATACTATGCGATTAGATAGGTTCAGAATGTATGTGAAACATCACAGCACAGTTGAAAAATTTATGGAAATCATAAGAGATGGGTTGGATGGACTGAGAGTAGCTGAGGGGTTTAAAAGCTCATGTTCTATAATAATTATGACTGAAAACACGATGTATAATGTATAAGTACTATCTATATATATATATACACGATGTATAATGTATAAGCACTATCTATCTATCTATCTATATATATATATATATATATATATATATATGTAATGTAAATAAAAATATCAAATTACTATATTATTGCTATGTAACTACTGTATTAAATAATAATGTGTTCTTAACTGACTTGCCTAGTTAAATAAAGGTTAAATAAAATAAAAAATAAAAATAAAATGTCAAATGTGTGTTGGATTAACATGTAACAACAAAAGAAAAAGCAGTAAAAACAAGGTTCGTTTGTCCTCCTCCGAAGATGGTGGATGGGCTCTAATAAATAAGATGTGGACGTGTAAGCACATACTCCACCCCCTATCTAATGTTGAAACTTCTGGCATGAGGTTCTCACATTTAACCACTAGGTGTCAGTAAAGGTTTTAGTCTCATGTTTTCTCTCTCCCATTTTAAAAACAAAGAAAGCACAGCGCCCCTCAGAGGAATGGAGGTGCACATTGCCGCTAAACAAGCATCGCCATATTGATGTCCCAACAACGTTGAGAGGTAATACACATTACCTTATTTAGCTACGTAAAAGGGGCATTGTTTTGAGTGAACGTTGTATGTTATTGCATATAAGAGAAATACTCTTAAAGCATACATAAGTCTGTTTAGCTTTACTACCATTAGCTAATAAGGTAGCCCACAGAATGTTAGCTAAGGCGTTGTCAGCCAGTTGCCTCGTTAACGCTATGCACTCCCATGTCACTTTTTTGCTTATGAAAACAAATATTATTTTGTAGTTAGAAATCTTCAACGTATGTACTTCAGATAATACTATTTACTAACATGTATAGATGAATGCCTGCCCAGCAATTAATGTTTCGTGTATATAACATATAACTATAGCTAACATTTGCTTGTTAGTCAGTTAGTTAGCCAGCCTAGTAGTCCCATCCGGCTTTTGATGTGGTGCAGTTCAACATGGAAGCAGCTAGCGCGAGCTAGTAGGCTACCTGTGCAGGCCAAGGCTCGTGCGTGTGTGACTGTCGCGAGGGAGTTTCACCAAAGATAATTAAACCGTGGGGGTCCCAGCCGGACAGTGTTTATCATAATGTTTTTATTTTTTTATTTAACCTTTATTTAACTAGGCAAGTCAGTTAAGAACAAATTCTTATGTACAATGACGGCCTACACCGGACAACGCTGGGCCAATTGTGTGCCGCCCTATGGGACTCGCAATCACTGCCGGTTGTGATAGTCTGGATTCGAACCAGGTTGTCTGTAGTGACACCTCTAGCACTGAGATGCTGTGTCTTAGACCACTGCGCCACTTGGGAGCCCATCATGCAGTTAATTATTTTCAGCATTGTTGCTGCACAATACCATAGAAATAAAGATCGTGAGCAGTGACAGGTTTTTGAGTGAAGTCGGCGAGGTTGAGTTGAGACTCTCTGGACAGGTATTGTACTAAATTAATCACATGTATGTCTTCCAACAGAGCATATGACAGTGGGAATCCTAGTGATGACTCTACTGAGCCCAGTGCCCCCTGATTAGATTGGTTGGATGTCCTCCTTAACAACTACAACAATCAGGTTTGTTGATTTTAGATAGCTATTGTCTTTAACCAGTATAACTTTGACCAGTATAGTGCCGGTTTCCTGAACACAGATTAAGCTTAGTCCTGTACTTAACCTATTTCAGTGGATCTTTTCCATAGAGCATGCTTTTTAATCCAGGACTGGTTTTAATCTGTGTCTGGGGAAACCTGCCCATATTGTAATGGCTACCTGACCAAAATATATAGCTAGCCAACTAACATCTTCTTGTGTGTGTGTTATCCTGCAGGCTCTCTACCAAACCAACGTAGCATCAGCTCTGCAGCGACCCCACCTGTTACCTGCAGCTTGGAGGAAACCTCCAAGGTACCATTCACACTGTGATCAATCATTCACACTGTGATCAATCATTCACACGGTGATCAATCACACTGTCATATAGGCCTACTGTGCCAAATCAAGTGAGACAGCAGTCAAATACCTGATGCCAACAGTATGCCAAACAGAAGCATTAGTCTACATTACTTTGAATCAGTCACATAATTCTCCATCTATGCTTATAGATATTTCTTATATATGGATCTGCCTTGATATCATGTTTATGTTTTTATTAGAATAGATTTTTCTATTTTCTATGTCCCAGGTGATCCAGAGAACATCCTGTGTATAATATGTCCGGCTCTGTCCCAAGCCGCTCTCGTGTTTACCCCGATGTAAACACACAGAGGCCTCGGGAGTACTGGGACTATGAGTCCCATGTGGTGGAATGGGGGTACGTAGTGTGGTTCAAAAGCTAAACACATTGTTTTCTGTTGCATGTTCTAGTATGTGTGTTAGATTCTGGTTGGTGTTACCTAGATTAAATTGTCAAGACATCACATTGCTTGCCACTTCTCTGACTATGTAGGAACCAAGATGACTACCAGCTGGTGCGCAAACTAGGACGAGGCAAATACAGTGAGGTGTTTGAAGCCATAAATATCACCAACAATGAAAAGGTTGTTGTCAAAATACTCAAGGTTGGTACCATATTAATTTAGTTGAATGTAGTATTGGCATCTTATCCCCTAATCCAAATTCCAAAGAGACGTACTGTATGAAGTCGTGGTGGTATTTTGTTATGTTTGTCCATAGCCTGTCAAAAAGAAGAAAATCAAGAGAGAAATCAAGATTCTGGAGAACTTGAGAGGCGGTCCCAACATCATCTCACTGTTAGACATCGTCAAGGATCCTGTGGTGAGTAGAGCTCATGATCCTCTTTTATCTTAGTCTGTCATTGATCACATCCTAGTAAATCATAACACAACCACATGCCCATTTTATTTGTGCCTTTTTTACAATGACTGTTGCGCAATCACTAAGCGGAAACAATGTGGTTCATATTCAGCTACCCCATCTAGAGTTTCCCCTAGGATTTGTTTCAACAGTGGGTGAGGGGGCGTGGCCAATGGCCACGTTTTAGAGGCCCTCTTTTTGGCCGCTGAGATAAAATGTTGCTGTTTTAAAGCTAATTTCCTACAATTCTACGCATTTTGCCATGGGGTAGAGAGACAATTATATAGTTTTTAAGATAGTTTCCTGCAATTATACACATTTTGTCATAGGGCTGAGAGAACAGTTGCCTTTTCAAAGCAAATTTCCTGCAATTCAACACATTTTGGGAAGGTATGAAGGGCTGAGAGAAAGTGTGACATTTAAAGCTAATTTCCTGCAATCCTACACATTTTGCCATGGCTTATTCCTTGTTCTTATGAGTGACTCAAAAATTACAACAAAATCAATGCCATCTTTTAAATGTTAGATTCTCCCTGACTGTCTAGTTTTTATTTTAGTGATTGCTAGTTCTCAAAGATGATCTTATTTAAAAATATATTGCTCCATTATATTTTCTACATGCTTTATATCTGGTTTTAGTCATTTTACCATCCCAAAATGTAAATTTAAAATAAATTGTGGCAGTGGTGGTGGGCCTCTGCTAAATGCATATAGGGGAAACACTGCCATCCTTGCCACCCCTCTAAAGAGTGTGTGTCTAGTCTAGTCCAGTTGAGTGATTGATTGTAGTCTAAATCCACATGCCTCTGCTTGTTTGTCTTCTCAGTCTCGAACTCCTGCGCTGGTTTTTGAGCATGTAAACAACACCGATTTCAAGGTGAGAGACTTAACATTGTTTTTCTCGTCTGTACAGAATTCAAATTAACGTTACATTCTGAACCAATGTCCAGCCATCTCATTTTTTTTTCTTCAGCAACTGTATCAAACTTTATCGGACTTCGACATACGGTTCTACATGTTTGAAATCTTAAAGGTAAGGAATGGTTTAAAAAAACAAATAAAGCAACACGGCACAACGCCTCTCCCCCATGTGACCTACTTGTTGTGTGTATGTACTGACATGTATGTGGAACTGATAGATACACACACGACATGTTAATGTTTTTAAATGTTCACTACCGTTCAAAAGTTTGGGGTCACATAGAAATGTCCTTGTTTTCCATGAAAACATACATTAAATTAGTTGCAAAATGAATATGAAATATAGTCAAGACGTTGTCAAGGTTATAAATAATGATTTTTAATTTAAATAATTGTGTCCTTCAAACTTTGCTTCCGTCAAAGAATCCTCCATTTGCAGCAATTACAGCCTTGCAGACTTTTGGCATTCTAGTTGTCAATTTGTTGAGGTCATCTGAAGAGATTTCACCCCATGCTTCCTGAATCACCTCCCACAAGTTGGGTGGCTTGATGAGCACTTCTTACATACCATATGGTCAAGCTGCTCCAACAACAGCTCAATAGGGTTGAAATCCGGTGACTGTGCTGGCCACTCCATTATAGACAAGAGTACCTGCTAACTGCTTCTTCCCTAAATAGTTCTTGCAATTAAGCACTGTCCACAGGGTATGGCATGTTGTTGCAAAATGGAGTGATAGCCTTCCTTCTTCAAGATCCCTTTTACCCTGTACAAATCTCCCACTTTACCACCAGCAAAGCACCCCAGACCATCACATTGCCTCCACCATGCTTGACAGATGGCGTCAAGCACTCCTCAGCATCTTTTCATTTGGTCTGCATCTCACAAATGTTCTTCTTTGTGATCTGAACACCTCAAAGTTAGATTCGTCTGTCCATAACACTTTTCCAATCTTCCTCTGTCCAGTGTCTGTGTTCTTTTGCCCATCTTAATCTTTTCTTCTTATTGGTCAGTCTGAGAAAATGGCTTTTTCTTTGCAACTCTGCCTAGAAGGCCAGCATCCCGGAGTCGACTCTTCCCTGTTGACTTTGAGACTGGTGTTTTGCGGGTACTATTTAATGAAGCTGCCAGTTGAGGACTTGTGAGGCGTCTGTTTCTCAAACTAGACACTATTGTACTTGTCCTCTTGCTCATTTGTGCACCGGGGCCTCCCACTCCTCTTTCTATTCTGGTTAGAGACTGTTTGCGCTGTTCTGTGAAGGGAGTAGTACACAGCGTTGTATGAGATCTTCAGTTTCTTTGGTAATTTCTTGCATGGAATAGCCTTCATTTCTCAGAACAAGAATAGACTGACGAGTTTCAGAAGAAAGTTATTTGTTCCTGGCCATTTTGAGCCTGTAATCGAACCCACAAATGCTGATGCTCCAGATACGCAACTAGTCTAAAGAAGGACAGTTTTATTGCTTCTTTAATCAGCACAACAGTTTTCAACTATGCTAACATAATTGCAAATTGGTTTTCTAATGATCAATTAGCCTTTTAAAACAATTTTTATTGGCCAGTCTGAGTAATGGCTTTTGCTTTGCAACTCTGCCTAGAAGGCCAGCATCCCGGAGTGGCCTCTTCACTGTTGACGTTGAGACTGGTGTTTTGCGGGTACTATTTAATGAAGCCGGTTGAGGACTTGTGAGGCGTCTGTTTCTCAAACTAGACACTCTAATGTACTTGTCCTCTTGCTCAGTTGTGCACTGGGGCCTCCCACTCCTCTTTCTATTCTGGTTAGAGTCAGTTTGCGCTGTTCTGTGAAGGGAGTAGTACACAGCGTTGTACGAGATCTTCAGTTTCTTGGAGATTTCTCTCATGGAATAGCCTTCATTTCTCAGAACAAGAATAGACTGACGAGTTTTGAGCCTGTAATCGAACCCACAAATGCTGATGCTCCAGATACTCAACTAGTCTAAAGAAGGCCCGTTTTATTGCTTCTTTAATCAGCACAACAGTTTTCAGCTGTGGTAACATAATTGCAAAAGGATTTTCTAATGATCAATTAGCCTTTTAAAATGATAAACTTGGATTAGCTAACACAACGTGCCATTGGAACACAGGAGTGATGGTTGCTGATAATGGGCCTCTGTACGCCTATGTACAGTTGAAGTCGGAAGTTTACATGCACCTTAGCCAAATACATTTAAACTCAGTTTTTCACAATTCCTGACATTTAATCCTAGTAAAAAGTCCCTGTCTTAGGTCAGTTAAGATCACCACTTTATTTTAAGAATGACAGAGTAATAGTAAGGGGAGAGTGATTTATTCCAGCTTTTATTTCTTTCATCACATTCCCAGTCTGTCAGACGTTTACATACTCAATTAGTATTTGGTAGTATTGCCTTTACATTGTTTGACTTGGGTCAAACGTTTCGGGTAGCCTTCCACATGCTTCCCACAATAAATTGGGTGAATTTTGGCCCATTCCTCCTAACAGAACTGGTGTAACTGAGTCAGGTTTGTAGGCCTCCTTGCTCGCACACACTTTTTCAGTTCTGCCCACAAATTTTCTATAGGATTGAGGTCAGGGCTTTGTTGATTTTGTTGTCCTTAAGCCATTTTGCCACAACTTTGGAAGTATGCTTGGGGTCATTGTCCATTTGGAAGACCCATTTGCGACCAAGCTTAAACTTCCTGACTGATGTCTTGATGTTGCTTCAATATAGCCACATCATTTTCCTTCCTCATGATGCCATCAATTTTGTGAAGTGCACCAGTCCCTCCTGCAGCAAAGCACCCACACAACATGATGCTTCCACCCCCGTGCTTCACGGTTGGGATGGTGTTCTTCGGCTTGCAAGCCTTCCCCTTTTTCCTCCAAACATAACGATGGTCATTATGGCCAAACAGTTCTATTTTTGTTTCATCAGACCAAAGGACATTTCTCCAAAAAGTATGATCTTTGTCCCCATGTTCAGTTGAAAACCGTAGTCTGGCTTTTTTATGGCAGTTTTGGAGCAGTGGCTTCTTCCTTACTGAGCAGCCTATCAGGTTATGTCGATATAGGACTCGTTTTACTGTGGATATAGATACTTTTTACCTGTTTCCTCCAGCATCTTCACAAGGTCCTTTGCTGCTGTTCTGGGATTGATTTGCACTTTTCGCACCAAAGTACGTTAATCTCTAAGAGACTGAACGCGTATGATGGCTGCGTGGTCCCATGGTGTTTATACTTGCGTACTATTGTTTGTACAGATGAACGTGGTACCTTCAGGCGTTTGGAAATTGCTCCCAAGGATGAACCAGACTTGTGGATTGTTTTACTGAATTTTGGCTGATTTCTTTAGATTTTCCCATGATGTCGATCAAAGAGGCACTGAGTTTGAAGGTAGGCCTTTAACTACATCTATAGGTACACCTCCAATTGACTCAAATGATGTCAATTAGCCTTTCAGAAGCTTCTAAAGCTATGACATAATTTTCTGGAATTTTCCAAGCTGTTCAAAGGCACAGTCAACTTAGTGTATGTAAACTTCTGACCCACTGGAATTGTAGTATAGTGAATTATAAGTTAAATAATCTGTCTGTAAACAATTGTTTGAAGAATTACTTGTCATGCACAAAGTAGATGTCCTAACCGACTTGCCAAAACTATAGTTTGTTAACATGAAATCTGTGGAGTGGTTGAAAAATTAGTTTTAATGACTAAAGTGTATGTAAACTTCCGACTTCAACTGTAGATATTCCATAAAAAAATCAGCCGTTTCCAGCTACAATAGTCATTTACAACATAAACAATGTCTACACTGTATTTCTGATAAATTTTGTTATTTTAATGGACTAAATAAATAGCTTTTCTTTCAAAAACAAGGACATTTCTAAGTGACCCCAAACTTTTGAATGGTAGTTTATGAAGGCTTGTGAAGTCTTTTGTCTGTAATGTGTTTTTCGTTATGTGCTGGACCCCAGTAAGACTAGCTGTCGCATCGGTTAATGGGGATCCTAATAAATCAAATCAAATCTCAGATGCCAATGATACATTTGGCATTTAGGCTACTGTTTGTTTAAACCATTATCTAATTGTTTCTTCTCAGGCCCTTGACTACTGTCACAGTATGGGGATCATGCACAGAGATGTCAAGCCACACAATGTGATGATTGATCATGAACACAGAAAGGTATGGATTCCCTCTCCCACTTTCATTCATTCTGTTACTATAGATTGTATCACTACCATAACTATCCACCCGACTTTGTTAGCGTTTTTGTTTCCTTTTGGTTGCTTATTATAAAGCATCTTTGAGTTTTAGAAAAGCTCTATATAAGACAGATGTATTAATAGTGTTTTTATCATAGAATTAGGAATTATGAACTCCAATCACAAGCAATAATGTTTGTTCTCTTGTAGCTCCGCCTGATCGACTGGGGCTTGGCAGAGTTCTACCACCCTAACCAGGAGTACAATGTGAGAGTGGCCTCACGCTACTTCAAAGGACCTGAGCTGCTGGTAGACTACCAGGTGAGACCACTCATTAGTCTGAGAAGACTAGTTATAAACATTAAACTATCTAGGCTAGGTCTAGTTGGCCACAAATCTGTATAGCATGTTGTTAATGTAGTTATAATAATGTAGTTATAAGCTGGTATAGTAATGGAGTCATTGTTTTAAGCATAACTCTCTCTCTCTGTCTTGCCTTCTCTATCCCCCTCTCCTTCTCTCCTTCTCTCTCTCTTTATTTCAGATGTATGATTACAGTTTAGACATGTGGAGTTTGGGCTGTATGTTGGCCAGCATGATCTTCAGGAAGGAGCCTTTCTTCCATGGACACGACAACTACGACCAGGTAGATTTGTCTCTCGTGGTGCTGATCACAATGTCTTGATATTGAATCCTGATGTTGGTCTACTACAACAGCACTGATTTTAACTATCAAGTTGATATCTTGTTGCTCTCTTAGTTCACTGCCAGTTGAATTGCAACTTTCTGTAGGATTACCAGTAAGTATTTTGGTTGAGTCTTTTGGTTTTTCTGAGTCTCTCATAGTGCTGATGAAACACCCTCCATGTCTTTACCCTGATGATGCTACAGTCTTTACAACAAGGCTGATCTCTGGCTCTCTTACTTGACTGCCAGTTGAATTCCAGATTTCTTTATATGCTTCGTAGGCCCTGGGCTTTTGGTTCAGTTTGTCTTCCCTCTAAAATGTTCTGTTTCTGTTTTACAGCTCGTACGGATTGCTAAGGTCCTCGGCACAGAGGACTTGTATGACTACATCGACAAGTACAACATTGAACTAGACCCACGGTTTAATGATATTCTGGGCAGGTGAGAATATCCAACATTTCATCGTCAGATTACTTCAACAGAACTGGGCTGCAGAATGTATTACTGAATGGTCCAAATACACAATGGGAATATCAATTTATACCTGACCCCTGCCCTGACTAATTCAGGTTATTAATGCCCAGTATATCGACCCATAGAAACAGAAAGAGTTGACTGGCGAAAGCCCCTCAGACCATGACACATTGACAGTGCGCTCATGGGTACAGTCAATATGGCCACTATTCCACACACAATGGAACGTTGACTTGAAGGAGATTCTCTTACTAGCTATTGATTTTCCTTTTTCCTTTTCCCCATTTTGTCTCCCCCCCCTTCTTTGTGAAGTGTGTTGTGAGAACTTTGTCAATCTACACTCTGAATAAATGTTGACTTGATTTTATGTATTTTCATGGTCTCTTCTCCAGACACTCCCGTAAGAGATGGGAGAGGTTTGTGCACAGTGAGAACCAGCACCTGGTCAGCACCGAGGCACTGGACTTCCTGGACAAGCTGCTGCGTTACGACCACAACGCCCGCCTCACTGCCCGGGAGGCCATGGAACACCCATACTTCTGTGAGTTTCCCCTCAGCCTCCACTCAGACTTCTAGATATAGGCCTGTTGCATAAGACACCAAACTGATAGTTGAAGTGCTAGAACCCTTGCTTGATCTTAAGATTATGGCGCTAAATCATGCCTCATTACAAACATTTTAAGTACGGTTCATATTCAGTGGATTCTCCAGTCCAGTGATGTCTCTTGCAGCCATTGAACACAATGGAGCAGAAGGCTTTTTAACATATATTTACAGTTTCTTCAGAGGAGTTCGTGACTACAGTATACATTTTAGTCATTTAGCAGATGCTCTTATCCAGAGCGACTTACAATTTTTGCCTTCATCTTAAGATAGCTTGGTGAGACCACAACATCACAATTGTATCAAGTACATTTTCCCTCAACAAAGTATTGGTGGTATGGCCAAGAGACCAGAGTTGCCGAAACAGCAGAGTGCTCGGGTTGGGATGTAGGGTTTGAGCATAGCCTGAAGGTAAGGCGGGGCAGTTCCCCTTGCTGCTCCATGGACAAGCACCAGGGTCTTGGAGATGATGCAAGCTTCGACTGGTAGCCAGTGGAGTGTGTGGAGGAGCGGGTGACATGGGAGATGATGGGAAGGTTGAACAGCAGGCAGGCTGCAGCGTTCTGGATTAGTTGCAGGGGGTTCGTTCCATGTCGTTTCAGCAAGCTATGACATCCACCATCTCGCATTGTTCAGAAATCATTTCTGTAGTTAGAAACAGATAAGATTACCATTCCTGTTGAAATGTGGTTTCTCAGTTGAATGAGCCGCCTTGAAGCCTGACTGGTTATGGTCAAGAAGATCGTTCTGAGAAAGATAACGTTACTGTGTTACGTTTTATTATTTCAATAAACTTTAGTTTATTTAGTAAATATTTTCTTAACTCTGTTTTCTTAAAGCTGCATTGTTGGTTAAGGGCTTGTAAGTAAGCATTTCACGGGAAGGTCAACACCTGTTGTAGTCTGCTCTGTTGTTCTAGACGTCGGAGAGGTTGAGTGTTGGTATCGTGGTTGGTGTTAATGAGTGTTGATTTAGAAGATGTCTAATTGTCTCCCTCTCTCTCTGGTGCCAGACCCCATTGTTAAAGATCAGGGAAGGGGCAGCACACCTGGAGGAATGGTTGCCAGCTCCACCCCAGTCAGCTCTTCGAGTATGATGGCAGGTAAGTCACCCAACACTGCATTCTGAGGCCCATAGGACTCTGGTCAATTTAGGGTATAGGGTGCCATTCGGGACTTATCGTCTGTGTCTCAACTCCCTGGAAAGATGTGCTGTTATCGTTAGTCTTTGAACATTGTACATTGATTGGTTTCCCAACACCACTGTTTTATGTGTGATCTATGGTGAGTACTCCTCCTGACCATAGATCACACTGGCCTCTGTAGGAGGCAGTGTACCGACTGTAGGAGGCAGTGTACCGACTGTAGGAGGCAGTGTACCGACTGTAGGAGGCAGTGTACCGACTGTAGGAGGCAGTGTACCGACTGTAGGAGGCAGTGTACCGACTGTAGGAGGCGTTGGTGAGAATAATGTGTCCACTATCTCTTCTAGGTATCACCTCCACAAAGCCACTGGCTAACATCGCTGGATCCCCTGTCATCTCTGCCCCCAACACTCCTGCCCCACAAGTCCCAGCGGCTGCCGGGGCACAGCCCTGAAACAACAACCACCTCCTCCTCCCAGAGGCCGCCGGGTCACAGCCCTGAAACAACCACCACCTCCTCCCAGAGGCCGCCGGGGCACAGACCTGAAACAACCACCACCTCCTCCCAGAGGCCGCCGGGGCACAGACCTGAAACAACCACCTCCTCCTCCCAGAGGCCGCCGGGGCACAGACCTGAAACAACCACCTCCTCCTCCCAGAGGCCGCCGGGGCACAGACCTGAAACAACCACCTCCTCCTCCCAGAGGCCGCCGGGGCACAGACCTGAAACAACCACCTCCTCCTCCCAGAGGCCGCCGGGGCACAGACCTGAAACCACCACCTCCTCCTCCCAGAGGCCGCCGGGGCACAGACCTGAAACCACCACCTCCTCCTCCTCCCAGAGGCCGCCGGGGCACAGCCCTGAAACCACCACCTCCTCCTCCTCCTCCTCCCAGAGGCCGCCAGGGGCACAGCCCTGAAACCACCTCCTCCTCCTCCTCCCAGAGGCCGCCGGGGGCACAGCCCTGAAACCACCTCCTCCTCCCAGAGGCCGCCGGGGGCACAGCCCTGAAACCACCTCCTCCTCCCAGAGGCCGCCGGGGCACAGCCCTGAAACCACCTCCTCCCAGAGGCCTCCGGGGCACAGACCTGAAACCTCCTCCTCCCAGAGGCAGCCGGGGCACAGCCCTGAAACCACCACCTCCTCCTCCTCCCAGAGGCCGCCGGGGCACAGCCCTGAAACCACCACTTCCTTGTGGGACCTCCTCACCTGTGTTTGTGTGGGCCTGTGGTTCGGTTCAGCCCACCCCGCTCTCTACTATGTGTTGGCCTGGCCCGTGGGTTTCCTTTTTATTACATTGAGAAGAATGACAGAGAAAAGATGTTGAAATTGCTTTTCACTGTTCAGTTATATTTTGAAATCTGGACTTGACTGAATTTGTCACACTTGTGTGGATGATTGAAAGTAGTCAATAACATGCATGGGGTGTTATTTCACAAAATGCCAATGGTCTAGGAATTCTAATACAATGTAGACATGATGAAGAAGACAATGGATAATACGATTTATTTTTTACGTCCCAAATATACAGTCTAGCTTGAAACAGTTTGTTTGTGGATTCCTGCGGTTTGCAATACGCTGAAACTGTAGACAACTTCACAAAACAAGACAGGATTCTCTCAAGTAGCCCCCACTTGGCAGTGATCGACGGTTGCGCGCACACTACTGTTCAGTGCAGGAGTTACCGGTGTTTTGGAGTTGTTAGAAGCTATCATACGTTAGTTGGCCATCTGTAGATTCTCCACAGTAACTGTCAGGTTGCACGCACCAAATGCTGACTGTCACAGGGTCAATATTTTGCCAATTTGGTGTTACTTTTACTTCTGTATACATGTGTGTTTGTTTTTTAATTCCGTCTCTTACACATTATTGTGACAATTTTGTAACTTTTTAGTTTTTATGTTGGGAGGAGTCTTATCACTTGCAAAACAAATCTACTTCATAAATAAAAGGAATATTCCTCTAGCATTGTGTTTGCCTTTCTTGCTGTGTAATGAACAGACAAATTGATGCTGTAGAAACCCTGGCAAGTACTGTATATACATGGTTAGATTGGTGTTGAAGTAACACAGACAGTCTAAACCAGTAATGCCATTGGAATTTGTAAAATATGTCAGTTCGGACCTTGCAAAAAGATGAACTGAGCCAGGGGAGAGGTGGTTGAGAATGAGTACTTTGGTGTTCGAATGTGAGAAAGAATAATTCATTGTGTTACACAGCTTTTTTTTTGTCTTGAGGAAAAAAGTTTCCCACTCAACAGTACTACACACTTCGCGTTGCTGCATGGTGCCCTATTGCAACCTTCCTACTGCATTGATACCAGGATTTATTTTCTGTTCTATGAGTGATTTCAGCTATTTATGTGCAGATGAAGTAATTGAGATAATAAAATGTTCTGATATATTGGTCAATCAAATTCACTGTCTTAAAATATACTCCATTGGTTCTAGGGGGGCTGAGTATATAATTGATTTAATAGCCTGTAATTTAAGGTAATTGCTGAAATGTTCTGGTACCAAGGAAAAGTCTAGCTGTATCATTGACATCAGTACAAATAGTGTATGCGTCAATTATGTATCTAAGCCCTGGATTGTAGACCCTCTGTATTGGCCATTGAGAGGCTTTGAATCCACCAGTCGGTTATATTGGCACTCCCCAGTAGGTGCAGTCCTCCATAAGAATTAATGGAATTCTAAAGTATTTTTTATGTTTAGCTCACATAATCCAATTTAAAAGTATACATGTCTGTAATAGAATAAATGTGTCAAAAACGAATGTAGACATTAATAAATGCATTTCTATAGCTTCAAAAAAGATGTATTGGAGAAGTAGAACCAAGATGGCTGCGCGGTGGCTTCAATATTCGCCCCCATTAGTCATCCAGAGTTTATACACGTTTGTATACGCATTGTACACATGGTGTCAAAATCTGACATCAACTAGAGTTACATTGATGCCACTCAGTGAGGGAGATGGGGTGGCCTACGGGGCAGGGCGTCACTGGTTGAGACTTGCACATCTTCAACAGAAAATAAGAAGTTATCTCGCAAGTTGCTCAAGTTACTACTATCTAATTATTCAAAATGGGGAAGCTGCTTGTTATATCACTTTTTGTTGCTGCTTTATCAGCATTTCTTGGAGAGAGTTATTAACTTGAGGTAGGCTGTGTATGTATTTGTAGTTTTTTTAGCTGTAATAAAATTGCAAGCAAGATGAGCAAGCTAACCCATTTTTCTATTTAGCTTGCCTTTATTAGCTAGTGCTTTATTACTGAGTAATAATGGTTTGGGTTATTTTCACTTTTATTGATTTATAAGTTGAGAGTTGGAGGGTGTTGTTGACGAACAACAATGATGTGTGCCAAGCATGGCCTTTTCTATCTGCCAATGAGGGCATACATCTGATCTCAACGCTCAAGTTACTGTAGCTTGAGCCTATGATTGGAGTTGGAGGCTATACGAGACTTGATATCTGACTAGACTATATTCATGATTGTTTGGCATAGAAATGCCATAAGTCATAACTACTATGTTGAAATTGCAGTGTTATTGTGTAGTTTGAACCATTTGAAGGGATCTAAGTATGAACCTTCATTTACACGTTGCAGTAAAAGGATTCTTGCTTCCAGAGAGCTTGTCCAAACCCACCTCCCAAACTGGCATCTAATCAAAGGCCTTGGTACGTACAGTACACATGAATGTACAGGACATTGGGAACTTTAACAGTGCTGCCATGGATATAAAAGGCATGCGTTTCTACAAGCTATATACCAATGTTCAATGGTATTATATATGAAGTAACTACAACATTGTTTGCCTGTAAATCCATATCTGAACAAACCATGTGATGTGATTTCTGGCAGAGTACGGATCAGAGGACCTCATAATACTTCCCAATTGACTTGCTATTATTAACACTGTGAGTTGACAACATTGACTTGTTCCTATACGAAACACGCAACTTAGAAATGTAGTCGTAAAAATAAATGTATTAGGCTATTAACGTATCCTAATATAAATCTTAATATTATTGGAATTACTATGGCTTGAAGGATCCTGTATTGCCATTCTATTCAGAAGCCCCTGGAAAGATGTACACCCTTGATCTGAGTGAAAATTGTAGGATGAAACCAGTGGAGCTCCGCATGGGGAGAGGCTTTGACCTGGACTCCTGATTTAACGTGGGAAACATGTATTTTATACGCTTTTTTACCCTCTTTGTAATGTGAACTAGATTCAGTTATGATGTAACTGAATATTGTTTTCTTCACAACTGTGTTAACTTCTTTACATGAAATGTGGGCTGCTAACTTGGCGTGCAAGTCTTAACTGTTGTTTAGGTAGGACTTGAAATACATCCACAGGTACACCTCCAATTGACTCAAATGATGTCAATTAGCCTATCAGAAGCTTCTAAAGCCATGACATTTTCTGAAATTTTCCAAGCTGTTTAAAGGCACAGTCAACTTAGTGTATGTAAACTTCTGACCCACTGGAATTGTGATATAGTGAATTATAAGTGAAATAATCTGTCTGTAAACAATTGCTGGAGTGTAGGAGTCATACTAATACTTACTACTCAATAGTGTCTGTTCCAGGTGTGTAGGAGTCAATGTAGGAGTGTAGGAGTCATACTAATACTTACTTCTCGATAGTGTCTGTTCCAGGAGTGTAGGAGTCATACTAATACTTACTTCTCAATAGTGTCTGTTCCAGGAGTGTAGGAGTCATACTAATACTTACTACTCAATAGTGTCTGTTCCAGGAGTGTAGGAGTCATACTAATACTTACTACTCAATAGTGTATGTTCCAGGAGTGTAGGAGTCAAAATAAGAATACTGGAAAAGATGGAGACCCGCACACTGTTGAAAAAATTAATAAAATTGATGTGTTATTGTTTTTACATGTATCTTCATGGACTATTTGTGTTGATTTAACAGTTATAGTCCATTCTCTGACATTGACAAATACCTCAGGGGACCAATCCTCACCTCAGGGGACCAATCATCACCTCAGGGGACCAATCCTCAACTCAGGGGACCAATCCTCACCTCAGGGGACCAATCCTCACCTCAGGGGAATATGACCAATCCTAACCCTGCCATTGTCTCTGGTTGTCTCAGGACCTTGTTGTGATGCTTCTACATCAGTCAAGTCCGATAAATATAAAGGTGTGACGGGTCCGATAAATAAAAAGGTGTGATGGGTCCGATAAATAAAAAGGTGTGACGGGTCCGATAAATAAAAAGGTGTGATGGATCCGATAAATAAAAAGGTGTGACGGTCCGATAAATTAAAAGGTGTGATGGGTCCGATAAATAAAAAGGTGTGATGGGTCCGATAAATAAAAAGGTGTGATGGGTCCGATAAATAAAAAGGTGTGATGGGTCCGATAAATAAAAAGGTGTGACGGGTCCGATAAATAAAAAGGTGTGATGGGTCCGATAAATAAAAAGGTGTGATGGGTCCGATAAATAAAAAGGTGTGATGATCCGCAGACCCATCACAGACCCATCACACCTTTTATTTATCTGAATTCATGGGTTTAATGCACCAACCACACTTCTCCATGAAGAGGATGGACCCAAGGCTTCAGCCTATCTCATCCTTCTCCTCTCCCGAATCCCCCTCCACTACCTTTGATACAGTAAACCTATTCTCTCCACCATCTTGATTCTGAACATTCTTCTCTTTGTTGATGTTAGGACCTAGATCGGCGGGGCTGAGGTTCTCTTTTGAGTTGGACACATTAACAGCATTCTCCTCTTTAGTCTCCCTATCTAGATAGTTCTCCTCAAACACAGGGTCTCCCATAAAGACAGGGTCATCCTCGATAAGCCTCTGCCCCTCCTCTCCCATCCCAAAGCTGCTTAGTAACATATTGTGACTGATGCTGAGTTGGCGCCTCAGGCGGCGTGGGGAATGCTCCAGGGTTTGGATACTCGTCCCCAGGAAGTCACTACAGCTCTTCGAGCGACTCATCTCCTTGAATTCCTTCCCCGTCTTCGGCTTCGCGGCAGCGCTGATCTGCCTGATGGCGGTGCTGTAGTCCTCCTGCTTCTCAGACAGGAAGTTGAAGATGTCGACGGCGGTGGGGAGGCGGCGAGGGCTGTGGATGTCGTCCTTCTTGGGCTACCAGGTGGTCCATCCTGTGTCTTTGCCTCCTCTTCTTCAGGACTTTGTGGGTCGACGCAACCATGTGGACGTTCCAGCTAAAGAACAGAGACAGCCAGGCCAGACCCATGTAGATCCACACCTCTGCAAACACCCGGTACAGCAACGGGTGGGTCTAATCCTGATAACTTCCTGGTCCTCTAACGTGAATTAGGTGACATCATTCTTCACATATCTCTTTAACATAAACATATATTTTTCTGAGGAATGCCATCTACTCCATGAAAAGCCTATGTAACTACCTGCGACATAGTCCCGGAAGCCGACAGTGGTGAGGGTGATGAAGGAGAAGTAGAGGCCCTCCAAGTAGGACCATCCCTCCAGGGACATGAACACAAACGGGGGGATCACCAGGTGTACCAGCAGACCCCACAGGAGGAAGATGGCCGTGCAGATCAACTGGACCTTTTTCTGCACACGTCACACAGGGAGAATCAATCAATCATTCAAATGTATTTTATAAAGCACTGGGTGACAACTGCTGATATAAAAATGTCTTTACAGTTATCCGGCCTTGAAACCAGAGAGCAAGCAAAGCACAGTGAGAAGAACAAGCAACAACGTGACGCAAGTGTCAATGTTAGACTAACCCCTTGATTTGACCATGTCAATTGTTCTTTTTTTGTGTTCCACCAGTCTGGCGATAAAGCTAACATCCCTGGGAGGCTAACACTTCTACATTATTTGGACCATACAGGGTTCAGTAATTAGTACCGACAGTGGCTAAATGTGGCTTGTTAATGGCTAATTTGCTGTTAATATATGCTCAAGTCATGTATTGCACATCCCCCAAAGTCATTGATAGAAATCCAAATGACCACATTAAAAGTGCTGAGAGACTCCCAATGAGTCTTACCACACTGAAGCCTTTGTGTACCAGGACCTGTCCCAGGCGCTTGGCTCTGTCTCCGAAGAATGAGCCCAGCTCATTAATCCAGGTGAGGCAGAGACGGATCCCACACAGGCCATACAGGATGCAGAATATACGGCCGCCAGCCGTCTTTGGGGCAACATTACCATAACCTGCAAATCACAAACATATAGGCTTTCAGACGGGTGGCAGCTTCATTTCTGCTATGGTTCAACATTGGGTAACGTAACTGAGTTGGCAGCAGGTATAAGAGAGAGATGTAAATTATTCAATGTTTCCAGTGTTCAAGATATTGCCCACCTATGGTAGTGACAATAGTGGCAGCAAAGACAACTGAATTGGTCCAATCCCTGTTGTTGTACGTTTTCTCTCCAGTGATGGTCACACCTTGTCCAGCCGCGTCTGACACCACCTAGGGAACAGAGAGGGTTATCACACTGTACAAACAGAGCTGATTGGAATTATCTTAAATCTTAACAGGTTTCGGTGTCATGAAGTTTATGAGTCTTCACACTCTTGGTAAACACATCTCCAGAGTTATTTTGAGAATCTAAGCTCACTGCGACTGAGCAAATAAAAATATATAATGTCCCCACTTGGATTTTTTTTTTTTAAGTATATTTTAATAATTGCACACAAACAATAGACCACCTCGTATATATTTCCAGAACCTTCAAATAGAATAATTTATGGACTGAAAACGCCCTCTGTAGTCTCGTAAACCTGACCCTAGACAACAGCAGTGGCATTGAAACATCGGAGGCAACCCGGATGTCTAGAGAGACTACGCTCTCTGAAAATATGCTGCCCCTTGGCTATTCCACGGTAGCAGAGTGACACTGAGACTCTGATTTTTCACTTTAAAATGTATGTAAAACGAAAACCAATGATTGCAAGGTTAAACAAACCATATAACTCTATGCACAAGGACTACTTTTAACAATTTCCACTGAAAACATACTGACTTGAAGAACAGTGCAGACACAAATTTTGGTAACAGAATGACGGTTTGTGCTGTTTTCTGATGTCATTCTGTTACCAAACTTTGCATCTGCACTGTTATCCGAGCAAAGAAAATGCCAAACCAGTTCTTCTAAACTGTCCCAACATGCTGGCTTGGCTACGTTGGTTAAAGAGCAGAGAGATAATGAAAATGCTTGTAGGCAATTTAAACTTGATTGATAAGAGTAGCAGTACTCCAAACTTTTACTGCAACAGTGAAAATAATATATTCAATGCATAATAACAAATCTATATAAAAATATACACATATATTCTCAATAACACTGCCATATCAGTACTGACAAGGACTGAAATGTCCTAACATGACAGGCTTTGTTTAGATTATTAATTATTATTATTTTTTGGTACGATTTCAATGTACACGGAAGTAGATTTTTGGTCCGGTCCGGACCAAATCTGAATCAATCATAGCTGTCCGGACTATATTTGGCCAAAACATAGATTTTTAGATTTGATCCGGTCCAAACATAGATATGGATCTGGTCCGCACCAACCAAACTGGATTTATCTGGGGGCGGAGTTCATTAGAATAATACCCAGCATGCTTTGCAGATGCTCTTATCCAGAGTGACTTACAGTCAGTGCATTCAACTAAGGTAGACAAACAACAACATATCAGTCATAGCAAGAAAAAAAATATCTGTAACAGTTACTGAGAATGTTATTGTAGTTAAAGTGGTCTGTTGGTTTATTCTGTAGGTTGGACAACTTTGAACATCATTGCTGCCAGTTTTAAAGCATTTGAAATTGATAACTGTATGTGATAGATGGGAGCAATAATACATATTTTGTTTCTTACTTAATTTTAAATGTATGACAGTTAACATTTTGACATAGAATCAATGACTGAAAAAATCGTATTTTCAACGTCTGTAAATGACGTCTTTTCAACTTTCATTCAGAACCGAAAATGGACCTTATTTCAATGTCCGGAAAATACGTATTTCTGACGCCCATATAACATTTAATTGCGAGGTCCCGGAAAAGACGTCTTCTAACTTTTCATTCAGCATCTGAAATGCACATGATGTCAACTTCTGGAAAATAGGTATTTTCAACATCATTTTGCTTCCTAGGTATGTTTATTTTCCAGGGACAACATCCATGGGCATAAATAGTTATATAAATAATGTAGGCCTAAAACATAGTGGCAATTCTACGGTAACAGAGACTCGGATTTTTTCACTTTAAAATTTAAAAAAAACAATGATTGCAAAAAAAAAAAAAAAACATACAACTCTATGCACAAGGACAACTTTTAACCATGTCCACTGACATTTTTACAACAACACATGTACTTGAAGATCAGTGCAGATGCAAAGTGCATGGAGTTGTATGTTTTTTTTTTTTTTTTGCAACAACTCTATGCACAAGGACAACTTTTAACCATTTCCACTGACATTTTTACAACAACACATTTACTTGAAGATCAGTGCAGATGCAAAATGCATGGAGTTGTATGGTTTGTTTACCTTAGAAAATGATTGGTTTTAGTTTGGCATACATTTTAATGTGAAAAATCCGAGTTTCAGCATCACTATTACACCTTGGAATTTTCCATAGTGTAAAATAAATGTTTTTGTAGATCTAATAACGTTCCAATGCAGACCCAGCTTACAACACAATAATGCTCATAATTAAAACAACGATTGTGAATATAATATATGTATTCTAAATTGAATCCCTACATACTCCCAAAATATAGTTCAGATCTTCTTTAGTCAAGCACGGATTGACGCGAATATTCGGACTTGGCCAGTTTCCAATTGGGTTCTTCAAGTATTTGAAATATCGCTGCCAAAATCGATAGGTAAAAAATGATACCTGACGTTAATACAGGACCCTTATCAGACATGGCCGATCACTTAAAAATAATCTTCATTATAAGACTTGCATCAAAGTTGTTGCCCAAAACAGAAGATACGGCGCGTGTTGGGTTGCACTCTTCCTGGTTCGTGTGCTGGGTAATTAGAAACGTGGGAGACTGGGAGTGTAAGGACACATTCAAACCAGTCCACACAAGACATAGTTTCAGGTGTGCGGCATTGTTTAGCCTATAGGAGACAGAACAACGTTTTAAGTGACTTTCTGATATCCACAACCTAGCTATATGGTTTGAATCTGCCACGTTAGCCTAGCTACTTGAAACAACGAACACAGTTTTTCGTTCCTCAGACATTATTGTACATCGTTGCAGTGCGATGGAACGGCAGAGTATTTATATATCAAATGTATTGGTCACATACCCGTGGTTAGTAGATGTTATTGCGGGTGTAGCGAAATGCTTGTGCTTCTAGCTCCAACAGTGCAGTAATATCTAACAGTTTCACAACATATACCCAAATACACATACATCTAAGTAAGGAATGGATTGAGAATATAGTCAGCTTTATAGTATGCAGTATACACATAAGATATTGGTGATGTAAACACGATTAAGTGACTTAACTACTGAAGAATAGTATAGCGTACAATTTAAACATATGAGATGAGTAGTGCAAGATACGGAAACATTATTCAAGTGACTAGTGTTTAATTTCCTTAAAGTGGCCGGTGATTTATAATCTATGTCTATAGTCAGCAGTCTGATGTGCTAGAGATGGTTGTTTAGCAGTCAATGGCGAAGTATAGAGTACAATACTGTATATACAATGAGATGGGTGATGCAATATATACACACAAATTGAGTGACTAAGATACCGTAGAATAGTGCAGTTTATACATAGAGATGAGTGATGCAGAAACGGATACATTATTAAAGTGGCTAGTGATTTCTAATCAGTGTCTATAGGCAGCCACCTCTGGTGTGTTAATGGTGGCTGTTTAGCAGTCTGATGGCCTTGAGATAGAAGTTGTTTTTCAAACGGGGGATCACCAGGTGCACTACAGTATAACTGCAGTTAGTGTGCAGTATACCTGCAGTATGCTGCAAATACTGCGTCCAAAATAACACTGTTTCTTTTACTGCAGTAATTTAGCAGTATATTATTCTGCAATTATTGCGTCCAAAATACCACAGTTGACTGCAGTTACTGCACTTTTACTGCAGCTTCAAAACTGCAATCTTTTTTTGTAAGGGTGTAATTGGTTCAGATTTGGCCCAAACATAGCCTACGTATAATGTTATTATAGCTATAATAACATTATGATTTTGATGCTAATTACCATTTTAGAATCTGAGAGTAAATAGAGCAGAATATATTGTTAAAAATCCCCTTGTCCGAGAGAGATTAACACGGTTATCAAAACATCACGCCAGGGTAAGCCTACACGAAACACAGACCTTATTTTAAGTGTTTCTAAAATCCTCTATGGGAAAAATGAATGGTGGAAAAACGATTGGAACCATTTCCCTGTTTGGCCGCTAGGTTTTATGGGTATTATGACACCTCCAGTGTGCGGCTCAATAGACAGGCTGTAGAATCAGCATTCACTATTTTACATTCACAACATTACAATATTACTCACGTGGAGTCAATGGGAGGGACCGTCCCTTTCACCATTATCGTGTTGAGCAGGGGAGAATCGCCCTGGTGTTGGTTAGATTAGCTTCTAACCTGACCAGCCCTCTCTCACACACACACACACACACACACACACACACACACACACACACACACACACACACACACACACACACACACACACACACACACACACACACACACACACACACACACACATTCTCTCACTGTGCTGAAAAACAAGTGAGACAGGTATATCTTCTCTAATGAGGGCTTTTGAAAAGGTCACTCACTGTATGACATCTTTCCTGTTAGTCTAAGAAAAAACAACTAATGTAGCCTATACCGGAAACCTCTGAAAACTCATATTAGAAAATGTTTTATGAAACAGTTATCATCAGTTGGTATATGCACACATACTATGCATATTACTAGTAGTATATTTCTAAATTATGGCATTCTCAAAGAATTGTGGAAAATAAGAATTAAGGCTAAATCTAAATCTTACTCAGATCATTCATGGAGAAAACAGGTATTTTATAAAAGCATTTATATGGTCAGATGGGGGAAGAAAGCATTTATATGGTCAGATGGGGGAAGAAAGCATTTATATGGTCAGATGGGGGAAGAAAGCATTTATATGGTCAGATGGGGGAAGAAAGCATTTATATGGTCAGATGGGGGAAGAAAGCATTTATATGGTCAGATGGGGGAAGAAAGCATTTATATGGTCAGATGGGGGAAGAAAGCATTTATATGGTCAGATGGGGGAAGAAAGCATTTATATGGTCAGATGGGGGAAGAAAGCATTTATATGGTCAGATTGGGGAAGAAAGCATTTATATGGTCAGATGGGGGAAGAAAGCATTTATATGGTCAGTTGGGGGAAGAAAGCATTTATATGGTCAGATGGGGGAAGAAAGCATTTATATGGTCAGATGGGGGAAGAAAGCATTTATATGGTCAGATGGGGGAAGAAAGCATTTATATGGTCAGATGGGGGAAGAAAGCATTTATATGGTCAGATTGGGGAAAATATCACTCAGGTCAGATTAAATACCATATACTATGGTGCCCAAACCATGTCATTGTGTTATTTTTGTACCAAGAGAATGTGCCAGGAATGGCCACTGGGTCTTAGTAGTAATATTGGGACAGATGCTCAGACAGCACAGCTGTTTAAATGAAATGTCCCTAAAGCTGCTTCATGCTCAGTCAGGGGTGAATGAACTGTGCTTAGTGCTCACTGCTTTACCCACAGAGACATGGCTTTCAAATGCAGCCATCTTTGAGGAGTGCCTCTGACTGTCATACATTTTTCATCGTATTCATTGTTAATTAAAACAGTTTAACATTTTATTTTAGATGAATATACTAGCCTTATTCTGAATGTTAAAAGATATGAGAGTAACGGCATCCAGGCTAATTCAGTTTCAAGTTTTAAAAAAAAGTATTGTCGCCTTCTTGACAGGCAGATTCGTGCAAGTGTGTTATACCCCTTATACCCAGTGGGATTAAAAGTGCAGATCCCACAACAGAGAGAGAAGTCACGCTGGCACAAGGCCCAGTTGAACAAAACGTTCTTTGACCACACATTCCAAACATGTTATGCACTCCACTGCATACACCTTATGGCACCGGGGTCAGGTAAATATTACCCCAGCATTGACAAGAAGAGCTACCTGCTCTAATGCTGCCATCCAGCAACATTAGGCTACCATATATATAATCTACTATAGCTCAAAGTTTGGTTTCTATTGGGGTGAGCACCTGACCTAGTCCGCAGGGGTATCCCCCCACCCTCTACTGCCTGCGCGAAGAAGAGACGTGCTTCGTCATTGCAAGACGCGTCACTGGAATACTGGAATCAATATGTCATAACTTCTGAAGGTGTCCGGAAACACTTGAATTATGCTGGCGGAATAATACCAGGAAGAAAACAGGAATAAACATATCACCTCTCAGGTAAATAAAAACGAAAAGTGCCTTGCTATGGATACATTGAAAGGCTAATAGAATATAATAATGCAACCGTCGGTTTCTTTTTTTGCGCAGCAGTCAATTCAGTTCGCTTGAAATTCAAATTGCGCCGCGTTTCTGGAAATAGGGGGGATTAGACTATGTCAAACACTACAGGGATATTGCCGTTTATTTTCAAACTGAAAGTAATGAAAATGACATATGGGTATTAAATGATCGAATGCAAAAGAATGCTATTCCCATCCCACGAATGGTGGACTGCTGTTCTGGGATTTTTATTCGTTGTTTGGACTAATCTTGTTTGACATCTAGCCTATAGACACCTACAGAGACATCAACAATGTTAAAAATTGGTGTAGTAATCGGTGTTCAAAGGTGTCATCGGTCGGCTACAATTGGAATGGTGTCTGACTACTCAGCCGTTTAGTCAAAATAACTCACTTTGCTTCACAACTAGCGGTGCAATTGGTCCAAATATAGGCCTATACTTTATGTTTATATTAAACTATGTGTTATTTCAATAATAGCTATTCCATATAAGACTTGCCTATTTGAGATCCGAATTTTGCTTTACTAGCCTATTTCTGCATCGATGTTGAACAGGTGTTTCTGAGCCTGCCTAAAGCCTACCACAGAACGCCAGCCTTTGCGTATGGCCTTGTCTAGACAGTCCACTTGCTTATATTTTGAATTCCCCAGCTTAATAAAACAACTGTTATTAATATTATTTAATATTTTTGCTGAATTATATTAGGCTATTTTTTATTTTTTATTAAGAAGATAGTATGGGCGTCTTTGATGTGTCTGTATTTTTTATTGTACCCAGAGTCCAGTACGCATCTGTCAGTGTGTCCTGATTACCTCTGGATCACCGAGCGGAGGAGCCGTATACTTTTTTATTTCTCGACGTTTTTACAATTTAATAAAACATGAAAAGCTTAAATGTTATCGTGAGTCAATAACTATTCAACTCCTTTGTTATGGTAAGCCTAAATAAGTTAAGGAGTAAAAATTAGCGTAGCATGGACCCAATAATAATGCTTAACATGATTTTTGAATGACTACCTCATCTCTGTACCCCACACATACACTTATCTGTAAGGTCCCTCAGTCGAGCAGTGAATTCCAAACACAGATTAAACCAGAAAGACCAGGGAGGTTTTCCAATGCTTTGCAGAGAAGGGCACCTATTGGTAGATGGAAAAAAAAGCAGACATGACATTGAATATCCGTTTGAGCATGGTGAAGTTATTAATTAAACTTTGGATGGTGTATCAATACACCCAGTCACTACAAAGATACAGGCGTCCCTCCTAACTCAGTTGCTGGAGAGGAAGGAAACCGCTCAGGGATTTCACCATGAGGCAAATATTGACTTTAAAACAGTTACAGAGTTTCAGCAGGACAATAACCTAAAACACAAGGCCAAATTTACACTGGAGTGGCCGAGTTACAATTTTTTACTTACATCTGTTTGAAAATCTATGGCAAGACCTGGAAATGGTTGTCTAGCAATGATCAACAACCAATTTGACAGAGCTTGAAGAATTTTGAATATAATAATGGGCAAATGTTGCACAATCCAGGTTTGGAAAGTTCTTAGAGACTTACCCAGAAAGACCCACAGCTGTAATCACTGCCAAAGGTGATTCTAACATGTATTGACTCAGGGGGTTGAATACTTGTCAAATCAAGATATATTAGTGTTTTATTTTTCATACATTTTTTACAAATGTCAGAACTTTTCTTTCACTTTGACATTACAGAGTATTTTGTCTGGATCGTTGACAAAAAATTACAATTAAATAAAATGTAATCCCACTTTGTAACACAACGAAATGTGGAAAAAGTCAAGGGGTATGAATACTTTATGAAGGCACTGTAGTTTCACAGAGAACAGCTGACCAATACAACTAGGCAATGCAAGATGGCCAGTTTTGTAACATTATATGTATTTCCTACATATAATTGTGAACATGTGTGAAATATAATTCATGGGGAAGGAGTGAAATACAGGTGGATTCGGCCCAAATGGCACCTTATTCCCTATTTATTTTATTTATGCAAGTCAGTTAAGAACAAATTCTTTTTTACAATGACGGCCAAACCTGGACGGCACTGGGCCAATTGTGCGTCTCCCTATGGGTATCTACTCACGACGTGATACAGTCTGGATTCGAACCAGTAAGACGCCTCTTGCACTGAGATGCAGTGCCTTAGACCGCTGCGCCACTCGGGAGCCCTATATAGTCACTACTTTTGACCAGGGCCCATAGATAGATAGATAGATAGATAGATAGATAGATAGATAGATAGATAGATAGATAGATAGATAGATAGATAGATAGATAGATAGATAGATAGATAGATAGATAGATAGATAGATAGATAGATAGATAGATAGATAGATAGATAGATAGATAGATAGATAGATAGATAGATAGATAGATAGATAGATAGATAGATAGATAGATATAGATAGAGAGATAGATAGATAGATAGATATAGATAGATAGATAGATAGATAGATAGATAGATAGATAGATAGATAGATAGATAGATAGATAGATAGATAGATAGATAGATAGATAGATAGATAGATAGGTACTTTATTGATCCCCCGGGGAGGAAATTTCATAATTTCTATAGCTCTGGTCAAAAGTAGTGCACAGGGAATAGGGAGCCATAATCTATATATTTCAACCCTTCCTGGTCTATTTTACTGATGTGATCCATTTCTCTCTCTCGTCTGGATTGGATCCCTGCACCTCGTCCTGTCTGGGATGTCTGTGATGTCTCCTGTGTTTCCCTGCTGATGTTTGGTGAGTATCCAATTCTATTTCAGTGCTGCTAAAAGCTGATCTTTAGAATCATTGAAATAGGCTGTTTCCTGTGTTTCTTTGACATAATGTGTTAAATGGTTTGCGTGTAGGCAGACAGGAACATGACTGAAGGGCATGTATTTTGGTCTATGGGAGTAATAATATAATATCCCCTTGTTTGAATATTTTAGCTCTAATATTTGCATTCTCAATGTCTCATAAGGATAATTTTACTCAAATCACATCTAATCACACCAAACATAGAGCTACAGATTTAGGATCTTAATTTGAGCCAGTTTGCTACAAGTGGAAAATAGTCCTGCAGCCACAAGACATTTTAGCGGTCTGAAATGTCAAAGTGGAAATTACAAACTTCAGAAGCCTTTTTAAACCTCAAATACACTACAAGTTGGAAATGTTCTGCATTGAATTAAGATCCTACATCTGTACTAGAACTAATATCCATATGACCAAAACCATCTAAACTAGTTTTTGGGTTAGAAAATCAGTCAGCTGATGTGATGTGTGTGTTTGTCTTCTGGAATGCCCGCGCTTTGGTGCTGCTCACCCAGAATGTAGTAGGGAGTGGTGGCATCACGTCTGGCTGAGACCCTTCCGGGGTCTTTATCTCTCCCAAACACTTGCCGTCCCAACATGCATTGCGACATCATGACGTAATGGAAAAAGTGTTCCCCTCTGTGGGTTTCCCCTATGACTCTCAACTGGTGCTGTTTGCAAACTATGTGTCAGAATGTTGTCCTTTATCTATCTTAGATTTAATCTAAATAACGGTGTGTTCTAGAGTAGTAATAACTATCACATATAACTAACCAGTACATAATCCTGCAACGGAGCATTTCTGTTGAAGAAGGCCAACACCACTTTCGAAGACAATCCTGTCAGGAATACTTTCTAAGGTGAAGCTTTTTTTTGTGAGTGGGGCCTGAGCCAAGACCTGTAGTTGTCTCTTCAGCCACTAGGTGGAAGCACAAACAGGGATGATTCTACTGCCACAGATAAAGGAGGATGAACACTAACTTCTGTAAGAACATGAACAATAAAAAAGGCTGTGATGCACATAGCTTCATAATGCCTGTAAAGTGGAACGAGCTGTTTCATAATAGATGGAGCAATGTCTTGACACAGGCCTGTGTCTTTGACTGCTGAATCTGAGAGTGTGCAACATCACCAAGGTTTTAGAAACCCTCTGATCTCAGTGATGCAGACAGGGCAGACGTTCTCATTGGCGTGGCTATTATCACAGTTATCTCACTCGTCAGTATTTAAATGTTTATCTCCGTAAGGAAACCTCGGGTGCTTTCAGTGGATGTGAAACTGGAGAAAACGTACTGAAACAGAGCCGATATGACCTGAGCTTGTCCAATAACAATGCTTATTTTCCCTTTTCCGCTTCAAAACGTTTTCTCTCATTGGTTTCTACTGAACGTGATGACCCTGATGTTGTGCAGCTAAGACTAGCACGTCTCCCTGGAGCATCCAAACTGGGCATGAGCGGGGAGGGGCAACACAGCTGCTGCTCTTATGCTATCTACTGGGAGAATACTGCAGAACACTGGAACATTCCTGCTTCATAAATACTTGATACCATAATGGTGCACTATGAATATTAATGCATGGCTAGCCTACCATCCATGCCCTTCGTGCTTTCTAGAGTTTAGATCTCCAACCACAAACTAAGTCACCTAAACCATGCTACAGACAGTACTATATTTGCAGACTGGCAGAGCTGCAAATATTGTACGTATTATAGATATATTGTGTGATGCAGAACATGGTGTTAGATGTCTCTACCTATGATGCAGTAGCTAACAGGACAGGAAGGAAGGCAACGGGAGAGGAGGAGGGAGGGAGGGAGATAGGGGTATAGAGTCTGTTATGTAATCAGTGATGGAGCCAGAGAGGGGTGAAGACGAGAGAGAAATAAACACACCATGTGCCCAACTAAAGTGCTGTGTGTGTGTGTGTGTGTGTGTGTGTGTGTGTGTGTGTGTGTGTGTGTGTGTGTGTGTGTGTGTGTGTGTGTGTGTGAGCGAGCGAGAGTGTGTTGCTGACTTTCTTAGAGTGAAAGGTTTTGTGTCTTGGCTGTCTGTGTCTGTCTGTGTGGATACAGTCTGTCAGAGTCTCTGGGGAGGGTGCATCTGTGAGTGGTGCCTCCCCTCTCCCCCTCTCCTCATCTCTCTGGGGTCCAGCCCATTACCCGCTCCGTGCATTAGGGAGAGAGGAGGGGAAGGGAGGGTGGAGGGAGGGGTGTGTGTAGGTTAACAGCTATCTGTCCTTGTCTACATTCTTTCTGTCCTTGTCTACATGGGTCTGCTGTCGTGTTGGGACCGTCCACTGTAGTTATTTTGGATTGTTTCCAGCTCTGCACTTGAGGTCAGTAACAACGTTATAGTGATAGATACATTCATATTTCTAAAGATTTAAATCAAACTTATTTGCCCCATATTTGATCAATCTCAATACTGTAAAAACAGGAACAGACCTGATCTAATGCCACCTGAACTGGAGAGACAAAAGCGACAGTGGCTAACCCTGTACCCTGTTCCCTGTACCCTAACCATGTACCCTAACCATGTACCCTGTACCCTGAACCCTAACCCTGTACTCTGTACCCTAACACTGTAACCTGTACCCTAACCATGTACCCTGTACCTTAACCCTGTACTCGGTACCGTAACTCTGTACCCTAACCCTGTAGTCGCTACCCTGTACCCTGTACCCTGTACTCTTTCCCTCTCTGGGTTGTTTGGAGAATAATGAACCCCACTACCCCCTCCCACTTCCCTCACCCCCCCAGCCCCGGCCTCCCCCCTGCTTCCCTAACCCCCGGCCTCCCCCTGCCTCCCCAACCCCCGGCCTCTCCATGAGCCGTATGGCACTAATGGGCTCAGGCAGATGGGTGGGGACCATGTCTTCCCCAATAAAGAGAGCCTGTGTGTGTAGCAGGGGGGTATTATATAAAATGAGCAGTGCTAACACAGCATGGTAGCCAACAGCATAGGGAGTTCAAGGGTGCAACTCCCTCACACAGCATGGTAGCCAACAGCAGAATCAGTTCTAGGGGGCGACTCCCTCACACAGCATGGTAGCCTACAGCAGAGAGGTTCTAGGGGGCGACTCCCTCACACAGCATGGTAGCCTACAGCAGAGGGATTCTAGGGGGCGACTCCCTCACACAGCATGGTAGCCTACAGCAGAGGGGTTCTAGGGGGCGACTCCCTCACACAGCATGGTAGCCAAAAGGGCTTGGATGGAAAAGGGCTTGGATGGAGGCTTGTGTAGTGTAGACTTGTTCTCCTGATGCTTCTTTATCTGCCTCCCTCCTGCCTAATGACACAGCACTAACCTAGGACGGCTCATTCATCGGCCAGCCCTGCCTGGTGGGTGGTATGGTAGGTGGATACATGGGCTGCTGTGGATTAATTTGGTAGTGTAATTAATTGACTGTAAATTAAAAGGAGGTGTTAGGTGATTAATTGATAAGTGAGGGGCTGGGAGGACAGGGAGGATACTGGTGATTAATTACTGCTTTAGGCCTATAGGCTATTCATTATATGGTGTTACAATTAATTGGTGTACATCAATGGGAAATAACAGTATGAGTGAGACCAACTCCCGAATTTGCATAACTTTGCATTACTATTTTTTGTAGGCAAAACTATGAAAAATAATTGATTTATGCTTAGGCTCTAAGGCTATATTTCAATCCTCTTTAGTTTCAAGTTTCAACGTTTATTTGTCACGTGCACAGGATACAGCAGGACAGGTGTAAAACAGTAAATGCTTGTTTACAGCTCTTTCCCAACAATGCAGTAATAAAATAATATAGATAAGAAAACCCCGAGAAATAGAATAGGCTATTGTTTCAGAGCTTCACAATGTAAGAGGTGTAAGACCAAGCTCTCGGGATCATTTCACAATTTGGTGATTAATTAAGAAGCACTCAATTCAAACATCGTTATCGAAATGGACCATAGGGTTTTATCACACGTTCAACATCTTCCCCACTTCCCATTGGTTAATCTAGAGACTTTAACCGTGTTCAATTGGTGCATACGGTTAACAAAGTCCGATACTTCAGTATGGTGACTCCACCCCTTTACTAGCGCTGATAAGCATCTACAACACAACAAAGCATGCGTCCGGCTTCTGCAACATTGTAACTTCACTATTGTAACTTCGCTGGGTGTACGGGATACTCGGTTGCGTTGGATTTAACTAATTATAGTTCTTCATTGATGGTATTTCTATTTTAGGTAAGCGCACGTTTGAATGTATTTCTGGCGGCTGATAGGATTTAGAGTTGGTGTTTATTTGTTTTCTACATTCGGCGCCATTTTCATACTAAGATTATTTAAATACCTACACTATTGGCATCGCGGTGTAGCTGATGCGTACACGGTGATAGTGTAACAATCACACCTTAAATACATCCATGTTTTGGAAAAGTTGAAAGAGATCTGTGTTTGGACTACCTCCAAATTGCAATATCTTCAGTGAAAAACAAGTGCATGAAGTGAATGAATGGCCATGATGGTTAGAATGGGCTCGCCAGGGTATTTAATTTGCCAGAGCGCTCACTGCTCCAGGGTATTTTATCCGAATCGTGTGGCATTTGTTTGTGGCCAATGAATGTGAAATAAATAACTCGACCTAATTCAGCATTTTTCTTACAATAATTTAATACAATTTCCCAACATTTTAGATGGATATTTGTAGTGCAGTGATTTTGATTAAAACCCGGACAATGAGGACATTATTAATTGTTTCGTTTATTACAATGTTACAAACACTTCTGGTTTCTTTCTTGTTTTTACTTGTTTTTTTCTGTAGCAAGATGAAGTGATTTACTACCATCACGAGACTACTATCAATCTCTTGATGAGAAGTTAAATGGCTTTTCTGTGTGCAGATGTTCAACACAAAAACATGGGCAGGAATACGTCATATGTAGAGCCCAGAAGAAGTCCTTGCCAAGCTGATAATCATGGCACCTTACCATTGCACTTGACATAACTTTCTACAAAAATCTCAGACTAAAAACTTCCCTCCGTTTTCCCAGTAGTTGTAAAACATTATTCCTGGCGTTGTTGCTAAAATGACAAGAACAGACTAATAGGTTTATTCTGTGTCTAGGAAAGAGTACCATATCCTTAGTGTCCACCATGTTCTTCTCTGCGTGCTCTGCCAACAATCGTCTTTCAGAACACAACTATTTCTAAGAAGACCTCTGCTCTGTTAGCTTTCATGCTGTCATTTATTTGAGCTGCTTTTAGTTTAAATGTGATTGAACGGATTCACTGTTTTGGTTTAAATGTGATTGACATGATTCACTATTTTACATGTTAAGTATAAAGCCATCTCTGCTGCTGCCAGGAGGCTAGCCTGTGTACAGTAGTGCTGCTGCTGCCAGGAGGCTAGCCTGTGTACAGTAGTGCTGCTGCTGCCAGGAGGATAGCCTGAGTACAGTAGTGCTGCTGCTGCCAGGAGGATAGCCTGAGTACAGTAGTGGGTCTGCTGCTGCTGCCTGTAACACACTGAAGGGGGACTCACCCAGTAAGCCCCTCCTCCATTGATACTGCTGGGATATATATATACTGTATATAGAGAGATAATCTGTTATGAAGGGATGAAAACATGACGTGGGAGGGGCAAGAGAGCACTGCGAGAGAGACCTGAGAGAGAGAAAGTGTGAGAGAGTGTATTAGTGAGAGTGGACTGGTGAAGGAGAGTTCGGAAGGAGGAGGAGTGATGTTGCATTACTTTAGTGTTGTTGTTTGTACACTGTATAGATCCCAGTAGTGTTGGGCGTATCCAGATTTTCATATCGTCATACGTCCTTCTCTCATCTCAGGATTTACTGTATTAACGGTTTAGTACACAAGAGGCCGCCAAAAAAAGCCCATTGGGCATCTATTACCAGAATGCTAACAGAATTAGCACAGGTAATAGCGAATATCCATAGAGGCTACTAGCTAAATATGCTAAGGAGCGCAAACGAAAATAAACACATTTCAAAGACAGGCAATCCAACTCATAAAGTTATACATATATAGGTAGGAGCTGGTGAGTTTTGACATTTACAAGAGAATGTGAATGAGAGACATTGTGCAAGAGGGGGGGAGAGGAGAACAGAAAGATAAAGAAGAGGAGAGGGAGAGCGGAGAGGAAGATAGATAATCTCACTTGGAGCCTGATTAAAACTAAACTCCAGGCTAAATCCCCCTCACTAAGCTCACTCTCAGCACCTACCAAGCATGTTTCTGTTTCTCAGTTCCCCCATAGGGCAAATATGATCCAACGTGCTTAAGGGCCAGAGGTAGTAGTGGTGGTGCTGGGGGATGTTGTTGGGATGGTGATGGCCACTACTACTCAGATTCACACCAACCATGAATGAATGAAGGAATGGCCTCAGTCTGATACCAACGATAGATTACACTGCTTAGTGGTGTGTGTGTCTGAGTGAGAGCGAAAGTGTGAGTGAGTGAGAGAATGAGCGTGTGTGTGTGTGTGTACTGCAGTCAGTGACATCAGTCAGGGACATTTACATTTTTAAATGTTTATATTTATCCTTTTATTTAACCTTTATTTAATTAGACAAGTCAGTTAAGAACAAATTCTTATTTACAATGACGGCCTACACCAGCCAAACTTGGACAACACTGGGCCAATTGTCCGCCGCCTTATGAGACATGAGATCCTAATGAGTCTACATCATCCTGAGAACCTGCAGCTATTATACCCCTCCTCCATAAGCTCTGCCCGACACACACACACAGTTGCACACACCCATGTTGACTCCAATGCTTCCCACAGTTGTCAAATTGGCTGGATGTCCTTTGGGTGGTGGACCATTCTTGATACACACAGGAAACTGTTGAGCGTGAAAAACCCTTCCCTTTCCTGTTCTACAGCATCTTATCCAACCCTTCCCTTTCCTGTTCTACAGCATCTTATCCAACCCTTCCCTTTCCTGTTCTACAGCATCTTATCCAACCCTTCCCTTTCCTGTTCTACAGCATCTTATCCAACCCCTCCTTCCCTTTCCTGTTCTACAGCATCTTATCCAACCCTTCCCTTTCCTGTTCTACAGCATCTTATCCAACCCTTCCCTTTCCTGTTCTACAGCATCTTATCCAACCCTTCCCTTTCCTGTTCTACAGCATCTTATCCAACCCCCACTTCCCTTTCTTTGGTCATAGGTGCATCCCAAAAGGCACCCTATTCACTACATAGTGCACTACTTTCGACCAGAGCCCATATGCCCGTAGTGGACTATATAGGGTATAGGGTGCCATTTGAGACGCATACACTGAGATGGTTGGAGCATCTGACATGCACCTGACCCAACAGCTGAACACACTGCTCACCCATTTCTGCAGGGCAATCTTTATCTCTGGCAGCTAGTTAGCCTAATGATGGTTGATTTATACAATAGTAATGATGGTTGTGATGACAGCTGGCCTACTGGAGGTAGACAATTATAGAAATGTAAGAAATTATAGGGCCTCTATGCACTATGGAAAAGGGCACCAATTTGATCAAGATTGGCAGAACTACAGCATATTCTGAGTCTAAACAGCGCTGAGTGACTGTATTTGACAATTATACAGTAGTAATCTTGGTTGATTTAAACCGTAGTAATCATGGTTGATTTAAACAGTAGTAATCTTGGTTAATTTAAACAGTAGTAATCATGGTTGATTTAAACAGTAGTAATCTTGGTTAATTTAAACAGTAGTAATCTTGGTTAATTTAAACAGTAGTAATCATGGTTGATTTAAACAGTAGTAATCTTGGTTAATTTAAACAGTAGTAATCATGGTTGATTTAAACAGTAGTAATCTTGGTTAATTTAAACAGTAGTAATCTTGGTTAATTTAAACAGTAGTAATCATGGTTGATTTAAACAGTAGTAATCTTGGTTAATTTAAACAGTAGTAATCTTGGTTAAATTTTAACAGTAGTAATCATAATGGTTGATTTAAACAGTAGTAATCATGGTTGATTTATACAGTAGTAATCATGGTTGATTTAAACAGTAGTAATCATGGTTGATTTAAACAGTAGTAATCATGGTTGATTTATACAGTAGTAATCATGGATGGGACAGTTGGCATGTGTCCCAAAATGTGTTCCCATAGGATTCTGGTCAAAAGTAATGCCCTATATAGGGAATAGGGTGCTATTTGGGACACACATTTGGCCTACTGTAGGATTCTTTAGGCTAAAATTAAATTATATAAGTATACTAGGGCTGTATACCATTTAGTCGACTGACCCCATTTAGTCGGCTGGTCGATTGTTTGGTCGATGGACTGTTGGTCGACCAAGATATCTTTAGTCGAGCAGTAGCAAAAAAATTCAATAAATCAGTTTGTATAAGACACCTGTCTGATTCACACCTGTCTGAGTGGACTAATCCATTGTGGAGGCCGTGGATTGGTCCACTAAGATATGTGCCACTGAAATTGTATATGGTTAAGGACAATGGTGCAACACTAATAAAAATTATATTATTTTATAACATTTTATATTTTTGATTAGTTTAACACTTTTTTGGTTACTACATGATTCCATATGTGTTATGTCATAGTTTTGATGTCTTCACTTTTATTATACAATGTAAAAAATAGTGCAAATAAAGAAAAACCCTTGAATGAGTAATATTCCAAACTTTTGGCCCCCAGACTTTTGGCTCTACAGAAATAAGACAGGTCATGCCTCTTTTGCCTGTTTAAGTGTTTGTTTAATAGCCTACTGATTCTTTGAGCACCAAGACTTACGCAACCACAACATGTCGGATAAACATGATCATTAGTAGGCATAGTATATCAGCCTTGTATAACCACCATCGAGCTGTAGGCCGCAACCTGTTTAATCCTAATACTGTAACTTAGGCCTATATTTCAACACTTATATAGGCTACTGTATCAATCAATCATTAATCTGTCCATGTCGTCACACAGCATACGATTCATTCATGATTTGAAATGCAGTCAAGCATTTTAGTTTTAAAATAAAATGACAAAGCAACCCTGGAATAATTAGCGTAAACAATAAATACAGTTCCATGTCGGCAATTGTATTCATGAATGCAAGCGACTGTGTTTAGTCTTTGCTGTAATAAAGGCTTTCCAAAAAAAGAAAACTTAACAGACTCTCTAGTATGCTTATAATGTTTTTAGTGCTGTTTACATTGTTCCAGACGGTCAGAAAATGAACACATAATATGCAGACAGCGCTTGCTTCTTACCTTATTTTTCTTGATCTCCAGTATTTTCTACAAATAGTCAAGTTTATTCCACACATCTGACTTCCCCTTTACCTCCTGAGCAACCAGTAAACATTCCCCTGCTTCTAGTTTATTTGTCAGGTCCTCTGCATCTATTTTCCTGTCACAGGTATCAGAACTTTTCAGTTAGAAATGGCTGTAATTATGTTGCAGCTTCAGCAACACGGACAGTGCGATACACACTGCTGATGTTCTGTGGTGGTCGCTGCAGCAGGGAGGAGAGCGAGACAACGGGTGCTAGTCACACAGTCACTCGCTGTGAAAATAAATGCACACAGCGCATTAAGTCTGAGCAGGCCCGGCACAATCAAATCAATTGCGGTGGGACTCCCTTTAGTAATTTGTGTTTCTTAATTATTTAATCAAACAGTTCGCTTAAAGCATCAGACAAGCTCAGTGCATATAGTTGATTGGATTAAAACACATAGGATGTGTCTATATATGGAAAAATCTACATTTAAACATTTGGACCAATTTAGTTTTTTGTCGGGGACAGCCCTACCTACAGTATAATAATAAATTATAAGTCGATAGGGAGGGAACCTTGTGTGTAAAAATAGTAATCATTTGATGAACTGCCATGCTGCACGAATACAGTGCCATTTGGGACACAGACACCGCATGGTTGTGAGAGTCCCTTTTACTTCTCAGGGTGTGTTTTAACAGTCACAACCACCAGGTTAGCAGCTGGACCAGAGCTCCTCAGCTGGCCGCTAGCATAGAATCTAGATGTTACATAGTGAAGACAATGGAGGGAGGAGGCAGGAGGCAGCAGCAGTTAGGAAGCAGGAGACAGGCAGGAGGCAGCAGCAGTTAGGAAGCAGGAGACAGGCAGGAGGCAGCAGCAGTTAGGAAGCAGGATGCAGGCAGGAGGCAGCAGCAGTTAGGAAGCAGGAGACAGGCAGGAGGCAGCAGCAGTTAGGAAGCAGGAGACAGGCAGGAGGCAGCAGCAGTTAGGAAGCAGGAGACAGGCAGGAGGCAGCAGCAGTTAGGAAGCAGGAGACAGGCAGGAGGCAGCAGCAGTTAGGAAGCAGGAGACAGGCAGGAGGCAGCAGCAGTTAGGAAGCAGGAGACAGGCAGGAGGCAGCAGCAGTTAGGAAGCAGGAGACAGGCAGGAGGCAGCAGCAGTTAGGAAGCAGGAGACAGGCAGGAGGCAGCAGCAGTTAGGAAGCAGGAGACAGGCAGGAGGCAGCAGCAGTTAGGAAGCAGGAGACAGGCAGGAGGCAGCAGCAGTTAGGAAGCAGAAGACAGGCAGGAGGCAGCAGCAGTTAGGAAGCAGGATGCAGGCAGGAGGCAGCAGCAGACACTAGCCGTCACATCTGGTCCATTAACACCAGGTCTGTTTCCTGACTATCAGATTACACTACATTAAAAGACCCAGAGGAGAACCTGAACACTGAGGCGTACACCACGCTGCTCGGTGTGTGTGTGTGTGTGTGTTGACCCAGGGAACAGGCCTATGGGGGATTGTTGGGGTGGGGGAAGGGACATAAACAATGGGAGGACTAAAGAGGATTTGGTCTCTGTGCTCCCCCTCCCCCTCCCCATACCCCTGCTGTCCCTATAGCGCTGTGTACGTATGTACGTATGTACGTATGTACGTATGTACGTGTGTGTGTGTGTGTGTGTATGTCACGCACCCTCTGGGGTAAGGTGTGTGCAGTTGGCCTACCTGTCTAACTAAGCGTCTCCCCGCCCCGCACCCCACTGTATGGCAGACCTAAACATATGATCCTTGCCCCCCACTGTATGGCAGACCTAAACATATGATCCTTGCCCCCCACTGTATGGTAGACCTAAACATATGATCCTTGCCCCCCACTGTATGGTAGACCTAAACATATGATCCTTGCCCCCCACTGTATGGCAGACCTAAACATATGATCCTTGCCCCCCACTGTATGGTAGACCTAAACATATGATCCTTGCCCCCCACTGTATGGCAGACCTAAACATATGATCCTTGCCCCCCACTGTATGGCAGACCTAAACATATGATCCTTGCCCCCCACTGTATGGCAGACCTAAACATATGATCCTTGCCCCCCACTGTATGGCAGACCTAAACATATGATCCTTGCCCCCCACTGTATGGCAGACCTAAACATATGATCCTTGCCCCCCACTGTATGGTAGACCTAAACATATGATCCCAGCCCCCAACTGTATGGCAGACCTAAACATATGATTCCCGCCCCCCACTGTATGGCAGACCTAAACATATGACCCCCGCCCGCCCCCCACTGTATGGTAGAAATAAACATATGATCCCAGCTCCCCACTGTATGGTAGACCTAAACATATGATCCCCGCCCTGCACCCCACTGTATGGTAGACCTAAACATATGATCCCCGCCCTGCACCCCACTGTATGGTAGACCTAAACATATGATCCCCGCCCTGCACCCCACTGTATGATAGACCTAAACATATGATGAACTACTAGCCTACATGTTGGGCAATGACAACAACTTCCAGCATCAGACTAGCCTAGATGCTAACAGTGGGCTAAGTAGATGCAATCTCTCTTAACACTGTATGGAGGGCTACTTGACATATGCATGGTGAACTGTTATGATCTAACACAAGTACACTGATGCTGCTGCCAGTCAATGACAGTCTCACAACTGCAGCCAAGTGAAGTGAAGTGAACACAATTCAGTTGAAGTCAGAAGTTTACATACACCTTAGCCAAATACAGTTGAATTGTAGTATAGTGAATTATAAGTGAAATAATCGGTCATGCACAAAGTAGATGTCCTAACTGACTTGCCAAAACTATAGTTTGTTAACATGAAATCTGTGGAGTGGTTGAAAAATGAGTTTTAATGACTTCAACCTACAGTGGGGAGAACAAGTATTTGATACACTGCCGATTTTGCAGGTTTTCCTACTTACAAAGCATGTAGAGGTCTGTAATTTTTATCATAGGTACACTTCAACTGTGAGAGACAGAATCTAAAACAAAAATCCAGAAAATCACATTGTATGATTTTTAAATAATTAATTAGCATTTTATTGCATGACATAAGTATTTGATCACCTACCAACCAGTAAGAATTCCGGCTCTCACAGACCTGTTAGTTTTTCTTTAAGAAGCCCTCCTGTTCTCCACTCATTACCTGTATTAACTGCACCTGTTTGAACTCGTTACCTGTATAAAAGACACCTGTCCACACACTCAATCAAACAGACTTCAACCTCTCCACAATGGCCAAGACCAGAGAGCTGTGTAAGGACATCAGGGATAAAATTGTAGACCTGCACAAGGCTGGGGTGGGCTACAGGACAATAGGCAAGCAGCTTGGTGAGAAGGCAACAACTGTTGGCGCAATTATTAGAAAATGGAAGAAGTTCAAGATGACGGTCAATCTCCCTCGGTCTGGGGCACCATGCAAGATCTCACCTCGTGGGGCATCAATGATCATGAGGAAGGTGAGGGATCAGCCCAGAACTACATGGCAGGACCTGGTCAATGACCTGAAGAGAGCTGGGACCACAGTCTCAAAGAAAACCATTAGTAACAGACTACGCTGTCATGGATTAAAATCCTGCAGAGCACGCAAGGTCCCCCTGCTCAAGCCAGCGCATGTCCAGGCCCCTCTGAAGTTTGCCAATGACCATCTGGATGATCCAGAGGAGGAATGGGAGAAGGTCATGTGGTCTGATGAGACAAAAATAGAGCTTTTTGGTCTAAACTCCACTCGCCATGTTTGGAGGAAGAAGAAGGATGAGTACAACCCCAAGAACACCATCCCAACCGTGAAGCATGGAGGTGGAAACATCATTCTTTGGGGATGCTTTTCTGCAAAGGGGACAGGACGACTGCACCGTATTGAGGGGAGGATGGATGGGGCCATGTATCGCGAGATCTTGGCCAACATCTTCCCTCAGTAAGAGCATTGAAGATGGGTCGTGGCTGGGTCTTCCAGCATGACAACGACCCGAAACACACAGCCAGGGCAACTAAGGAGTGGCTCCGTAAGAAGCATCTCAAGGTCCTGGAGTGGCCTAGCCAGACTCCAGACCTGAACACAATAGAAAATCTTTGGAGGGAGCTGAAAGTCTGTATTGCCCAGCGATAGCCCCGAAACCTGAAGGATCTGGAGAAGGTCTGTATGGAGGAGTGGGCCAAAATCCCTGCTGCAGTGTGTGCAAACCTGGTCAAGAACTACAGGAAATGTATGATCTCTGTAATTGCAAACAAAGGTTTCTGTACCAAATATTAAGTTCTGCTTTTCTGATGTATCAAATACTTATGTCATGCAATAAAATGCAAATTGATTACTTAAAAATCATACAATGGGATTTTCTGGATTTTTGTTTTAGATTCCGTCACTCACAGTTGAAGAGTACCTATGATAAAAATTACAGACTTCTACATGCTTTGTAAGTGGGAAAACCTGCAAAATCGACAGTGTATCAAATACTTGTTCTCCCCACTGTAAGTGTATGTAAACTTCGGTCTTCAACTGTAACTGGCCATTTACTTCTCAGAAGCCCGGTATGTCCTGTGAATTTCTAAACCAATTTAGTGATGCATTGTCATGCAATGTTACATTGGGACATCATTGGGGCATCTTGGCCCACGGCGCGAAGCCAGTAGGGCCACAGCGTTTGGATGAAAGAGCCGTGTTGGGTTAGTGTTGAGGATGATACTGACTGGAGCTGTACTAATGGACCAGGCTGCTGCAGAGCAGAAAGACTCCATTGTGTGTGTTTTTAATGAGCCTCTGATAGACACACACTGTCGTGAGCTGCCTGTCGCTCAAGAGGTCCTCCCAGACACACCACACACTCATTCAACAAGAGGTGCCATTGTGCAGTGGAGTGGGATACACTCATAACTCCATATGAAAAATAGAGAGTGTGTATGTGTGTGTTTTAGAGAGCATGTACTCCATTCTGAGAAAGCATGGTAGTAGCTCATGCTATAGAATGGCACCGGTGCATTGACTGTCCATAGTCATGTCTTGGATGTGTGTTGCCATCCCTGACTCCTTCATGTCATGTTCTCCTTGCAGTGTGTACCATGACGACAGAGGGTAGCGCGGTGGGCGAGGCGGACACAGAGGGCAAGCCGAAGCCCAGCGTAGCAGAGGCAGAGATACATCCGGAGAACAAGCAGAGCCCAGAGCCAGAGGCAGCAGCGGCAGCAGCGGAGCCAGAGGGGGAGAAGCCCAGCCAGAAGGCCCAGGAGCAGGCCTCAGAGCCTGGCCCCACAGAGAGCCCTACCTCCCCTACCACCACCACTGAGGAGGAGCAGCTAGTGAAGCCCCGCCAGCGCACCTCAGCCAGCCGGGGCCTCTCACGCCTCTTCTCCTCCT
The DNA here is from genome assembly GCA_023634145.1 of Thymallus thymallus. NCBI lineage: Eukaryota > Metazoa > Chordata > Actinopteri > Salmoniformes > Salmonidae > Thymallus > Thymallus thymallus. The sequence continues at coordinate 8,710,214 of CM042416.1, read as the reverse complement.
TCCTCAAGCGGCGCTCGCAGTGCACAGACGTAGAGTGGGCCGAGGTCGAGAAGGCAGAGAAGGAGAGGAAGGAGGTCGCAAAGGCAGAGGCTGGAGCAAAGGAGGACAAGTTAGAGGAGGCCAAGGGGGAGGAGAAGAAAGAGGCAGAGGAAAAGGGGGAGAAGAAAGAGGACGAAGAGGCATCGAAGAAAGAGGCAGAGAAGAAGAAGAATAAAGAGGAGGAAGAGGCATCAAAGAAAGAGGCAGAGAAGAAGAAGAATAAAGAGGAGGAAGAGGCAGCAAAGAAAGAGGCAGTGAAGAAGAAGAAAGAAGAGAAAGAGGCAGCGAAGAAAGCAGTGAAGAAGAAGAAAGAGGAGGAAGAAGCAGCAACGAAAGCAGAGAAGAAGAAAGAGGAGGAGGGAGAGGCAGCAAATAAAGCAGAGAAGAAGAAAGAGGAGGAAGAGGCAGCAAAGAAAGAGGAGGAAAAGAAGAAAGAGCAGGAAAAGAAGAAAGAACAGGAAAAGACTACGAAAAAAACGCAAAAGGGGAAAAAGAAAGAGGAGGAGGAGAAGAAGAAGAAGAAGAAGGAGGAGAATAAAGAGGTAAAGAAGAACGAGGAGAAGGGGAAGAAAAAACAGAAGGGCAAAAAGAAAGCAGGGGAGCAGTCCACAACAGAGGTGCACGTGAAAGCCCCCATCGCTGCCCCTGAGCCAGAGCTCAGAGTGGAGGCAGAGGGGGAGGCTGAGCAGGAGGAGCCGGTAGAGGCCCAGGACCATCACTCCATCAGCAGCGCAGAGATACAGGTGAGTGAGGGGAAACTTTTCACCTAGGGCACGGGTGCATAACTCTGTTCCTTGGGGAACCCTATCCTTTTTTTTGTGATATAGATTGTGGGAGAACAGATTTTGCAGTGTGAAAAAAATTTAAAAACACAGAATTATCATATCTTTACTGAACAAAAATATAAACGCAACATGTAAAGTCCTATGTTTCATGAGCTGAAATAAATTATCCCAGAAATGTTCCAAATATCAAGAAGCTGATTAAACAGCATGATCATTACACAGGTGCACCTTGTGCTGGAGACAATAAAAACACTCTAAAATGTTTTGTCACACAACACAAACTACACAGATATCTATTTTGTGTAGTTTGTGTAGCTATAAATCAGATCAAGCCCAAACTATGTGATGTAGTAGGGAGTTGTAGTTTCCAACAGGCCAACATTATACATAGTTTAGCTATGAATATGTGTTAATTAACTACAATGCCCATAATCCATTGCTCCATCGCTTACTTGTCCGGTCTTGGTCTGTGTGGAGCAGAGATGAGCGAGAACAAGCAAGAGGGATAGAAAGCCGTTGTCTGATAGTTGGTATTCAACAGTCATAAAAGTATGCCTTATTTACTTTGAAGAACTACTAAAATAGTGATTTTGTCAGACAGCATAGAGAGCAGCTCTATAGAGATGAGATGTTGACTTGAAATGAAATAATAAAGTAATCAGATAAAACAAATATTTTATTAAATTAAAGTGAAGAAATTCTGTATTTATTTTATTCAACCTTTATTTAACTAGGCAAGTCAGTTAAGAACAAATTATTATTTACAATGACGGCCTACATACAGGAAATAGGCCTCCTGCGGTGACGGGGTCTGGCATTAAAAATAAATAAATGATGGGCAGTCATTACCATCATGGGACTTTTATTCATTGTTTTACTCTGTGTTACAGCATTCAACCCACATAATGCATGGTGCATTTATCATAAAAAAATAGAAACAAATCAAGAACTGTGATTATTTTTTAATAATCAAACCGAAACTGCTCAGCTCTCTAACAACTACACTGGAAGTCACTTGTCCTTATTTCCTGAGGATAATGACTGCGTTATATTTTTAGTCTATTACATAAATGTAACTGTCTTTAATTAGAAATGAAACATCCTGAATTTGTCATATGATCTTTCTGTGACCCCCTAGCCAGCACAGGAAGAGCAGAAGGCGGACGCTGAGGAAGAGAAGGAGGTGGTAGTAGAGGAGGAAGAGAAGAAAGAAGAAATGGAGGAAGAGCCGGCTGAGCAGATGGAGGAGGAGGAGGAGGAGGAGGGTGCGGTGAATGGAGTGGAGGGGGAGAACACTAACGGAGAAGAGGAGAAGGCGGCGGAAGCAGAGGAGGCCAAACCCTCCAAGCGTCCTCGGATCATGCAGTGTAAAGTCACCCTCCTGGACGACACTCTGTTTGAGTGTGAGCTCGATGTAAGACATTCTCAAATACGTATGTTCAGCCTTGTTCTAGTCTTTTCTACTATTCAAATGATTGCCTCATCAACTGTTTCTAACTTAATCTTTTTGAATGCATAGTTGTAATTGGTTTTGAGTGCAATCTGTAATATTTTTTCCTTACTGAAAGTTTATTTGTGATTGATTGTAAATAATAGTGACCACATCCCCTCTGTCTCCCTGTATCGTATAGAAACATGTGAAGGGCTCGGATCTGTTTGTGAAGGTGTGTGACCACCTCAACCTGCTGGAGAGAGACTACTATGGCCTGGCCGTCTGGGACACCCCCTCCTCCAGGGTACAGTACACTTTGCCTGGTTTAAGAATGGGGTGCTAATCTAGGGTGAAGTGGTGAGCAGTCATCTTAACCTTCCAAGTGAAATGAGGGTATATTGTATCTCATCTTTGGAGATTTCCTTTGGGAGAGAAAGATATGTTGAGTGAGTGGGTCGTTTTGAGTGTAGTTTGACTACATGTTCTTGTCCATTAGAGAAACTGTAGCCTATAGGATGGAAGGTGCAGTTTCACTGCATAGGGCAAAATTACTTTGTTACAGTACGATGACATTCATTGAGTCTGTTCTCCCGCTGTCATTTACAGACATGGCTGGACGCCTCCAAAGAGATCCGGAAACAGGTGGCAGGTGGGTGATGTCATCCTATATGATGACGTAAATAAACTTTTCTAACTCAAATTGCCAACAGTACTCACTCTGTATTTTGTCTCCAGATTATACATACGAGTTCACCTTCAACGTGAAGTTCTACCCTCCTGATCCAGCTCAGCTCACAGAAGACCTCACCAGGTTAGTCTACACACACTTCTACTATATCTGGCGTTAACTCAGTTTCAGGGTGTCAGTGGTTAACTCCCCCCTCTCTCTCTCTTCACCCTCACCCCCCCCCCCCCCCCCCTCTCTTCCTCCCTCTTCCAGGTACTACCTGTGTCTACAGCTGCGTAAGGACATCCTGAGTGGCCTGCTGCCATGCTCCTTTGTGACTCTGGCCATGCTAGGCTCCTACACGGCCCAGTCTGAGCTGGGGGAGTATGACCCAGAGGTGCACGGCTCTGACTACACCAAGGAGCTGAGGCTGGCCCCGGGACAGGGCAAAGAGCTGGAGGACAAGGTCATGGAGTTGCACCGCACATACAGGTAAGGGGAGGACTGACTATATACCGGAGCTATGATGTAGAAAAGACCAGGGAGGACCAGACTATATACTGGAGTAATGTAGAAAAGACCAGGGAGGACCAGACTATATACCCGAGCTATGATGTAGAAAAGACCAGGGGGGACCAGACTATATACTGGAGTAATGTAGAAAAGACCAGGGAGGACCAGACTATGTACTGGAGTAATATAGAAAAGACCAGGGATGACCAGACTATATACTGGAGTAATGTAGAAAAGACCATGGAGGACCAGACTATATACCGGAGCTATGATGTAGAAAAGACCAGGGGGGACCAGACTATGTACTGGAGTAATGTAGAAAAGACCAGGGAGGACCAGACTATATACCGGAGCTATGATGTAGAAAAGACCAATCGGGGACCAGACTTTATACTGCAGTAATGTAGAAAAGACCAGGGAGTACCAGAATATATACTGGAGTAATGTAGAAAAGACCAGGGAGGACCAGACTATATACTGGAGTAATGTAGAAAACACCAGGGAGGACCAGACTATAAACTGGAGTAATGTAGAAAAGACCAGGGAGGACCAGACTATATACTGGAGTAATGTAGAAAATACCAGGGAGGACCAGACTATATACTGGAGTAAGGTAGAAAAGACCAGGGAGGACCAGAATATATACTGGAGTAATGTAGAAAAGACCAGGGAGGACCAGACTATATACTGGAGTAATGTAGAAAACACCAGGGAGGACCAGACTATAAACTGGAGTAATGTAGAAAAGACCAGGGAGGACCAGACTATATACTGGAGTAATGTAGAAAAGACCAGGGAGGACGAGACTATATACTGGAGTAATGTAGAAAATACCAGGGAGTACCAGACTATATACTGCAGTAAGGTAGAAAAGACCAGGGAGGACCAGACTATATACTGGAGTAATGTAGAAAAGACCAGGGAGGACCAGACTATATACTGGAGTAATGTAGAAAAGACCAGGGATGACCAGACTATATACTGGAGTAATGTAGAAAATACCAGGGAGGACCAGACTATATACTGGAGTAAGGTAGAAAAGACCAGGGAGGACCAGACTATATACTGCAGTAAGGTAGAAAAGACCAGGGAGGACCAGACTATATACTGGAGTAATGTAGAAAAGACCAGGGAGGACCAGACTATATACTGGAGTAATGTAGAAAAGACCAGGGAGGACCAGACTATATACTGGAGTAATGTAGAAAAGACCAGGGAGGACCAGACTATATACTGGAGTAATGTAGAAAATACCAGGGAGGACCAGACTATATACTGGAGTAATGTAGAAAATACCAGGGAGGACCAGACTATATACTGGAGTAAGGTAGAAAAGACCAGGGAGGACCAGACTATATACTGCAGTAAGGTAGAAAAGACCAGGGAGGACCAGACTATATACTGGAGTAATGTAGAAAAGACCAGGGAGGACCAGACTATATACTGGAGTAATGTAGAAAAGACCAGGGAGGACCAGACTATATACTGCAGTAAGGTAGAAAAGACCAGGGATGACCAGACTATATACTGGAGTAATGTAGAAAAGACCAGGGGGGACCAGACTATATACTGCAGTAAGGTAGAAAAGACCAGGGAGGACCAGACTATATACTGCAGTAAGGTAGAAAAGACCAGGGATGACCAGACTATATACTGGAGTAATGTAGAAAATACCAGGGGGGACCAGACTATGTACTGGAGTAATGTAGAAAATACCAGGGATGACCAGACTATATACTGGAGTAATGTAGAAAATAAGGGATCAGCAGAATGTCACATACAGGTAAGACGTGGGGTTTTGGGAGGAAAGAGCAGCAGACTTGACATATATGCTAGCTTTACCCTAATGCACACACACGGCAAGCCTAGCTGTACACAGATGACACACCATCAACGTGTTATCATATAGCTCTTATCCAGAGCAACTTACAGTAGTGAGTGCATACATTTTGGTACTTTTTCATACTGGTCCCCTGTGGGAATCAAACCCACAACCCTGGCATTGTAGGTGCCATGCTCTACCAACTGAGCCCCACAGGACCTGTTTACATTTACCCGTTTCTGTGTGTGTCTCCAGGTCCATGAGTCCAGCCCAGGCAGATATGTTGTTTCTGGAGAATGCCAAGAAGCTGTCTATGTATGGAGTGGATCTGCACCAAGCCAAGGTACACTTTTCTGTAATAAACTGTCAATCTAGGACTGGAACAGTTCTATCTATAGAAGAAACTTTTTAAATATATATTTTTAAGCGCTATCAGAAAAAGTAGTGAACTATCAAATCAAAGTGCACAATTTGGGAATAACAAGTTTAGCAACTCTAGCAACCACAGAGGCTGCCTCCTAGTGGCATGCTGCTGTAAGTGTAGCAGAGGCTGCCACCTAGTGGCATGCTGCTGTAAGTGTAGCAGAGGCTGCCTCCTAGTGGCATGCTGCTGTAAGTGTAGCAGAGGCTGCCTCCTAGTGGCATGCTGCTGTAAGTGTAGCAGAGGCTGCCTCCTAGTGGCATGCTGCTGTAAGTGTAGCAGAGGCTGCCTCCTAGTGGCATGCTGCTGTAAGTGTAGCAGAGGCTGCCTCCTAGTGGCATGCTGCTGTAAGTGTAGCAGAGGCTGCCACCTAGTGGCATGCTGCTGTAAGTGTAGCAGAGGCTGCCACCTAGTGGCATGCTGCTGTAAGTGTAGCAGAGGCTGCCACCTAGTGGCATGCTGCTGTAAGTGTAGCAGAGGCTGCCACCTAGTGGCATGCTGCTGTAAGTGCAGGAGTCACCGTTTTTTGTATTTTTTTATTTCACCTTTATTTAACCAGGTAGGTCAGTTGAGAACAAGTTCTCATTTGCAACTGCGACCTGGCCAAGACAAAGCAAAGCAGTGCGACAAAAACAACACAGAGTTACACAGTAAACAAACATAGTCAAAAACACAATAGAAAATCTATATACAGAGTGCAAATGTAGTGCAAAATGCAGTAAGGTTAGGGTGTAGGACAATAAATAGACCATAGTGGTGATATAAATTACAGATTAGCATTAACACAGGAATGAAGGATGTGCAAATTATGATCTGCAAATAGAGATACTGGAGTGCAAGATTAGCGAAAATAATAAAAATAAATATGGGGATGAGGTAGTAGGGTGGGCTATTTACAGAAGGGCTATATACAGGTGCAGTGATCGATAAGCAGCTTTGACAGCTGATGCTTAAAGTTAGTGAGGGAGATAGGAACCTCTAGCTTCAAGGATTTTTGCAATTCGTTCCAGTCATTGGCAGCAGAGAACTGGAAGGAATGGCGGCCAAATGAGGTGTTGACTTTGGAGGTGTTGGTGATGGAAAGATGCCTATATCAAATCAAATATTATTTGTCACATGCGCCACAACAATGCAGTTTTAAGAAAAATAAGTGTTAAGAAAGTATTTACTAAAATAAAATGAAGCAAAACATTTTTTAATAAATGAAAATAAAAAAGAAGAAAATAGAAAACAACAAGAACAACAATAACATTGTGGAGGGGCGGGACAATGCAAATAATCTGGGTGGCCATTTGATTGGCTGTTCAGGAGCCTTATGGCTTGGGAGTAGAAGCTCTTAAGAAGCCTTTAGGACCTAGACTTGGCGCTCCGGTACCGCTTGCCGTGCAGTAGCAGAGAGAACAGTCTATGAATAGGGTGGCTGGAGTCTTTGGCTATAGAGGCTGGAGTCTTTGGCTATAGAGGCTGGAGTCTTTGGCTATAGAGGCTGGAGCCTTTGGCTCTAGAGGTCCTGGATGACAGGACCTAGAGTGTCTATGATGAGGATGTCTAGAAAACATTGATAATTCTCTTTATGAATGTACTTTTCCTGCATGCTCACAGGATCTCGAGGGTGTGGACATCACGCTAGGGGTGTGTTCTGGTGGTCTCATGGTATACAAGGACAAGCTGAGGATCAATCGTTTCCCCTGGCCCAAAGTCCTCAAGCTCTCTTACAAGCGAAGCAGCTTCTTCATCAAGATCCGTCCCTCTGAGCAAGAACAGTACGAGAGCACAATCGGTTTCAAGCTGCCCAACTACAAGGCCTCCAAGAAGCTGTGGAAGGCCTCAGTGGAACACCATACCTTCTTCAGGTGAGAAACCCACTCACCCTCAGTGATGCAGTGGTGAACAAATAGGTGGTGGGTAAACTGTGATCGCTGTTCATGGTGAGTAAAATAATTTCCCTATACTTTCAGTTGAAAAAATGAATGGAACTATAAATTGAGACCGTTTAGGGCCAAAAATAAGGGGTTAAAAACATGTGTTTCTTGATCTTTCTTCTATCTCTCAGATATAGGACAGACACTCCATGTAGTGAATATGTTATTCAATGCGTTGTATGGGCTAATAGCAGTTAGGCCAAATACAAATTTTCATAAAATAATTCATTAATATAAAAGAAAGTATACTTCAAGGGGTCTTAAAATTCAAAATCTACAGGGCTTAGACTGTAATGGGCTAATAATATTATATTTAAGAACTAACAATCAGCAAAACAGTCAGGGAGAATTGAAAAATCCCAAAACAATTAATTTTGTTATGTTTGAACAAAAGAACACAGCATTAGCCATGGCAAAATGCCAAGGATTGCAGGAAATTTGCTTTTAAACTGCAAAATATTCTCTCTGTTCCATGGCAGAATATGTAGAATTGCAGGAAGTTAGCTTTAAAATTGCAAAAATGTCTCTACACTGCCAAGATGGGGGGCCTCTAAAATGTTCTGCAGAGACAACGTGCATTTACCCTCCACTACACCACTGCTCGCCCTGCTTCCAACTAACAAGTTACCCTTAACCACAGATCTAGGATCAGATTATCCTACACCCCAATCCCGACCTTAACCATTAGGACGTTAAAACAATATCTGATCCCATATCAGTGGTTACGGGAAGGCAACTTCTACCCACTCCACTTCCTGGATTATCTGCCCCATAGAGATACAATAAAAGTGTTCTATTTAATTCTGTCATCTGCCCCCACTACTGCCCGGCAACAGGGGGGCATTCTCAGGTTACCAATTCCTCATGCCTTCTAATTGGCTAATTGGCCTATAGAGCATATCCTTTCTGAGAGTAACTCTATTAGCCCTGGTGGTCGTCTAACTCCACCTACAGTGGCGTGAAAAATATTTCCCCCCTTTCTGATTTTCTCTATGCATATTTTTGATACTGAATGTTATCAGATCTTCAACCAAAACCTAATATTATATAAAGGGAACCTGACTTTACAAAAACTTATGCAACACCCAATTCCCCTGTATGAAAGTAATTGCCCCCTTACGCTCAATAACTGGTTGTGCCACCTTTAGCTGCAACGACTGCAACCAAATGCTTCCTGTAGTTGTGGAGGAATTATTTCCCGCTCTTGCATGCAGAACTGCTTTAACTCAGTGACATTTGTGCATTTTTGGACGGGTCCCATTATGTCTGGCGAAAACCAAACACTGCATTCCACAGTAAGAACCTCATACCAACGGTCAAGCATGGTGGTGGTAGTGTGATGGTTTGGGGATGCTTTACTGCCTCAGGACCTGGACAACTTGCCTTAATAGAAGGAACCATGAATTCTGCTTTGTATCAGAGAATTCTACAGAAGAATGTCAGGCCATCCCGTCTGTGAGCTGAAGCTGAAGCGCAGCTGGGCCAAAATTCCTCCACAGCGATGTGAGAGATCGATCAACAACTACAGGAAGCGTTTGGTTGGAGTCATTTCGGCTAAAGGTGGCGCAACCAGTTATTCAGTGTAAGGGGGCAATTACTTTTTCACACAGGGACATTGGGTGTTGCATAACTTTATGTTTATGAAATAAGTAAGTCATTGCTGTGTTATTTGTTCACTCAGGTTCCCTTTATCTAACATGAGGTTTTGGTTGAAGATCTGATAACATTCGGTATCAAAAATATGCAAAATTAGAAAGGGGGCCAAAGCTTTTTCACAGCAATGTATGTGACAAGTCAGTTATACAGGAGGAGCTCTGGATTAAGCTGGTTAAGGTAACATGAGATTGGTCTAAATCACCTCACAGTGTGACATTGGAGGGACATGACTAAAGCTTTTATTAAAGCTGGAGTTTGGTTGGCCCAGTGATGTGATTCATTGATTTATCACATCACTGGGCAAGCTATTATCATGACCTATGAAACCAAATAATTATAACAAGCTCACAGTAGCGTGTCTAGAAACTGTGAGTGACTGTGTGATTCTCCTCCCCCAGGGTGTCGTCCGTGGAGCCCCCGTCGTCCCGTTCCCGGTTCCTGGGGCTGGGGTCAAAGTTCAGGTACAGCGGCCGTACCCAGGCCCAGACCCGCCAGGCCAGTTCCATGATCGACCGGCCCGCCCCACGCTTCACACGGTCCGCCAGCAAGAGGCTGTCCCGCACCATCGATGAAGGTACGTGTGTGTGTATGTGTGTATTACAGTATGTCTTTTTTATGTGAGGTGTGTGGGAATGTGTGTGTTCATGCCAGTGCGCACGACTTCAGGATCAATCCTTCACTAAGTTGTCCCACTCTTGTAGTTGGAGATGATCTCCATGACTTGCAGCTCTCTGCTAGCCAAAACAGGACCGAGGATGACGATTGGATCCTCATGCTGGGATCTGACCAACCCCAGCCCTTCTTTTCACCAGGTATCAGGAACCGTGTGGATTATCATTGGAGTTTTGAATCAGCTTACTTAGAGCAGCCTCAGTTCAGCCTTGCTAGAGAACTACAGTACATGCTGTAGGTTTGAATCAGCTTGATCTAACCCTGCGCTTCTGTCAGTGCTCTCGTCATCTCATTTGCTCCAACCCTTATGCTGATCTCAGGCCAGCTTGGGTCAACGTTGGTGACTCACCAAGGGCAGCTCAGAATGATCTGTCAATCATTCACAGCTACAGTTACATTGATAATCCATTCACTTCTAACAGCTTATGACTGACGTAACAGCAGCTTCAGAGCTCTTGAGTCTTGTTAAAGAGAGCCTTCAGTTATTGGTCCGTGTTGTGTTACTTGTTAAAGAGAGCCTTCAGTTCTTTGGTCCGTGCTTGATGATGGACATAATTGTGTCCAGGAGACTGCCGTTCCTCTTCTAGGAACTAAACGGCTAGCTCTGCAGATCTCTGAATTGTGTGCTAGTCAAACTTAATTTGCTATCTGCCTGCCAGATACATTGAATTCCATGTGCTTACTAAATCAGTGAGCTTTACTCTGAAAGCCCCTGAAATGCTGACCTTCAACTACTGAGCTGTGGAGGGGAGCTTTGCCTTACTCTGTCCACTATCTAACCTCACTATTAACTCATACAGTAACACCATCACCTCATGTTCTATCAACAGCCAGAGGGGGGGAGACTTCCACTCAGAGCTGGGATGATGGCAAGTCCGTCCAGACAGTCACACAGACATGGCAGGAGACTGAGACAGGCCAGACGGTCAGTGGGGTGGTCAGTCGTACGGTCAGTCTGACATGGCAGGGACGGGTGTCTGATGAACAGCAGCAGGGGAGACAGGAGGAGGAGAAAGAGGAGGATTGGTTTGTCCTGCTGGAGAGACGACCCTCCCTTCCCTATGTCCCCTACCCCATGATGAAACCGCCAGGTATCTGTTGTTAACTTGTACCTGGTGTCACTGTGCATCCTCGCTTTGACAATGAATTCTCCGCTGAGGTGTGCTTTAGAAGTTGATTGAAGGTTGAATCTGCTAAGCTCGCCACCGGCCGTGATTAAATCTTTAAATATGTTTCTCTGTCATGTATTGGCTTATATTTAATGTTGCTTTCCTATCAATGATGCTTGGCCCTCATTGGTGTAAAGCTGTGATACTGTGGTAAGTAAGCTTCACTGATGATCCTCTGTTTGCAGTGTGCTCACAAGCTATGTTATTTTTTTATATGTAAGGGATCCACTCAGTTCAAAATGTTTCTGTGATGTCCTCAGTCAAATACCGCTCTGCCAAGGTGGCAAAGGCCTACATTCTGGAGAGGTTGCTACAGCCAAGGCAGGAACAAAGTGATGACTGGTTCATGGAACTGGACTGCAGCTTTGAGTTTGTAGACATACCTCCATGTGAGTTCTCATACTACATACATTCACTACCTATTGTATTTTAGCACAGAAATACAGAGTTTTGCAGAACAAACATGATTCTGGAAGAACAGGGAATCATCATTTCTGTCTGTAACGTTTCACCTCACTGAATAGGCTACACTCCTGTTCTTCCCAAACTGATAAACCCAATCTGCCCCTCCTCAGTCTCTCCCCCAGTCTCCCTGGAGAAGGAGAAGACTAGGCAGGAAGAGCAGGGGAGGGAGGAGGTGATCAAGAGGCTGCAGGGAGGAGTGTTCCTAGTGGAGAAGCTGAGGGGGGTGGAGGTGTTGGAGGAGAGACTGAGGGAGGTGAAGGTTCTGGAAGAACGACTGCAGGAGGTGGAGGAGCTGGAGGAGAGAATGCAGGTGGAGGCCAGGCAGCAGCAGGGGGAGGAGGGAGGGGTAGAACAGGAGAAAGGGGAGGTGGAGGAGGAGGAGGAGGAAGAGAACAAAGAGAACGTGGAGGAAGTAGATGAGTTGGAGGAGCAGATAAAGGAGGTGTTTCTCAAAGGGTTGCTGCCAGATGAGTCTGGGGAAGATGAGGGACTAAAAGAGGAGAGTATGGAACGGGCAAAGGATTCGGAAGAAGGGTGGTCAAATGTCGAGAGAACCTCCTCTGTGGTTCGGAGAGTAGAGCGGAGGACCCAGGATAGTGTGACTATAGTGAAAGAAATTAGGCAACAAGAAGGAGATATGGAGGACGAGGAGACAGTGGAACAGGTGGAGGTTTCAGACCAGGGATTGAAAGAGGATGCAGGAGGTTTAAAGGAGAGGAAGCGACAGGCTTTGGAGGAAGGGTTGCCAGAGGGGCTTGAGGAAAGGAGAGGAGAGAGGAGAGTGGAGAGGACGAAGAAGAAGAAGAAGAAGGTGACTATAGTGACACAGGATGAGAGTCTCCCAGATGAACTAGAGCAGAAAGCATCTGAGAAGTTGTCAGAGGACCAGATAGGGGGCCATTTTTATAAAGAGGGACAACTTATGGTGAAATTCAATGAACTATTTGCGGCAGAGAAGTTAGGGTTACCGATAGTTACACTTCAGCAGAAGATCGCATACGAGGAGTGGCTCCAAGAACAGGAGAAGGTCAGGGAGGAGAAACAGGAGGAGAGAGTGGAACAGGTGAAGGTTTCAGACGAGGGATTGATAGAGGTGAAAGGAGGTCTAGAGGATAGGATGCGGCAGATGTTGGAGAAAAGGTTGCCAGAGGGAGTTGAGGAAAGGAGGGGAGAGCAGACTGTGAAGAAAACCAAGAGGACGGTGAGGATAATGGAAGAACTGAGGAGAACACAAAAGACACTGGAGGAAAAGTCATCAGGGGAAATTTTATCAGAGGAAAAGCTAGGAGATGGTTTTTATACAGAGGGGGAAGTTTTGGTGAAATTCAGAGAGGGGGTGGAGAGGGTTCAACATAGAGTCAGACAAATGGAGAAGCCCCAAAAAGAAGAGGAGGTAGTGGAAGTGAATATACAGCCATCCCAGCCAGACGACAAGGATGATTGGTTTGCGCTGCTGGACAGCCTACCACACCAGACTCTTTATAAGCCTCCAGGTACGTCCCATCACCCAATCGGCTTTGCTTCTCCCCGTCACCATGGAAACCATATTGGAAGCGCTTGCTTTACCACCACCCACACAATGGCCGACAATTCCATCTCTAACATTCCCTCTGCAAAGCTAACAAGTTCTTGTGTGTTTTACAACAATTACCATTTAAATAGAAAGATAGTGTGCAGTATGGATTTGTGTGGCTGAGAGAACAGCTGTCTCTACTTTGTCAGTCATGCCAGTCGACTCCGCTCCGGGGCCTGTGGCCAACACAAGATTCTCTGTGGTGTTAGTAGACACGGTCGAGCAGAGAGCACCGGAGAGGGAGTGCATTGAAGTTGAGGCCACACAGCAACAGCCTGAAAGGGGATTGGTGGAAGGACAGAGACCGTGGAAAATGCAGGAAGATGATTGGTTTATGCTGTTGGACCCGGTTGATCGTGTTCCTTCAGGTATACCAACCACACCAGCTTCAGGTATGAAGAACTTTCATCAAAGCCCTGCTGCCTATGCTATTCCTCAATGATTAGTATTTTAGGGCTTGAAACGACTGTGCTTCAATGACTGATTAGTCATCAAACTAGTCTCTCAAGGTTCTTTGTGTCTTTATGTGTCAGCTTCTTTGGAAGAGCAAGTTCAGGTGTACGTAGAGGTAACCATCTCTTCCATGGTTAAAGTGACGACAGTAGAACAGAGAGAGGAGACCAGGGTGACTGTAGTGGAGGAGATGGAGTTACAGGAAGAGGAGAGACATCTGGAGCAGAAACCATCACAGTCACAGAGAGAAATGGAAGATGACTGGTTTGCTCTGCTGGACATTGTTCCCAGAAAACCATCTGTGATTCCATCAGGTATTTCCATAATTTCATGCACTGCTTCCCAGTCCCACCACAATATTAGCAACATCTCCCCCGACCCTGTTCTTCATACGCTGCAAAATACTTTAAAATAAGAATAACTAACAAGACATTTTATTATCCACCAAGAGAATGGCTTCAGCTACATTGCGTTGTGTAGTACTTTCAATTATCTTCCGTATCTGAGGAATGTGTGTTTGTATCAGGTTCTGTGGAAGAGCGTATTCAGGTATATCCTGAGGAAAGCGTCTCCTCTGTGGTTGAAGTGACGACAGGGGAGCAGAGAGAGGAGAGAAGGGTGACTATAGTGGAAGAGAAGCAAGAGGAGAGACGTCAAGAAAATGTTATACTTTCACCACAGCCGTCAAGAGAGATGGACGATGACTGGGTTGTGCTACTGGATGTTGTGCCCAGAGAAACATCCTATATACCATCAGGTACCCGATACAATTCAAGGCTCAGCTCCTGATCCCATCAAAATATACCTAACCCACCTCGCCAAGCTCGCAGACTAACCGTAACGCTTTCCCATATGGAACTTTGGAATGTTTGTCCGGGAATATGATCTTTGATAGCATGGCTTTTTGTGAGCCCACACATCTAGCTGAATCTGAAGAGTATGTACTGGGTGTGTTTCATCAGTCGCTCCAGCAGAGCCAAGACCGGTTTCTCCAGATGTGGTCAGCCCTGTGGTTGAGGTAAAGGCTGAAGAGCAGAAGCCAGTGGTGGAGACGAGGCCGCAACATGAACAGGAAGTAGAGGAAGGCCAGCGACAACCAGAGAGAGATGATGATGATGATTGGTTTACACTGTTTCCTGATGTCCGTGAGGAGCCGATCATTGCACCACCAGGTATCGTTCCTGCTTCATCGCCACAATCTTTGTACATTTGCAGCTATGTACATTTCCCAGCTTTGACTGAGAATAAACTTCAGTCCCTAAACTGAAGGACTTTCCCATGTCTCTAACCACCAGGTACCTCAGACATACAGTACTGCCAACAAGGTAACTAACCACCAGGTACCTTAGACATACAGTACTGCCAACAAGGTAACTAACCACCAGGTACCTTAGACATACAGTACTGCCAACAAGGTAACTAACCACCAGGTACCTTAGACATACAGTACTGCCAACAAGCTAACTAACCACCAGGTACCTCAGACATACAGTACTGCCAACAAGCTAACTAACCACCAGGTACCTCAGACATACACACTCTTGTCAAGAGCCTGTGAAGATGCCAACAGGTACCCCCTGTCCCTGACAGCATCATCCTAAGCTCGGTTTTGCTTCACATTTCTCATCATGTTTCATGTGACATTTTTAGAATTATGTGTGGTAAAGGGTTTCTAATCAGATATGTGCAGCTTTGGCCAATCAGATTCTGCGTTATTTGTGAATGGTACAAGGATCATAGTCGAGTCTAAGGGTGCTCTGTGTCTGTCTGTATCAGTTGCTGTGGTAACTAGACCTGCCCCTGTGGTTGACGTGATGGTGACGAGCACAGAGCAGAGAACCCAGAAAAGGGTGACGATAGTGGAGGAGAGGTGGAGAGAGGAGAGGACACTGCAGCAGAGAGAGGTGGACGATGATTGGTTTGTCCTGCTGGATGCTGCCCCTAAAGAATCAGGTACCCCCCCCCCCCCCCCATCTCTTCAATCCCCTATCCTCCATGCTCATTTTAGCTGTAGACTGAGACTACCAAAAATATCAGTTAATTTTGTCCGGCATATCTATTTTGAATAATTGTTTTAAACAAAATGGTCTTCTACTGATACTGATAATTTAGCTGTGTCTTAGATAAGAGCCCAGTTTGTGTGTTTGTATCAGTTGCTCTTCATGAGCGTCTCCAGGTCTATCCAGACAAAACGTCTGTGGTCAAAGTTCCAGCCGCTCAGCCCAAACCCAGAGTGGTGGTTGCTGAGGGGAAGAGACCACTGTTTGAGAGGAGGATTCTCGAGGAGAGACCAGAACAGCCCCAGAGAGATGTGGATGATTGGTTTGTGTTTCTAGATAAAGAATCAGGTACAGGTACTTTGCGTCTTGAGTTTTTGCATCTTGAGTTTTCGCGTGCTGCTGTTGATCTCACACCCGCTCTCCAACTTCCACTTACCAGAACAGCTCACTGAGTAACATTTTTTTTGTTTGACAAACCAATAGGTCTTGGTTATGCTTTGCTTTTTAGAAGATATACGTATTTCGTTTTCATTTTAACGGCTTTATGAATACTATACTACAGTGAGGCATGAGCTTATTAACCCAATGAGTCAGGACTACTTCTGCCATTTGCATCGTTGGTTATTAACTCAATGAGTCAGGACAACTTCTGCCATTTGCATCGTTGGTTATTAACTCATTGAGTTAGGACAACTTCTGCCATTTTCATCGTTGGCTATGGTTGAGAAATACTGGCCATGCTTTGCTGCCCGTTCTATATTGTGAACAGTTGCTTCCTATAACTCATCCAAGATTTTCCCCTTGCTAGTCTCATTCTAGACCTGAATGAGCTGGCCCGTGAAGGTACAGTGTAGACCTGAAGTCTGTGTTTGCACTGGCCTCAATGTGTGTGTGTGTGTGTAGTTGATTATGAGTTTGTTGTGTATGTGTGTGTTCAAGATGTTCTTCTGTGCTCTGTCAGTGTGTTAACCTTTCGCTACACTGGGTTTGAAGGTCTCAAAGCACGCATACCGTCTCACTCCTGCCCTCTATACAACCCACTATATAAATACTGTCCTGTCTCTCTCCCGCCAGTGGTGGCCACCCACAAGGCCGCCCGTCCGGTCAGCGCCCCAGTCTTCTCCCAGGCAGCTCTCATGGAGGCGGGGATCCCCATGGCCCCCCTGGACCTCCAGCAGCCCCAGACCTCCACCCCCATTAGGCTGCCAGCCCGCCAAGAGGACAGGAAGCTGGAGGTCACCGTAGAGGCGGTGGACGAGGGCTCAGCCGAGGTCAAGGTACTTAAACTAGGAACTACAACCCCCACAATCCCCTGCCCTACAGGGATCATCATCATTCTCCCCTCACACACAGATACACTGGTCATAGCAGTCACTGGTCATGCTATATTCATCACATAGTATTATTTATAAGAGAAGTATAATACAATGATTTGTCTATACTTAGAAAATAGAATAGATGTGCATCATCATTTGTGCCCTTCATTGGTCACAGTAATGACAGTGTACCATGCCGTGACACCTCAGATCACTAGTTCCTCAGATCACTAGTTCCTCAGATGGCTAGTTCCACAGATGGCTAAGCTATGGACAGGGAGGATGCTCCTAGTGGAGGATTCTAACTTCATCATGCCTTCTTTCCTCCTCCCTGCCTGGGGCAACTCCTCCTCCCTGCATGGGGTAACAATGGTCTGAGCAGACGGACACTGAGGAGCCGGTGCGAATGAGGAAGGTCAGACCTTTGGCCTTGTCCCGACTCCTACTTCTGCATTCTATTAGTATTGTAGTCGCTCCACTCCCATTCTTAATTACGCTACTGCCAAGTCTCCCATCCATAAGACTAACTTCACTCTCTACTCATTTTATTAGCCTGGTTTAATTTGAATACTGCTCACAAACTACAAGGTCTTTTGAGTTGACCTCATGTTCAAGTCAGACATTGGATATGACAATAGAATTAGTATTGGTCATGTCCACAGACTGAGATGCCGTGTATGAGATACATTAAATATGCTTTTGGTTTGTACATCAGTCCAGACAGGAAGAAAAGTTAGGGCCTTTAAAAAATGAATGTTGAAAGAAGACCCCCCCCCCCCCCCCCCCCCCTCCCTCTAATAGCCTTGGCTTGGGCCCTTGTGGCCTGTCTGCCATGATGTCACACGTGGAACCTGTGAAACCCACACCTTTCTGTTTTGTTTGTTCTTTCATCTTTCACAGAGAAGAGCTAAGAGAACTGAGGGTGACTCAATTTATATCAGACATAGCCTTTTAATGTTGGAGGTTTGTATACCTGTCTTCTGGAGATCTACCTCTATACGCTGTGTTTTCCTGCTCTTTGGCTACTTACTGGCTGCTATAATACAACAGGATGCTTTGCATGCGACATGACTGAATCACATACTTTGTTTTGCATAGGCATCTTTGGTTTTCTATTAGATGATTTTGACTGTGTGTCCTCTTTGTGTCTGGCGATTATTAACTCAACACAACTAGCTACTTGTTTCAGGGGAATGTTGTTGAGTATTAGATATCTCCTGATTGCTTCTCATATAAGTATATTATTGGGATTGTACTCTCTTCTCCCCAGACATCACACCAAACACATTCATACAGGTTCTATGAAAGGGAGCAAGGAGTGTTTGTGGTATTTGTAGATAGCTGAGATGTTGTCCTGTCTTCTAGCGAGGCCATTTGAGTGTTACTGGAAGCATTACCATTACATCCCTGTCATCTTGTTTCAGCTTTGTCTCTATCCTCGGTATACAGTAGAAAAGGGCTTCATCTTCATACTAGAGCAGACAACCACCAACCTCCCCTCTCCACTTCTCTGCCATCACAAGCCTGGCTCTGTCTGAATCCAGTTTATGATATCTTCCAAGTCATATATTTATGTAGTTCTGAATAAATTACTTCTAAGAGTACGCTCCACCGCTCTCATCACCATAAGAATCAGCCAGCCACAGAAACAGGTTGCCATGCTGCTGACATTGCATAGTGGCAACCTGCATGTGTGACAGAAAATAATGTGCGCTAACATCACCTCGCTCTCATCCTCTGTGATTTGTAACCGGATCAGATTCTCTGTAGTGCTTCTCACCCTAATTTAACAGGTTGATTTACCAAGGATTTAATAAGAATATCTTAATGAGAGTTCAGAGAATAAATTATATTTTGAATCGATCTGATGAACTGAGCTCTGGCCTGCTTTAACGCTGTCGCTTTGAGTCAAGTAGAACAGCAAAGTAACCTGCTGCTTAGTTGACATTGTTTATTTTCTAAACATGTTCATATGAGTGACTTGTTTCTGACACACCTGTTTTCTCTCCACCTTCTACACATCTACTCTGTCACTCCTCTTCTCCACACTTGTCTTCCAAACCAAACGTTTGTTGTCATTTTCCTCTCTCTCTCTCTCTCTCTCTCTCTCTCTCTCTCTCTCTCTCTCTCTCTCTCTCTCTCTCTCTCTCTCTCTCTCTCTCTCTCTCTCTCTCTCTACCTACCCCTCTCTCTCTCTACCCCTCTCTCTCTCTCTACCTCTCTCTCTCTACCTCTCTCTCTACCTCTCTCTCTCTCTCTCTCTCTCTCTACCTCTCTCCCTCTCTTTCTCTCTCTACCTCTTTACCTACCCCTCTCTCTCTCTACCTACCCCTCTCTCTCTACCTACCCCTCTCTCTCTCTACCTACCCCTCTCTCTCTCTACCCCTCGCTCTCTCTCTCTACCTCTCTCCCTCTCTTTCTCTCTCTACCTCTCTCTCTCTACCTCACGCTCTCTACCTCCCTCCCTCCCTCTCTCTCTCTCTCCTCCTCTCTCTCTCGCTCTCCCTTGCTCTCCCTGGCTATTCCTCTCTCTTTACTCTCCAACCACCCACACTGCCTCTTTCCCCTCTCTCTTCTCTCTCTCCCCCCTCCCTCTCTATCCCTCCCTTTACCCCCTCTCTTCCTCCCTCTCTCTCTCGTCCCTCCCCCCTTCCTCTCTTCCTCCAGGACTTTGATAAGCCCCAGGAGGACCTGATCAGGCACCATACCAGTATCAGTGAGCTGAAGAGGAACTTCATGGCGTCTGTCCCAGAGTCCCGGGGGCCCAGCGAATGGGACAAGCGCCTGTCCACTCACTCCCCCTTCCGCAGCCTGGGTATCAACGGACAGCCCCTGCCTGGCGCCGACGGAGTGAGTACCATCTCAGACCAGACACTGTACCGTACCACACCTCCTCTCAGTTCCCTATAGTTCACGTCAGCTTCCCAGCTCTCCCATTCCACCGAGAAGGAATGGATGTTAGCACACAATGTTGGGAGATGAGGAGAAATTTAAATGGATAGAAAACTGCTGATCGTCATCGGTGAGGATTTGGAAATGTGTGAATATATTCCTGAATTGACTGAAATGAAGAACCTCACCGCACGTTTCCCTCTGTGTGGCTTTCTGTTGTGTTCTCTAAGTTGATGGACACCATCCATGGTTGTCCCTTTTGTTCGTCAAGGTTTGTGTTGTTGCGATGCAAACACTTATTGCATGTCTTGACAAAAATGTTTCTGTATGAGCAAGGCCTTTTCTCTTTCAACCGGACCCATCTAGTCTATGAAAGGCTTTCTCTGTCAATAATACCCTACTAAAATGGAAAGACTTCGGTTTGCATGGGCCAACTGAAGAGAACACCTTGTCAAGACTGTTTGGAACAGACCAGTCTGTCTGAATGGTCAGCTGTTTGTTGTGAGGAAGTGACTTATGGTTTGGGCATGTGGTATGCACCGTCTGAGCCTATTGGTCAGGTTTCTGAGCCCAGCTCTGTCTTTAACTCCTCATTGGCTGTCCCTCAGTCTGACCCTCCCCTCAGTGCATGACAACAAGACCTGACTGGACAGAGAAACTGCATGACCCTGGAGTAGATGAGTTGACCTGTGTGCTCATCCTCCTCTCTTCCTTCCCTCAGTGCTGTGCTTGTTTTCAGCTTCATCTCCTCCATCCTTCCTCCTTCTCC
Source organism: Thymallus thymallus (assembly GCA_023634145.1). Lineage (NCBI taxonomy): Eukaryota > Metazoa > Chordata > Actinopteri > Salmoniformes > Salmonidae > Thymallus > Thymallus thymallus. Next base: position 8,689,648 of record CM042416.1, on the reverse strand, counting down.
CAAATACTCCCCCCTTTTCCTGCTTTCCCACACTCCACTTTTTCCTCACTCTGTTATTCAGTGCACTGATACTCCTGCCCCCCACAACTGAAGAGTCTGAAGGCCCACAGTTTACCCATAACCACCTAGTCCGACTCAGACAAATGGGTTCTCAAATGTTCCTCTCTTAGATCTAGTTTACCATGACACAGCTTTGCATAGCCTTCCTATCCATTACCCTACATCACAGACATTTCAACATCCCCTACCTCTCTCATCTCTCTCTGCCCCCCACCCCTTGCCCCTCTCCACCCTCACCCTTCTCCCCTCAGTTTGCCATCCGCCTTCCGCGTGGCCCCCTACAAGACTTCTACTCTAAACGCAGCTGAGGTGGCGTCCTGGAGGGCCTCCTGAGCCAGCCCAGAGGGAGAGGACCAGAGAGAGGGATGTGTGTAGGCAGGCCTCCTTCTTCTCTTCTGCTACATCACAGCTGCATCTTCCCCTCTTCATCATCTTCCTCTTCTTCTACTTCAGAAGCTGCTTCCTGTCATGTGACTCTGGAATCAGAACTTACTTCCTGTGTGTCTTGCTCAGTTCCCACCCCTGACTGTTGTTCCTTCCGAAACAGTGGAAAGACTTGACAATGAACCCACTTCTGTTTTTGTATATCTGGTTATCTGGCCTAGATGAGGTGCGTCTGGCAATGACAGTTGACAGGTGTCTTTTTACATCAGGAACAGTTTTGATATGTGCAGGTACCACTACCACCTGTTTGTGTACACACCCAGACAGACGTCAGTGTTGTCATATGTCATAGTAGGATTAGTTAGTGGCGTGATCCAATTGTGGTATTTGATGTATGAAGCCTTCTATAGAACCACATTTACCCAGCATTGGTGGACATCTAAATTGTATATTTGAGTATACAGTGTATACCTCATCACAATTCACTATGTTGTTTTTTGTATGCACTTCTATCTAACACTGACGAGGTGACTTTGGGGCAGCTTTTTAAAATGTTATGTTATACATGACCTATGTTATGGTATATATGACCTATGTTATGGTATACATGACCTATGTTATGGTATACATGACCTATGTTACAGTGCCTTGCACAAGTATTCATCCCCCTTGGTGTTTTTCCTATTTTGTTGCATTACAACCTGTAATTTAAATTGATTTTTATTTAGATTTCATGTAATGGACATACACAAAATAGTCCAAATTGGTGAATTGAAATGAAAAAAATTACTTGTTTCAAAATATTCAAAAAAAATAAATAAAGGAAAAGTGGTGTGTGCATATGTATTCACCCCCTTTACTATGAAGCCCCTAAATAAGATCTGGTGCAACCAATTACCTTCAGAAGTCACATAATTAGTTAAATAAAGTCCACCCGTGTGCAATCTAAGTGTCACACTATCTGTCACATGATCTCAGTATACAGTGGGTGAAATAAGTATTTAACACGTCACCATTTTTCTCAGTAAAAAGGTGCTATTGACATGAACTTTTCACCAGATGTTGGTAACAACCCATGTAATCCATACATACAAAGAAACCAAAACAAATACGTTCAGAAATTAAGTTATGTGTAATAATGTGAAATGACAGGGAAAAAGTATTGAACACATGAAGAAAGGGAGGTGCAAAAAGGCATGGAAAGCCAAGACAACAGCTGAAAACTATCAGTAATTAAAAAGCAATCCAGCCCCTGTTAGTGCAAATTAATATCAGCTGGTTCAGTCCCAACTGATGGCCTACAAAAAGGTCTTATTGCCAAGGTGTCACACAAGACACATCTCATGATGGGTAAAAGCAAAGAGCTGTCTCAAGACATTCGCAACCTAATTGTTGCAAAACATAATGATGGCATTGGTTATAGGCGCATTTCTAAGCTTCTGAATGTTCCAGTGAGCACTGTTGGGGCCATAGTACGGAAGTGGAAAGACAATAATTTCACCATAAATTTGCCTCGACCAGGTGCTCCTCGCAAGATTTCTGACAGAGGAGTGAAAAGAATAATCAGAAGAGTTATCCAAGAGCCAAGGACCACTTGTAGTGTGGTCAGATGAGAGCAAAATTGAACTGTTTGGATGTCATAATACACACCATGTTTGGAGGAGAAATGGCATTGCACATCACCCTAAAAACACCATACCAACAGTGAAGCTTGGAGGTGGGAACATCATGGTGTGGGGCTGCTTTTCAGCAAATGGTACTGGCAAACTTCACATAATTGAAGGAAGGATGAATGGGCAAATTTACCGAGACATTCTTGACAAACATCTGCTGCCATCTACCAGGATGATGAAGATGAAACGAGGGTGGACATTTCAGCAAGACAATGATCCCAAACACACAGCCAAGGAAACTCTCAATTGGTTTCAAAGAAAGAAAATAAAGCTGCTAGAATGGCCCAGCCAATCACCTGACTTAAATCCCATTGAAAATCTATGGAAAGAACTGAAGATCAAGATTCATAGAAGAGGCCCACGGAACCTTCAAGATTTGAAGACTGTTTATGTGGAAGAATGGGCCAAAATCACCCCAGAGCAATGCATGCGACTAGTTTCTCCATACAGGTGGCGTCTTGAAGCTGTCATTACCAACAAAGGCTTTTGTACAAAGTATTAAATAAATATCAGTAAGTGTGTTCAATACTTTTTCCCTGTGTCATTTCACATTATTACACATAACTTAATTTCTGAACTTATTTTTGTTTTGGTTTCTTTGTATGTATGGATTACTTGGGTTGTTACCAACATCTGGTGAAGATTTCATGTCAATAGCACCTTTGGAAATATATTTACTGAGACAAATGGTGACGTGTTCAATACTTATTTCACCCGCTGTATATACACCTGTTCTGAAAGGCTCCAGAGTCTGCAACACCACTAAGCAAGGGGCACCACCAAGCACCATGAAGACCAAGGAGCTCTCAGGTCAGGGACAAAGTTGTGGAGAAGTACAGATCAGGGTTGGGTTATAAAAAAAAATCAGAAACTTGGAACATCCCACGGAGCACCATTAAATCCATTATTAAAAAATGGAAATAATATGGCAACACAACAAACCTGCCAAGAGAGGGCCGCCCACCAAAACTCACTACCAGGCAAGGAGGGCATTCATCAGAGAGGCAACAAAGAGACCAAAGATAACCCTGAAGGAGCTGCAAAGCTCCACAGCGGAGATTGGAGTATCTGTCCATAGGACCACTTTAAGCCGTACACTCCACAGAGCTGGGCTTTACGGAAGAGTGGCCAAAAAAAGCCATTGCTTAAAGAAAAAGCAAACACGTTTGGTGTTAGCCAAAAGGCATGTGGGATACTCCCCAAACATATCGAAGAAGGTACTCTGGTCAGATGAGACTAAAATGTAGCTTTTTGGCCATCAAGGAAATGCTATGTCTGGCGCAAACCCAACACTTCTCATCACCCCGAGAACACCATCCCAAGCATGGTGGTGGCAGCATCATGCTGTGGGGATGTTTTTCATCGGCAGGAACTGGGAAACTGGTCAGAATTGAAGGAATGATGGATGGCGCTAAATGCAGGGAAATTCTTGAGGGAAACCTTTCAGTCTTCCAGAGATTTGAGACTGGGACAGAGGTTCACCTTCTAGCAGGACAATGACCCTAAGTATACTGCTAAAGCAACACTTAAGTGGTTTAAGGGGAAACATTTAAATGTCTTGGAATGGCCTAATCAAAGCCCAGACCTCAATCCAATTGAGAATCTGTGGTATGACTTAAAGATTGCTGTACACCAGCGGAACCCATTCCACTTGAAAGAGCTGGAGCAGTTTTGCCTTGAAGAATGGGCAAAAATCCCAGTGGCTAGATGTGCCAAGCTTATTTAATTTAATTCCAGGTTGTAAGGCAACAAAATAGGGAAAATGCCAAGGGGGGGTGAATACTTTCACAAGCCACTGTACGTTGACTGGTGTTTGGTAAAACCCTCTTGTCAACTGCAAGAGATTTTGTCCTGCTGCATGCCCTTTTGACAATCAATTTTGACCCCCAAGAAATTCAATAAATTCTTGCTAAACATGTTTGATCCTGGAAACCATTGCTTCATTCCCTACAGTTGTTTACACAGTGGATATATGTGTGCTGTGTCTTTCTCTTAGAGTGTGTGTATTACTCCTATAAGGGAAGAGTCGGACACTAAAGCAGCGCTACAACAGGACGAGTCCAGCAGCACTGTACGGACATCAGGGGGGGCCAGCCTCAGCCCTGCTAGGAGCACAGAAACTGGGCCTGATAGGGTTGACTACAAATCCAATGCACCTGGGTCGGCGGGGCTATGTGATCAGGAGGATGAGCATGTTAGCTCTGGGATCACCAGCAGCCATGTACCCATCGTTGAGGTGGAGAGGGCACAGCTGCCCCACTCCTATCAGCTCCAGGGTACAGTGCTGGAAGAGGAGGAGGAGGAGGAGGCGAAGCCGTCAGACCCAGGGTTGAGGAGGGAGCAGTCTGGGAGGATAACTGGAGCCTCCCCCACCTCCTATTTCGTGAGCGGTGTTCCCCATGTCATACGCTGTTTCCAGGTAGCCCTGCCTCTGCCCTGACTTGCTCCTGTTAATATACTCCTCTGCCTGTCCTCTGCTCTGTCTGGGTGATTCCATGGGAGACAGTGTACACTCACCCTTCTGCAGCATGGCTACAACTATCCAGACGAATCCAAAACACTGAATCTATACTGTAGTCATACTGGTGTTGGTCAGGGTGGTTGAGTTCTGCTAGAGCCGGCTGCAGAGGAGGTGCACAGTGGTGGTGTAAGGGAGTGTTTTCTATGGTGTTGATGGTAGGAGACAAGGACAATGTCTCTATGTCTCATACACACACACACACAGGGTGGCAAGATTAATTGTCTTTGTCTTGGTATTGGTTTTTCCTTCTCTCTCTGGCCTCCTGGTGGTGGGAAGTCAATCTTGGTGAAACTGGAATGGGGAGTGGGAACGAGGGACCCAATCAGTTGTGAATTAAAAGAGTGGCTGATGAAACATTTAAAAATGACAGCTGGGCCATGTTCAATCAGGGACAAACAATGATGTATATTAACACTGGACACAGCATCATGTAAGGTTGAGATCTAAAGATGTGATATAGAGCCTATATGCCTGTTTGACTGTAGAGGAAAGAAACCATATTGACATGTTGAGTGTGTTCTCCTCCCTCCCCAGCCCCCTCTGGTGCAGACCCAGGCAGTCACCATCACAAATCTGTCCAACTCCCTCCCTACTGACGTCTCCACTAAGGATGTCCCTATCGTTCAGACCCAGACCAAGACCATCACCTACGAGTCTGCCGAGGTAGCGACCCCATGATAATAAAGATGATGCTACAGCTGGGGAACTCTAACTACCACAGGGTATAATCAGGGCAGAGTTCAGGGATCTGTTCATGGCATCTCTTTTTGAAACGTTCAGGACAGCGCACCGTCTTTAACACTACCCATGACTGAGGTGTTACCATGGAGCCGTTCTGTTTTTTTCCTCTCTCAGGTGTCAGTTGACGGGAGAGACAGGGAGAAAGAGGCTTCAGCACTGAGCAGCATTCAGACCATTACCTCAGAGACCAGCAGGGAAACCAGTGGCACCTCCATCACTACCACCACCACTCATATCTCCAAGGTTACGGTACACCATAGACCAACCACACACACACACACGCACACACACACACACACACACACACACACACACACACACACCCCTCATCTGTGACTATTTCTCCTTCTCCCAGGTGGTGAAAAGAGGGGCGTCCCAGACCAGAGTGGAGAAGAGGATCGTCATCACTGCCGACTCAGAGGCTGACCAGGTACAGTACAGTGTATTATGACGGCTCCTTCTACACACACCAAGGCCTGATCAAGCACAATGGTTCTCTGTGACACATCTTTCTCATAAGGTGTACAACAATCTAGCAGGAGATTAACTGAAGCTCTGTCTCCTGTAGGGAAGTGACGGTGGAGCAACAGCAATGTGAATCAGCCCAACACACAGTCAAGGAGCAGCCCTGTGGATCTGATGCTCAAGACACCAGAGACTTCTAGTACAGGGGACCAAATGACTAACCTCACTATCCCAGAGCCACCCCCACCTCCTCAACCCAGACATTGTGTCCAGACTGGTCCCCTCCAGAACCACTGTGGTTGCATCCCAAATGGCACACCTTATTAGCCCTGGTCAAAAGTAATGCACTATAAAGGGAATATGGTGCCATTTGGGACGCATCCCCTGCCCAGTGGGATATGAACAGGCCAGGGAGACAGCCTGTTGTGTCCTCTTTTTCCACTGTGCTGTTCTGACTGCATGGTGGCTTCATGTTGGTCTATTCCACTCCAATCTCATATTTCACCAAATGACTCCTTTTTTATTGTAGTAGGAAAGATGAACATACCTTTTCAGTTCTAAGATAATTTAGGTCATTTTAAATGTTTATTTACTTACAAAACAAATATGTTGTTTATATTGCTTTGGCTACTACTGGATCATTTAGTTTAAACGTAGACTCAGCGATATGACGTAGATGCAGAAAGTAAACAGCATAGTTGGTCAATTTCTGCAAAACAACTAAGAGCGTTGAAGTGCGAGGCTCAACTTCTCCGCTGTATTGGTGCCCTGGCTACCACGCTGTGAACAGAGTGAAGCGAACCCGTGCACATGCGCAGATACTGTGTGAGAGCAAAGTCTTGCATCTCGCTCATCTCAATATCTGCGGTGCCGCTCGTGGAAACGTCACTTCGCTGAGTCTCCCTTTAACATGCTAATTTTGGACAGAAACTAGACGTATTTTTGGAAAGGGAGAACTCCTTTGAGTTAGTTTACGTTTATAATTGAGGAATGTTTTTTTTTTATTGAATATTGAAATTGAATTTACATACCTCACTATTGAACAAAGATATTGCATACTCAAACAACCATGCCTGTTTGGAATTGTTCTCTGCTCAGGTGAAATATCTCTTTCTTAACCAGCCAGGTTAACATGTGTAATACTACTAGGTCACGCCACGATGACCCTCTTGTTATAAACTTTGACGTGATGACAACTATCTATTTTGAAATGTTTACTCTATTTTATAGCATTGCGGCTTTTATAGTATTGGTACAAAATGAGGTTTTTAAGTTATTGGTAGCTTCTCATATCAACATTGTCTTTTTTTTACACCTTGAATTTGGGAGTGCCCCCATGTTTCCCAGTACGTATTCTGTGTTGTATTTTTGCTTCCTCTTTTAACTGATGTGAGTGCAATGGAAAGTCCCGCCGTGTTTTGTCCCCTAAAATGATTTCAGATAGAAATAATTGATTTTCAAAGCTGTTGTTGAATTGATGAAACATCTGAACAATGCTTTGGTCTTTATCAATACAGCAAGACAAAAGCCCTCTGTATGATTGTATGAAGAATGTTCAGTCTTAATGTACATTCCAAATGATACTCTGCTCTTAAACACAGTAGTACAAGATGCATTTATCAGTATCAAAAGGCAGCTGTCTCAGTGTGGCTTTTCTTTCCTATAGGGGCAAATATTTTGTCCTTTTGTACATGTTCTATCATCGTTTCTTTGTAAAGTAGAGACTGTTTGTTTCATGTGATTCTTTGTACTGGGATGTTTTTTAAAACAAGCCTGTTTGCAGGCTTTTAGACACAGAAGTCACAATATGTTGTTCACACAATCGCATTCATAATCATCCAAGTTTGTAAAGCTTTACCACTTGTTTAGAGTAGATTCCTCTATCACTTGCTGTACCCTGTCCTTTGGTAGATCAAATAAAGACGTGTGAGAACCCTTTTAGATAGATTCTCTATTGTGTTATTGACTGTACGTTTGTTTATTCTCATGTGTAACTCTGTTGTTTTTTGTCGCTTTGCTTTGTCTTGGCCAGGTCGCAGTTGTAAATGAGAACTTGTTCTCAACTGGCCTACCTGGTGAAATAAAAAAAAAATATATATATTTTTTTTTAGATAACGACAATTGGTAGACCTTGCTTCCCCTCTCAAGAAGAAGTGTGTGAGGGTGGAACAAACCATTAGCTAGAATGACCCCCTTCAGAGGGAATACAATAGAATCTCAGAATAGTGATTTTAGATTTTGAAACATTGTTGCATTTCTGTGACACATTATATCCGTTTTGTTTATTTTTTTAAAACTTAAATCAAATCTGATTTATCAAGTGGTGTGTAGTGTATATCTGAGCATGAGCATTTCAGTCACAATAAGAGCATTTCTAAATAAAAGGTGACTAATAGAATTGTTAGAAATACAATTTTATTTAAAATTCTTAATTCCAGATGCTTGTATTCAGAACTCAGTAAATCAAAAGTAGCATTACCACTGGAATTCTAGATTGAAAGAAAAACCTATACAAGCTAAATGTAAAATTCTAGACTGAAAGAAAAAACCTGTACAATCTAAATGTAAAATTCTAGACTGAAGGAAAAAACCTGTACAATGTAAATGTAAAATGTAGTACCATAGTGTAAACTCTGTGTAGCTGCAGGTTATCAACATGAAATCAATATCCACCTGTGTGTTCAATACCACATACTGTAACAGACCAATGCAACAGAAACCATGCATCTCATTTAGTGTCCAGACAAGAGACAACTCTGCTCTTTCATCATCAGTCAAGGACACGTTCACAACTAATGATGGCTTAAGTGGCCCGGCCATTTTCACTTAGGAACAGTGAGTGTTCCATCACTGGTATTTTATGTAAGCACAAAGCAAACCTATGTTGGCCTTCACCCTGAGAAGAACATATCTTGTGCATCTAATAAACTCCATCCAATATCTTAAATTTGATTTGTGCAGCATGCATTCTCTAATGAATCTATAATACATATCAAACTGGTTGTTAATTGGATTCTCAGCCAATCATCTGGACTGGAATAATCATTAAGACTTAAAGATTGTTGTATATCACCCTTTTCACACTGCCAAGCTGTACTGGGCTGGCCAGGTTACATGTCCACCCTTGGTAATGGAACCATGCAGGAAAGGAAACCATGATGAGAATGAATCTGAGCCAGCCAATACAGTTCAGGTCAGCATTATAGTGACAGTAATTAGGTAAAAGATCAGAATTAAGCTGCCTGTGTAAACACAGCCTTAGAGCATGGTGCCAAACTGAAAAAGGGTTTGAAAGATTGGGTCCTTTCAAGGAGAGGGGAAGAGTTGGAAGATTGTAATCAGTAGGGTTATGCTAGGCTAAAGTACAGAGGGAGCCAATCACAAAACAGCATCCTGTGTAAGAGATGGACTGGTGTCTGAACGTTGACATGTGCATCTATCTACATCTGGGATGGTCAACCCCAGTCCTCGGGGGACAGGTTGGTGGCACATTTTTGCCCCAGCCGCATCGAACACACCTGACTCCGAAAATGAACTAACCTTGATCATCAGTTTAGAATACAATTAGTTTAAATAAGCTGTGTTTGCTAGGAATGGGGGTAAAAGTGTGACATCACTTCCAGCCCCCGATGATTAAAGTTGCCCATCCCTGATCTACATGTATGTATTGTATCTGTCATGAGTTTTTAAACAAGCCTTTATTGATGTACATAATCCACTGCTTTCTTCCAACCAATTAAAAATCGACATAAGTTCTAGCGAATAGCCTTCACAGGACTCTTGAAGCTGGAGGCAGCCTGGAGTTGGAGTTGATAGGCCATGGGGTGGATCTTGAAGCCATACAGCCTGAGAAATAAAAAACAACTAAATATTAGAACACAATAACAGTGTGGATAGTAGAAGGCTGCCATTATGCTAACATGTCTCATCAAATTATCAATATGTATTAACACTATGAAATCAAATGTATTCATAAACCAGGCAGACCGTGGCACAAACTGGTTGGCAGGTCTTTTTGGCCGGTACTCTGGGTGCACCATGAAGAGCATGTGGGGGAATCCTGTCCCGAAGTAGGCCCCGTCCGTGTGGTGGTGCCGCGAGGACTTGGGTGTGTATACATCCATGCACTTTGGACAATACAGCTTCACCATCGCCTCACCTGGGATGTCTGACAGACCTATGGGAGAGGAGAGAATTAACGTCTATGCAACACAGCTGAGGGCACAGAAATCTATACCGGTGTCAGCTGGCAATGAAAATATTGATCAAATATATTTACTGTGCTAGCAAGAATAATCTCTGAAGATTCCCTTAGACCTGTGCTGACAAACTGTGATATAGTTCAAAGATGACTGGAGAGAAATGGTTCAATTCCATGAAAAGAGGAGGAGGTATGTTCTGTGAGTGAACTGGAGTACGAACACATTCAAGTCAAACTCACCAATAGGAAGCATGGGTTGATTCTCACAGTACACTCTTGGGCAATAGCCAAAGTCCCCCTGTTGGTACTTATCCAACTGCAAACCAAAACATATTTCATTGTGAAACATGGTCACACACAGCTAGTCCAAGAAAGCCAAACTAGACAGGTATAATTTAGAACAGGGGTCTCCAACTTTTTCTAGCATGAGCTACTTACTTACATGCCGCAAGCCTTTCTATTTTTTTTTAGCTTTCAAAATATATTTGTTGGTATTAATATACCTGGTATAATAACGGTTAACAGACAACTAAGGGGACCCCTGCAGCACATGACAGAGAGGAATGTGTCAGTCTAGTAATGTTGCTGTTACCTACTGCTGCAGCACATGACATGACAGAGAGGAATGTGTCAGTCTAGTGATGTTGCTGTTACCTACTGCTGCAGCACATGACATGACAGAGGGGAATGTGTCAGTCTAGTAATGTTGCTGTTACCTACTGCTGCAGCACATGACATGACAGAGTGGAATGTGTCAGTCTAGTAATGTTGCTGTTGTTACCTACTGCTGCAGCACATGACATGACAGAGTGGAATGTGTCAGTCTAGTATTGTTGCTGTTACCTACTGCTGCAGCACATGACATGACAGAGGGGAATGTGTCAGTCTAGTAATGTTGCTGTTGTTATCTATTGCTGCAGCACATGACAGAGAGGAATGTGTCAGTCTAGTAATGTTGCTGTTGTTACCTACTGCTGCAGCACATGACAGAGAGGAATGTGTCAGTCTAGTAATGTTGCTACCTACTGCTGCAGCACATGACAGAGAGGAATGTGTCAGTCTAGCGATGTTGCTGTTGTTACCTACTGCTGCAGCACATGACATGACAGAGAGGAATGTGTCAGTCTAGCGATGTTGCTGTTGCTACCTACTGCTGCAGCACATGACAGAGTGGAATGTGTCAGTCTAGTAATGTTGCTACCTACTGCTGCAGCACATGACATGACAGAGTGGAATGTGTCAGTCTAGCGATGTTGCTGTTACCTACTGCTGCAGCACATGACATGACAGAGAGGAATGTATCAGTCTAGTAATGTTGTTGTTTATCCATTGCTGCAGCACATGACATGACAGAGTGGAATGTGTCAGTCTAGCAATGTTGCTGTTACTTACTGCTGCAGCACATGACAGAGTTTGCAAAACAATCAGCACCCAATTGATACAAATAATCATGATATAGTTCTGTCAGGTACACCTACTTTGCAGTTTGCATTTATTGAGAACCTTCTTCAATCTACCTAAAATGAGTGCCTTAAACAGACCGGGGCATTATTGCTGGAAATGATTTGGCAGATATTGTGTTACGTTCAGCTTTTTAAGCCAATAGTGGCTAACCAGGGGTTGGACAATGTCAATGTGGTTTTGATTGGATAGTAGCCAGGAGCTTTATGTTTATGACAGTTTGCGATCGAACATGTATTTTTCAGAATTGATTGGGGCGCTACTCATAGGTAGGCTACGATCTACCTGTTGGAGAGCCCTGATATAGAGATTATCCAGACTCCAGACCAGTGTATACACATGTAGGGTTTACTACCATCTGAGCAATGCCTCTGTTGGTGAGGATGTATCGTGCATGGATCAGCCCGTAGAGCATCTCTGCTGCCTGCTCTATCAGGTCACTCTGGTTGGGGTTGTCCTCCAGCTCTTCATCTGACAGAGATAGACATGACAGTGAGGCTTTCAGATCAACACACAAGGTACACAGACACCTATAGTGACATGGTGCATGAATACACCACTGGGAGGCAGCATTATAGTGACATGGTGCATGAATACACCACTGGGAGGCAGCATTATAGTGACATGGTGCATGAATACACCACTGGGAGGCAGCATTATAGTGACATGGTGCATGAATACACCACTGGGAGGCAGCATTATAGTGACATGGTGCATGAATACACCACTGGGAGGCAGTATTATAGTGACATGGTGCATGAATACACCACTGGGAGGCAGCATTATAGTGACATGGTGCATGAATACAGCACTGGGAGGCAGCATTATAGTGACATGGTGCATGAATACACCACTGGGAGGTAGCATTATAGTGACATGGTGCATGAATACAGCACTGGGAGGCATCATTATAGTGACATGGTGCATGAATACAGCACTGGGAGGCAGCATTAGTGTGTGCGGTATGCTAGTACATAATCAGTGCTCTGGTATGTGCTCACAGTATGCTAGTATGTGGTCACAGTATGCTAGTATATGGTCACAGTATGCAGGACATTTTTTTTTTTGTTTGTACATTTCTAATAACTCCATTTCTGTGTTCTATTCATGTGCTTTTCTAATAACTGTTTTCTGTGTTCATGCAAGTGACTGACTGAATGAATGAATCCTCACTATCAGTAGCGGCAATTTGGCAGTATGCCCAGACCTTTAGTCTGTCACACGTTATGAACCAGTAATGGCCGGTTACATGAATGAAGCAAATGTTAATGATTCATTTATTTATTAATTAAGATAAATCATACAAATATAACTTGTCTGTATATAGCCGTATATTAGACTACTGTTGGGACTGCCCCAACAGAGCTCCTGATTGGCATGTGTACTATGGTGCATTGAGTTGGTTGGAACCTCTCCAGCGCGCTGACAATAAAGTAGGATTCATTTAATATTGACTTTGAGTGTCCCTGGTGGTAATTTCCACAACATGGTGGTGAATTTCCACGACAACAGCTTGGTGAACCGTTCCTGGTCTGTGCCTGCCATCAGAGCATCAGGTAGCCTAGCGGTTAAGAGCGTTGGGCCAGTGACCGAGCCGACAAGGTGAAAAACCTGTCGGTGTCCTTGAGCAAGGCACTTAACCCTAATTTGCTCCAGCGGCTGACCCTGTAGGTAGGCCGTCATTGTAAATAAGAATTTGTTCTTAACTGACTTGCCTAGTTAAATAAAGGTTAAATAAAAAATATAAATAAATGTGTTGTTTCCTGCATAACGTTCCATTTCTATTATGTTGATTTTATGATGCACAGTAAAAGTGTCCTTGGGTCTTTTTGAAAAGCAGTTACAAACAGAACCGATAAATTAGCCTATAGGAAGTCAGTGTGAAGTCATGTCAGACGGTGTAGTGATGAGCTCACCTGGCTCCAGGTCCAGGATCATGTCAAGGGCCTGGCGGTAATGAGGCACCTGCTCATTGAGTCCTGTCAGGTTAAACTTGTCCTGAATGTAGTCCTCATCGACCTGAAACAGTGGAATTGATCAACATGGTTAGTAGCTTTCAGCTGCCAACCGTACAGCTGCCAAACACAGTCTACTACTCTTTATATGAATATGCTACGGTTGGTCAATTACATTACAGGTTAAAGGGATTACTTCAGTATTGGCAATTAAGATAAGCAGAAGAGTTAAAGGTAGAATTAAGCAATGTAGCCTACATGGTGCATGGTACACTATGGCACCAAAAACAAAGCCATCCCCAATATAAACACTGTATTTTGACTCTCACATGAAATGCGTCATCTGTGTTTAGGGCATATTTGGCTGGTATCTGACTAGCAAACAAACACGGGGTTATCTAGGTAGCGTTATCTATGTAGCTAACGTTAGCTAGTTAGAGTTCTTGATGCATAACTGTTAATTAATTATGTATTTCAAACAAACTAGCTGTCTGTCCTTCTCTGTGGTGTTCTGACATAACTAGCTATCCAGGCTGTATCACATACGGCCGTGATTGTGATTGAGAGTCCCATAGGGTGGCGCACAATTGGCCCAGCGTCGTCCGGGTTTGGCCGTCATTGTAAATAATAATTTGTTCTTAACTGACTTGGCTTGTTAAATAAAGGTTACATTAAACAATTATAATACTCACCTCACAGAAGAACTCATTCCCCCTCAGGCCACAAAACCAGGAGATCCAGGACACCTCCTCCGAGCTGCTCATCCTCTGAACAAGTGAGGGGGTGATGGTGCAAAGGCATGCAAAAAAATTACATGTATTTCAGACTTTCCATTGATGCACTAGAAGATAAAGCTAGCTAGTGGTGTATTCCATTCTTGTCCAGGGACCTGAAGTAACATTGCAGGCTTTATTTCTGCCCCAGAGATGCTAGCTAGCTAATCTAATCATCAAGCCCAGATGTGTTAGTACTGGGCTAGAACAAAAGCATGTTGTTAAACGTAGTATTTATTATGCATCAAGAACTCTAGCTAGCTAACGTTAGCTACATAGATAACGCTACCTAGATAACCCCGTGTTTGTTTGCTAGTTAAAATACCGTTAGTTACGTTAGTTTAATAACGTTAGCTACGTTTGCTAGCTAACGCCTGAAATCCATACTGAAACAAACCAATTAATTTAGTTCCACGAAAAACCAAATGTGTTGTGTCAGCACACGTTTACTCACCCTCTTTTGTGTTAACTAGATATATCTACCGGCAGCTACTTTGCTAACTAGCTAGCACCTTAGCTAAGTGCTGTAAACAAGAATACTACTTCCGGTGGAAGCTTCGGCTTCTCCGACCTGTGTTGATTAACAGTTTGTTGTTCCAGTCAAAAGGCCGAGTATGAGTTCCAGTCGGTTCCAGAAGACAATGCGCTGTGAAAGTCTTCTTCTTCTGTGTTTTTTTTGGCGGACTACAACCCCAAAAGGTGTATTGCCGACACCAACTGGACGGATTGAAACTATAACGAGGTAAAAAGAAAAGCCATACGTAATAGGGAAACGAACTTAATCCACCCAAATAAAAATAGTACATTGACAAGACAAAACAAAACTCCCACTTCTTCCAAATCTCCATATCTCCCTTCTCAGGCTTTAGAGGTACGGCTTGTGACAATATTCCATGTAACTCCTTCATCAAGAAAATCTTTCAGCCCCAGGAACTTCTGGGGCCTTCTCTCCACCTTGGCAGTGCCATTAATTACCATAGCTATAAAGGCCAAAAGTCCACCTTCTTAACCTTTAAAATGTCAGGATCTTGCTGGTGAAAGGCAACCCCTGCAGTTGACTTCCCACGAGACGCCAGATATAACCCCCTTGAGGGGCACCCTGTTCCAAAGCACAGAAAATCTAAACAAGTCCGTCTCTCGTGATCCTCACAGCCTTCACTCTACCCAGCACTCTCTCCACCAGTTTGGATATCTCAAATGGATTCTTTATGATTGGTAATTTGATCAGCTGCTCCTCATTTACAAACCGTACTCCTACAAGATACAAAGTGACATTCTCCTCACTGTACACTACTTTGCTTCGTGTTCCATTCTTTTGGACAATATTCAAATTCTCCTTGATTCTACCACCATTAGATTCAGAATCCACTTGCTCCATCTTTTTTCTCAGCAACACCACTACATTTTTTATTTTTTTATTTAACCTTTATTTAACTAGACAAGTCAGTTAAGAACAAATTCTTATTTACAATGACGGCCTAGGAACAATGGGTTAACTGCCTTGTTCAGGGGCAGAACGTTGTTAGATCAGTAACTGAAAGCCTATTGGAAGAGAGAAGTTAATTCGATTGGGTTAGATTGTCACCGATTGAAAATGCTGATAGTGACAGAAAGGCAGCAGGGATGTGTAGCCTCAGTTTGCGTAAGTGGGTTAGGGTCTGCGTCACGAATGGCACCCTATTTTCTATAGGCTCTATAGACCCTATTCCCTACGGCCCTGGTCAAAAATAGTGCACTATATTGGGAATAGGGCGCCATTAAGGACACAACCTGCGTGTGGGTGTCATCTGGCATAACTGGAAATGTGTTTAGTAATGATGATTTCACCATCTTATTACTGATTACTAACCTGTTTAGTAATGATGATTTCACCATCTTATTACTGTTTACTAACCTGTCCGAGGCCATCTCCTGCACTCTCTCTCTTGTCTAAATATTTAAATCAATTCACAAAATACTGTATCTGTGCACAAAACAGAAATATGTGAAATAAGCGCGTCTAGCACAGGTGGTCCGGTGAACTACACATGAGTAACCTTGCCTGAGAGCTGAAGAATTGTGTTAGCAGATTGAGATAATTCCTGTTATGCCAGTCACACACACCAGCACCACTCACATAGTTCAGTAAGAAAAATCATCTCCATCCAGGCATTCATTTGCCTCATTTATTCCAATAGAGTGAGACAGTGCATATTTTATTACAATAGTAGTGCAGCCTCAGGTAGAGGTGCTTTGGGGTCATAACAGTAGAACAGACATTGAGTTGGAGACGGTAAGAGTTGGGTCACAAATCAAAACAATACAATACAAAATGCTACAATCACAAATGTTTCCTGTCTACAAATACAAACTGAGAGAGACACAGCATGATAGAGGTACAGAACAGGAGCCTGGTGCACTGCACAGTACAACTACGGACTGATACACTGTCTGTCGTGACAGCTCTTAGGATCACTGGACATGCAAGTTTAGGCAGAATTTGAGATTCAGGAAGTGCGCCATCCACACGTTTATGGTCTCTTGGCGCTCCACTTTTCTGTTTCTCAAAGGAAGGGTTTTAGGGGTGGATGAGTCAGAGGACAGTCTTAGCCGTGGGTTGTGACGGAGAACCCGGCTGGTCTGATCTTCATCTCAGTAAAGGGAATGGACGAGTCTTTGCCCTTCCAGTCTATCCACACCACACCCTGTAACACAGCACAAGCAGTTGAGTCACAGTTGACTGCAAAAAACTTTTTTTGTTGTTTATTTAACTTAAAAAGATAAAAACACCCTGCTGCCTTAAAATGTTAAGTTACGTTAATTTAGTAGATTCAGTTGAGTTGACAAAACTTAAATTCAGTTTCAAATAAGAAGTCTGTTCAAATCATAGAGATAGATGGAGGACTCTAGTGCCCTAAAGCCTGTTTTAGCACGGGCAGTGCCATTGAGTCATTTCACCATTTTGAAGTAGTTAACTGGGTCGGACGTCCTATGGGTTAATGAAGGATCACATAATTCCATCCGGGTCATCAGGAGAGATCAGCTAATGAATTATACTTGTGAGCAGATGGCATTAATTAAATCATCAACCTTGGCTTTATGCCTATTCAAACAACACCCTTCAGGTGGCAGTATGCACCCTTTCAGTTTGTTTACCAACTCATTGAAGTAGTAGAAGAAGAAAATGGACTACTTCACAATGGAGATGGCCTCAATGGTGCTGCCTGTGTGCTCACAGACACCATAATTGGACAGATGCAAAGAAGATTCCTCTATCATTTTCTGTGGTTCAAATTGAAACACTCGAGATGTGGTGCAGTGTTTCTAGCATATCAACTTGGGGGTGCTGTCTTCCAATAGCACAGACCAGGAAAGGTACTGTAATCGAAATGTCAAAGCAATGAGAACTGACTAGAAAAGCCCTTAGTTGGATGATACATATACTAGTCAAGAAAATCTTTCAGCCCCAGGAACTTCTGGGGCCTTCTCTCCACCTTGGCAGTGCCATTAATTACCATAGCTATAAAGGCCAAAAGTCCACCTTCTTAACCTTTAAAATGTCAGGATCTTGCTGGTGAAAGGCAACCCCTGCAGTTGACTTCCCACGAGACGCCAGATATAACCCCCTTGAGGGGCACCCTGTTCCAAAGCACAGAAAATCTAAACAAGTCCGTCTCTCGTGATCCTCACAGCCTTCACTCTACCCAGCACTCTCTCCACCAGTTTGGATATCTCAAATGGATTCTTTATGATTGGTAATTTGATCAGCTGCTCCTCATTTACAAACCGTACTCCTACAAGATACAAAGTGACATTCTCCTCACTGTACACTACTTTGCTTCGTGTTCCATTCTTTTGGACAATATTCAAATTCTCCTTGATTCTACCACCATTAGATTCAGAATCCACTTGCTCCATCTTTTTTCTCAGCAACACCACTACATTTTTTATTTTTTTATTTAACCTTTATTTAACTAGACAAGTCAGTTAAGAACAAATTCTTATTTACAATGACGGCCTAGGAACAATGGGTTAACTGCCTTGTTCAGGGGCAGAACGTTGTTAGATCAGTAACTGAAAGCCTATTGGAAGAGAGAAGTTAATTCGATTGGGTTAGATTGTCACCGATTGAAAATGCTGATAGTGACAGAAAGGCAGCAGGGATGTGTAGCCTCAGTTTGCGTAAGTGGGTTAGGGTCTGCGTCACGAATGGCACCCTATTTTCTATAGGCTCTATAGACCCTATTCCCTACGGCCCTGGTCAAAAATAGTGCACTATATTGGGAATAGGGCGCCATTAAGGACACAACCTGCGTGTGGGTGTCATCTGGCATAACTGGAAATGTGTTTAGTAATGATGATTTCACCATCTTATTACTGATTACTAACCTGTTTAGTAATGATGATTTCACCATCTTATTACTGTTTACTAACCTGTCCGAGGCCATCTCCTGCACTCTCTCTCTTGTCTAAATATTTAAATCAATTCACAAAATACTGTATCTGTGCACAAAACAGAAATATGTGAAATAAGCGCGTCTAGCACAGGTGGTCCGGTGAACTACACATGAGTAACCTTGCCTGAGAGCTGAAGAATTGTGTTAGCAGATTGAGATAATTCCTGTTATGCCAGTCACACACACCAGCACCACTCACATAGTTCAGTAAGAAAAATCATCTCCATCCAGGCATTCATTTGCCTCATTTATTCCAATAGAGTGAGACAGTGCATATTTTATTACAATAGTAGTGCAGCCTCAGGTAGAGGTGCTTTGGGGTCATAACAGTAGAACAGACATTGAGTTGGAGACGGTAAGAGTTGGGTCACAAATCAAAACAATACAATACAAAATGCTACAATCACAAATGTTTCCTGTCTACAAATACAAACTGAGAGAGACACAGCATGATAGAGGTACAGAACAGGAGCCTGGTGCACTGCACAGTACAACTACGGACTGATACACTGTCTGTCGTGACAGCTCTTAGGATCACTGGACATGCAAGTTTAGGCAGAATTTGAGATTCAGGAAGTGCGCCATCCACACGTTTATGGTCTCTTGGCGCTCCACTTTTCTGTTTCTCAAAGGAAGGGTTTTAGGGGTGGATGAGTCAGAGGACAGTCTTAGCCGTGGGTTGTGACGGAGAACCCGGCTGGTCTGATCTTCATCTCAGTAAAGGGAATGGACGAGTCTTTGCCCTTCCAGTCTATCCACACCACACCCTGTAACACAGCACAAGCAGTTGAGTCACAGTTGACTGCAAAAAACTTTTTTTGTTGTTTATTTAACTTAAAAAGATAAAAACACCCTGCTGCCTTAAAATGTTAAGTTACGTTAATTTAGTAGATTCAGTTGAGTTGACAAAACTTAAATTCAGTTTCAAATAAGAAGTCTGTTCAAATCATAGAGATAGATGGAGGACTCTAGTGCCCTAAAGCCTGTTTTAGCACGGGCAGTGCCATTGAGTCATTTCACCATTTTGAAGTAGTTAACTGGGTCGGACGTCCTATGGGTTAATGAAGGATCACATAATTCCATCCGGGTCATCAGGAGAGATCAGCTAATGAATTATACTTGTGAGCAGATGGCATTAATTAAATCATCAACCTTGGCTTTATGCCTATTCAAACAACACCCTTCAGGTGGCAGTATGCACCCTTTCAGTTTGTTTACCAACTCATTGAAGTAGTAGAAGAAGAAAATGGACTACTTCACAATGGAGATGGCCTCAATGGTGCTGCCTGTGTGCTCACAGACACCATAATTGGACAGATGCAAAGAAGATTCCTCTATCATTTTCTGTGGTTCAAATTGAAACACTCGAGATGTGGTGCAGTGTTTCTAGCATATCAACTTGGGGGTGCTGTCTTCCAATAGCACAGACCAGGAAAGGTACTGTAATCGAAATGTCAAAGCAATGAGAACTGACTAGAAAAGCCCTTAGTTGGATGATACATATACTAGTCGTACCTGGTTGTTGCTGTTGGTGCCATAGAGGCCGTTGAGGTTAGTCTTGTAGCAGTTTTTGTACCACCAGCCGCCCATGTAGGCCCTGGCACAGTGGATGCCCAGTGGGTGGGGTTCCTTGTCTCTGGTGGAGAATGGGCGCCCGTTGTGGTACATCATGGAGTCACCTTATAGACGTGATGGGGACGAAGGAAAGAAGAACAGATTTGTAGAGTGAGAGCCGAATCCTACCTAACATTTGACTCATGTGGGAGTGATTTACCTCATATAGAATATTTGTTTGTGAGCCTATTTCAGTTTTGGTTCCTCGACCTTAAGCACCTGCTTTGCTAGGCTCTGTCCTCACATTCTATTTTGGCCAGTGTACATGTAAATTCTGCTTTCTTTTCTCACCAATCTTCTGTTTCCCCTCCATCCCTCCCCTCTTACCTGCAGTGCCGGTGTAGCCAGACACCTCGATGGCGTAGTGTTTGGCCTCTGAGTCGATGGTGAAGCTGGAGTAGTGGGCGTAGGCCGTAGCGTTGCCTGAACGCAGGTCCACTCTCAGGGTCACTGGGCCCATGCTGGTCAGGTTGTGAAGCAGCTCATTACCTGGATGGATGAGTAACAGTGAGAGAAGATGTTCAAGCTGTGAGCTGTAGAGTACATACTGTAAGCTTTGATAGTAGCCTCCCTTTTGATGCAGGGTTGGGGTCAATTCCATTTCAATGGTGAGGGTGCATAAAGAAGGAGCAATTCAGATATGCCGTAATTGTTTTAGCATTACCCACAAGAGTTTTTAAACTATGAGGCGCGACGGCTCAATGTGCCAGTGAATCAGCACAATGTACTTTTTAATTTAATTTTTTTATTGACGCCGTCTTGGAGCTAGAATTGGGATTACTCAAGTTTACTGAAGCTAATGCAGATACCAAACAAAAATAATGGAAACCACTGTATAATATGGCAAAATTAGAAAATTAGGCATTTGTGGTAAGTACATGGGGGCCGCCATCTTTATACATGTCCTCTATTCAGTCAATTCAAGAAGTAGACTGACATTCATCTCATAAGAAAGGATTAACGAAAAATTGGAAATTATTTTCTGTTTACTTCCTGAATTGACTGAAATTATATTATAAATGACCCCAACCCTGAACTACAGTTCAGTGCTTTCCTGTTTGTCCTCTTCTGAGGAATTTGATCGGATCAGCAGCATTGTGCCAAACCTTACCGAGCCAGAACTCCTCGCTGAGGTTTCCAAAGCCGTCTGTGTAGTCACTCCAGGTTCTGTAGAAATCTGCCTTCCCGTTCATTCTCCTCTGGAATACCTACAGTAAACAACACATTCACAAAGCTCATATTGGAAAACAGACAGATTCACCATAGAAAATACATGATTTCTCACATGTATAGCCATTCCCCCATGTACTATGTTCAATAAAATTAATCTATTCAAAAATACATTTGATTTTCAACCTTTGGAATCAGAAGGCTGATGATTCAATCCCATAAAAAAAGAGAGACAGAGAGGCCTTGTATCTTACCGTCCAGCCGCCTCCCTCAGTCTCCATGTCACAGTAGACTCTGACTGCCTGCCCTTCCTTGCCCTCTGGGTATACATCCACCTCTCCTGACTGGAGCGCGCCGTTCAGCAGCTCTTGGGAACACTCCGTGGGGAATGGGAAGCGCAGTTTTCCTGAGACGAGGGGACACAATTAGTATAACATTACTATACAATTACTATAAGATTACTATAAGATTACTGTACAATTACTATACGATTACTGTACAATTACTATACGATTACTATAACATTACTATACAATTACTATAACATTACTATAACATTACTATACAATTACTATAACATTACTATAACATTACTATACAATTACTATAACATTACTATACAATTACTATAACATTACTATAACATTACTATACAATTACTATAACATTACTATATGATTACTATAACATTACTATACAATTACTATACAATAACTATAACATTACTATACAATTACTATAACATTACTATATGATTACTATAATATTACTATACAATTACTATACAATAACTATAACATTACTATACAATTACTATACGATTACTATACGATTACGATAACATTACTATACAATTACTATACGATTACTATAACATTACTATACAATTACTATATTCTCTGTAAAAGATAAGTAACCCAACTGCCTTAAAATGTTAAGTTATGTCAACTCAGTACGTCAAGTTGAGTTGATGAAATGGAGTGATTCATGGAGAGATTCATGTGGAAAGTTACTTTTCGAAATTCACTGCTGGTCTTTAACACATACCTGTGATAAACTCAGTGGTGACAATAGATGTGTACTGTCCCTCTCTCTCTCCCTGTACCAGCACCGTGTACTTAGACATAGAGAACAGTCCAGTCAGCTTGTACTCCGTCACCGTGGAGTCCAGAATCACCTCCTGGGGAGATAGAGGATCAGAGAAACAATTGTTTTTTTTTTCTGTTTTACCTCATGTAAAGTTGTTTCACCTCATATATATCTGTCCTAAATGGCACACTATTTCTTAAAACATCGTAGTGTATTTGAGATTCAAAAAGGCTTCTGAAGTTTGTCATTTCCACTTTGAAATTTAAGACTTGATTTTCCCTTACGAAAAATGTATGAACCCCTATAAAAATTTCAATTTCAATTTAAATTAATTATAATACAAATAATTTCCTGTTGCGGCAGGATTATTTTCTTGCTGTATAAAACTGGCTCAAATTAATATCCTACATATGTAGCATTGGTATACTATACAGTAGCAGTATAGTATTAAGTACATATGAATGCACAAGCAAGTATCATGCGAGGAATAAAGCTCACCTTGGCCTCCTCTCCTGCCGTCTGATAGGTCACTCTGTATCTGCTGAATGCAACACTGGGGGCTTTCCATGATACAACAGCAGAACGAGCGCCCACCTCACTGGCCTTTACAGCTGAAGGACAAACCATCACACATACAGGTACTTTCTGTCCTGGTTCTTTTCCATATACAGTAGGACCTCAGAAAATCAAACTTGGCGGGAATAGAGGTCGATTGGAGCACTGAAATGTTTGTAACTTTGACTGGTCAGTCCGTATCTCTGACCTTAAAATCTTTGAGGTTCTACGCTGTAGTTACATGTGATTTTGTGCATGTCAGTGTGTTTTCCCCCAATGTACTCACCACTGGCAGTTGTGAAGGTGGTAGTGATGGCTGTGCTCTGCAGGCTGTCTTTCTGGCTCAGGGCTTTGACTGTGTACAGGGTGGCTCTCTGCAGCCCCCTCAGCTGGTACGCTACAGAGTTACCGGACACCATCACTGTCACTGTTACATTAGGAGCTGTGGGAGAGACAAGGGAGGAGGGTCAGGGAATGCAGCTTAGGCTAAATCACAGCTTGGAATGTGAATAGAGCAGTATACAGTTGTCAGGCTCTGGCCATAGAGAAACCTATTTGCTTCTCTATGTAGCCATGGTCAGAGTCTGACAGTTCTTTTCTTTCTGTTTCTGGTGGTGGTTTGTGTTGGATCCCTAATTAGAGGCAGCTGTAGTGCATCGTCTCTAATTAGGGATCCTACATAGGTTTGTATGTTCCACACCGGGGATGTGGGTCGTTATCGTATATTTCTCAGTCACGGTGAAACATAAGTGTGCTAATTTACGTTTTGTCCATTCGTGTCAGTTTGTTCTGTAGTACGTCATTTGTGTGTTATTATACATAGTAAATTATATATACTGTATATATTACATAGTATAATAAATTATGTTGAACTACTATCCCTGCGCTGCGTGTTGGTCTCTCGATGCACCCCCTCGTGACAACAGTACATCGGGCAGGTGTAGTTATACTGTACTAGCTATAGTACATAGTATAGTTGAAGTCGGAAGTTTACATAAACCTTAGCCAAATACATTTAAACTCAGTTTTTCACAACTCCTGACATTTAATCCTAGTAACAATTCCCTGTCTTGGGTCAGTTAGGATCACCACTTTATTTTAAGAATGTGAAATGTCAGAATAATAGGGATTTATTTCAGCTTGTATTTCGTTCATCACATTCCCAGTAGGTCAGAAGTTTACATACACTCAATTAGTATTTGGTAGCATTGCCTTTAAATTGTTTAACATGGGTCAAACATTTTGGGTAGCCTTCCACAAGCTTCCCAAAATAAGTTGGGTACATTTTGGCCCGTTCCTCCTGACAGAACTGGTGTAACTGAGTCAGGTTTGTAGGCCTCCTTGCTCTCACACGCTTTTTCAGTTCTGCCCACGAATGTTCTATAGGATTGAGATCAGGGCTTTGTGATGGCCACTCCAATACCTTGACTTTGTTGTCCTTTTTGCCACAACTTTGGAAGTATGGTCATTGTCCATTTGGAAGACCCATTTGCGACCAAGCTTTAACTTCCTGACTGATGTCTTGAGATGTCGCTTCAATATATCCACATAATTTTCCTTCCTCATGATGCCATCTATTTTGTGAAGTGCACCAGTCCCTCCTGCAGCAAAGCACCCCAGAAACATGATGCTGCCACCCCGTGCTTCACGGTTGGGATGGTGTTCTTCAGCTTTCAACCTTCCCCCTTTTTCCTCCAAACATAACGATGGTCGTTATCGGTCAAAGAGTTCTATTTTGTTTCATCAGACCAGAGGACATTTCTCCAAAAATTACGATCTTTGTCCCCATGTGCAGCTGCAAACCGTAGTCTGGCTTTTTTATGGAGATTTTGGAGCAGTGGCTTCTTCCTTGCTGAGCAGCCTTTCAGGTTATGTCGATATAGGACTCGTTTTACTGTGGATATAGATACTTTTGTACCTGTTTCCTCCAGCATATTCACAAGGTCCTTTGCTGTTGTTCTGGGATTGATTGCTTTTTTTTCGCACCAAAGTACGTTCATCTCTAGGAGACAAATTGCGTCTCCTTCCTGAGTGGTATGACGGCTGTGTGGTTCCATGGTGTTTATACTTGCGTACTATTGTTTGTACAGATGAACATGGTACCTTCAGGCGTTTGTAAATTGCTCCCAAGGATGAACCAGACTTGTGGAGGTCTACGAATATTTTTCTGAGGTCTTGGCTGATTTCTTTTGATTTTCCCATGTTGTCAAGCAAAGAGGCACTGAGTTTGAAGGTAGACCTTGAAATACATCGACAGGTACACCTTCAAATTATGTCAATTAGCCTATCAGAAGCTTCTAAAGCCATTACATAATTTTCTGGAATTTACCAAGCTGTTCAAAGGCCAAGTCAACTTAGTGTATGTAAACTTATGACCAACTGGAATTGTGATATAGTGAATTATAAGTGAAATAATCTGTCTGTAAACAATTGTTGGATGAATTACTTGTGTCATGCACAAAGTAGATGTCCTAACCAACTTGCCAAAACTATAGTTTGTTAACATGAAATCTGTGGAGTGGTTGAAAAATCAGCTTTAATGACTTCAACCTAAGTGTATGTAAACTTCTGACTTCAACTGTATGTACATTTTCCAACCATTCCACAGATAGATGGCATCATGAGGAAGTACACTTTTGTGGGTATATTGAAGCAACATCTCAAGACATCAGTCAGGAAGTTAAAGCTTGGTCTCAAATGGGTCTTCCAAATGGACAATGACCCCAAGAATACAAAATGGCTTAAGGACAACAAAGTCAAGGTATTGGAGTGGCCGTCACAAAGCCCTGACCTCAATCCTATAGAACATTTGTGGGCAGAACTGAAAAAGCGTGTACGAGCAAGGAGGCCTACAAACCTGACTCAGTTACACCAGTTCTGTCAGGAGGAATGGGCCAAAATTCACCCAACTTATTGTGCGATGCTTGTGGAAGTCTACCCAAAACGTTTGACCCAAGTTAAACAATTTAAAGGCAATGCTACCAAATACTAATTGAGTGTATGTAAACTTCTGACCCACTGGGAATGTGATGAACGAAATACAAGCTGAAATAAATCATTCTCTCTACTATTATTCTGACATTTCACATTCTTAAAATAAAGTGGTGATTCTAACTGACCTAAGAAGGGAATTATTACAAGGATTAAATGTCAGGAATTGTGAAAAACTGAGTTTAAATGTATTTGGCTAAGTTCCGACTTCAACTGTATATACAACAGGAGGTTGGTGGCACCTTAATTGGGGAGGACAGGCTCGTGGTAATGGCTGGAGCGGAATTAGTGGAATGGTTTCAAACACATAGTTTCCATGTGTTTGATGCCATTCCATTTGCTCCGTTCCAGCTATTATTATGAGCCGTCCTCCCCTCAGCAGCCTCCACTGTTATGTACAACTATAGTTATGCTACTGTATATATGTTTACTATATCTTTTCATCAGGAAATTATACCACACTCACTTTTTGCAGACTCATAACTGATGATGAAGCGGTCTACTTTGCCCAGGGCCGGGGTCCATTGCAGCACTGCCTTTGTGTCTGTTATGTTAACTGCTTGGAGAATGGTTGGAGGGGCAGGCACTGCAGTCCAAAGACAATGTGTTGTACATCGTGAATTTCTTATAATAATTAGTATGCCTTTTTGTCATGTTTTAAAATAATAAATTGCTGTCATATTGCAGAGGAAGACAACTGAAACAGTGTGGGGAAAATAGGCAAATGCCCTCTGGATCGTTTTGCACTCCACGTCCAAAGCAGAATGCATGATGATGTACTGTAATGGTGAATTGATACAGTACATTACATCTAGGTAAGTGTGCAGTACCTGTGGTGATGATGGCAGCGAGGGGATCACTCTCTCTCTTCCCCATGGTGGACATCACACTGACCTCGTAAGTGGCCCCTGAGGACAGCTTGGACAGAGACACCTGGGATTGCAGGGAATCCACAGACACAGAAGCAGTCTCTCCTGTCATGATGAGAGACAGACACAGAAGCAGTCTCTCCTGTCATGATGAGAGACAGACACAGAAGCAGTCTCTCCTGTCATGATGAGAGACAGACACAGAAGCAGTCTCTCCTGTCATGATGAGAGACAGACACAGAAGCAGTCTCTCCTGTCATGATGAGAGACAGACACAGAAGCAGTCTCTCCTGTCATGATGAGAGACAGACACAGAAGCAGTCTCTCCTGTCACGATGAGAGACAGACACAGAAGCAGTCTCTCCTGTCATGATGAGAGACAGACACAGAAGCAGTCTCTCCTGTCATGATGAGAGACAGACACAGAAGCAGTCTCTCCTGTCACGATGAGAGAGACAGATTATTTTTGATTATTTTAATCAGCTGTGTTGTGCTAGGAAAAAAAACTAAACGTGCCCCCAGGAGGGGCCCCGGGACCGAGTTTGGGAAACCCTGACTTAGAGGTAGATAACATGATAAAAGTTAAAGTAACAGTAAAGTCATAACCCCACCCCCTTATCTCTTCCATGTTGTCCAAATGTATATGATTCAATATGAAACTATTTGGGAGAAGATTACATGTGATTTATTCTTCGGGAGATAGCCGCTCTATATAAACCAGTGCTTTCGCGGTGCCCCAGGTTATTAATAGATAATTGTTGCACAATTTAATTCAGTCACGTAATCAATAAAACATTAGGTCATCTATTTCATAAAATAGCATGTCAAAACATGAATCATAGCAACGTTACGACAGTAACTTACCAGTGACCAAGTGAGTGTATGTGATTTTGAAGCCGGAGACTGTGCTCTTTGGTTTGGACCAGGACACAGAAAGAGAGGCCTCTGTCACATTACTAAACACCAGCTCGGTAGGCGGCTCTGGCCCTGCATGGGGACAGAAAGGATTAAGGAAGAGGAGAGGTCAGAAGAGGATCTTTAAAGGAACCTCACATTCATTATCTCCAGCACCACACCAGTGTCTACATATGGTGTGGTTCTATGATCTGTGGTTAAACAGAGAAGAAGAAAGGACCTACAAACTGCTTCTCTGTGACATCACATATGTAGACACTAGTATTGTGTTGGAGATAAGGAAAATTAGGTTTGAAAAGTGGTGGAATTGCCCTTTAAGTGTGAAGGAAAAGGTTAAAAAGTCACTAAAGTGAAGTATAGAAAATATAGATACAATGGGATATTCTCTCTAGAGACAAGTAATGATTTAGTGCAGCCACAGTTTGAATGAAAGAGAGACATGCAGACTATCCAATACATGAACAAACACATTGAGTAAAAAGATAAATGTACAATAGGGGTTATTCATAAAAATGTATGGTCAGATTTTATGAATAAGTCTCTATGTGGGTTTGGTTCTCCTAATTACCTGTCGTGACGGTTACTCTGTGAATCTTGGAGCGGGATCCGGGAGTGGTGCCGAACATGTGCAGGGAGTAGCGGGTCTGAGGTCGCAGGTTATTGAACTCCACAGATCGAACGCTGCCAGGGAGAACAATGAACACCCTCTTTGTGTGAGCTTTACCTCTGGAGGTACTGGGAGCATTAGTGGGGAAGGAAACGGTTCCGTTAGTTCTCTCGCTCTGTTTTTGAATCTCAATGGTGGTGTTGACGACTGCGGCTACTCTGTCCTCTCCCCCGAGAGCAGCTCCCTCCTCTGCCTCTTCCTCCTCCTCCTCCTCTTCCTCATCCTCGGCCCTGTGCTCTCTTCTGGACACGGTGAAGTTCTTGAACAGGGCTGTCGGGGCCGACCATGTAAGGTTGAAGCCATACGTGGTGATGTTCTGAACCTTCACAGAGCCAAGTCCGCTGCCGACTCCTGTTCCTGCTTTCTTGGTTGTGTTTTTAGAAGACTGGATAGTTGTTGTCTTATTGCTGAGGACTTTGATTTCAGAGGTGGTCTCCACATTGGTCACGTTCACAAGATACTGACTCTTCTGTGGAACTGACTTCCCTTTGCCTGAGCCTGTCTTCACAGTAGTTTTAGATGTGCCTGAGGAGATGTCAGCCTCTGTCTTAATGTCCTTTCTAAGGGTGATCTTGCCCGTCCCGACCTTAGTGCTATCAATAGCCAATGACACCTTTGTAACGTTCATAGTCCCCTGAACTAATTTGACCTTTTTGACTGTTTTCTTTCCAGATGTTAGAGTCACATTCTTTTCAGCCAACGTCGACTGCTTCAGAGTCTCTTTTCCTGACCGGGTTTTGTTCACAGACGTCTTCACAGTGCTTTGGGTGACATTGGCTTGAGGCTGGTCTTGGAGGTTGCCAGCTTTAGCATTGGCTTTACCTGCAGATTCCTCCTTAACTGTTCCTTTCAACTTCAGGTCAGGTTTGGACTGCTTCTTTAGAACTGTTGTTTTGCCTTTGCTCTCTTGCTTTCTTCCTCCATGGTATTTCAACAGAACCTGTCCGACGGTTGGTCGGCCCAGTACAACCTTGGTACCATTGGAGCGGGTGGAGACTTTAATTTTGGTTTTAGTGACAGTAACCCCCTGTTTGGCTGGTGTCTTGTTGGGGCCTGCTTTTACACTTGTGGTCACTCTCGTTTTGTTTTTGATTTCACCACCCTCTTTGGCGGCTGTAGGTTTATTTTGCTCCGTTTTCTTCTGGTCTGCCTTGGTCTTCTTCCCCTGCAGACTCTCCTTGATAGCATTGCTCTCAGGTGATACCTTCAATGCCACCGTCTCCACCGCTATCTGGATTTTGTCTTTGGTACCTTCTGGAGATGAGAGAAAAAATATTTGTTCCAATAATCACACTAGCATACAACTTAGAATGAAGGAATGTGTATTGGGCATGCACAGTAGTGTGCTTGTGTGGCTTCTGGAACCTTAGATTATGAGATGCAAGTATGTCTCTAGCTGAATTGCATTAAAGAAAATCAGATCAAAGAAGACAAGTCAGACCAGATGAAGAAGGCACAGTAACTCACTTTTACTGCAGTCAGCTCCAGGTGCGCACTTACGGCAGTCTGGACCAAGGAACCCTGGGAGGCAGATGCACTTTCCCTTCTCACATTTCCCATTCGCACTGCAGTCATTGGGACAGGGACCTTTGGAGCAGGAAGCACCTGGTAGAAAGGGGAAGAGATTATACAGTAAGAAACCAGACAGAGCAAACATCGAAAGATAAAATGTGAATATTGGTTACCAGAAAGACTCTGGATTTAATTCCAACTAGCCTCATGGATAATCTCCATATCAGAATGAAGTTATTATATGAAAGAGATTTTCAACTAGGAGGTTACGGTTATGTGTAACTAAATAAGACCAGTCATACATTTACTCTTTATGAGGGACATCTCTTTCTCCAGCCTGCCAACGCGTCCTTTCAGTGCTGCCATCTCGGCCACACATCCCCCGGTGCAGGAGGTAGGAACCAGACTGATGCGGTGGGTCAGGGTTAGAGGAGATCCAGGCTTCAGCTTCAACTCATGGGTCTGGGCTTGGGTCTGCTCCTTGGTGCGGTTGCTACCGTCACTCTGGGTGTCCTTGCTGATGCAGCCAGAGTCAGAAGTGATGAGCACCTTGATGGGGTTGGGGTGTGGGGGTGTAGCGGAGGGTTTGTTTTTGGTGGTGGTCTTTGGACCGCTGGCTGTGGGAGGCTTGAGTGGGGTCGAAGGGGCTGGGAAAATCTGATTGGCTTCGGTTGGGCTTAGGGCTTTCGGAGTGGGTTTAGGGGTCTCTTTGGTGAGTTTGACAAGCGTGGTTGTTGGAGGATTGAGGGGAGTCAAGGGGGCTGGATGTGTCTGATTGGCTGCAGTTGTGCTTAGGGCTTTCAGAGTGGGCTTAGGGGTCTCTTTGGTGAGTTTGACGAACGTGGCTGTTGGAGGCTTGAGGGGTGTCAAGGGGGCTGGATGTGTCTGATTGGCTGCAGTTGTGCTTAGGGCTTTCGGAGTGGGCTTAGGGGTCTCTTTGGTGAGTTTGACGAACGTGGCTGCGTTTTTTGATTTTGAGATGGTGAGAAGGACATGGGGTTTGGGTTCATTTCCTGTTCCTGTGGCATTTCTTTTCTCATTGGTTACTGGAGTTTGAAGGGATGAGAACGGGGTTAGCAGGAGGAGGAGGGCTAAAGAAAACAACATTTTAACTAAAGAGCAGTAACTTGATATTGAGACAGAATAGTATTTGGAAGGGTCCGAATTCCAACAGTTCTATAAACTCCTCTCTCAATGTCTCAGTGGAGAGGAGGCCAGATGATCCACCAGGGTTATCTTAAGAATGAAAAGAAAAAACAAGTCAGCCCAGATGAGTATACTCAGATTACAGTTTATTAACATATACAAAGCCATTCTGGAACCAAGTCATAAAGTTAGGTTTGCGCTGTGGCCGTAGAGGTATGCAGTGACTACGAGTCAGAGAGGCTCAGAGCACAACAGATAAGCACTGTGTTCACTCTTACAGAGCTCTACTAGTAGTATATTCTGAGGTGCTGCACGTTTCCGCTCTCCTTCTCCAACATACAACCACATACACTGAACCCTTTCCTCACTCTGCTCCCAAACTGTTTGTTTTTTTGCTCACTCACCAGGTGAAGAAAGGGGGTATTATACCAAACTACCTGTAGTAGCTCTATCCAGAAGTACTCCTTGAGGTCAAACCCCCACATCCAAACTGACAAAGATTATTTGGAATGCTTTCAATGAGAACATTATGCTTAGCACAGGAGGTTGGTGGTACCTTAATTGGGGAGGACAGGTGGTGGTAACGGCTGGAGCGGAATAAGTGGATTGTTATCAAACACATATTTTCTATTTTTTTGATGACAGAAATAACAACTATTTCTGGATGGCTAACTCCAATGGCTGATTAAATGATACGGCCGGGTCACTTCCTAGGCTAGCAAGTTACTTCATTTCGGAGAAGTAAAAAGGTGTCAGGACTGGGAACTGAGACCTAGAGGGTGTAACAGAGCCTTACTGTATGCTGCTCACTGAGACTGTACGTCTTTGACAGAGCCTTACTGTATGCTGCTCACTGAGACTGTACGTCTTTGACAGAGCCTTACTGTATGCTGCTCACTGAGACTGTACGTCTTTGACAGAGCCTTACTGTATGCTGCTCACTGAGACTGTACGTCTTTAACAGAGCCTTACTATATGCTGCTCACTGAGACTGTACGTCTTTAACAGAGCCTTACTGTATGCTGCTCACTGAGACTGTACGTCTTTGACTAACGAATGTCTTACATCATCTGCACCCGCGCCTTATGAAAACCACCAGGAGAAATATGCCCCGATGAAATGTATTTTTTAAATCTCAGAGGAATTAAATGAATGAGGAAACACAGCTATACAGTAGCTAGTACATTAGGAAAATACAGAGTCTGTATTATAATGACATTTATGAAAGGTGTGCACAACTACTCTATGAATTAAATGATTTATTATTTAATTATAATTTATAGATTTTGTATTATTTTATTTTGACAATTTCATGGCTATTGATAAAGCATGACTTAAACACCCAGACTACAGCCATGCTTCTCACTACTGATGTTACTAATCATGCATTGATGTTCCATTGTACTGTACCTCAGCTAATTCAATGTCTAATTAAGTTCTGAAATTAGATTACAACTGTATATTAACAATAATAGTCGATTCATGACTATTAACAATAGTATTAACTTGGAATGAAGTAGATCATTGAGCATTCAGCACTGGGCTCTCTTCTCACAAGCTCCAAAGATCATACACAATGACCGTTTTTTAAGAAAACTGATTATAGCCATATTGTATTCCATAGTTTTTAACATGTAGTACTCCTATGACTTTATTTAACTGTTAGATGTTTGACTCTACGGTATATAATGGTTTGTTAATTAATTAAAACATTTGAATAACATGATCATGCATCCATAAGTTTATAGAAAAAGGTGAAACTTACCAGGACAATAATTCCCTGTGACTTAGCGTGTATCAGTATGTTGCATTCTCCGACCACCTCATATAGACTGCTGCTCAGGCAGAGAGAGAGAGAGAGAGAGAGAAAGAGAGAGAGAAAGAGAGAGAGAGTGAGAGCGAGAGAGAGAGAGAGAGAGAGAGAGAGAGAGAGAGAGAGAGAGAGAGAGAATTTGATTAGCATGTGTAGAAAAAGTCACTATTTATTTTATTTAGTTTGAATGATTTAGATTTTTTTCCATACTGTGCATACTACTCTACGTACATAAACATATCACAGCCATCCTCTAGTCTTTAAGACTAAGGCCTTGTTCCATCAGAAAAGGTTCAGCTAGAGTGTGAAACAACAACTCTACTGCATATTTAGCACACAGCCCACAAGCTTAGGTGGCCCAAAACCCTTCTCCCCCACAAAATAATAATAATAATGTGTGTGTCGGGGGGGGGGGGGGGGGTTGGCTATGGTTTGTGGTCCCCCCCAGAGAGAAAATTTACACGTCATAAGTGTTTATTTATTTTTTATTACAGGAAATTTGCTTTAAAATTGCAAAATGTTTTCTCAGCCTCCTGGCTAAATGTGTAGAATAGCATGACATTAGCTATGCACATTTCTCTCTGCCCCAATTTTGTTTTGAACCCTGCCTACAGTATTTGACTTTTCCTCTGAAACCTGCGTATCGGTTTTGATTGAATAGTGTTTCAGATTACCATGATTCAGATGAGATACATACCATGATGCCGCAGGTATTGGCCGGTGAGCTGGGGCCACAGACCTGCAGGACTGTCTGTATGAATGGCCTTGTCTGTTCGAGGTAATGGGATGGAACTACATGGGTGTTATGTAAGTGACCAAATAACTAGCAGATTTAACAGATGCTGAATGAAGGAGGCATTGCGTCTTTCACCCAAATGACCACCCACCAGCCCACCTTTTGTAAACCACATATACACACTTCATGTGCGCACGCCTGCACGCACACATATTTGCGCAATCAAACAAATTTGCGCATGCAGACACACAGAAACACACCCACAGGCACACACACAGGCACACACAGGCACAGCACAAAATGGACACAAACATGCACAAATACCCCCCAAACACCCACACTTGCACAAACCTTAGTGGTTATCATACAGTACAATGGATCTATTTACACCTCCCTGCCTCTTGAAAACACTCCTGACACCAGAATGTCCCCCGGACCATTACACCTCCCTGCCTCTTGAAAACACTCCTGACACCAGAATGTCCCCCGGACCATTACACCTCCCTGCCTCTTGAAAACACTCCTGACACCAGAATGTCACCCGGACCATTTTCAATGCCGTTATCTCAATAACATGCACTTAAAACACACTGGAAACATACAGGAAAACCCCAGCCTCAATATAATATGCCCCTTTTCTGTCATGTCCCCTATGGTTGAGACATCGCTGCGTCCCAAATGGCACCCTAGTCCCTATGGGATGCAGCCAATGACTCTAGTGATAAAATTACAACCTCACACACACGCTCTGCTTGTCGCTCCAATGTAGGATCTAGTGGGTGGTCTGTTCTCGGCAGCGCTTCCATTACTCTCTCACTCTCTCTTCAACTCCCCATCTCTCTCTCTCCTTCTCTCTCCTCTCTCTCCTCTCTCACTAACTCTCCATGGACCAGCCACCAACTGCTGACCTTGCCCTGGCCTTTGGAAAATGGGTTAAACCAGACAGACATGGCTAAATGCACTATATACCCATGTAGCTACAGCAGAAGCACGTCCCATGGTTCTGGTTTAGCAGCACTTTGGGAATCTTGTGGTGTAGGAAGATGTCTCTGCTCTCAAAAAAGAATATCAAGACACAACTGACTTTTGCCAGACAACACCTGGGTAAAGTCAGTTGTGTCTTGATATTCTTTTTCGAGGCTTCTTCCTCCCTGACCTCCCATGTAGGCCAAGTTAGTGCAGTCTCTTTCTGACAGTGTACCCATGCAATTCGACATTGATTGTGGCAAGAGAGGCCTGTAGATCCCTTGATGTTACCCTGGGGTTCTTAGAGACTTCTATGAGCATCTTTCGGTCAGCTCTTGACTTTGGTGTGACGACCTGTCCTAGGTAGTTTGCCAGCGGTCTGGAAGTTTCGTTGGACAGTGGAATGATGTACTTCGAATTGCTTGGAAATGGATTTGTAACCCCTCCCAGACTCATGGGCATCAATAATATTTCTTCTGAGGGCCTTGGGTAGGTCTTTTGATCTTTGAAGGAAGTATTACCACACACCCATATGGTTAAGACCAAATCAGACCAATTGTCTTATCTTTATGGAAGGCTGGACCCTCCTAAGTTTCTCTAATGTTTTCTAATCATTTGCACTTGTTTTGGTACACCTAATTCTAATTTTAGCCATTTTATGTGATGGTAAAGGTAGGGGTGTACTAACTTTTTCCCCATAAGGAAAAGGCATTTTTGTTTATTTTAATTGCATAACATTTCCTACGTTTTTTTTTTTGTGTGTGTGATTTGTTAACTTGGGTAACTGTTATCTGTCAATAGTGTTGAAGGGAAGATTACATATCCATCTGTCCAAATATATTTAAAAAAGAGAACTTTCCAGGGGGTGTACTTACTTTTTCACATGACTAGATATTGTATATAGAGAAACACACTGTAAAGTAGCATAAACACAGACAGCCTGGGTGAAGGCAGGATGCAAATATGTGATGAAGGAGTTAGTCGAGAAACAGTCAAGTAAGGTATGTCTGTAGTGAAAATATGTGATATTGAGGTATGTGTGTATTTGCTTGCCCTTTATTGATTCACGTTTAATGTCAACAGCATAAACAGTTCGGTCATTGACCTGGATGTGATTGAAGTGATGGCCAGTACTCCCATGTTGCTTACATTGGAACAGGCTTCTGACATTAAAATAATATAAACATATAAACCTTGGCCCGTTCCTCTGCAGCTCCACCCATAACCCCTCCCTCTCCTCTCCCTCTTTTCTCTACTCCTCTCTCTCTCTCTCTCTCTCCCTCTCCCCCCCCCCTCTTCTACTTTCCCCCTCTCCACCCCTCCTTTTCCCCTCACTCCCTTCTCTCTGCATCTCAACAAAGGATATCTGAACTGTTTGCTTCAGGGCATTGATCTGTGCTCATTACCTGTATGTCAGTCCTAGTGTTAGGTCTGATTGGACAGTAGCTTTCTACATTGTCCTACACACTGTAACATTGTGAGTTACTGATTCATCCACTGACTAACTGTCAATACAGTAGTATGCTAGCTACCCCACCTGGAGCCATGGAAACTAATCTGTTGTGGACACTGCTGGGTCAGACACACCACCCTGGAGCCATGGAACTTAATCTGGTGTGGACACTGCTGGGTCAGACACCCCACATGGAGCCATGGAACCTAATCTTGTGTGGACACTGCTGGGTCAGACACAGTCAATCAGTCAGGCTGTGTGTTACTATGCACTGTATTAACCCTGCAACAGCTCCCCCCACCACCTCCCTGACCCAAGATGCTGGGAAAGGTGGTGAAGTTGGAGGGGGGGGGGGGGGGCTTACTGTGAGCAAAGAGGGCTCTCTCTCTCAGGTCCTGAACTGCCTCGAGGAGAGAGAGAAAAAAACTACATACAAAATAAATACAGTATGTTTGGTGGGAAAGCTAAATTACACCAGCAAACTGGAGAGAATTTCAATCACTGGCGAAGCATGAAAGGGGAGGAGAGGGTGTAAGTAGATACTATATACAGTATGTTAGTGGTAGTTTTTACTCCTCTATATACAGTATGTTAGTGGTAGTTTTTACTCCTCTATATACAGTATGTTAGTGGTAGTTTTTACTCCTCTATATACAGTATGTTAGTGGTAGTTTTTACTCCTCTATATACAGTATGTTAGTGGTAGTTTTTACTCCTCTATATACAGTATGTTAGTGGTAGTTTTTACTCCTCTATATACAGTATGTTAGTGGTAGTTTTTACTCCCCTATATACAGTATGTTAGTGGTAGTTTTTACTCCCCTATATACAGTATGTTAGTGGTAGAGTTTTTACTCCTCTATATACAGTATGTTAGTGGTAGAGTTTTTACTCCTCTATATACAGTATGTTAGTGGTAGTTTTTACTCCTCTATATACAGTATGTTAGTGGTAGAGTTTTTACTCCTCTATATACAGTATGTTAGTGGTAGAGTTTTTACTCCTCTATATACAGTATGTTAGTGGTAGAGTTTTTACTCCTCTATATACAGTATGTTAGTGGTAGTTTTTACTCCTCTATATACAGTATGTTAGTGGTAGAGTTTTTACTCCTCTATATACAGTATGTTAGTGGTAGAGTTTTTACTCCTCTATATACAGTATGTTAGTGGTAGAGTTTTTACTCCTCTATATACAGTATGTTAGTGGTAGAGTTTTTACTCCTCTATATACAGTATGTTAGTGGTAGTTTTTACTCCTCTATATACAGTATGTTAGTGGTAGTTTTTACTCCTCTATATACAGTATGTTAGTGGTAGAGTTTTTACTCCTCTATATACAGTATGTTAGTGGTAGAGTTTTTACTCCTCTATATACAGTATGTTAGTGGTAGTTTTTACTGCTCTACATACAGTATGTTAGTGGTAGAGTTTTTACTCCTCTATATACAGTATGTTAGTGGTAGAGTTTTTACTCCTCTATATACAGTATGTTAGTGGTAGAGTTTTTACTCCTCTATATACAGTATGTTAGTGGTAGAGTTTTTACTCCTCTATATACAGTATGTTATTGGTAGAGTTTTTACTCCTCTATATACAGTATGTTAGTGGTAGTTTTTACTCCTCTATATACAGCATGTTAGTGGTAGAGTTTTTACTCCTCTATATACAGTATGTTAGTGGTAGAGTTTTTACTCCTCTATATACAGTATGTTAGTGGTAGAGTTTTTACTCCTCTATATACAGTATGTTAGTGGTAGAGTTTTTATTCCTCTATATACAGTATGTTAGTGGTAGTTTTTACTCCTCTATATACAGTATGTTAGTGGTAGAGTTTTTACTCCTCTATATACAGTATGTTAGTGGTAGTTTTTACTCCTCTATATACAGTATGTTAGTGGTAGAGTTTTTACTCCTCTATATACAGTATGTTAGTGGTAGTTTTTACTCCTCTATATACAGTATGTTAGTGGTAGTTTTTACTCCTCTATATACAGTATGTTAGTGGTAGAGTTTTTACTCCTCTATATACAGTATGTTAGTGGTAGAGTTTTTACTCCTCTATATACAGTATGTTAGTGGTAGTTTTTACTCCTCTATATACAGTATGTTAGTGGTAGAGTTTTTACTCCTCTATATACAGTATGTTAGTGGTAGAGTTTTTACTCCTCTATATACAGTATGTTAGTGGTAGAGTTTTTACTCCTCTATATACAGTATGTTAGTGGTAGAGTTTTTACTCCTCTATATACAGTATGTTAGTGGTAGAGTTTTTACTCCTCTATATACAGTATGTTAGTGGTAGAGTTTTTACTCCTCTATATACAGTATGTTAGTGGTAGTTTTTACTCCTCTATATACAGTATGTTAGTGGTAGAGTTTTTACTCCCCTATATACAGTATGTTAGTGGTAGAGTTTTTACTCCCCTATATACAGTATGTTAGTGGTAGAGTTTTTACTCCCCTATATACAGTATGTTAGTGGTAGAGTTTTTACTCCTCTATATACAGTATGTTAGTGGTAGAGTTTTTACTCCCCTATATACAGTATGTTAGTGGTAGTTTTTACTCCTCTATATACAGTATGTTAGTGGTAGAGTTTTTACTCTCCTATATACAGTATGTTAGTGGTAGAGTTTTTACTCCTCTATATACAGTATGTTAGTGGTAGTTTTTACTCCTCTATATACAGTATGTTAGTGGTAGTTTTTACTCCCCTATATACAGTATGTTAGTGGTAGAGTTTTTACTCTTCTATATACAGTATGTTAGTGGTAGAGTTTTTACTCCTCTATATACAGTACATTAGTGGTAGAGTTTTTACTCCTCTATATACAGTATGTTAGTGGTAGAGTTTTTACTCCTCTATATACAGTATGTTAGTGGTAGAGTTTTTACTCCTCTATATACAGTATGTTAGTGGTAGAGTTTTTACTCCCCTATATACAGTATGTTAGTGGTAGAGTTTTTACTCCTCTATATACAGTATGTTAGTGGTAGAGTTTTTACTCCCCTATATACAGTATGTTAGTGGTAGAGTTTTTACTCCTCTATATACAGTATGTTAGTGGTAGAGTTTTTACTCCTCTATATACAGTATGTTAGTGGTAGAGTTTTTACTCCTCTATATACATTATGTTAGTGGTAGAGTTTTTACTCCCCTATATACAGTATGTTAGTGGTAGAGTTTTTACTCCTCTATATACAGTATGTTAGTGGTAGAGTTTTTACTCCCCTATATACAGTATGTTAGTGGTAGAGTTTTTACTCCTCTATATACAGTATGTTAGTGGTAGAGTTTTTACTCCTCTATATACAGTATGTTAGTGGTGTATGTTAGTGGTAGAGTTTTTACTCCTCTATATACATTATGTTAGTGGTAGAGTTTTTACTCTCCTATATACAGTATGTTAGTGGTAGAGTTTTTACTCCTCTATATACAGTATGTTAGTGGTAGAGTTTTTACTCCTCTATATACAGTATGTTAGTGGTAGAGTTTTTACTCCTCTATATACAGTATGTTAGTGGTAGATACATACTGTACCATACCAACAGGATAGCCTTAACTAACATAATTAACATGATTGACTTTTGATTAATGTAAATTGTAAGGTGATATTGAATATGAGAATTTAAAACAAAACCCCCACCAAACTATTTATGGTAAAGGTGAAACTCTTCTGGTTTGCTTTGCTTTACTTTGCCACAGAGAATAGCATTATGCTGGTACTGACCAGAACAGGCCTCAGAATTCTTAGAAATCACATGAGTGGAAAACCAGAATTGCACTGACCAATGGGAGCATAGAATCTCATTGTGAAATGGAAGAATCCCTCTCCAAAATTCTCCAACTTTTGAGCACTCAAGCCAAACAGTTAAATAAATTGCTCTGTTTGTTACACAATATCTAATCCAGTGTCTTCTGAATAATAAGATCCCAAAGATCAACTCATCACGAAAATGTAGTTGCCCATATTGAAGAGTACAATACAATACAACAGTTGTCTTTTAAATTAAGTTGTGACAATTTATTGATTATTGATGACTAACAGTAAGTGGCATCCTGACTCAATCAGGCAATGACTCAAATGGCATAACGTTTTTCTATGAGGGTGTGGGGAAGGGAGGGGCATAATAGTTTGACAGGGGGGTTGAGACAGTATAAGGATGGGAAAGAGATAGAGGGAGATCTATATAAGCTGAATAAAACTGTGAAGATAGTGTCTGTGGACAGAGCAGGAGCAAAGACAGTGAACAGGAACCATTGGCTCTCCCATCTGTCTTATGGTGTTCTTCATTTTGGCTGCTGAGTCTGTACATGGGCGGGACAGGTAAATGTTTCAACAATATCTTCATGAAACATTTTACCATGCAATATCAGTGCATTCATGTGTCCTGTATATTTTACTGTAACTTAATTTTTACTTATGTTTTAGCATTGTCACATGCACTGTAAATAATTAATCAGGTGCTTAGTTAATTATGCTTGAAAATGATTTTGACATAAAAATATGTTAGTTGTCATCTTTACTTGAATATAATTCGTATTTTACTTCACTTGTTTAACCAACCCCCCCCCCCAATATTTGTTTAAATGCATAATGATAAATGCATAATCTAAACAAGTGTTTGTGTGTATAAAGAACTACAAGGAACATTTTTTTTAACTTAATTTTCCTAATATTTCCTTTCAACTTAAGAATTTGAAGTTCTTCCAACTTGCCATTGGCTCTGTTAAAATAATTAACGTTTTGATACTTTTACACGTTGTTTACAGAGTTGTTTTAGTATCAAACAGTTTGTTATGCTATGCGGTGTAATGGATCACGATGACCGTCGGGCAAATTGACGTTCAATGATGTGACCACCTTTTCTCACAATTAGTAAGATCATGCACGCCACTCTTGACAAAGGCAAAAACATCAATCTACAACGCGTGCAGCTTTACCTCCAGTTAGCGCTAGTGGAATGAGCACTGTGCTCAACAATTCCTGCTATAGTGGATAAAAATGTCAAGCGATGAAATACATAAAGCCATGTTTAACACTAAGACACGATCAAAGAAAGTAACTAATCAGAAAGGTTAAGCAGATCTAATGTACAATAACAGTTCTGGATTTGATCAAATTGAGTTGTCTCTTAGAATATTTTTTATGCTGGACTTAATATATTCATGTTATACGTAAAAATACCTCATGTTGTAATCCTCAAAAAGCTGATGGAAATAGCCTACATTTGGAACTAGCACAATATGTTTTACAGTGTGTGACATCAATATTCCAGTTGTATTCTAAGGTAATGTTTCAAATCACATTCATCTGAATACTTCACTGCCTCTGAATGACTTGCACATTTAGCATTTTGGTATACTGGTGTTCGACAAACATAAAACTTCTTTAGGCTTTTGTATCTGACCTTAAAGGGATACTTTAAATACTAGACTGTTAAAAGCATTAGGTGGTAGATTCTAAATGTTACCTTCTCTTGGCTATGCAGGTTCTTTATCTCAGCTCCCAATGTGTTCCATGTGGGGGTGAAGGAGCGTGTTTATGTCCAGCTGGGTAAAGCCCTCCCGAATAAACCTGTTACCCTCTACCTGGAACATGAGGTAACTGGAGATCCGATGTCTCAAAAGAGCAGCACTGTGTGTACTGAGGAGGGACAGATTCAAACTGTGGAACTAGAGGTATGATTTAGTGAGATTTGACTAGATAAAATATGTGACCATACGGACAGACTAAACAGACTTAACAAGAAATAGGAGATACAATAGGTCTTATTGGTTATCATTTAAAATGTTTCACCTTGCAGATAGAAAGGGACAAGCTGCCCACCTTTGTGGATGCTCCCTTAGACAGCAAGTAAGTCACTTTGTATTTGTTAGTGTTTTTTGTTTATAGTTTGTTCATTGTACTCTCCTGTTTATTTATATGCTTTGTGAGTACACCTCATTAAATAAACAAGGATGACACTCCACGAACGCTCCGGTTATCGTCCCATGAATACGCATCGTGACACTAGCTGTGCCAACCATGGTGATCTTCCTCTTCAGGAGCAGCTGGCTGAGTTCATAAGAGGTGAAGAAATTGTCACACGTAACATTATGCCCCCTCAGTCCATCTGTCACATCAAGCACATCAAGCACAACCCGCATCCCCTGGTTCTTCTCCGGGCCTCCACTGGTCGGCTTCCCTGTGTAGACTTGCATCTTCCAGGCGTAGCTGGATTGTGCGTCACAGGCCACCCATATCTTGATGCCATACCTTGCTGGCTTGCTGGGCATATACTGCCAGAAAGGACAGCAACCTTTTTACAAAATAGATTACTATCAGTAATTAGTATCAGTGTCACAGAAAACAATCACATAAATCAATGATATTACAGCAATACATCATACAATTAACAGTGAAAATCACTTACATTACAGAATGAAAATACAAATTTACCTCTGAATGGAACCAGTTGCTCATCCACTGTTACTTGAGGCCCAGGGTTGTAGAGGTATGGCAGACGCTCCACCCACTTCTCCCAGACCATGAATATTTTGCATGGGAAAAGTCATCAAAAATATCCTTGTAGGGGATTTTCTGTGCTGTTAAACATAGTGGCTGGTCATTTTTTACTCTTAAGACAACACAAGGGTTATTTATATTTTTAATCCCATCCCTGCAGGAGGCCTTTTGCCTTTTTGGTAGGCCGTCATCGTAAATAAGAATTGGTTCTTAACTGACAAAAAAAAATACATACAAATATTCACAGTGGAGGGTGGGAAAAGTATGTGAACCCTGGTTGAACCTCCTTTGGCAGCAATAACCACAACCAAACGTTTGCTGTAGTTGCAGATCAGACCTGCACGATCAGGAGGAATGTTGGACCATTCCTCTTTACAAAACTGTTTCAGTTCAGCAATATTCTTGGGATGTCTGGTGTGAACCACTTTCTTGAGGTCATGCCACAGAATCTCAATTGGGTTGAGGTCAGGACTCCAGAAGGTGTATTTTCTTCTGTTGAAACCATTCTGTTGTTGGTTTACTTCTGTGTTTTGGGTCATTGTCATGTTGCAACCCCAACTTCTGTTAAGTTGGATGGTTCAAGGGGCAGCTCTTGGGGAACTGTGGGAGGGATCTTGGAAAGCTGGTGGCCTGGCAGTTGGGAGCTTAGGCCGGTGGCTGATGGATCGCTGGTTCGGGTCCCCATTTTTTACCTTGTGGGAGATCTGTCGACGTGCCCTTGAGCAGGGCGTTGACCCTGGTTGCTTCTGTGTGTCGCTCTGGATGGGAGTCTGTTAGATTACTAATTTGATGTAGTTGTTGAGCGGCTTCACTGCAAGTATTTTGTATGTTTATAAATATAAAAAAATAAAACCCACTCCAACACACACACGCACACACACACAACGCACACAAACACACGCACGCACACACAACGCACACAAACACACACGCACACACACACAACGCACACAAACACGCACGCACACACAACGCACACAAACACACAACGCACACACACGTAACTCTCTCTCTCTGTCTCTACTAATGCTATCATTAACGTAGTGCTAACGGGGCAGGGAAAAGCCAAGATGAAGGTGAGAGTATTTATCATCAAAACAGATGTATCGATGTTCATTCAAACTGGTAATATATTGATCTGTCTGGCAGGTTACGAAGGCTTACCATCTACTGGACCCCTCAGACGACTGTAACCTTCTGTCAATCACAGTCACAGTACACTGGTGAGCTTACAACACCACTCTGATTCAGTGTTCCTTTTACTACAGGTTAGGATGTGTGTGACTGAGTTCCGATATGACACTATGAGAACACGTTGTTTCATCAGCCCAGATTGTTGAAGACTACAACGACTATGAGGAAGACTACGGAGAGAAAATGGAGGAAGAGGATGTGCCCTGATCAGCGATTGAGTGGTTCGATGCTCGCACTAGACGCAGGAGAGATACTCAGGAAAGCCGCAATTCTCAAAATGCTGTTGAATACGAAGTCTGTGTGAGGTCAGTTAAACAGAGAGTGAACTGATTCTGTCATGAATATACAAATCACAATAGATTTATGACTGGGATGAATATTTAGTGACGGTATAGGAGATAGGGCACTGCTTTTTCAGTGATCTAATTAACTTATATTCTTTAGTCATAGTCTGACCAGGAACCTCACAGGAATGTCCATAGCCGACATCATACTGCTCAGTGGCTTTGAGGCACAGACAGACGACCTGGCCAAGGTGAGTCTTCATCATCATCATCATCATATAGAGTCAATATCAACACGTAACCAACCCCCTCCCTTTACCTTTCTTTAGTAATCAATGTTGTGTCCTCTTTCTCCCCTGGTCTTCCTCTCTTCCTCTTTCTCCCCTGGTCTTCCTCTTTCTCCCCTGGTCTTTCTCTCTCCCTCTTTCTCCCCTGGTCTTCCTCTCTTCCTCTTTCTCCCCTGGTCTTCCTCTTTCTCCCCTGGTCTTCCTCTCTTCCTCTTTCTCCCCTGGTCTTCCTCTCTCCCTCTCTCCCTCTTTCTCCCCTGGTCTTCCTCTCTCCCTCTTTCTCTAACTGTTGTCTCTCCACAGCTAAAGAACCCAGATGAACAGTATATTTCTCACTATGAGGTCTCACATGGCAAAGTGCTGTTGTACTTCAATGAGGTGAGACTCACTCAGACACAAATACACAAGCTACTCAGTAGAACAGAGTGAAACCTAAAAGCTACTCAGTAGAACAGAGTGAAACCTAAAAGCTACTCAGTAGAACAGAGTGAAAACTAAAAGCTACTCAGT
This sequence comes from Thymallus thymallus, assembly GCA_023634145.1. Taxonomy (NCBI): domain Eukaryota; kingdom Metazoa; phylum Chordata; class Actinopteri; order Salmoniformes; family Salmonidae; genus Thymallus; species Thymallus thymallus. The sequence goes on along the minus strand of CM042416.1, from coordinate 8,644,696 downwards.
AGAACAGAGTGAAAACTAAAAGCTACTCAGTAGAACAGAGTGAAACCTAAAAGCTACTCAGTAGAACAGAGTGAAACCTAAAAGCTACTCAGTAGAACAGAGTGAAACCTAAAAGCTACTCAGTAGAACAGTGAAACCTAAAAGCTACTCAGTAGAACAGAGTGAAACCTAAAAGCTACTCAGTAGAACAGAGTGAAACCTAAAAGCTACTCAGTAGAACAGAGTGAAACCTAAAAGCTACTCAGTAGAACAGAGTGAAACCTAAAAGCTACTCAGTAGAACAGTGAAACCTAAAAGCTACTCAGTAGAACAGTGTGGAACCTAAAAGCTACTCAGTAGAACAGTGTGGAACCTAAAAGCCCAAGGTTATTTTTCTCTCTCTGTCCAGATTGAGGAAAAGGAGTGTGTAACATTTAGGGCTGTGCAGACAGTACCTATAGGTTTACTGCAGCCTGCTCCGGCCACATTCTATGACTACTATGAACCAGGTATGCAAGGCTTTCTTTTCATATTAATCTTGATTAATCTTTTGTATCTGTCGAATAGTCTTCGGATTATTTTAGCCCTCACTAAAAAATAATGTCTAATTTTACTATCTCTCGCCCTCTGTCACTGTCTCTCTCTCTCGCCCTCTGTTACTGTCTCTCTCTCTCGCCCTCTGTCACTCTCTCTCTCTCGCCCTCTGTCACTGTCTCTCTCTCTCCCCCTCCGTCACTGTCTCTCTCTCTCCCCCTCTGTCACTGTCTCTCTCTCTCTCTCTCTCTCTCTCTCTCTCTCTCTCTCTCTCTCTCTCTCTCTCTCTCTCTCTCTCTCTCTCTCTCTCTCTCTCTCTCTCTCTCTCTCTCTCTCTCTCTCTCTCTCTCTCTCGCCCTCTGTCACTGTCTCTCTCTCTCCCCCTCCGTCACTGTCTCTCTCTCTCCCCCTCTGTCACTGTCTCTCTCTCTCTCTCTCTCTCTCTCTCTCTCTCTCTCTCTCTCTCTCTCTCTCTCTCTCTCTCTCTCTCTGTCAATGTCTCTCTCTCTCTCTCTCTCTCTGTCACTGTCTCTCCCCCTTCTCTCTCTCTCTCCTCTCTCTCTCTCTCTCTCTCTCTCTCTTTCTCTTCCCTTTCCCCTCTCTCTCCTCTCTGCTCTCCCCTCTCTCCCTCCTCTCTCTCCCCCTCACTCTCTCTCTCTCCCCTCTATCCCCTCTCTCCACTCTCTCCTCTCACTCCTCTCTATCTCCTCTCTCTCTCTCTCTCTCACTGACTCACACACACACACAATCACAGACAGAAAGTGTACTACTTTCTATCCTGTACCAAACAGAAGCAAGATGGTTTCAACACTGTGTACAGGGGATGTGTGCCAGTGTTCAGAGAGTAAGTTGTTATTTCCATCACTATCACCAACACATTCTCTCAGTGACCCTATTGCAGTATTATCTCACTGTTATGGCACCAGACCTGGGTTCAAATAGTATGGAGAATTTGCTTGAGCCTGCATGGAGGGCCTTATAGGCAGGATTTGCACTTTTGGGACTATTCCATTGGTTCCGGTTTTGTTAGGATCTATCTGTATGACACTAATGAATCTCCCATTGTTTCTCTAGGGCTCTACCAGAAGGAGAAGAAGACTTTTGGAACACTGAAGCTAGAGAAGAAAGATCGTTTTGAACATGCTTGCTATTTCCCCACTGTGGATTACGGTCAGTAGACAATTTAGCTATGAGTGTGACACAGAAGTCAATAATTTAACAGTTACAGTGTGGTGAAGCTAGTAATTTGTTTTAAATCTGTTTGTTTTAGGTTTCATTGTCCAAGTCATCAGTATGTCTGTGAAGAGTAACTTTGAACTCTACACCACTAATGTGACTCAGGTACTCCGAGCCAGTAAGTAATAATACCATTATTAAAATCCTGACTTGAGATCTGTGTCTGTAACTTGAATTTTCATGAAGACAGCACCATAGAGCATGGGTTCCCAAAGTAAGGGTCGGTCGCGAGACACCATTGAGGGGTCGCGAGATGATTTCCAGAATGTGTGAAATACAATTATAAAACTATAAAAATCATTTTAACGATAATTGTTACAAAAGGAAAACATAGTATTTACAATTTTAAATAATAGAATTCCGATTTTTTTTTAAATTATCAACCTACCGATTGTATTGTTTTCACAACCCCCGAGGTGATTATGACAGATTAGCGACAGCATCAGTTGATGTAATTTTCGGCGCCAAAGGAAACATTGCAAACACTTAGCTAACTAGCTCAAATCAAAAGGCTTAAGCCTAGCATATTTTCGTCAACATGAAATGTTGCTTAATACCGACCAAAGACAAAGCAGAAATGCCAGCAGTGGAGAGCAGAGAAGCAGTTCCACCATCAGAAAGGCCATTGACCTCTGGTACGGGAGGAGGCCGCCGTGTGGGTAACAACATCCATTCATTCCAAGACGCTGGCTGAGTTCTGGATTTCAGTTGAGAGGGAATACCCACAGGTATCCAAGGCCGCAATGGATGTACTGATGCTGTTTGCATGTACATATTTATGTGAAAACACTTTCTCTGCACTGAAATAAATTAAAAATAAGTACAGATCGCGATTGAACGTGGAGGATGATCTCTGAGTGGCAGTCTCCAAAATTAAACCCAGACTGGCCTTGTTAGTGCTCCAAGCATAGTGCCCACCCATCTCATTAGGTAAGTTTAACGTTACAAAATGACTATATTAATTAATATTATGGTTGTTAGGCTAATGTGTTCTCTGTGTTGTCGTCATACCCGTGTTTGAATAGCCTAGGCCTATTAGTGCGTGTGCACGCAAACATTTGTATGCTTCAACCACCAAGTGGGGGTCGCGAGTCTCTAGCACTGTTATTTGGGGGGGTCGGGGGCTGAAAAGTTTGGGAACCCATGCCATAGAGAGTATGTTGACTTATTTCTACGGTCTCTAGTAACTATGGTAACTCTGTGCCTGTTTCTGCCAGCTGGAGATGTGAAGCTGGAGGAGAGCACATTGCGAGAGGCTCCAGTGTAAAGGACAGCTAGAAATAGGGAAGAAATACCTCATAATGGGCAAAGATGGCACCACCACCGACTCTAATGGCCAGTAAGTTCTGTCTATGATGTCATAACACCACTGAAGATGTTTTTACCACTGAGGTCTTACTCTGTTTGTCTTTTAGAATGCAATACCTTTTGGAATCAAATACCTGGATTGAACAAGTGCCTGATGGGGAAAAAGTGCAAAGCATCTAACAACAAGCCTACTTGCAGAAAATTGAAAGACTTCTTATCTGAGTTGAATGGCTGCACCCAGTGATTGGTTCACTGACATGTTAACATACATACTCAACACATCATCTAGAAAATAAAATGTTTTTATCGAGTCATGTAACCAATTTAAATACTTATCAAGATCAATAAAATGGCATTTTAACCACAACATGTCTGTGATGAAGTGTAGAATGAAGGGAGCCAGTCGCAGGAGATGGTGTGGAGCAAATAGAATCCAAATAACAGGCAAAGCACAACCGTGTCAGTAACCAACCCAAGGTGCTGGAAATAACCAGGCAACCGCCTGACGAAGCCCAAATACAATAAACACCAGCAACAAAATGAACTCAGAGTTCGATATCACAATGGACAATAACCAACAAGGACCTGGGAGAACAGAGGGAACATAGAACATGTAGTAATGGGGGAATGAGAACCAGGTGCGCGTAATGACAAGACAAAACTAATGGATAATGAAGGAGGGAACGGCAGTGGCTAGAAAGCCGGTGACGAAGAGCGCCGAAGCATGCCTGAACAAGGGGATGAGGCAACTTCAGAGGGAGTCGTGACAATGTCATTCAATCTTTGACCAACTTTACCATCACTGAAAATCTGATTGAAATGAGAAACATAAAACACCCTGAATTTTTACAATTTTATTTAATAATTTTGTGTAAGCACATGGCAATAAATACAAGGAACATACACTGACTATATAAAAAATTAAGAACACCTGTTCTTTCCATGACATAGACTGACCAGGTGAATCCAGGTGAAAGCTATGATCCCTTATTGTTGTCACCTGTTAAATACACTGAAATTAGTGTAGATGAAGGGGAGGAGACAGGTTAAAGAAGGATGTTTAAGCCTTGAGACAATTGAGACATGGATTGTGTATGTGCACCATTCAGAGGGTGAATGGGCAAGACAAAATATTTAAGTGCCTTTGAACGGGGTATGGTAGTAGGTGCCAGGCGCACCTGTTTGTGTCAAGAACTGCAACACTTTTGGGTTTTTCACACTCAACAGTTTCCTGTGTGTATCAAAGAACATCCAGCCAACTCAATATTAGGAAGACGTTCTAAATGTTCTTACATTTAAAGGGGCAATCAGCAGTTGCTACATATAACTTATAAATGCCTCATGAGCTTAGTTCAACTGTCAGAACCCAACATATAAGCTTGTTTTACTCCAATGTTTGTAAACAAAGTAAATATAAACAGACACTATATAGGTTAAAACTATACTTTTGATATCATGGATGGTCAGTCCTTGCATCCATAGCTCTGTCTATGAATTAGAAAGTGGTTATTTTTCTCCAGTCCCGCCCCGCTGCTTTTTACCGAAACAGTGGCGGGGAATCGCTTTGTTATTGTTTCAACTGCTGATTGCTGCTTTAAAAGTGAAGTATTTCTAGAGATAAAATGCATTAACAACCTCGATGTCTAGAATCTAGAAATTGGCTTTTGACCATGTCACCTACTGTGAAAGGAATATATACATCTTGCAAACAATTATAACTAATCTTTAATGGACACAGACATTAAACATACTCAGTCTCAATCTTGCCTCGCTAATTCCCTCCAACAAGTACAGATGAATTCCGAGTACATTTTCATTAGAGACCTGATATCCAATACCGTTATCCCATCCCATTCTCTACCTCTATCAGTCTCTCTGGGTGGCAGTGAGAGTCAGGGGTGTGATGTCACAGCCACAACTCCTGGTTTAGTATTAGACAGACACAAGAATTGCGTTTGGACAATCAGCTCCAGACTCCCCAGTCCCAGCAGGTTAGAAGGACTATGGTAGAGAGGTCTGTGTGAACCACTTCCACCGTAAGAAAAACAGCTTTCAAAACCAACAGTCACAGACAGTGTAGCAATGTTCCGTGATGAAGGTACCATGTATAGGCCTGGCTACAGTTGCCTTTTCTGCAGTACAAGAGGACAGCATTATTGCTACAAGTTCTGTATTCTATGTATCATGTACCGTGTATCTGTCTTTTGTGTACTTTCGTTGTGGCATTTTGCACCTGCCCTGTGTTTTGTTGTAGCTGCTTGATAATGAAATTTCCCCCCCGGGGGATCAATAAAGTACCTATCTATCTATCTATCTATCTATCTATCTATCTATCTATCTATCTATCTATCTATCTATCTATCTATCTATCTATCTATCTATCTATCTATCTATCTATCTATAACAGTGTTGTAATTTATTGTAGCTCAATAATCTTATACCTTAGTCTGTCCATGAAAATATTTTCATGAAAGATGCATGTCTTATCTAAAGCAGATACCCAGCAAAACCCCATAAGTCCTTTCACATTTGAAATAGTGTTATTCCATTATAATTATTACAGTAATGGTTGTAGTATTTTATTTATTTAACCCTTATTTAACTAGGCAAGTCAGTTAAGAACAAATTCTTATAATGGAATAACACTATTTCAAATGTGAAAGGACTTATGGGGTTTTGCTGGGTATCTGCTTTAGATAAGAGGGCCTATAAGAGGGCCTGCAGGCCCATGATGACGCCAATTCTTCCCACAGTTGTGTCTAGTTGGCTCTATGTCCTTTGGGTGGTGCATTCTTGATACACACACAACATTTTTGAGTGTGAAAAACCCAGCAGCGTTGCAGTTCTTGACACACTCAAACCAGTGCACCTGGCACCTACTACCATACCCCATTCAAAGGCACTTAAATATTTTGTCTTGCCCATTCACCCTCTGAATGGCACACATACACAATCCATCTTTAACCTGTCTCCTCCCCCTTCATCTACACTGATTGAAGTGGATTTGACAAATAACATCAATAAGGGATCATAGCTTTCACCTGGATTCAACTGCTCAGGGAATTACTATTATTACCCTAAATTATATCATACACACATTTAGCTATTAAAGTATCTCTTCCTGTCATTTACCTGTACAGTTTATGTTTTATGTAACCATGCAAGTATTCACTTATCTGTAAATATAACTGTATACCTAACTGTACAGCTAATTTAACCATGCAAAATATTCACTTACCTGTTAATTTAGCCAGTCTGTCTATTAAGTAAACTATTATTCCCTCGCTCATATCATATGCATTTTTAGCTACTGAAGTATTTCTCTGCCATCAACCTGTATAGTATAGTTAACCATCCAACATCCACCAATGTATAGTGTACATATTCAGCCAACCACCCATACTATGCAATGTCTTTTTATAGCTTTTTTTTTGCATTCCAGATATCTTGTATTTCTATACTTTTTCATACTGCCGCTCTATGTATCATGTACCGTGTATCTGTCTTTTGTGTACTTTCGTTGTGGCATTTTGCACCTGCCCTGTGTTTTGTTGTAGCTGCTTGACAATGAAATTTCCCCCCCGGGGGAGCAATAAAGTACCTATCTATCTATCTATCTATCTATCTATCTATCTATCTATCTATCTATCTATCTATCTATCTATCTATCTATCTATCTATCTATCTATCTATCTATCTATCTATCTATCTATCTATCTATCTATCTATCTATCTATCTATCTATCTATCTATCTATCTATCTATCTATCTATCTATCTATCTATCTATCTATCTATCTATCTATGTCATGGAAAGAGCAGGCATTCTTAAGGTGGACGTTCCTCCCAGGAATCCAACTGCAGCAATTTATTTAATTTAAATGCAAATATGCATTTGGGTAGGAGAGTGCATTCAAGCTCTCTCTCCTCAAATAAACTTAAGACTCCATTTCACAACTTAATTTATACTAGACACTATGGGCCGGTATCCCAGACACAGAACAATTAAAACTAGTCCTGAACTAAAACACATTATCAATGGATAATTGATAGGACTAGGACTAGGCTTGGAAAGCACCTGAATGCTTAATTATGTAAATCTGCAAATGTTAGTTGATATAAATCCTTACATTTGAATCATGGACACCTTCGCATTTTACATCAATTATTCCATATTCACCATAACAACAAACAAATCGGTAGGCCATTGTTATAATTACAGAATCTTAACGCACCATCAATATTGATAACTACTCCATCTCCACCAAGATACATCTTACCTATACACCCAACACTCCTTTACTGTCAAACTTCCTCCAAATGCATTCCCATTCCAAGTTCTAGTCCCCTCATTCCGCACTCCTTGTCTTTCAGTCTGTCATTTCCATCTTTTTTGCAGTGGTGTGCTGGGGAGCAAACATCAAAGCCGGTGATGCTTCTCGGGTAAATAAGCTGATCAGGAAGGCTAGCTCTGTCCTGGGGATGAGCCTTGACACTCTAGAGGAGGTGGCGGAGAGACGGATCCTGGCAAACTGCTGGCCATCATGGACAACGTCACCCACCCTCTGCACGCTATGGTTATGACGCAGAGGAGCACTTTCAGTCACAGACTGATCCCACCACGGTGTGCCAGAGAGCGCTACAGGAGGTCCTTCCTGCCGGCACTATGAGACTATATAATGCCTCACCGGGGTGCCGTGCCGTCGGCAACATAGATCTGGAACTGTTGGGGTGCTAGGACCTAGTTTAACAATTATGCATCCATCCGTGAGTAACTCTGGTCCGTCAGCACTCATCCACTCAGGACCTATTTATTCATACAGGTCTGTATATACATACTCATGTACAGTTGTTATATCATATCACATGCAATATTGTAAGTAATTATTGGATTTAACTTACGTAGGCATTCACTCAGGAATGCATATTAGTATCCTGCCAGTTGCACCTTTTCTCATTGCTTTTAGTATATCGAATGTGCAATACGTGCAGTTGTCTGTAATTAAACCCTGCGCACTAAGGACTGTATTTTAAGGGAATTACTATTATTACCCCAAATGATATCATACACACATTTAGCTATTAAAGTATCTCTTCCTGTCATTTACCTGTACAGTTTGTGTAACCATGCAAGTATTCACTTATCTGTAAATATAACTGTATACCTAACTGTACAGCTAATTTAACCATGCAAAATTTTCACTTACCTGTTCATTTACCCAGTCTGTCTATTAAGTAAACTATTATTACCCTCGCTCATATCATACACATTTTTTGCTACTGAAGTATTTCTCTGCCATCAACCTGTATAGTATAGTTAACCATCCAACATCCACCAATGTATAGTGTACATATTCAGCCAACCACCCATACTATGCAATGTCTTTTTTATAGCTTTTATTTTTTTGCACTCCAGATATCTTGTATTTCTATACTTTTTAATTCTGCCGCTCTATGTATCATGTACCGTGTATCTGTCTTTTGTGTACTTTCGTTGTGGCATTTTGCACCTGCCCTGTGTTTTGTTGTAGCTGCTTGACAATGAAATTTCCCCCCCGGGGGATCAATAAAGTACCTATCTATCTATCTATCTATCTATCTATCTATCTATCTATCTATCTATCTATCTATCTATCTATCTATCTATCTATCTATCTATCTATCTATCTATCTATCTATCTATCTATCTATCTATCTATCTATCTAAGTTGCACATGGCAGGTGGAGAGATGCAAAGTTAAAAGCAAATAACTGCCAACTTGGAAGACACAGTACAACTTCAGTTGTACAAACTTCAATCTTCCTAAAATATTGTTTGCTGGTAATCTGGTAATAATAATATGTTTAAATAAAGATGTATTTCAATTAATACTTTGTTGATGCTAATGCATTGAATTTAAGTTTGTCAACAAAACAGTGTGTAGGGCAGTGCACAACACTGTGTTTATAACAAGTATAACAATATGTTTTAAATTAGCCATAGTTTGTCAGAAATGCAGAGCTTCTGGGTCTATGAAAAAAATATTAATCAATTAAAATAAAATATAGGACAAAACACATGTCATGACTAGAGAGACACCACAACACTACATAAAGAGACACCACAACACTACATAAAGAGACACCACAACACTACATAAAGAGACACCACAACACTACATAAAGAGACACCACAACACTACATAAAGAGACACCACAACACTACATAAAGAGACACCACAACACTACATAAAGAGACACCACAACACTACATAAAGAGACACCACAACACTACATAAAGAGACACCACAACACTACATAAAGAGACACCACAACACTACATAAAGATACACCACAACACTACATAAAGAGACACCACAACACTACATAAAGAGAGACCACAACACTACATAAAGAGAGACCACAACACTACATAAAGAGACACCACAACACTACATAAAGAGACACCACAACACTACATAAAGAGACACCACAACACTACATAAAGAGACACCACAACACTACATAAAGAGAGACCACAACACTACATAAAGAGACACCACAACACTACATAAAGAGACACCACAACACTACATAAAGAGAGACCACAACACTACATAAAGAGACACCACAACACTACATAAAGAGACACCACAACACTACATAAAGAGACACCACAACACTACATAAAGAGAGACCACAACACTACATAAAGAGACACCACAACACTACATAAAGAGACACCACAACACTACATAAAGAGAGACCACAACACTACATAAAGAGAGACCACAACACTACATAAAGAGACACCACAACACTACATAAAGAGACACCACAACACTACATAAAGAGACACCACAACACTACATAAAGAGAGATCACAACACTACATAAAGAGACACCACAAGTCTACATAGAGAGACACCACAACACTACATAAAGAGACACCACAACACTACACAAAGAGACACCACAACACTACTTAAAGAGACACCACAACACTACATAAAGAGACACCACAACACTACATAAAGAGACACCACAGCACCACATAAAGAGAGACCACAACACTACATAAAGAGACACCACAACACTACATAAAGAGACACCACAACACTACATAAAGAGACACCACAACACTACATAAAGAGACACTACAACACTACATAAAGAGAGACCACAACACTACATAAAGAGACACCACAACACTACATAAAGAGAGACCACAACACTACATAAAGAGACACCACAACACTACATAAAGAGACACCACAACACTACATAAAGAGAGACCACAACACTACATAAAGAGAGACCACAACACTACATAAAGAGACACCACAACACTACATAAAGAGACACCACAACACTACATAAAGAGACACCACAACACTTCAAAAAGAGACACCACAACACTACATAAAGAGACACCACAACACTACATAAAGAGACACCACAACACTACATAAAGAGACACCACAACACTTCAAAAAGAGACACCACAACACTACATAAAGAGACACCACAACACTACATAAAGAGACACCACAACACTACATAAAGAGAGACCTAAGACAACAACATAGCATGGCAGCAACACATGACAACACAGCATGGTAGCAACACAACATGACAACAGCATGGTAGCAATACTCTTAAGGAGCTTGGTTAATGCATGATACAACGGACTTGGGCTTGGAGTCCATAATGACGTAAAAATGAGTTTCCCTTATTCCACATGTTTCCTCAGTGATATAATCCTAGCCTATATTTGTATCATGTTGTCCTAACTTTTTTAATAGACATGTTGTGCTATCATTGGTATGGGAACAGGCCAAATGAGATCGCATTACACTTATCCCAATGCATTTGAATGATATCATTCATGCTTCTTTAGAGGTTGAGGGAGAGGGAGTGACCATGGGTCACCATGGGGAGGTGCTCACAAAAGGGTGTGTCGTGGGAATGGCTCCAGGGGTCAGGAGTGAGGGTGACAGGGTTTTGAGGTCACAGCCAGCTGGACAGCACACAAGAGGAGACGAGGGTGAGAAAGGGGGGAGGAGGGATAACCCAGAGGCCGGGTGGCTGGACTCAAAGGGGCATTAACGTTGAACTGCTGAGAGGGCAGAGAGGCCCACTGACCAATGCATTTTCATGGGCAGCCTACAACGCTGTGACAAACTTGTGTCTAATAGTCCATAGTAATTGACAAGTGACATGCTATTCTCAGAGCTATGGTGGACAAAGTAGCTATCAATATGTGATGGTGTGGGGGTGCTGGTGACACTGTCTGTGATTTATTTAGAATTAAGGCACACTTAACCAGCATGGCTACCACAGCATTCTGCAGTGATACGCCATCCCATCTGGTTTGCGCTTAGTGGGACTATCACACCTCCAGGCTGTGTAAGGGCTATTTGACCAAGAAGGAGATTGATTGAGTGCTGCATCAGTTGACCTGGCCTCCACAATCACCCAACCTAAACCCAATTGAGATGGTTTGGGATGAGTTGCACTGCAGAGTGAAGGAAAAGCAAGTGCTCAGCATATGTGGGAACTCCTTCAAGACTGTTGGAAAAGCATTTCAGGTGAAGCTGGTTTAGAGAATGCCAAGAGTTGTCATCAAGGCAAAGGGTGGCTACTTTGAAGAATCTAAAATCTAAAACATATTCTGATTTGTTTAACACTTTTTTTGGTTACTACATGATTCCATATGTGTTATTTCATAGTTTGATGTCTTCACTATTATTCAACAATGTAGAAAATTTTAAAAATAAAGGAAAACGCTTGAATGAGTAGGTGTGTCCAAAAATTTGACTGGTACTGTAGATTCAAATCACCTGAAGAAAAACAAGATTCAGTTTAAACATAAATAGAGTTGGTAAAATCAGCTTCTCTATCAGCAACATCTGATAGAGTTCTCATGGTATATTTAGGCTGCCTAAGATGGATCCTTCTGATTGAGTTCTCATGGTATTTACAGGCTGCTGGAGATGGATCCTTCTGATAGAATTCTCATGGTATATACAGGCTGCTGGAGATGGATCCTTCTTTGGCTTCAACTGTGCAGAAATGAAGCAGTCTCGGATGTGGCCTGACTTCCATGTGGCGTATAGTGAAGGTCAGGGAGGAGGAGGAGGAGGAGGAGGAGAGGGTGGCAGGTAGTCTGGGGTTCTTGTGACTGACTGTGAGTGATGCCCTGGCTTGGTGGTTACAGAGAACACAACCTATGGGGCCCAGGCTTACCCAGGGGGGTCCAGGAGTCAATATGAAAATAAGTCACCCTCCAAAAGAAGAGAGATGGAAGAGGTGTTTAATGACTTCTGTTCTCACATCACTTCGCTGCCTCTGACAATGACTGTGTATCATTCATTACCCTCAGATGACAGAGATTGAGTGGAATTAAATTGAAATGGCATTAGAGAAAGTAAGCATATAATAATTTGCAACACTGTTGGATTAAACGTATATTCACTGTTGATTATGGCATCTGAAAATCACATAAGGCTGTCGAACATTAGGAGGAACGCCTGCTGTTTCCATGACAGACTGACCAGGTGAATCCAGGTGAAAGCTATGATCTCTTATTGATGTCACTTCTTAAATCTACTTCAATCAGTGTAGATGAAGGGGAGGAGACAGGTTAAAGAAGGATTTTTAAGCCTTGAGACAATTGAGATGTGGATTGTGTATGTGTGCCATTCAGAACGGGCAAGACTAAATATTTAAGTGCCTTTGAACGGGGTATAGTTGTTGGTACCAGGCGCACCGGTTTGAGTGTGTCAAGAACTGCAATGCTACTGGGCTTTTCATGCTCAACAGTTTCCTATGTGTATCAAGAATGGTCCACCAGCCAAAGGACATCCAGCCAACTTGACACAACTGTGGGAAGCAGTGGAGGCAACATGGGCCAACATCCCTGTGGAACGCTTTGACATCTTGTAGAGTCCATGCCCTGATGAATTGAGGCTGTTCTGATGGCAAATGGGGGGCAACTCAATAGTAGGAAGGTGATCCTAATGTTTTGTACACTCAGTGTATAGTATACTATAGATTTTCAAACACAGTACATTGACTGAGTAGGCCTTGGACAAACTGTAGCCTAATCAAAGCTCAACAAATACATTAAGATGGACAGATATAAGACAGTAAACCTTAAATCAGGGATACCCCAATTAATATGATATGTTACGGTTCGTATGGTATGTATTAAATTGTGGATGTCCAACATCTATTGCGTTTGATATTTTACAAATTACAATTTGTGTGTTCGAATTCGAATTGCAATTTGTAAAACATGTTACGAATTGCAATTCATACAAAATGTTACGAAGTTGGCAATGTGGCTAACGCTAAACTAGGGGTTAGGGTTAGGGGTTAGGTTAAAGGGTTAATTTTAGGGTTAGGGGAAGAGTTAGCTAACATGCTAAGTAGTAGCAAAGTGGCTAAAAAGTAGTAAGTAAAGCTGCTTATTAGCTAAAATGCTCAAGTTGTCCATGATGATATTCGAACACTCAATCTTTGGGTTGCTAGACATTCGTGTTATACATCCACCCATCCACCCTGATCATCCACCCTGACCAACCACCCTGACCATCCACCCTGACCATCCACCCTGACCATCCACCCTGACCAACCACCCTGACCAACCACCCTGACCAACCACCCTGACCAACCACCCTGACCCTCCACCCTGACCAACCACCCTGACCAACCACCCTCCCTCTTTTGTTTTTGTCTTGAGTAACCTTCTGTCTTATGTAACCATGACAAACGTAACATATCATTTTAGTCTATGAGGCTGTGGTTTATCATGGTTTATCATGGTAATCAATAAAAATCACATAACAAATGCTTAGGCTGCCATTACGTGTTAGCATTTTTTACATACTTACAGTTTTCCCATTGCACAAGAAACATAAATTATACAAAAGTCATCAGAATCAGGGATGTATCAACCCTCACCACCGTCAGAATCAGGGATGTATCAACCCTCACCACCGTCAGAATCAGGGATGTATCAACCCTCACCACCGTCAGAATCAGGGATGTATCAACCCTCACCACCGTCAGAATCAGGGATGTATCAACCCTCACCACCGTCAGAATCAGGGATATATCAACCCTCACCATCGTCAGAATCAGGGATGTATCAACCCTCACCACTGTCAGAATCAGGGATATATCAACCCTCACCACCGTCAGAATCAGGGATGTATCAACCCTCACCACCGTCAGAATCAGGGATGTATCAACCCTCACCACCGTTAGAATCAGGGATGTATCAACCCTCACAATCGTCAGAATCAGGGATGTATCAACCCTCACCACCGTCAGAATCAGGGATGTATCAACCCTCACCACCGTCAGAATCAGGGATGTATCAACCCTCACCACCGTCCCCAGAACATTTGTAGCAGATGAAGTTGAGCCTCTGGTTCTCCTCCAGACTGAGCCACTGCTGCCTCCCGGTGGTCTCTATAGCCCCTGCAATCCCACAGTTCTGATGGCTGTCTGAGCCGTGCCCGGGGGCCCAGTTGTGGTAGCAGCCTGCATCAGACCTGATCCAGAACCAGAAGTGGAATGAGCAGGTGAAGCGCAGTCCCACCCAGACGTGGGATGAGGTGGTGTTGGCAGCCCTCTCTGCCACCCAGTACTGAAGCAGCTCTGTAGTGATCGAGACCAGGTCAACGTGGTGCTCTCTGCAGTAGCTCAGGGCCTCGTTCCACGTCATGTTCTCATGGATCAATATAAGGTTGTCAGAGCGAAAGAAAGACATAAAGAGAGATGGAGCCCATTCAACAAAATGTAGATTTGAACGCATTTATACCTCTGCTCTGTAATATAAAATCTTTGAAACAACATAAAACCACAGCCAAACAAATTGATGGTTAGGCTTACACCATGTCAATAGATATAATGATGAACGTTACCTGGACGTAAACCTTGACTGTTTTCAGTTGGCGTAACAGTGGAGACACTGACAGGCTCTGTAGTATTGTGTGGAGCAGTCTCAACCACTGTGGTTATATCTAGGGCAGAAGTATGTTCAGTAGTGCTTGTGTAATGCTGTGATTCATTTCTGTGTCCGCAGTCTCAGCTTTTGATTGATGAGTTACATTCTCAGTAGTTGCGTGTATAGTTAAGTAACCAGTAGTCGCTGGTTCTGTAGTTAGGTGTTTAGTAGTTGCCTCTTCAGTAGAAACATGCACTGTGGTATTGAATGTAGTTGTTTTTTAACAGGTACAGTAGTTGCAGGGTCAGACGTTAGGTGTTCAGTAGTGATGTGTTCAGTTGAAACTTGGTCTGTGGTATTAAATGTAGTTGGTAAAGACGTTGAGGAACTGTTTTTGATATTAGCAGTAGACAGACTTGTACGTAAGTAATCAGTAGTCACTTGCTCTGTATTTGAGCGTTCAGTAGTTAACATTTCTGTTGAAGCATGTTCTGTGGTAGTTGGTGCAGACGTTGAGATAATGCTTTGAACAGGTACACTTTCTGTATTTAGGTGTTTAGTAGTTGACTGTTCAGTTGAAACTTGCTTTGTGGTAGTGAATGTAGTTATTACTAGTGTTGAGGGAATGTTTTTAACAGGTACAGCAGTTGTATGTGTAGGTATGTAACCAGTAGTTGCTTGCGCTGTAGTTAGGTGTTCAGTATTTAACTGTTCAGTTGAAACTTTCTCTGTGGTATTAAATGTAGTTAGTACTGATTTTGAGGGAGTGTTTCGAACGGGTAGAGTTATAACAGTTAAGTAAGCAGTAGTGGCTTCAGTTGAAACAGGCACTGTGGTAATGAAAGTGGTTGGTTTTTGTACCGGTACAGTAGTCGTTGGATCAAAGCTTAGGTGTTCACTAGTTAACTGTTCAGTTGAAACTTGCTTTGTGGTAGTGAATGTAGCTGGTACAGACGATAAGGTAATGTTTTGAACAGGTGCAGTAGAAGCACTTGTAGGTATGTAATCAGTAGTTGCTTGCTCTCTAACTGAGTATCCAGTAGTTAACATTTCAGTTGAAGCATGTTCTGTGGTAGTTGGTGCAGACGTTGCGATAATGCTTTGAACAGGTACAGTAGTTGCACTTGCTATAATTAGGTGTTCAGTAGTTAACTGTTCAGTTGAAATGAATGTAGTTGGTATAGGCGTAGAGATCCTATTTTGAACAGGTACAGTAGTCACTGGGTCAGATGTTAGGAGTATGGTAGACAGCTGTCCAGTAGAAACATGTACTGTGGTATTGAATGTAGTTGGCTTTTGAACAGGTACAGTAGTCGTTGGATCAGAGGTTAGGGGTTCAGTAGTTAACTGTTCAGTTGAAACTTGCTCTGTGGTAGTGAATGTAGTTGGTACTGGTGTTGAGTGAATGTTTTGAACAGGTGCAGTAGAAGCACTTGTAGGTATGTAATCAGTAGTTGCTTGCTCTCTAACTGAGTATCCAGTAGTTAACATTTCAGTTGAAGCATGTTCTGTCGTAGTTTGTGCAGATGTTGTGATAATGCTTTGAACAGGTACAGTAGTTGAACTTTCTGTAATTAGGTGTTCAGTAGTTAACTGTTCAGGTGAAGCATGTTCTGGGGAAATGAATGTAGTTGGTATAAGCGTTGAGGTCCTGTTTTTAACAGGTACGGTAGTCACTGGGTCAGATGTTAGGAGTCTGTTAGATAGCTGACTAGTAGAAACATGTACTGTGGTATTGAATGTGGTTGGTTTTTGAACAAGTACAGTAGTTAACTGTTCAGTTGAAACTTGCTCTGTGGTAGTGAATGTAGTTGGTACTGGTGTTGAGTGAGTGTTTTGAACAGGTGCAGTAGTTTCATGTTTTGTAGTTAACTGTTCAGTAGAAACTTGCTTTGTGGTAGTGAATGTAGCTGGTACATACGATAAGCGAATATTTTGGACAGGTGCAGTAGAAGCACTTTTAGGTAAGTAACCAGTAGTCACTTGATCTGTAGTTAGGTTATCAGCAATTAACTGTTCAGTTGAAACATGCTCTGTGGTAGTGAATATAGTTGGTACAGGTGTAGAAGGAGTGTTTTGAACAGGTTCAGCAATTGCAATTGTAGTTGGAGCAGACATTGAGATAATGCTTTGAACTGGTACAGTAGTTCCACTTTCTGTAATTAGGTGTTCAGTAGTTAACTGTTCAGTTGGATCATGTCTGTGGAAATGAATGTAGTTGGTAGTCACTGAGTCAGATGTTAGGAGTCTGTTAGTTAGCTGTCCAGTAGAAACATGCTCTGTGGTAGTGAATGTAGTTGGCACGTGTGTTGAGGGATTGTTTTGATCAGGTGCAGTAGAAGCACTTGTAGGTATGTAAACAGTAGTTGCATGTTCTGTAGTTAGGTGTTCAGTAGTTAATATTTCAGTTGAAGCATGTTCTGTGGAAATGAATGTAGTTGGTACTGGTGTTGAGGGAGTGTTTTGAACCAGTGCAGTAGACAGACTTGTAGTTAAGTAATCAGTAGTCGCTTGCTTTCTAGTTGAGTGTTTAGTAGTTAACATTTCAGTTGAAGCATGGTCTGTGGTAGTTGGTGCAGACGTTGAGATACTCCTTTGAACAGGTACAGTAGTTGCACTTTCTGTAATTAGGTGTTCAGTAGTTAACTGTTCAGGTGAAGCATGTTCTGTGGAAATTAATGTTGTTGGTATAGGTCCAGTTTTTTTTTCCTAACATTACTGGGTCAGATGTTAGGAGTCTGGTAGATAGCTGTCCAGTAGAAAAATGCACTGTGTTATTGAATGTAGTCGGTTTTTGAACAGTTACAGTAGTTAATGGGTCAGAGGTTAGGTGTTGAGTAGTTAACTGTTCTGTTGAAACTTGCTCTGTGGTAGTGAATGTAGTTGGTACTGGTGTTGAGTGAGTGTTTTGAACAGGTGCAGTAGAAGCACTTGTAGGTATGCAACTCTAGTTTGCTCTCTAGTTAGGTGTTCAGTAGTTAACTGTTCAGTTGAAGCATGTTCTGTGGAAATTAATATACTTGGTACAGTCACTGAGATATTGCTTTGAACAGGTACTGTAGTCGCTTGGTCAGACGTTAGGCGTTCAGCAGTTAACTGTTTAGTAACATTTACTGTGGTATTGAATGTAGTTGTTTTTTTAACAGTAGATGTGGGAGGAGTTTGTGGCACAGTATGTGTGGTTGTATCCAGTTGTGTTGTTGTTGGTGGCATCTGGGTTGTTGGTCCCTTCATTTCTGTAAGGAATATTGAGACAAATAAATTAGAAACAAGGGTCAAATGGAGAACCATTTGGTGTCATTTATTCATAACAAACACATTTTGTATCTAAATAGTTGGCTCTGTTTGCATTTGTTTGCTTAAAAGTTGTTTTCCTCTCTGGACCGTATGCTGGTCAGGTCTGTGTACATACCCCGGCAGTGGTCTTGAGCCTTTCTTCAAGTCTTGTTGTCAGCAATAAAGACGTGACTGTTACTATCGTTTTTCCCTGTCAGAGGATAGAACATACATAACATTGCATGGAGCATTGGAGATATAGGGGGGTGCAGGGTTGAGCATTGCCCACACAAAATATAATGTTTCCCACCCAATTGATTATACCCAAGTCATGTTTAATGGTTGAAATTGCAGTAAGCAAGCTTTGAAACAGGCAAAAATGTCTGACTGCCCACCCAAACATATCATCCTAGAATCAGCCCTGGTTTGTATACGATATGGGGTTGAAACTGCTACAAACAGAATAGACTGAGGATTACTCACCATCGACGCAAACAAAACCTCTTAATTTGGCAGTTATCCTCAAACCACTGTCCGTTTGGATCCATTGCAGCACAGCTATCTTGAGTATTGTTTTGCTTCGGCTCTGCTGCCCTCCAGTTGAAAAACTCAATCTTTCTCTGATCTGGCAATGACCAGTGCCACTTAAATTCATCTCCAAACTCCAGTCCAATCCAGACTCTGGCTGTCCAATTCGGTACTAATTGTATAAGTCTATCCATATCCCCTGAGTTGTAGATGGTTGCCAAGTCAGTGTACATGTCTCTACAGTAATTCTGGGCTTGGGTATAATTCATTTGAAGGTTAGCATAGTGATACTGAGGAGGGGAGATGCTGAGAGTCAGGTAACACAGTCCTGTAAAATACAAGCAAAAACCATTAGAGGGCAAGTTAATAAAACCTCCTTGCTGCATCCATAGATTTCACACACACACACACCCTAGTAATATCACAGAATTTTATGAACAACAAAATATCAACGTATAATCTTTTTTATGAATGCCAAGATTGTGCAAAGCTGTCATCAAGGCAAAGGGTGGCTACTTTGAAGAATCTAAAATATATTGGTTACTACCTGATTCCATATGTGTTATTTCATAGTTTTGATGTCTTCACTATTATTCTACAAAGTAGAAAATAGTAATTTGCTGAGTAGAGTGTTGGAGGCTATTTTGTAAATGACATCGCCGAAGTCAAGGATCGGTAGGATAGTCAGTTTTACAAGGGCATGTTTGGCAGCATGAGTGAAGGAAGCTTTGTTGCGAAATAGGAAGCCGATTCTAGATTTAATTTTGGATTGGAAATGGTTAATGTGAGTCTGGAAGTTGAGTTTACAGTCTAACCAGACGCCTAGGTATTTGTAGTTGTCCACGTATTCTAATTCAGACCCGTCGAGAGTAGTGATGATAGTCCGGTGGGCGGGTGTGGGCAGCAATCTATTGAAGAGCATGCATTTAGTTTTACTAGCATTTAAGAGCAGTTGGAGGCCACGGAAGGAGTGTTGTATGGCATTGAAGCTTGTTTGAAGGTTAGTTAACACCGTGTCCAAAGAGGGGCCAGATGTATACAGAATGGTGTCGTCTACGTAGAGATGGATCAGAGATGTGCCCAAACTTTTGACTGGTACTGTATGTATGTGAAAATGATTCCCATGTTACATGTCTCAAATTTAGAATCAGATTTAATAAAGCACACAACCACCAGGAAAAAACGAGCAAACAAAGTAGAAAACAGAAGATTTAACTGTACCTCTGTCATCTCCTGAGGCTGCTTACCCAACTTCCTAGATTTGCATAGGCTACACCAAAATATACAGTAGGCTAATTTGCATGTTCTCTTATAACAATCACAAGATGAGAAAAGTGAATAAACAAACAGACACTGAGCCATATTAGTTGCATATCTTTAAAAAAAAATTGATATATTATTTAACCCAAAACATATTTGAGATTAAGAATCATTGTGAATTAAAGCAGTCTAAATGGCTTACATGCATGTTTCCATTTTAGTTTAACCAGCTGTCCTGTCAAACCGCCACCATTATTCAACTATGAAATGTACTGGCAAAAGGCATTTGCAGAATTATCTTTTATCATCAGGTGATACATATACAAAATCGAGGTCCAAAATATGTGTAGTCTACATTGATTTACATCTATTCATAGTAGCCTAGTAGTATAGTTACATTTGTCAAATGTAATGTTGTTTAATTGGTGAATCTGTTGATGTTCCTTTATATATTAGCTACAGTATATAGAGGGAAATTGCTACATTAGTCGTACCCTTGGTGCATGTTGCAACTGTTCTGCCCAGAGACATTGTGGCTCTAAAGACACTGTCACTGGCATTGAGCCAACATGGCTTCCTTTCCGTGTAAACAACAACAGCATCAAGTGAACGGGGTTTGAGTTTAGGCCTATTACCTCGCATATGCTCTGTCTCTTGGATTTCGCAAATAATATGAACCTAGAAATAGTTATGTAACCTACAACGATGTGCCGAAGGTGTTTCTAGTGAGTATATTGCGTCCCCCCCCCCCAATTGTAACTAGCTAATTTCTATTTTGAGGCCAACATTAACATTAGTTAGCCTGCTAACGCTAGCTCGCTGGCTAACTACCACCACCAAGGCATATTGATTTTGAAACGGCTAGTTAGTTCTAGCGAAACATGGTGTGAGTTTTAAAAAATGTTGATAGTTCGGTACAATCGATGCTTGCTGTGATATTTAATTGCATACAATCAACGTATACATATTTGTTGTTTACATACAATCTAAGTGCTAAATATGAACTAAAGTTAGCTAACGTCTGGTCTAATTTACCATTGCTTGCTAACGTTAGCTAGTTAGCTCGTTAGCCAACAGTACATGTTAAGCTTTTCAATTATCGTCAACGTTGGATTAAAGTGATCTCTCATTGGCCCACTTGGACGAAACCAGTGTTTTTATAATTTGACGTTAAAGTCAACTAACCGTCTCATATTTACAGCTACCTAGCAAGGTAACTAGTTAGCTAGCTATGTTTTCTAGTTAGTGAACTTAACTAGCTAGTTACGACGTTTATTTTATTTTACCTAGCTAGTAACTGGAGAGAGGCCTGTCATTAATACAGTACCGAGCATACCCCATTCCGTGGTAGCTAGCTATCATGACAGTTATTTAGGCCTTTCTAGTTTTAATTCAATAGTTTACCTAGCTAGTAGAAACAACCTAGCTAGCTAGCTACCGTTAAGTAATTTGTTAGATCAAATAGTTACCAATGAGAATAAGGCATGTCTTACAATCAACTGAATATCGTCAGTTGTCTAAGTAGCTAGGGGCCTACAAGTGCCATTTATGTGGATATATTTCTCTGGCCACATGAAGTAGCTAGCCTGTAATTTTTGTGTTATCAATTGTGATAATGTAGCCTTCAACCCCAACAGATTCTTGTCCTTCAGACAACTCATCATCCTCCTCTCTGCTGGGTAGCTCAATAGCCATGTCCTCGCATCAGCCAACCAGTTCAGCCTCCAACAGTCCCACCAGCACCTTTGGCTCACCTTTCTCAGTTATCAGCCCCTCACTGGGCTCCCCAGGTGTGGCACCCTCCATGGGTTATGGACCTATTAGCAGCAGTCAGGTGAGAAACACACCCAGGGTCCTTCTTTTACTTCCATGTTTGCATTTGAATGATCCTACTCTCTATGCATTTATTCCCTAGCTTTATTTCCAAGCTCAGACAAGTGCTAAACTGTGTTGCTGCACACATAAAGGCATTTAGGCTAGCCTACATAGCCTAGATGGGGTTTTTTTTCTACTTTTTTTTATTTTTTTAAATCAGTCATGATAACAGTATTGTTATTATGTTTGTTTATTTTTTCACTTTTTTGTTTGTGCACAGATCAACTCTACAATGGGGATGCACTCGATCAGCAGCTCCGACGATGTCAAGCCCCCGTTTGGCTTGAGGCCTATGTCTGCACACAGCCCTGGGATAATGCTCTCCCAGAAACGCATGTGTGCCATCTGTGGAGACCGCTCCTCTGGTGAGTGCTGTACACTCTAAGAGCAGGGTTAGTAGAGGTGAAACAGCAATTTCAGAGAGGATAATCCTTTTTGTCAGCTGTCTTCAGCTGTGTGTCCTGACCTCTCCGCATCAGTCTAACCAATGTTCTTTACTGGTCTGTTTGATTCCATGCCTGTATATAAACCATAAAGGCATTTAAAATTATGCTCATCCATTAATTAGTGAACCTTTGCGTAACTCTGCTCATAAAAAAAAAAAAAAATCAGTCCTCATTCCTACATAGTGTTGCACGGTACCACGGTACCAAAACGTCATTATACTGATGATATCAACATTTTAGAATGCCGTAGTACTGTTTCATATGATTCTACCAACTTTTTCAGCCCTACCGATCTAAAGAACCTGCTGGAGCCTGTTATAAAATGTTTATTTTAATCAACAGTCACTAGTCTCTGCTAGAGTCAAAGTGGCTTTTCATTTTCCCTTGTGAAGAAGAGAGGACTTCTTTAGCTAGAGCGCACGCTCCATGTAACCTCTCCTTAAACACACTCACATATTCCACCACACTTCTGGAAGCTGAGCAGGTCACGTGTGGCAGCTGTAATCAGCCCGCTGCATCCCCTACCAGGCCGCTCCTCACTCACCTGCTTCCCACCAGCTGTTCTTCCTGTTCTTCATTCAAAAATATAATTTAGCCCTAAAGCTATGATTCATATAGGACTAATGGAAGACTAAAGGTAGGATTCATATAGGACTAATGGAAGACTAAAGGTAGGATTCATATAGGACTAATGGAAGACTAAAGGTAGGATTCATATAGGACTAATGGAAGACTAAAGGTAGGATTCATATAGGACTAATGGAAGACCAAAGGTAGGATTCATATAGGACTAATGGAAGACTAAAGGTAGGATTCATATAGGACTAATGGAAGACTAAAGGTAGGATTCATATAGGACTAATGGAAGACTAAAGGTAGGATTCATATAGGACTAATGGAAGACTAAACTATATCAAACATCTATTTCTTTCTGGTGCTCCTTACATTCTGTTTGGTGCCTAACGTTTTAAAAGTTTCGAGCAGTGTGTGTTTGTGGGAGAGAGCGAGTGGTGTGTGTTAACTGAAGAGTAAAGAAGGTTTCATGCAGTATTGTATCCTTACTGACACAATGATATGCAGTATTGTCTCCTTACTGACACAATGATATGCAGTGTTGTCTCCTTACTGACACAATGATATGCAGTGTTGTCTCCTTACTGACACAATGATATGCAGTGTTGTCTCCTTACTGACACAATGACATGCAGATCATTATGCAGTGTTGTCTCCTTTCTGACACAATGACATGCAGATCATTATGCAGTGTTGTCTCCTTGCTGACACAATGATATGCAGTGTTGTCTCCTTACTGACACAATGATATGCAGTGTTGTCTCCTTACTGACACAATGATATGCAGTGTTGTCTCCTTTCTGACACAATGACATGCAGATCATTATGCAGTGTTGTCTCCTTACTGACACAATGACATGCAGACCATTATGCATGTACAGTATATCACAGGAGGTTGGGCACCTTAATTGGGGAGGACAGGCTCGTGGTAATTGCTGGAGCTGAATGAGTGGAATTGTATCAAACACATGTTTTCTATGTGTTTGATGCCATTCCATTTGTGCTGTTAGTCATTATTATGAGCCGTCCTCCCTTCAACAGCCTTCACTGGTGTATATCCCTTATTCCCATTCCTCAAGACAAATCACAGGTAGGCCTTTGCAAAACTTAGCAAATCAGCCGTTCTATGCAGTATTCTGTTATACACTGAACAGTTTGAAGTTAAATTCATTGTGTTGTATTGAGTAGAAGTGTGAATGTTTTCAAAACGTGAACAAGTGTCCGGAGGATGAGGCGAACATGATTCTAGGCCACAGGTAGGTTTTCTTTTCACTGTGGTATCGCGATGCTACTAGGTATCGTAATACTTGGCCTGGTGTCGTATTGTTTGTAAAATGTTGGCGTTGTGACAAGCCTACTCTTGCCACCCCGCAGGTAAGCACTATGGTGTATACAGCTGTGAAGGCTGCAAGGGCTTCTTCAAACGCACAGTGCGCAAGGACCTGAGCTACACCTGCAGGGACAACAAAGAATGCCTGGTGGACAAGCGCCAGCGCAACCGCTGCCAGTACTGCCGCTACCAGAAGTGTCTGGCTATGGGCATGAAGAGGGAAGGTAAGGAGGGAGGGGCTGAGCGTTTGGAGCGTAGCCTTATGGTTTTGGGACATTCATATTTTGATTAGAGTTTGTAGGAGTGCTTTTGAAAGGGCAACATAACATTTAAATAGGAGGAGGGAGAGATTGAGAAACGTGTGTGTTTTTCAAACCTGCAGAATCTCAAACTTGACTACATTTATTTTTTTATGAATTACATTTTAAATTGAATTGCAAAGTAGGCTGTTGTAAGAATATCTTTGGATTGACTCAAAATGGTATAGTTCAAAGCCCAGAATAATTTGTCCAAATTATTGTTGTAAGTTGAATATAGGCTTAGCCCAGTAAAACCTTAGACGATAACTTCTATTAGATCATTGTATTGTGTGGGGGACGGTTCGTTGTTTCCAAAGTCATTAACAGCACAGAGGGGGAGAGAATATCAGACTAGGTTCATATAACTAACCCCTCTCCCTTTCTCTCCTCCCACCCTACTGCTCTCTCTCTCTCTCTCTCTCTTCCCACCCTTCTCCCTTTCTCTCTTCCCACCCTTCTCCCTTTCTCTCTCTCTTCCCACCCTACCGCTCTCTCCCTCTCTCTCTCACCCTCCCTCTCTCTCTCTCACCCTCCCTCTCTCTCTCTCTCTCTCTCTCTCTCTCTCTCTCTCTCTCTCTCTCTCTCTCTCTCTCTCTCTCTCTCTCTCTCACCCTCTCTCTCTCTCTCTCACCCTCCCTCTCTCTCTCTTCCTCCCTCTCTCTCTTTCTCTCTGTCTCTCTTCCTTCCGCTCTCTCTTTCTCTCCCTCTCTCCTTCTCTATCTCACTCTCTTCCTTCCTCTCCCCCTTTCTCTATCTCTCCTCTCTCTCTTCCTCCCTCTCTCTCTCTCTCTCTCTCTCTCTCTCTCCATTCCTCTCTCCCTCTCTTCCTTTTCTTTCCCTCTTCTCTTTCTCTCCCTCCTTCTATAGTTGTCCAAGATGAACGTCAGAAATGTAAGGATAAAGACATGGGGAGAATGGAGAAATGATGAATGATATGGTTGGATGGAGAAATGATGAATGATATGGTTGGATGGAGAAATGATGAATGATATGGTTGGATGGAGAGATGATGAATGATATGGTTGGATGGAGAGATGATGAATGATATGGTTGGATGGAGAGATGATGAATATGATATGATTTGATGGAGATGAAAAATATGATGTGATTGGATGGAGAGATGATGAATATGATATGATTGGATGGAGAGTTGATGAATGATATGATTGGATGTGGTATTTAGAGATTGCAATTGAATACCAAATGCTTGGCACACGCTGGATGCATTGTGATATAAAAAGTATACCAATTTGACCTTTCATCCTGTTTGGAAGAAGCCTAACACGAGTTCAGACGGACACAAGAGGGTTTCCTCCTTTCCTTTTCTGTCTCTGTCTTTTCTAACCCTGTGACTCCACTCCCTCCCGTCCCTCTCTCCTATTAACCCCCACCCCTCTTCCTGTCTCCTGTCTCTCCCTCTCTCCTGGCTGTGTGGTGTGGTTGGTTGGGTGGATGGCGGGGGTGCAGCAGTCCAGGAGGAGCGTCAGAGAATCAGGGAGCGAGAGGAGGGACTGGAGTGCAGCAGTGCTGTGAACGAGGAGATGCCCGTGGAGAAGATCTTGGAGGCGGAGACGTCTGTGGAGCAGAGGGCGGAGCTCCACTCTGACACAGGCTCCGCTGGTAGCTCTGTGAGTATACAGGGCTATACTGTTAACTGGATCAGTATTAGGGTTGCAAAATTCCCATATTTTCCAGAAATCCCGGTTGGAGGATTTCTTCTGTGTTACTTCTCCCCCTAACTCAGGGAGTCCTCCAACTGGGAAAGTTTCTGGAAATGTTGCAGTGTCAGCTCAAGGAATTATCTGGCTCTGATTCATAGCCTACTACTCAGCTCTTGGGACGAATATACTTTAAAAACGTTAGATAAACTGCTGTCTGTTTAGCATCGAGATTAAAGGCGTTTTCTTTCCTACTAGTGATTATTGCATTATTTCTAGCTTCAGCATCGGCTGTTAGTCTGTTATTGCAGTTTATTTTGTATCTTTTATGTGTTTTAGCCCCATGATGCAGTGACAAACATCTGCCAGACTGCAGACAAGCAGCTGTTTGCGTTGGTGGAGTGGGCCAAGAGGATCCCCCACTTCTCTGAGCTGCCCCTGGATGACCAGGTCATCCTCCTGCGTGCAGGTACCACTGTCTGGAGGGAGGGAGACACTAGAAGATTAGTTGAGATTACACCAGAGTAGTTCATATAATGGTGTCAGTTGTATTACTTGAGATTACACCAGAATAGTTCCTATGATGGTGTCAGTTGTATTACATGAGATTACACCAGAGTAGTTCATATGATAGTGTCACTTGTATTACCTGCCCATATAGCCTGCTATTATAAAGAAAGACATGGAAAGAATGAACAAAAAAATCTAAAGAGATGGCTCATTTAAATAATAAGTATTTAATAAGTAATAATAAATGTTTTACTCTCCGAATGTGGAGGGGTGGGTTTTTTACATGCATACATACATGCATACATACATACAGTGGGTGAAATAAGTATTGAACACATCACCATTTTTCTCAGTAAATATATTTCCAAAGATGCTATTGACATTCAATTTTCACCAGATGTTGGTAACAACCCAAGTAATCCATACATACAAAACCAAAACAAATACGTTCAGAAATTAAGTTATGTGTAATAATGTGAAATGACACAGGGAAAAAGTATTGAACACACTTAATGATATTTATTTAATACTTTGTACAAAAGCCTTTGTTGGTAATGACAGCTTCAAGACGTCTCCTGTATGGAGAAACTAGTCGCATGCATTGCTCTGGTGTGATTTTGGCCCATTCTTCCACACAAACAGTCTTCAAATCTTGAAGGTTCCGTGGGCCTCTTCTATGAATCTTGATCTTCAGTTCTTTCCATAGATTTTCAATGGGATTTAAGTCAGGTGATTGGCTGGGCCATTCTAGCAGCTTTATTTTCTTTCTTTGAAACCAATTGAGAGTTTCCTTGGCTGTGTGTTTGGGATCATTGTCTTGCTGAAATGTCCACCCTCGTTTCATCTTCATCATCCTGGTAGATGGCAGCAGATTTTTGTCAAGAATGTCTCGGTAAATTTGCCCATTCATCCTTCCTTCAATTATGTGAAGTTTGCCAGTACCATTTGCTGAAAAGCAGCCCCACACCATGATGTTCCCACCTCCAAACTTCACTGTTGGTATGGTGTTTTTAGGGTGATGTGCAGTGCCATTTCTCCTCCAAACATGGTGTGTATTATGACATCCAAACAGTTCAATTTTGCTCTCATCTGACCACACTATATTCTCCCAGTATTTCACTGGCTTTTCCAAATGTTGTGCAGCAAACTTTAAACAAGCTTCAACATGCTTTTTTTTCATCAATGGAGTCTTGCGTGGAGTGCATTACTTACTGTTTTCTTTGAGACAACAGTACCTGCTAATTGCAGGTCTTTTTGAAGCTCTCCGAAGTGGTCCTTGGCTCTTGGACAACTCTTCTGATTATTCTTTTCACTCCTCTGTCAGAAATCTTGCGAGGAGCACCTGGTCGAGGCAAATTTATGGTGAAATGATTGTCTTTCCACTTTCGTATTATGACCACAACAGTGCTCACTGGAACATTCAGAAGCTTAGAAATGCGCCTATAACCAATGCCATCATTATGTTTTGCAACAATTAGGTTGCAAAGGTCTTGAGACAGCTCTTTGCTTTTCCCCATCATGAGATGAGTCTTGTGTGACACCTTGGCAATGAGACCTTTTTGTAGGCCATCAATTGGGACTGAACCAGCTGATATTAATTTGCACTGACAGGGGGCTGGATTGCTTTTTAATTACTGATAGTTTTCAGCTGTTGTCTTGGCTTTCCATGCCTTTTTGCACCTCCCTTTCTTCATGTGTTCAATACTTTTTCCCTGTGTCATTTCACATTATTACACATAACTTAATTTCTGAACTTATTTGTTTTGGTTTCTTTGTATGTATGGATTACTTGGGTTGTTAACAACATCTGGTGAAAATATCATGTCAATAGCACCTTTGGAAATATATTTACTGAGAAAAATGGTGACGTGTTAAATATTTATTTCACCCGCTGTGCATACAGTGGGGAGAACAAGTATTTGATACACTGCCGATTTTGCAGGTTTTCCTACTTACAAAGCATGTAGAGGTCTGTAATTTTTATCATAGGTACACTTCAACTGTGAGAGACGGAATCTAAAACAAAAATCCAGAAAATCACATTGTATGATTTTTAAATAATTAATTAGCATTTTATTGCATGACATAAGTATTTGATCACCTACCAACCAGTAAGAATTCCGGCTCTCACAGATCTGTTAGTTTTTCTTTAAGAAGCCCTCCTGTTCTCCACTCATTACCTGTATTAACTGCACCTGTTTGAACTCGTTACCTGTATAAAAGACACCTGTCCACACACTCAATCAAACAGACTCCAACCTCTCCACAATGGCTAAGGCCAGAGAGCTGTGTAAGGACATCAGGGATAAAATTGTAGACCTGCACAAGGCTGGGATGGGCTACAGGACAATAGGCAAGCAGCTTGGTGAGAAGGCAACAACTGTTGGCGCAATTATTAGAAAATGGAAGAAGTTCAAGATGACGGTCAATCTCCCTCGGTCTGGGGCACCATGCAAGATCTCACCTCGTGGGGCATCAATGATCATGAGGAAGGTGAGGGATCAGCCCAGAACTACACGGCAGGACCTGGTCAATGATCTGAAGAGAGCTGGGACCACAGTCTCAAAGAAAACCATTAGTAACACACTACGCCGTCATGGATTAAAATCCTGCAGCGCACGCAAAGTCCCCCTGCTCAAGCCAGCGCATGTCCAGGCCCGTCTGAAGTTTGCCAATGACCATCTGGATGATCCAGAGGAGGAATGGGAGAAGGTCATGTGGTCTGATGAGACAAAAATAGAGCTTTTGGTCTAAACTCCACTCGCCGTGTTTGGAGGAAGAAGAAGGATGAGTACAACCCCAAGAACACCATCCCAACCGTGAAGCATGGAGGTGGAAACATCATTCTTTGGGGATGCTTTTCTGCAAAGGGGACAGGACGACTGCACCGTATTGAGGGGAGGATGGATGGGGCCATGTATCGCGAGATCTTGGCCAACAACCTCCTTCCCTCAGTAAGAGCATTGAAGATGGGTCGTGGCTGGGTCTTCCAGCATGGCAACGACCCGAAACACACAGCCAGGACAACTAAGGAGTGGCTCCGTAAGAAGCATCTCAAGGTCCTGGAGTGGCCTAGCCAGTCTCCAGACCTGAACCCAATAGAAAATCTTTGGAGGGAGCTGAAAGTCCGTATTGCCCAGCGACAGCCCCGAAACCTGAAGGATCTGGAGAAGGTCTGTATGGAGGAGTGGGCCAAAATCCCTGCTGCAGTGTGTGCAAACCTGGTCAAGAACTACAGGAAACGTATGATCTCTGTAATTGCAAACAAAGGTTTCTGTACCAAATATTAAGTTCTGCTTTTCTGATGTATCAAATACTTATGTCATGCA
The DNA here is from genome assembly GCA_023634145.1 of Thymallus thymallus. NCBI lineage: Eukaryota > Metazoa > Chordata > Actinopteri > Salmoniformes > Salmonidae > Thymallus > Thymallus thymallus. The sequence goes on along the minus strand of CM042416.1, from coordinate 8,614,618 downwards.
ATAAAATGCGAATTAATTACTTAAAAATCATATAATGTGATTTTCTGGATTTTTGTTTTAGATTCCGTCACTCACAGTTGAAGAGTACCTATGATAAAAATTACAGACTTCTACATGCTTTGTAAGTTGGAAAACCTGCAAAATCGGCAGTGTATCAAATACTTGTTCTCCCCACTGTACATACATACATACATACATACATACATACATACATACATACATACATACATACATACATACATGCATACATACATACATACACTCGGGGCCAAAAGTTTGTAATATTACTAATTCAAGGGTTTTTCTTTATTTGCTAAATTGTTGGCATTGTAGAATAAAAGTGAAGACATCAAAACTATGACATCACACATATGGAATCCTGTAGTAACCAAAGAATTGCACCACGCGTTAACTCTGTTGGACAGTAGCACCTCGCGTTAACTCTGTTGGACAGTAGCACCAGGCGAATGATGTCCCTAATAAGGTCTCTTCTCCTCCCTCTTCTGCTCCTCTCCTGTCTCCTCCCCTCTCTTTTTCTCCTGTGTGTGTCAGGGTGGAATGAACTTCTGATCGCCTCCTTCTCCCATCGCTCCATCGCTGTGAAGGACGGGGTCCTGCTGGCTAATGAGCTGCACCGGGACAACGCACACAGTGCAGGGGTGGCGGCCATCTTTGACAGGTAAGCACACAGTGCAGGGGTGTTGGCCATCTTTGACATGTAGGTACCCCCTACGTACAGATCTAGGATCAGCTTCCCCTAACATTAACCAGTGGTGGGAAAAACGTACAATATTATATTATAATAGCATAATTTCCATAGAGATGTACAGTATATAATAACAGTGTTGCATTACATTTTGTGATCATCATAATGTGATAACACGCTGTAATTGACCCCACAGGGAGAGTGTGCAGAGTGCTGAGGTGGGAGCCATATTTGACAGGTAATACCCTACACACACACACACATCAAGTGTACACACACACCACACACACACACACACACACACACATCAAGTGTACGTCTATGTAGACAACCTTTTTCCACCTCTGTTCCCTCCCTCTTTCCTGCCTCCTATAGGGTTCTCACTGAGCTGGTCAGTAAGATGAGAGACATGCAAATGGACAAGACCGAGCTGGGCTGCCTCCGAGCCATCGTCCTCTTCAACCCAGGTACTCTTTATTATTATCATTACTCCCTCATACTCAATGTTACCTCTGAACATTTACTGTCATGGTTTCCTTCCAATAACTGTTGTCCCCCAGACGCTAAAGGTCTGTCCAACACCGGGGAGGTGGAGCTCCTGAGAGAGAAGGTCTATGCGTCACTGGAAGCCTACTGCAAGCAGAAATACCCAGAGCAGCAGGGAAGGTCGGCATTCATGTGTTACATACTTTAGTACTAGTATCTCATACACTAAAAGTAATGTACACACTGGATAAATACATTCGTATCATGTCTAAAACAATACAAACTCATCTGCTATCCTGTGTTGTGCTGCTAACTGGCACTGTAAGAGCTAGGCGTGTTGCTGTTGCATTCATGTAGCTTATTAATGTCCTCTCTCCTCCACCCTTAGGTTTGCTAAGCTCCTCCTCAGGCTGCCAGCACTGCGTTCTATTGGCTTAAAGTGTTTGGAGCACCTGTTCTTCTTCAAGCTGATTGGTGACACCCCTATCGACACGTTCCTCATGGAAATGCTTGAAGCGCCTCATCAGTTGGCGTAGAGGTGTTAGGAGAGGAGAGGTGTTCTGTGGCCGGGGTTATATAGCTTGGGTCTGGGAATTTGCTGGAGTGGGACTGCACTTTTAGTTCTTTGGGGAATTCAGCAATTTGTCTCACTGCTGTCTGGGTTATGCTATTTAGTGCACCACCACATTGTCTCTTTCAGAACATACATCCCCAAGACGTGTGATCTACAGGCTGGTGCTATATATTAATATAACTTCTTGAATAACTGAGATAAATACAAATAAAAAAGTATTTTTAAAAAATTGGAACCTTTGGTTCCCTTACTCTGGCTTATCGAAGCTACAATTTCGGTATATGTTTTTGTATAACTATGTTAATGCTTTTTAGACAAACCCCAAATGATAAGCTTAAATTCTGTAAATGATCCCCCCCCCGTAACCTTTTTTTTAATGAAGGTAACCTGGATGCAACGAGACTGTAATTTTAGAATTTGTAATTGGAACAAGATCTTTTTGAAAAAACATTAACACATTTTGTTGTCAAATCTTGGTAAAGTACATTACTGTACCAAGCGAGCTCTCACTACGTACCATGTGTCTGATTTTTAGCTCCTAGTTGTTTTGTATCCTTCTCAGATGACCAGAGAGCAACAGGTTAACAATAATCCTGGGATAGAAAACGAGTATGTGAATCACAACCGAACACGGAGCAGACTTGTATTGACTGTGTTGACTAGCTTTATTTGTCTAGTAATATGCTATTAGTGTTGTTTATCTCTTTGCTGTTTTGTAAAATGTGATCACCTTGCAGGTAAAAAGTTTGAGCTGCATTGCACATGTTTGATATGTACTATTTCTACACCATACTATACAAGCCAGCAAACAGTCTAGTGTTTGTACTTTTGGTGCTATACGACAGACATTTGCCATAATTCATTGCAGCGATACACCAAACTGCAAACATAGGAAAAATTATGCAAGAATACAATACAAAACAAATACATATGCTTTCTTTCTGCTTGTCAACTTGTCCGTTCTGGGGTTTTTTACAAAGTTAATCATTGTCTGTTAGAAAGGGAATACTCCAATATGTAATTTATCTAAACAATTGTAAGGTACTGTGCAAATATTGTTCAGGGAAAATACTATATATTGATAGGTTTGAATAATGAGATCAGACAAATTATGTAATAATTGATATGTGCCCTTGCTATTAGTTCACCAATTGTATAGAGCAGATCATGTCTTAGGTTGTACTGGATTCCCTAAAGCCCTGTTTATACCTGGTGCTAACATGCATCCTTTGTACACGTTCAGATTGTGCCCACATTTTCGACAGGTGTAGATGATTAAAAGATGCTTTTTGATCAGATCTTCCTGACCACCCCGGATGTAGTCAGGCACACATTGTGTCTGGATATCTTACAAGTGTAGACATATGGACAGTGAAACCATTTTAAATCTTCTAAAATCATTGACAAAGGGGCACCATTGTCCTATAGCAGCAATATGTCTTGATAAAGAAATACATATTATTTTTAAAGAATAGCTCTCAAATAATTTGAATTTATTTTTTCATTTAACTGAACTACGCTGGGCCAATTGTGCGCTGCCCTATGGGACTCCCAATCACAGCCGGATGTGATACAGCCTGTATTCAAACCAGGGACTGTAGTGACGCCTCTTGCACTGAGATGCAGTGTCTTAGACCACTGCGCCACTCTTGCATACAGGGAGGGACCAGTTAATCTGGTCACAATGCAGACACAGTGGACAGATACGAGACACATTTTACAACTATGTGTAGACATATTTCTGAGAATGTGGACAAGATCAGGACAAAGGATGTGTGTTAGCTGCAGGTTTAAACAAGGCTTTTAAATCAGATTCAGCTGAATCTCATATTTTTATTTTTCTGTGCTTTCTATAGTAGTAGTTTTTCCTGTTTCTTGAGCTAGTTGTCTTGTTCATCCTCTCCTCTCTCCGCTTACAGTTTATTAAAAAACACAAACCGTAATCACGTTTTAAAGATCCATGACACCTGTGGACATAGACATATTAAACAAGACCAAATATGAGTTTTGTATGATGATCATGTGTGAACACCGTAACAAGTGTATTGGTATACGTGTCATTATCCTGTATAAGCTATGGAGCAGTTTAAAGATCCGTGTGGATAAGTGAATTACAGCTTGGGTAACGTGGACTGAAGATAATAAAGAGGTTTAACTTTTCTTTCTTGTCAATTTAATGTTTCTTTGTGGTTTGTATCCGAATCGACTTCTCGCAGACAAGCTAAATAGGGGGAAATCTGTGGCATTGAGAAGTACAACCATAATTGATTTAAACAAAACATTAGTTTTATACCAATCAGTTCTCCACAAATAATCTCACCTTCTCAAGGACATTGTTACATTTTTGAGATTTTCAGTACTAGTGCTAGTACTAGTCAGTCACCACCAGAGGGACCCATACACACCGTTGGCTAGCCTTGTCCCATACCTTCCCTGTTGGTTAGCCTTGTCCCATACCCTCCCTGTTGGGTAACCTTGTCCCATACCTTCCCTGTTGTGTAGCCTTGTCCCATACCTTCCCTGTTGTGTAGCCTTGTCCCATACCTTCCCTGTTGGATAGCCTTGTCCCATACCCTCCCTGTTGGGTAGCCTTGTCCCATACCTTCCCTGTTGTGTAGCCTTGTCCCATACCTTCCCTGTTGGGTAGCCTTGTCCCATACCCTCCCTGTTGGTTAGCCTTGAATTCCGTATGCTACAGCAGGTCCAGTACAGAGCAGGCTACTAGTAGTGGCTCTAGGGTTACAGGTCCAGTACAGAGCAGGCTACTAGTAGTGGCTCTAGGGTTACAGGTCCAGTACAGAGCAGGCTACTAGTACTGGCTCTAGGGTTACAGGTCCAGTACAGAGCAGGCTACTAGTACTGGCTCTGGGGTTACAGGTCCAGTACAGAGCAGGCTACTAGTACTAGCTCTGGGGTTACAGGTCCAGTACAGAGCAGGCTACTAGTACTGGCTCTGGGGTTACAGGTCCAGTACAGAGCAGGCTACTAGTACTGGCTCTGGGGTTACAGGTCCAGTACAGAGCAGGCTACTAGTAGTGGCTCTGGGGTTACAGGTCCAGTACAGAGCAGGCTACTAGTACTGGCTCTAGGGTTACAGGTCCAGTACAGAGCAGGCTACTAGTAGTGGCTCTAGGGTTACAGGTCCAGTACAGAGCAGGCTACTAGTACTGGCTCTGGGGTTACAGGTCCAGTACAGAGCAGGCTACTAGTACTAGCTCTGGGGTTACAGGTCCAGTACAGAGCAGGCTACTAGTACTGGCTCTGGGGTTACAGGTCCAGTACAGAGCAGGCTACTAGTACTGGCTCTGGGGTTACAGGTCCAGTACAGAGCAGGCTACTAGTAGTGGCTCTGGGGTTACAGGTCCAGTACAGAGCAGGCTACTAGTACTGGCTCTGGGGTTACAGGTCCAGTACAGAGCAGGCTACTAGTAGTGGCTCTGGGGTTACAGGTCCAGTACAGAGCAGGCTACTAGTACTGGCTCTGGGGTTACAGGTCCAGTACAGAGCAGGCTACTAGTACTGGCTCTGGGGTTACAGGTCCAGTACAGAGCAGGCTACTAGTACTAGCTCTGGGGTTACAGGTCCAGTACAGAGCAGGCTACTAGTAGTGGCTCTGGGGTTATTACCAAAACACATTAAGATAGAATTATACTTTTTCTTTCTCACACAACAGAATTCACACAATTTCGCTGAATGTTTCTTAAAAGCCTTTTTATTGCAAGATACATTTTTTGGGGGGGTGGGGGGCAAAGACGCAAGAAAAGCTCACAGAGTCTGGATGTGCTTGTGTCCAAGTCCCACACTGACTTGTTATGGTACAGCAGTGGGTGAGAAGGAGATAATATATCCAATCAGAGAAAACATGGGCAGCATCCCAAATGGCACCCCATTCCCTACACAGTGCACTACCTGGTAAAAAGTACTGCACTATATAGGGAATAGGCTGCCATTTGGGACACACAGACATGTTTTATTGAGTGCAATGGAATCAAAGGCTGCTGAAGGTTACAGATTGTGTAATTTCAGATTGAGCCGACATATGCAGAGTTTACCATGAATGCAGTCTACGCTAATGCGGGAACATTGGCTTTAAATTTCAATCACACTATAACGCTGAACTTCAGTGATACAGATTGAATCCAGCCCTAGGTGGTTACATCAATCACTCCGTCTATCTTAATGTGTTTCAAGTCATGTGCAGAGTAAAACAATAAAACATCAACGCTAAGCCTCTGAGCATTCAAATCAAATGAATCTCCCTTTATCGCTAACATAACGGGACACACCACATCTGTAGACATTTTTTTTAAACCATGCATGGCTTGGTTTTCACTTAAATTACAATTTCCATAGAATAACACTGCTTTTTTAACCTATAATACACCATTCTATACAAAATACAAACAAATGAAAGACATAAAACACATTGTTGTGACATTTACATAATTTTACAGCATTCTTCCCTCCATTATTACTTTACATGTACATTGATTTTTTTTTTTTTTCATTTTACAATATTCAAAATTACCATCTGAGAAAAAGGCTGAAAGAATATACTTTCTCACTCTGTTAATGTTCTGGTTTTCCTCAATAAAAGATGCATGCTACAAATGGTGTATAAGGTGCTGGATAGTTTCATACCAAACTGTAAGTTCTCCATGAGAAAGACATATAGGTGTGTGACTGTTATGTTGTGGCGTGGCTTGTGATGCTGCAAGCATATATTCTTTCATGTTTAATCGACAATGGCTGTTTCCCTCACAGTGAATGTTTGTGACTGTGTAGAATCATCGTACAACTCTCTACACAATTCCAAATGTAAACTGGAATGATGTATTTTAAAAAACGAGTTAGCTAGCTGACTATAACCCCTACAACTCAATAAAAGTCAACAGTGTAGTTAGGTTCAGTTATAGTACATGCCTTAATTCTACATTAAGGCAAATGGAAACAACTAATATCTTTTTGTAGAACTGTTTTTTGTCACTAAACTGCTCAAATGGAAATATTGTCTCTAGACAATCAGCTATAACTCTAGTTTAGTTGTGATCCAAAATAAAACTTCAACGCTAAAATGGAAGAGGAGAAATGTTTCCAAGACATCAAGCCATGGAACATAGTACTGAAATGTATTAATCTACGAACGAATGAGAACAGCTGTTGAATTGACCTATGGAGGAAGTCCTATCATTACACACAGTAACATTTTCTGTAACAAATATCTCCCTGAACATGACTGAATAAATAGACTTGTCTATAAAAGGCACTCATTCAGTTGAAGCTCATATAGTTTCTACAATAACCAACTATTCATCTCTTACTTTATTTGTATTATTAAATGTTGCCTAACTTTCACACAGAGTAATGAGAAAGTCAAGTGTAAATATATCTCCCTGTCAGTTCCCCACAATAAGTATGTCTCAACCACATTAGAAATGCCCTGCAGAAAACAACAGCAGGAGCTTGCGTAACACTGGCGTTATGCATGCAACACGTGTAATTGTAGATACTAGGCAGGCCTGAAGGCTAAAGCTCGAACATGTTGTAGGTAAGGCCTACTGCATAGGTTAAAGCGGTAACATTGGCTACGCGTGATTGACAGACATTAGTCTGTCTGGACCCAGTAGCATCGTCCCTTCTGTACACTTGTCAACTCACAGACTGTTCTCACCAATGTTGATGACTCTGATATGTTATATGGTTTTTAAATGTGGAATCCAGTAATTAAATTGTTTGTAGAAAATTATACTCTCCCTCAACACATCTTGGCGTGTCCTCTTGGAATTCCAGTTTGTTCCATCTGTATAAAATCCAACTTCATCAATAACATGCAACATATTTGACAAATTTTAGTTCGCAAAAGTCAATGGAATCTGGTAATTTTTCCTCCGAAATTAGACTGTATAATTAATTGTGCTACTGTTTCATTGCTGGTTCTATCTGCTGTGTTTTTTAAATTCATATATCTGAGTGGTACATCAGTGTGTCAAGGATTTCACATTCCTTTCCTCTAAATATCCAACTTCTACATCCAGTGCAAATATTCCTTCTCTGAGCACCTTATTCTCACGCATAAAAGTATTTAAAACAAAAACTACCACAGTAGTATAGTAGAAGAAAACAGTATGTGGACACAGACATTTCTATAAAGAGATAAAATAAAAAGTAACAGTTTTTTAGTTTTAACTAAAAATACTTTTTGACACCAAGCCCAACACACATGCTCATCATTAGTGGGGATAGATAGCATCAATGCTAACATCTTTAACATCAATGCTAACAACTTTAACATCAATGCTAACGTCTTTAGCAACAATGCTAACTTATTTAGCATTAATGCTAACTTCTTTAGCATCCATGCTAACTTCTTTAGCATCAATGCTAACTTCTTTATTATTCAACTCCGTGGCCTTTTGGGTTCAGACTAAAGTTCACAGTGATTCAAGCACTCGTGTGTCCCTTACTTTAGTCCTGAGGCTAAAGGTATTCTGCGTGGGTAAGTCTCAGTTTGTATCTTTCAGTCATAGGGTGAATCTCAATTGAGGAAAAGGTTAGGGAGGAGGAACCTCAGATCTAGTCCTCCAATGCCTTGTATAGACAGAGGTGAGGATAGAATACACAAGGAATCAAGGAAATACAACTGAGATTCACCGCTAGTCATGGGGTCACTGTGGGCTTCATCAAGTGATTAAGATGGGATATGTTCCTCAAAGACCTCAGCCTCGTATTCAAACTTTAGGAGAAACAACTGATTGGAACAACATGAAACACTCAAGTCGGCACAGCAGCATAGTGTAGTGGTTTGGATGCTGAACTCTACCTGAGTGTGTGTGTGAAGCCAGGTCAGCTGGATCACTGAATCCCTTTAACTGCCCCTATACCAATACCACTTTGCCCACTGAAAACCATCTATTATCCTCGATGAGGACCATATTCCTCATGGTCTCTTCCTGACCATTGTCTACCATCTTAACCAGGTGGCACACTGTGTCACAGCTACCTGCACAAACCACAGACAGAAAGTTGAGCTACAGTCATCATAAAGCTGAACCAGGGGAAAGACCAAGCTAAGCGATGGTGCAGCAGTGGACTGGCTGGATGGATAAGCAGGGGTTAGAGGTCAGGGGTCAGTGAAGGGCGGGGCGGGGCGGTAAGAGGGTTTCCCAGGTGTCTGTGTGTGCTGTGCTGCTGGATCCATCTCTACTTCTCTTCCTGTCACACAGCCATCTCTGAACCACTTGACAACCCCAAGGCATTGGCCTCCTCTGGCGTCAGACCGCTTTTCAGTGTTCTTCTCACTGTAGCGAGGGAGAGGGGGAGGGAAGGAGAGAGAGAGAGAGAGGAGAGAGAGAAGAGAGAGAGAGAGAGATATGCGTCAACAGCAACCTTGGGAAAATCCTCTGCATTATCATTAACAGCAGACTAGGGATGAAACAATTACCGGTTGATTACAGCGGTTTGAAAAACTCAGGTTAAATACTGTCCAGCATCAACCAAAGTTAGCAACAGTCTGACTCAGACGCAGCATGCAACGTGGGTTTTGTTTTGTGTGAAAACATGACGGAAGGCAGTGACAGCGCTCTGGAGATTTTTTAGCCTTCTAAGAGGAGCAAATCTGAAGTATGGTTGTATTTTGGGTTTTACAAGAGTGCTGAGGGAAACTTAATCGAAGATGGTCAACCTGTCTGCAGAACATGCAAAAAAAAAAATCACTGCGAAGGGGGGCAACACTTAAAATCTCTCTTCGTGACCACCACCCACTACTTTATAGCGAATGCAAGGTAAGTTAACTTTTAGCTCAATGCATGATGTGGGGACATTCGGAATGGGGAAAATGTCATGGTTTGTCTGTCTAACTTGCTACTAGCATGTCAATAATGTAAACTGAAGCTTTCAGTGTTACCTAAGTGGTGTTGGGGGAAAAACATACAACATTATAAAATCCATGTACACAAACAACAAGTGTGTGGTTAAAATTGGCAAGAAACCACACATTTCTTTCCACAGGGCCGTTGGGTGAGACAGGGATGCAGTTTAAGCCCCACCCTCTTCAACATATATATCAACAAATTGGCGAGGGCACTAGAACAGTCTGCAGCATCCGGCCTCACCCTACTAGAATCTGAAGTCAAATGTCTACTGTTTGCTGATGATCTGGTGCTTCACCAACCAAGGAGGTCCTACAGCAGCACCTAGATCTTCTGCACAGATTCTGTCAGACCTGGGCCCTGACAGTAAATCTCAGTAAGACAAAAATAATGGTGTTCCAAAAACTTTCCAGTTGCCAGGACCACAAATACAAATTGCATCTAGACACCGTTGCCCTAGAGCACACAAAAAATTATACATACCTCGGCCTAAACATCAGTGTCACCGGTAACTTCCACAAAGCTGTGAACGATCTCAGAGAGAAGGCAAGAAGGGCCTTCTATGCCATCAAAAGGAACATAAAATTTGACAAACCAATTAGGATCTGGTTAAAAATACTTGAATCAGTTATAGAACCCATTGCCCTTTATGGTTGTGAGGTCTGGGGTCCGCTCACCAACCAAGAATTCACAAAATGGGACAAACACCAAATTTAGACTCTGCATGCAGAATTCTGCAAAAATGTCCTCCCTGTACGACGTAAAACACCAAATAATGCATGCAGAGCAGTATTAGGCCGATACCCGCTAATTACCAAAATCCAGAAAAGAACCGTTAAATTCTACACCTAAAAGGAAGCGATTCCCAAACCTTCCATAACAAAACCATCACCTACAGAGCGATGAAACTGGAGAAGAGTCCCCTAAGCATCATGGTCCTGGGGCTCTGTTCAAAAACACAATCAGACCCCACAGAGCCACAGGATAGCAACACAATTAGACCCAACCAAATCATGAGAAAACAAAAAGATAATTACTTGACACATTGGAAAGAATTAACAAAAAAACTGAGCAGACTAGAATGCTATTTGGCCCTAAACAGAGAGTACACAGTGGCAGAATACCTGACCACTGTGACTGACCCAAACTTAAGGAAAGCTTTGACTATGTACAGACTCAGTGAGCATAGCCTGGCTCTCAAGAGAAGACAGGCTATGTGCACACTGCCCACAAAACAAGGTGGAAACTGAGCTGCACTTCCTAACCTCCTGCCAAATGTATGACCATATTAGAGACACATACACATACCCTCAGATTACACAGACCCACAAAGAATTTGAAAACAAACAAACCCAATTTTGAGAAACTCCCATATGTACTGGGTGAAATACCACAGTGTGCATCACAGCAGCAATATTTGTGACCTGTTGCCACAAGAAAAGGGCAACCAGTGAAGAACAAACACCATTGTAAATACAACCCATATTTATGTTAATTTATCTTCCCAACCAGTGACGAACAAACACCATTGTAAATACAACCCATATTTATTTACTTCCCTTTTGTACCTTAACTATTTTAACATAATATGACATTTGAAATGTTTTTATTATTTTGGAACCTTTCTGAGAGTAATGTTTACTGTTAATTTGTATTGTTTATTTCACTTTTGTTAATTATCTACTTCACTTGCTTTGTCAATGTTAACATCTGTTTCCCATGCCATTAAAGCCCTAAAATTCAGAGCAGAGCAAAAGAGAGAAATAGAACTGGATGTATTTACTGTAGCAGTGTGTTGTTAGTGTGTGTTGTTAGTGTTGTGTTGAACTGTGTCACTCTTCAGGTGATGCTGGACAATAAGATAGTGTTCATTTACACTGACTGAATATCCACAATCAGATGTCGGGGGCAGTTAAACCTTTTGCCACACAACATCCAAAGCTAATGTAAGGATACTGTAAAAAGAAAAGTTGCAAATCTGATGTCAAGCAAAGACAACTCTTACTTAAAATATATTGTTAGTGTAAAAAGGCCCTCTGACTCACGTGACTTGCGGTTGGCTCTGGACCTCTTCCTCTCACGTGGCTCTGTCCGTGTCCTGGGCCCCTGAGTGGCTGACCTGACGATGCGCTCCATGATCTCGTCTGCAGCGTCTGTCTCTGTGCAATTGGGCGGGTCTTCGATCACTGATGAGCCCCATGGACCCACACGGCCTAGGAGAGGAGAGAAGGAGAGGAAGAGAGGAGAGGAGAGTATGGAGGAGGGGAGGGGAGGGGAGGGGAGGGGAGGGGAGGGGAGGGGAAGGGAAGGGAAGGGAAGGGAAGGGAAGGGAAGGGAAGGGAAGGGAAGGGAAGGGAAGGGAAGGGAAGGGAAGGGAAGGGAAGGGAAGGGAAGGGAAGGGAAGGGAAGGAGACAAGGGCAGAGAGAATCAACCTCAGGTGTAGTGGAGCTGGCGGCTGTAAAAAAAAGTTTCGCTTTTGTGTGAAGGTGGTGGAATTGTCTGAAAGTGGTGGAGTTGTGTGAAAGTAGTGGACTGTCAGACTGACCTGATTTGCTGGCTCTGGTGCGTGTGCGTAGACCAGGCACGGTAGACGCTCCACTCTCACTGCAGCCCTGCAAGCTGCTCTTCAGCACCGCCTTCATGTTCTCATGCTCCGCTGCATCCTCAGCGTACTGCAGACCCTGAGTCAGCACACCCTCCTGGCTTATAGGCCCCGCGGCACTGCCACCAAACTTTCCATCCTGTAGGTTGGAGGAGGAGAGAGCAGCTAGGTTAGAGATGAAACTTGCTAAATCTATGTATTAAAATGGTTCAATTGGTCATCATGCTCTGGCACCATCAACAGCACTCTGAAAACAATTAGAAAACAACGGCGAACCAATCCATTGTCTGTTAATCACAGTTCTGTACAGTATTCTCCCGACCAACAGTTTGGGAGCTATATTTATTTCAAATGCTGCGTGTACTTTTTAAAATTGTATCCCACAAACAGAAGCCATATTGATATAGTATCTGTAACAAACAAACAAACAAACAACAAACCTACACCCCCCCCCCCCCAAAAAAAACAACATTCAACACAGGTCTTTGTCATAACTAATTAGTCATAAGTTAACAGTACTTAGATCTAGGTTATCAGCGCCATGTGACGACCGTCTTATGAACCTTTACATCACATACAGGAAGTAAAACCTAACCATCTGTATTGAAACCTGCTGATTTCCCTGTTGACAGTGATAGCCATCTTGGTTTCATTATAGAACAAACAGAGCTGTGTAACGTGATCCTGGTCAGCAGGCTGTGGCTTCATCCCAAATGGCACCCTATTCCTTTGACAGTGCACTACTTTTGACCAGGACTCTGTAGTGCACTATATAAGGAATAGGGTGCCATTTGGGACTCAGGCTCTCATGTGGACCTCATAGTTTTTTAAGAGATGAACCTCTGGTTCTCAGGAGGTCTATAACCCAGGATCAGGTTCTATCAGGAAGTGCTTGTCTGTGGATTCTGACCTTTTGATTTGAGTTTGGCCTACCCTGCTTCCCTTGCCTGTGGACTTGAAGTGAACAGAACTTCCATAGCCTACCTTCACACACACACACACACACACACACACACACACACACACACACACACACACACACACACACACACACAGATAAGGAAGCATGCGTGTATGTTGCCGTTAGTAGAGTTACATTCTAGTAGAACTCAATGACAACTCAACCAGAGAGAAATATGTCACCTTGATCGTGACCAAGAATTCTGGCCAAGGTTAGAGACATAGCTACCACAGCAAAAATAACACACACACACATGCACCTGCTCGCACTTTCACACACACACACCCATACCTCACCATACTCTTCATCCTCACTCTGAAATGAAGAGGAAGACACATAAAAGGATATGTTATGAGACATAATCACACAGAGAGCAGAAATATGACCTCTGACAAAAATAAGATGTATTCTGTATGAAGAGGTTATCTAAAAACTGGGGTCGACTGTTAACACACGTTTGGTCTTTTTAATACTTTTGTATGGTCCACAAATTCACCAATGGGTGATGACCACACAACTGTCCCTCCCCTCCTCCCTATAAGAGCAGCGTGATCATCTCTAGTTATTTCTCCTGCAGGGTTTGAATTAGGGTGCTCTTGAACTGGAGGGGAACCCCACCAAGGTCATCGGGGGGGGGGGGGGGGGGGGTTGGTGGTAGGAGGAGGAGGATGATGATGAGAAGGGGGAGTAGGGAGGGGGTAGGAGGGTGGGGGGGGGGGGGGTTGGTGGTAGGAAGAGGATGATGATGATGAGAAGGGGGAGTAGGGAGGGGGTAGGAGGGTGGGGGGGGGGGGGGGGGTTGGTGGTAGGAAGAGGATGATGATGATGAGAAGGGGGAGTAGGGAGGGGGTAGGAGGGTGGGGGGGGGGTTTAAATGGCACCCTATTCCCTTTATAGTGCACCATTTTTTAACAAAGCGTTGGTCAAATGTAGTTTAATACATAGGGAGTAGGGCACCATTTGGGCCACTCCCCCTAACCAGGCCTGTTAGGTGAACTACAACACTCACATCTGTGATCATCTTTCCCCTGGTCTTGTTCCTCTCTCTGTGGTTGGCCCTCTTCTGCTTCTGCTGCAGGACGCGTTCCCTCGTGGTCCGGTACTCCAGGGCAAACTCACTGAGGATCTTACTGAAGCGGTGGATGCTGACCTCCCGCACAGCGTACGCTGGATGGCCCAGGAACAACAGGAAGGCATGGAACCTGCAAGATGTAGAGAGAGAGAGAGAGAAATACATGATGACGGATATCACACCGTTATCTCTCTCTTGAGAGACAGATGGGGTCGAAGCTACGTTGGATGGTATTTCAACTAGGTAAAATAATGCAGCAGTAGAACCTTCACTATAATCATACCTGTTGATAATTCTCCGATGGACGATCTTCAGGATGATAATTCTCTCTGCACAGTCCTTTAGGAAGTCGGACATCTTCTGTTTGAGCGCAGGCTTCATCTCGTGCTTGGAGATGACCTTGAGGTGGTCCCATGATGCTTTGCAGCGTCGCTCCATCTGGCTCAGGTTGTCTTGGAGCTGGTCGAAGTCCACCTGAGAACAAACAGAGAAGAAGATGACAATTACTTTATTGTCCGTTGTTCACAGGAAACGGAAATGTGTCGCCTCTGGATTAGTTTAGGGGTGCCTCAAACTGCACAACAGTTTGGATTTGATACAAGCAACCATCATAATTAATGAGTAACACCTAATACTGCCTACTTGGACATAAACCTAATGTTGTATGACAATGACCATTGATTAGGGCCTAGGTTCAATCCAGACTGCAGAACAGGTTATTTCCGATTGAGCCGACATATGCAGCGTTTACCGTGAATGTGGTCTCCACGGAAACATTACAAAAGGTACATCGTCGAAATGGTTCGATCGGATTGAATCTAGCCCTAGGTTTTGCTTGATAGCAAGAAATGGATTACAAGTATGAACATAATTTACATTAGTTTACATGTCCTTTATACCAAGGCAATCACAGGCGTACCTTAGCCGAGCGGGTGATGGCTCCTATCTCTGAGTAGAGGTCTGAGCTGTCTGGAAACTTCTCTACCACTATGGAACAGGCATGGTGCAGTAGAGACTGTTTATGAACCGTGTCCTTAACCTCCGGAACCTTCTCCAGGTAGCCCAGCTCAAAGCCCTTCGCCTGGATACATAAATACATACACACGCACACACACGCACGCACGCACGCACACACACACACACACACAAAAGAAGCACACCCATCATGTAACTACAACAGATACAACTCTACGCTATTAACATCAGACTCCCTAAATGAGGCCCAAATTGCAGTACATTTTCGCTTTGGCAGGGGTCAAAGATATGCACCACAACGAGATTACAGAACATTGGTATTTTTACTAAGAGAAAGGGTTTCTATACAGTGGTCGACCAGTGATTCAGCTTCATTAGTCTGTGATTATCACAAACCACAATCAACTGCAGACCTACCAATTGTTAGTTAGCAAGAGCAGGAAACAACAACGTATCCTGAAAGACATCATCCTAACTGGGTTTGCTTTGTTCCCCGTTTTAAATGGTTTACACAGGCATTATTTAGCTGAACTACTTGATGCCTCATATTTCTGACTTGCACGTTTGGCTCTCATATCCTAAACCTTTGAGACACATGACGCATGGCACGCATGGCACGCACGCACGCAAACACACTCACACATACTCTCTTTCTCTCTCGCTCTCCCTCTCTCCGACAGACAGCGCCAGGTTGGGTGAAGCACTTAGCAGAGGCCTTCCCTTTCCAGGTACACTGCTGTATTGGGCTAGCTAGTGTCTGGTGAACAGACGGACAGCATACAGCACATTCCTCCACAAACAGAGAGCCCACTGTTGTCCTTGCCAAGTCAATATGGCAGTGCTTAGGAGGGGGGCACAGGGGAAAGGAGGTAGAGTGAGAGAGAGAGAGAGAGAGAGAGAGAGAGAGAGAGAGAGAGAGAGAGAGAGAGAGAGAGAGAGAGAGAGAGAGAGAGAGAGAGCTCATCTATTCTCCTCCTCCAGCCCCAGGCCAGACTTGTGTAATGTTACTCACGTTGGAGCCGTTGAGGAAGTTGCCTATAGCCAGCAGCGTGGACAGGATGTAACGCAGCGTCTTGTTCTTCTCCAGTTGATCCATCCCTTCCTTAAGGTCCTGCAGAGGCTCTGCCACTTCCTGTAAGACAGAGAGGGCGAGAGAGAGAGAGAGAGAGAGAGAGATAGAGCCTTTTAAACTGAAACTGGTCATTACATAAACCAGCTACTTTATGATCGTTAAATGTCAGAGAGATTTGTTTGAAGGTTAAATGTTAAAGTGATTTGTTTCTGAGCATTTCTCTAGTTACAGTAAGACTAATCTCTGCACCCAGAACCAAATATTGCGTGTGTGCTGGACAGATGGTAACCATCTGTCACGAGACTATTACTTTAAGACTGCAACTATAAACAATATCCAAGAATAATTAATTTTGTTCATTGTTGAACCCGCATGTTCAACAACCACGGAAATACAGTTACAACCATAGAGGAGTCAGGTGCTACATGGAAAACAACATCTATTTCCTTAACTACGACACCTTGGTATGTGAACTACGACAAGCCAATCCATATTCATATACAACCATTCTCTCTTGTATTGCACAATTCAACGATTATGATGATGTACACATAGGACTTGTGAAGTAGTGCATGACTCCAGCTACAGGAATTGGTGAGGTAATGACAGTAAGGTGGCGGTGCTCTTACCTTCTCCATGACCTCGTAGTCCATCTTGAAGGCCCAGAGCTGCAGCCGGGCGGACAGCTCCGTGATGGAGGACAGGGTGAGGAGGAACTGTTCTGCTGACCCCAGGGGGACGTCAGGGTTCACCAGCTGAGCATCCTGGATCTTCCGCTTCTCCTCCTCCGTTGGGATCATCGTCAGGATTTTCTAGGACAGAAGGAGGAGAAGAAGAAGAAGACTTAACTAATCCATATAAGACATAAATGTGTCTGCTGCTGTACCAACCCCTCAGATACACACACACACACACACACACACACACACACACACACACACACAGACAGACAGACAGACAGACAGACAGACAGACACACACACACACTGACGCACACGCACACGCACACGCACACGCACACACACACACACACACACACACACACACACACACACACACACACACACACACACACTAGGGTTGGAGAGGCTGAACCAGAAGTGAAGGAGGAGAGGAAAGGGGGGATGGAGATAGAGGTGGGAGGTGGGAGAGATGGAATGTTTCTAACATCTTTGCTAACGGAAAAACAATCATTCCTGCCTTGACCTCCAACCTTGTGAGACATCTGAACGTTCTACCTTTCTACTGCTGTCTGTCTGTGAGAAACATTACAGTACCGCTCTCATCTACATTAGAATGTTCCCATGGAGAAGGATGGAAAAGTATATCAGATTACATAAAACCAAGGAGATGCAACATTATTTACACCATCTGAAGTCCTCCAAAGGTCTATGTTATGGTTCGAAAAGGATCTTAAAAAATGCATGTTTAGCTAACCTGGTACGTACCGGTGATTAATTATATGACATCAGCTAAGATTCCAGGCTTTCAGCTGAGAAAACACATGACATGTTCACACCGACCACAGCCTATCCCAACTCATTGAAAACATACATTTCTTGGAGTAAAAAGTCTGTTGCGGAAATAACTTGGAAACGTATGTATTTTTAGTGCAGGTTTTAAGTGAAAGCAAGTTTGTTTTGGACGCAGTTTAAGTAAATGACTTGTTTGTTTGGCAGGTCAGCAAAATTGTGTTTTCAGTATTGACTGTACAGATACACAGAGCTATGTTTTTCCAACATCCTTTCATTGAGATTACTAGACATCACAGAAGCACACTCAAGAGCTAATGGTGACAGTGACTTTGCTAGAGATACACATCGATAACGGCTAGGATATATAATCATAATAGCCAATATCAATATGCCATCTCACATGCAGCTTACCTCAATCCCCTCCTTGTTCAAAGCGTACTCGTCAAAGTTGAGGATGGCTGTCTTGATGGTGCGGGGAGGGGGGAGGACGGTCAGCCCGATGTTGATGGCATTGCTCCGTTTGGAGTCCAGGACAATGATCTCTTGTCGTTTCCCATCCACTGCTGTTTTCTGAGTAGATATACACATTAAATTAATTTGTTACAGCCTTATTCTAAAATTGATTACATTATTTTTTTCCTCTCATCAATCTACACACAATACCCCATAATGACAAAGCGAAAACAGGTTTTTAAAAATAAAATCAGTCCAAGGATTCCATAAAACTTTAAACATAAAAAATACACCATTAACAAATGACTGAGATTAAATGTTCAAACGTTCAGAACTAGAGTTCCTCAATCAAAATGGATCAGGGCAGGGGACCAAAACCATGTGACTATAAAACTCTATATGACCTTTCACAGTATATCTGATCTCCCTGTATATGACCTTTTACAGTATATCTGATCTCCCTGTATATACTGTAAAAGGTCATATACAGGGAGATCAGATATATGACCTTTTACAGTATATACAGAGAGATCAGATATATTGTAAAAGTCATATACAGGGAGATCAGATATACTGTAAAAGGTCATATACAGGGAGATCAGATATACTGTGAAAGGTCATATAGAGTTTTATATGACCTTTCACAGTATATCTGATCTCCCTGTATATGACCTTTTACAGTATATCTGATCTCCCTGTATATGACCTTTTACAGTATATCTGATCTCCCTGTATTTGTCATTTCACAGTATATCTGATCTCCCTGTATATGACCTTTTACAGTATATCTGATCTCCCTGTATATGACCTTTTACAGTATATCTGATCTCCCTGTATATGACCTTTTACAGTATATCTGATCTCCCTGTATTTGTCATTTTACAGTATATCTGATCTCCCTGTATTTGTCATTTTACAGTATATCTGATCTCCCTGTGCGATTGGCCTCTCTATATTTATCTATATTTCTATATATCCCTCCTGCTTTCTGTTTCGGAGCATCTCAGAGTCAGTCGAGTTCAAAGTGACAGAGAAAACGTTAAACAAGACAGGCAGCACCTTTGATGGGGTTGAAAAGCTATTAGAGGGAATCCATCACATTCCATCATTCTGTCTACTAGCAGGTTGGGAAGACAGGGTTGACCTGCACTACGTTTAAGACAATCTGGTTTAAATCCTGCACTGCATTCTTAAATAGGTTGAAGAAGAAGACAGCGTGAGGCGGGCCTAGTCAGAGCGTCACAATGGACACCAGGGTTACGTCCCAAATGGCACCCTATTCCCTATATAGTGCACTACTTTTGTTGCTGTGAATGAAATAAGCCTGAAGCATGAACATGGGGCTCCAGCTCAACAGGTTAAACGGCCAAAACCAAAACAGAAACACAAACACGGAAGGAAATAGTGAATTATGAAGAGAAAACATAGTTCCCTCTGTCAGTTTTGAGAATCCAACCAGAGCAGACGACATGCAGGTCAGCCTTTAACAACACGTTGAAGCAATGGTTAGTGCTATTCTGCTGAGTGAATACAGAACAGAAGGTGTGGATAGTAGCTTCACACCTGATGTCTAAACCTACTGTATGTGCTCTGGAGGAAAAGTTGTAAAAATCTATGGGGCTGTTTCCTGGACTAGTTTTAATCTGTGTCCAGGAGACCGGCCCTAAATGCTTAAGTGACATAATTTCACAAATAAATGTATTGAGCAAACCACATACATTTCCTATACTTATATATATGTAGTACCAAAACAGTCAACAAAGTTACCTTGGTAACAGGCAGCTCCTTGGACTTTGTTTCAAACAGGTGTTCCAGCTTGGACGTGTCCACTTTGACCGGCTCCAGTTTGGACCAGAGTGACTCTCTACAACGCTTGTGGTTCCTGTACTGGCCGTCCATGGGCCTCACCTCGTTCCAGAACAGACGGATAGTCTTCTTCTTCTTCTGGAACAGAGGGGGCTCCCCTGTCCCTCGGCTCAGCTGCGGGGACCCCGGGTAGGGCTGGGCTGGTCCAGGGGGCATGAAGGGGGGGGGAGGGGGCATCATGCCAGGGACAGGAGGGGGCGGGGGGCAGGCGAACAGGCCCAGGGGCGGGGGAGGGGGCAGGGCGGAGAGACAGGGAGGAGGGGGAGGGATCATCAGGTCACTGGAGCCCATCAGCACACTGTCCACATCTAGGATGTCCAGGTCATCCTCGTCTGCCAGGTCTGTGAAGTCCATCTCTTTAATACGCAGCTCCCTGGGGGTTGCCATCAGCTGGTCCCAGATATAGTCTGACTCCTTCTTAGGAGGTAGGGGTGACGAGGAGGGGGCCGGAGGAGCTTTGTCTTTATCATGTTGAAGCTGTCCCTGCTGCTGCTTCTCCAATGCCTCCAGCTCATGAGGCGACACAAGGCCTTTAACCAGGTCTCCAAATTTCTCTGCCACGGCCCTGACGCTCCCCTGGTTGTCCAGGTGTTGTACCTCCATCTTCTTGACATTCTCCTCGCAGGCCTGCTTGCTGGCCTCCAGTGTAGAGATACGACTGGCCAGGCTGGCCACCAACGACCCGTCCTGACCCTCCAGCGACGACGTCTCCATCCCCTCTCTGCATTTCTCCGTCTGATCCTTCTCTTCGTCTCCGGTGCCGGTGGTCTTGTTCTGGGAGTAGAGCATGTCCAGCATGAAGCGCTTGCTGTTGAGGATCTTGCTGCACTGCCCATTCACATCTTCCTCCTTAATGCACTGGCCTAGAGGTGGGCAAACACAAGGAGGAAGGGTGGATTGGATTACTATTGGATTACTATTGGATTACTATTGGAATACAATTGGATTGCTATTGGATTACTATTGGAATACTATTGGAATACTATTGGATTACTATTGGTTTACTATTGGAATAGTATTGGATTACTATTGGATTGCTATTGGAATATTATTGGATTACTATTGGAATGCTATTGGAATACTATTGGACTACTATTTGATTACTATTGGATTGCTATTGAATTGCTATTGGAATACTATTGGATTACTATTGGAATACTATTGGAATACTATTAGATTACTATTGGATTGTTATTGGAATACTATTGGAATACTATTGGATTGCTATTGGATTACTATCGGAATACTATTGGAATACTATTGGATTACTATTGGATTACTATTGGAATACTATTGGAATACTATTGGAATACTATTGGATTAATATTAGAATACTATTGGAATACTATTGGATTGCTATTGGAATACTTTTGGATTACTATTGGAATAATATTGGATTACTATTGGATTACTATTGGAATACTATTGGAATACTATTGGATTAATATTAGAAAACTATTGGAAAACTAATGGATTGCTATTGGAATACTATTGGATTGCTATTGGAATACTATTGGATTGCTATTGGAATACTATTGGATTGCTATTGGAATACTTTTGGATTGCTAGCCTTCAGAACAGAATAGAGAGCAGATCTACAGTTGAAGTCGGAAGTTTACATACACTTAGGTTGAAGTAATTAAAACTCATTTTTCAACCACTCCACAGATTTCATGTTAACAAACTATAGTTTTGGCAAGTCGGTTAGGACATCTACTTTGTAGTTGACACAAGTAATTCTACCAATAATTGTTTACAGACAGATTATTTCACTTAAAATTCACTATATCACAATTCCAGTGGGTCAGACGTTTACATACACTGTGCCTTTAAACAGCTTGAAAAATTCCAGAAAATTATGTCATGGCTTTAGAAGCTTCTGATAGGCTAATTGACATCATTTGAGTCAATTGGAGGTGTACCTGTAGATGTATTTCAAGGCCTACCTTCAAACTCAGTGTCTCTTTGCTCGAAATCATGGGAAAATCTAAATAAATCAGCCAAGGCCTCAGAAAAAAATTGTAGACCTTCACAAGTCTGGTTCATCCTTGGGAGCAATTTCCAAATGCCTGACGGTACCACGTACATCTGCACAAACAATAGTATGCAAGTATAAACACTATGGGACCACGCAGCTGTCATACCGCTCAGGAAGCATACACGTTCTGTATCCTAGAGATTAATGTACTTTGGTGCGAAAAGTGCAAATCAATCCCAGAACAACAGCAAAGGACCTTGTGAAGATGCTGGAGGAAACAGGTACAAAAGTATCTATATCCACAGTAAAACGAGTCCTATATCGACAAAACCTGAAAGGCGGCTCAGCAATGAAGAAGCCACTGCTCCAAAACTGCCATAAAAAAGCCAGACTACGGTTTGCAACTGCACATGGGGACAAAGATCGTACTTTTTGGAGAAATGTCCTCTGGTCTGATGAAACAAAAATAACTGTTTGGCCATAATGACCATCGTTATGTTTGGAGGAAAAAGGGGGATGCTTGCAAGCCGAAGAGCACCATCCGAACCGTGAAGCACGGGGGTGGCCGCATCATGTTGTGGGGGTGCTTTTCTGCAGGAGGTACTGGTGCACTTCACAAAATAGGAAGGAAGGAAAGTTATGTGGATATATTGAAGCAACATCTCAAGACATCAGTCAGGAAGTTAAAGCTTGGTCACAAATGGGTCTTCCAAATTAACAATGACCCCAAGCATACTTCCAAAGTTGTGGCAAAATGGCTTAATGACAACAAAGTCAAGGTATTGGAGTGGCCATCACAAAGCCCTGACCTCAATCCTATAGAAGATTTGTGGGCAGAACAGAAAAAGTGTGTGCGAGCAAGGAGGCTTACAAACCTGACTCATTTACACCAGTTCTGTCAGGAGGAATGGGCCCAAATTCACCCAACTTATTGTGGGAAGCTTGTGGAAGGCTACCCGAAATGTTTGACCCAAGTTAAACAATTTAAAGGCAATGCTACCAAATACTAATTGAGTGTATGTAAACTTCTGACCCACTGGGAATGTGATGAAAGAAATAAAAGCTGAAATAAATAATTCTATCTACTATTATTCTGACATTTCACATTCTTGTGGTGATCCTAACTCACCTAAGACAGGACATTTTTACTAGGATTAAATATCAGGAGTTGTGAAAAACTGAGTTTAAATGTATTTGGCTAAGGTGTATGTAAACTTCCGACTTCAACTGTATATATTAGAAACTGAAATGAGAGCATGGGCAGAATGAAGAATGAGTTTAACGTCAATGTTTGCCTATGGATGTACAGCATATGGAAGAATACCAAGTGTCCCATTTACAGTATGGGTACAAATCACAAGTCATATTTGAAGTCATAAAGGGCCAAGTGTCCTAAAGTGTGTATTTCCTGCTGATGGGCAGCTGGTACCTGGTTCATGGTCCTTGTTGACTTTCTCCTCCCTCTCCTCTCTCTCCAGAGTGCTACTGGCTGAAGAGATACTGGAGGCAGAACAGTTGTCTTTCTCATTCACTTCCTCATTCTGCCTCTCCTTCTCACTGAGGAGGACCAGTCTCTCCTCTAACACAGCCTGCTCCCTCTCTCCCTCCTCCTCTATCTCCACCTCTTCTCCCTCTACCTCTCCCTCCTCTTCTATCTCCACCTCTTCTCCCTCTACCTCATTCCCTAACTGTCTCTCTCCCTCCTCACCCTTCTTCTTCTCCTCCCTTTCTTCCTCCTCTTTACCCTGTGTCTGTTCATCTACCTCTGACTCCACTAGCTCTAGTACTTCCTGCTTGGGCTCAACTTCATCTACTTCCTCCTTCTCTGTCTCCATCTGCTCCTTGCCTGGCGCCGAGGGAGTTTGGGAGGGGGGCTCTGTGGGTTCTGGAAAAGTTCCTGATACTATTAACTCTGGCGCTGGACTTGTAGTTCTGGTCTGAAGGTCACGGCTTGGCTCTACGTCTACTTCACTTCCTGGTAGAGAAAACAGGACCAAACAAAACAGAACGCTACTGTAAGGGTTTCGAATGTGTGCCTTTTTAATATTGTCTGATATCATTTTTAAATGATCTTGTTTATAAGATAGATAGATAGATAGATAGATAGATAGATAGATAGATAGATAGATAGATAGATAGATAGATAGATAGATAGATAGATAGATAGATAGATAGATAGATAGATACTTTATTGATCCCCGAGGGGACATTTCTTCGTCAAGCAGCTACGAAAAAACACAGGGCAGGTGCAAAATGCCAGAATGAAATACACAAAAGACAGATACACGGTACATGATACATAGAGCGGCAGTATGAAAAAGTATACAAATACAAGAAGTCTGGAGTGCAAAAAGCTATAAAAAGACATTGCATAGTATGGGTGGAAGGCTGAATATGTACACTAAACATTGTTACAGAGTGTTAGGTGAAAAAAAATATAAAAATATTGCAAGTTGATATAGATAAATAAGGAATATTTGCATGGTTAACTATACTATACAGGTCGATGGCAGAGAAATACTTAAATAGCTAAATGTGCGTATGATATAAGTGAGGGTAATAATAGTTTACTTAATTTAAAGTCTGGTTAAATGAACAGGTAAGTGAATATTTTGCATGGTTAAATGAACTGAACAGGTAAATGACAGGAAGAGATACTTAAATAGCTAAATGTGTGTATGATATAATCTAGGGTAATAATAGTAATTGCAGGGTTTAATTACAGATAAATGCACGTATTGCACATTCGATATACTAAAAGCAATGAAAAAAGATACAACTGACAGGATACTAATATGAATTCCTGAGTGAATGACTACGTAAATTCAGTCCAAGAATGACTTACAATATTGCACGTGATATGATATAACAACTGTACATGAATATGTATATACAGACCTGAATGAATAAATAAGTCCTGAGTGAATGAGTGATTACAGACCAGAGTTACACACGGATGGATGCATAATTGTTAAACTAGGTCCTAACACCCCAACAGTTCCAGGTTTATGTTGCCGACGGCACGGCACCCCGGTGAGGCATTAAATAGTCTAATAGCCGACGGCAGGAAGGACCTCCTGTAGCGCTCTCTGGCACACCGTGGTGGGATCAGTCTATGACTGAAGGCTCTCCTCTGCGTCATAACCATGTCACGTTGTCCATGATGGCCAGCAGTTTGGCCAGGATCCATCTCTCCGCCACCTCCTCTAGTGTCAAGGCTAATCCCCAGAACAGAGCTAGCCTTCCTGATCAGATTATTTACCCGAGAAGCATCACCGGCCTTTATGTTGGCGCCCCAGCACACCACTGCAAAAAAGACAGGAAGAAGGTATGCAGTAGTTTACTGCAGACGTTGAAGGACCTGAGCCTCCTCAGAAATTATATTTGTCTCTGGCCCTTTTTGTACAGGGCCCCGGTGTTACCAGCCCATTCCAGCCTGTTGTCCATATGGACTCCCAGGAACTTGTATGAGCCAACCATTTTCACATCCATCCCCTGTATAGGGACTGCAGTCAGTTGGGCCTTGGTTCTCCTGAAGTCCACCACCATCTCCTTTGTTTTGCTGATGTTGAGCTGAAGGTGGTTCTGCTCACACCACAACATAAAGTCATTGATTGTGCTCCTGTACTCCTCCTCCTGCCCACCCGTGATGCACCTTACAATGGCGGAGTCATCCGAGAACGTCTGTAGGTGGCATGTTTCAGAGTTATATCTGAAGTCTGAGGTGTAGAGGGTGAACAGGAAGGGGGACAGGACCGTTCCCTGGGGGGCCCCTGTGTTGCTCACTGCCCGTTCTGACACACAGCTTGCAGTCGCACAAATTGTGGCCTACCGGTCAGGTAGTCCGTGACCCAGGAGACTAAGGAGGCTTCCACTTTCATCCTCTTCATTTTCTCACCCAGTAGCAGGGGCTGAATGGTGTTGAAGGCACTGGAGAAGTAAAAAAAACATAACCCTCACAGTGCAACCTGCGTTTTCCAGGTGAGAGTAGGCCCTCTGCAGAAGGTAGATTATTGCATCATCCACCACAATGTTGCGCTGATATGCGAACTACAGGGGGTCCAGTGATGAACACACCAGGGATCTGAGGTGAGTGAGGACTTTCCAGGGTCTTCATGATGTGGGATGTTAGCGCTACAGGTCTGAAGTCATTCAGGACAGTGGGGTGCGCCTTCTTGGGCATTGGGACGAGGCAGGATGTTTTCCACAGCACAGATACCCTTTCTAGGCTCAGGCTAAGGTTGGGGAGTCTCTGGAGTATTCCACACAGTTGGTCAGCACAGACCCTAAGCACCCTTGGGCTGATGCCATCAGGGCCTGCCGCTTTCCACTGATGTAATCTCTCCAGCTCTCTCTTCAATTAGTTGGTGATGAAAGCCAGCCCAGGTGGGGAGGTGGGGGGAAGGGGGGTGTTGAGGATCAGTCCAGAGGGAGCGGGTGCGGAGGTGGGGAGGGGGCCGCTGATTGTCTCAACAGAGATGTTGTAAGCAAAGTGGGGGTGGGACAGCTGTGAGGGTGTGTGGCCTGGGGAGCTGGAGGGGAGGTGGACAGGGCCAGTATCGAACCTGTTAAAAAATTGGTTCAGCTCATTGGCTCTGTCCTGGGTCCCCTCCGTCTGCCCACTGTTTGACTTTTTGAAGCCAGTGATATTTCTCATACCCTTCCACATCTCTCTCACCTGGCTCTGCCTCAGCTTGTCCTCCAAATTCTCCTTATACCTTCTCTTCCCCTCAGCAATCCGCAACTTCAGCTCCCTCTGGACGCATTTCAATTTGTCCCTGTCCCCCTCCATAAAATTGCCCAGTGACATTTCATTAATTCAAATGATGAATTGTCTAGATTTCGGTTTGGAGCACAAGTAATTAAGCATGTCAATTCGAAGTTGATTGAATGTTACAGAAAATGTATTAACAGCTATGATGAAATTACATTCGACACCTCATTTGATCCCATTATCCCATTCTGGTGGGTTAGAACAACCACTACCCCAGACTAGCAACATCTAGTTCTCATGATATTCATTCATATATCCTCATAACTGAGTCTGTGAGGTATTGAAAGGCTTGTCCCTCTATGGTCAATGCTGTAGTCCAGTCCACAGTCCAACACACCTCTTCCTGGATCCTACTGTAGGATGTGAATGGAACCCCATATTAAGAGTTCCATGCCCTAGCGGTTAGAGCTACCACAGCCAAAACCACACTACAATCACATACAAATCATTGGGGTATGCCTGGGACCTAAAAGCTATCCTTTCACTACATTTCAAACCATCATTCAAACAATTTTCCCACAGCCAGCTAAAGTAATGTCCATCCCATCCAAAAATGTATTTGTATTTGAGTTCTGCAGATTTTTTCCCCCCAACAGACACCATGCAGCCATCATTTGTCCAGCTGATTCTAATTCCAAAGTGTGAGTGAATCATCCTCCATGTGTTCATTCAGACCCCAGGAAGCATCACAGGTGGACAGCAGCTCTCTGCCAGCTGACTGCATGCTGTCGACCGTACGCTCTGTCCATGCTCACATCCTGTATTACTAGTCGTTCCGTTTTGTCCCGTTTGTGTTGTTTTGTCCCGTTTGTATTGTTTTATACTGTGCTGTACTATGGTTGCTTAAGCTGCTACCTCTTGGCCAGGGACTCATCCGGTTAAAGAATAAACAACAAATACATATAACTTCTCTGGTTAAAAAGGTTATTTACTCTGAGTCTGAGATGGGAGCTGTAATGTTGGTTAAATGTTTGTAAAAGGTTATTTACTCTGTGTCTGGGATGGGAGCTGTAATGTTGGTTAAATGTTTGTAAAAGGTTATTTACTCTGTGTCTGGGATGGGAGCTGTAATGTTGGTTAAACGTTTGGAAACGATTATTTACCCTGCGTCTGGGATGGGAGCTGTAATGTTGGTTAAATGTTTGTAAAAGGTTATTTACTCTGTGTCTGGGATGGGAGCTGTAATGTTGGTTAAACGTTTGGAAACGATTATTTACCCTGCGTCTGGGATGGGAGCTGTAATGTTGGTTAAATGTTTGGAGAACGTTATTTTACTCTGAGTCTGGGATGGGAGCTGTAATGTTGGTTAAACCTTTGTTACCCTGCGTCTGGGATGTCTGGGATGGAATGGTGCCAGTGTCTTCCGGAGAGGCGATGGATGAGGGTGTGGCACAGCGGGGGGAGGTGGAGCGACTGGAGGTGGTGGGGCTCAGGCTCAGGGTGATCTCTGTGCGCCCCCTAGGTTGCGCTCTCGTGCGCTGTCTGTCTTTCTCATACTCCTCTGCTGCGAGTCTCTCAACGCACTTATATCTGGAAGAGGGAGCCACAGAATATTCAAAAAGGATGTTACTCCACCTGTGCAGGTCTACTGTAATATAATCTCTATCTCATGGGGGTAGGAGAAGATTCCCGCTTCTCTAACCTCGAGGCTACCGACACCCCCCAGTAGTAATATACTGTATTCAGTTCCCTCACACTTCCTTTTCTGAAACAGTGGCCAAATGTCTGGGACTCTGTGATGCTTCTCAGATTTCTCCAGGTGCTTAATTGACACATAAATCTTACAAGATACATACAGTATACTACAGTGACTTCTCCACTGATGGGTCTTATAATAGTGTTTTGCTTATCTTGATTGATCAGTTAGAGGTACGTAACTGAAAATCCTATCAATTTACTGTACATACATTTAAAAAAGGCAGCGAACATAACCTAGGATTCCTGTTTTAAATAACACTGAACATACATTTGTCTGGAAGGTGGTACACATGCATAGCCTACATTATCTGGGCCGTATCCATGACTTAAAGCCAAATCCACACCTCGTCCCATTCAGTTGTAGATGTTTTAATGCACAGCAGCAGGCCTAGAGGGGGCCTGACACCTATATTTCAGCCCAGAGGCTGAGCCTGACTTGATCTACATCTGCTAACAATTGTCCTCAAAAAGGTTTTGAGATATTACTACCTCATGTCAGGGTCTTTATGATGTATTTATTACATCTGAATGATTCTAGAATCTACATTGATATCGAGCACTGTGTCTGTCTGAATGATTCTAGAATCTACATTGATATAGAGCACTGTGTCTGTCTTAATTATTCTAGAATCTACATTGATATAGAGCACTGTGTCTGTCTGAATGATTCTAGAATCTACATTGATATAGAGCACTGTGTCTGTCTGAATGATTCTAGAATCTACATTGATATAGAGCACTGTGTCTGTCTTAATTATTCTAGAATCTACATTGATATAGAGCACTGTGTCTGTCTGAATGATTCTAGAATCTACATTGATATAGAGCACTGTGTCTGTCTTAATTATTCTAGAATCTACATTGATATAGAGCACTGTGTCTGTCTGAATGATTCTAGAATCTACATTGATATAGAGCACTGTGTCTATCTGAATGATTCTAGAATACACATTGACGTAGAGCACTGTGTATGTCTGCATGATTCCAGAATCTACAGTGATATAGAGCACTGTGTCTATCTGAATGATTCTAGAATACACATTGGTATAGAGCACTGTGTCTATCTGAATGATTCTAGAATACACATTGGTATAGAGCACTGTGTCTATCTGAAGGATTCTAGAATACACATTGGTATAGAGCACTGTGTCTGTCTGAATGATTCTAGAATCTACATTGATATAGAGCACTATGTCTACCTGAATGATTCTAGAATCTACATTGATATAGAGCACTGTGTCTATCTGAATGATTCTAGAATCTACATTGATATAGAGCACTGTGTCTGTCTGAATTATTCTAGAATCTACATTGATATAGAGCACTGTGTCTGTGAATGATTCTAGAATCTACATTGATATAGAGCACTGTGTCTATTTTCATATTAGAAATGAAAGTAGACAACATACCTCTCTTCTCTGGCCTGTCTGGTCTCTTCCCTCTTGTCCATGTAATCCTGACTGATAATGTTCCAAGTAAGTAAGTGAGAGAGATAGATAGAGAGAGAGAGAGAGAGAGAGAGAGAGAGAGAGGGGAAGAGAGAGAGCGATAGACATAGAGAGAGAGAGAAAATGTGAAAATAATGTGAGATCTATATCTTATTGTGCATTTCAGTTCATATTTGTTTTCATTCACATTCTATAGTAGCTGTTTAAAATACATCCTTAGTTAACCAATGAGACAGTGTGAATAGTTGTAGATACTGTGGAGAGAAACAGTCTGACGTGACAGAGACAGAGGAGCTTTCCAGCGGTCCGTCTGACATCCAGGACTAGTCTTTATATGGCCATAGAAAACAAGTAAAAGGCAGGCCAGCAGGCATTTGTTTTCTGCCGAACCAACGTCTCCATGGCTGCACCCCAAATGGCACCCTATCCCATAATAAGTGCGCTACTTTTGACCAGAGACCTATGGGCGCAGTAGGGTGCCATTTGGGACACATGCCATGTATCTCCTGCTTAGATCCACCGTATGTCCCTGACTGATGACCATAATAAACAGACAGACAGACAAGTATGTCCAGTCTCTAAACATCTCCAACTCGTCTGATATATAGTGGAACAAGGCTCAGACTCTTATTCATCCCAGACAAAACCAAATCACTCCAGACGGTAAGATAAGTTTATAAATCTGTGGACAAAGTAGTTCCATGTTTAATCTGGTGAATTGGTTTGGGACTTTTAATGAGGGAACTGAACTGCAATGTGAATGTCAAAAGGATGATTCTATTTATGAGTAGTGTGATGTGATGCATGTTGGGACTCACTTGAAGCGGTTCCTCTCCTCCCTCTCAATCTTCTGCAGTCGTTCCTCCCTCTCTTGTCTCCTCCTCTCTCTCTCTGCAGTCAGAGACTCCTGGTGTTGTCTGTAGGAGGAGGACAACAAGCTCCCCAGAGAAGGTCTGGGTAACCCAACAGAGGAAGACCATGATTATTAAGAGCATATTACTTACTACTCCATTGGTCCTATTTCGCTGGGCAAGTTAAAACAAGCGCACCTATTATGCTGGGCAAGTTAAAACAAGCGCACCTTTTATGCTCGGCAAGTTAAAACAAGCACACCTTTTATGCTGGGCAAGTTAAAACAAGCGCACCTTTTACAGTGGGCAAGTTAAAACGAGCGCACCTATTACGTTGGGCAAGTTAAAACAAGCGCACCTAAAGTATTTAAATATTATTTCAACCCGGGTCTGGAACAGATCCATACACAGAGGTGTATTATTTGATTGATTGATTGATTGATTAATTGGTTAAGTGCTGACCTGTCAGGCTTGGAGTCCAGCTGTGGG
This sequence comes from Thymallus thymallus, assembly GCA_023634145.1. Taxonomy (NCBI): domain Eukaryota; kingdom Metazoa; phylum Chordata; class Actinopteri; order Salmoniformes; family Salmonidae; genus Thymallus; species Thymallus thymallus. The sequence goes on along the minus strand of CM042416.1, from coordinate 8,583,269 downwards.
GCCCCTGAGGTGGCGAAGGTGCGGTGTACAGGGGTGGTGGGGGCGTTGGCAACACCCTGGGAGCGGTGTACAGGGGTGGTGGGGGCGCTGACGCTGGAGCTGGCTACACCCTGGGACCTGCCAGGGAATGCCATGACGTGGCCTATGTGTCGGCTGGAAACAACAGGAGGAGGAAACTTTGTTATTCACTGTTATAATTCCCAAAACTAGGGATGTGTGTCCCAAACGGCACCCTATTCCCTATACAGTGCACTACTTTTGACCAAAACCACTTGGGCCCTTGTCAAAAGTAGTGCAGTATAAAAGAGAATAGGGTGCCATTTGGGACTCAGCCCTACATTTTTCCACAGTGCCGGGATTGTAGGGAGATCTTTGGTCAAACAGGTGCTCTGCTGCTCTACGTTTCACGGCTTAACTCTTGGCTCTGATTCGGCCACTGTGTGACATTCACTAACTCAAAGTATGGTGTCAAAAACTGTAAAAAGACCAGACATGCTCCTTTCCCACTGTATGTTAAATAGCTGTTGTTGTACAGTGTTGACTAAGCCAAGGCTGACTGTAGTCCTGTGTATGACCTTGATACCTGTTATCATCATGGGTATACACTGACAGTATAGCTTTATATAGCTTTATCCCCACAGTCATCACACATCTCACACTGCTTTATGAGGACAGCCTTGCTAGCACTCTCTCTGGGAAGCTGGCATCAGCAGCCAGGAGGCATCAGGCTTATTCCACTCTCTAATATAGTGCCCTATGGGCTCTGGTATAAGGTATTGCACTATATATGGGATAGGGTACGCTTTGGGACACTTCCTCTGCCTGGGGAGATCAGTCAACAGACACCCAAGCCAAGTACACAGCCACAAGCAGGGGGACTTGAGTGGGATTCAACTGTACACAGCAGGAGGACTTGAGTGGGATTCAACTGTACTCAGCAGGAGGACTTGAGTGGGATTCAACTGTACTCAGCAGGAGGACTTGAGTGGGATTCAACTGTACTCAGCAGGGGGACTTGAGTGGGATTCAACTGTACTCAGCAGGGGGACTTGAGTGGGATTCAACTGTACTCAGCAGGAGGACTTGAGTGGGATTCAACTGTACACAGCAGGAGGACTTGAGTGGGATTCAACTGTACTCAGGAGCAGAGCTGATCCTCAACAGCCCTGCTGCTTTTCTTAATGTCTCTGTTGAATGAGATAGTGAAGCGAGCAGCGCTGCATTCCAAGAGGTGCTCTGCAGGCAGCAGCAGGGGTCACCGCCGTGTCATGGTGTGATTGATACAGTCGGAAAGCAATGACACATCGTTTAAATCTACAGCGTATCCCAAAAAATACAGAAATAAGTTTAATGTAGAAAGGGAACCGAATTCCCCTCAACGTGCGTGTACACTATCAAAATAGATGCCCTAAGATAGCAGAGAACTAGAAGGCTACCTATAAGAATATAAGACTAGTATTAACCTGGAGGCTAAGTCTTACCTATAAGACTATAAGACTAGTATTAACCTGGAGGCTAAGTCTTACCTATAAGACTATAAGGCTAGTATTAACCTGGAGGCTAAGTCTTACCTATAAGACTATAAGACTAGTATTAACCTGGAGGCTAAGTCTTACCTATAAGACTATAAGACTAGTATTAACCTGGAGGCTAAGTCTTACCTATAAGACTATAAGGCTAGTTTTAACCTGGAGGCTAAGTCTTACCTATAAGACTATAAGGCTAGTATTAACCTGGAGGCTAAGTCTTACCTATAAGACTATAAGGCTAGTATTAACCTGGAGGCTAAGTCTTACCTATAAGACTATAAGACTAGTATTAACCTGGAGGCTAAGTCTTACCTATAAGACTATAAGACTAGTATTAACCTGGAGGCTAAGTCTTACCTATAAGACTATAAGGCTAGTTTTAACCTGGAGGCTAAGTCTTACCTATAAGACTATAAGGCTAGTATTAACCTGGAGGCTAAGTCTTACCTATAAGACTATAAGGCTAGTATTAACCTGGAGGCTAAGTCTTACCTATAAGACTATAAGACTAGTATTAACCTGGAGGCTAAGTCTTACCTATAAGACTATAAGACTAGTATTAACCTGGAGGCTAAGTCTTACCTATAAGACTATAAGGCTAGTATTAACCTGGAGGCTAAGTCTTACCTATGAGACTATAAGGCTAGTATTAACCTGGAGGCTAAGTCTTACCTATAAGACCATAAGGCTAGTATTAACCTGGAGGCTGTCTTACCTATAAGACCATAAGGCTAGTATTAACCTGGAGGCTGTCTTAACTATAAGACCATAAGGCTAGTATTAACCTGGAGGCTAAGTCTTACCTATAAGACTATAAGACTAGTATTAACCTGGAGGCTGTCTTACCTATAAGACTAGTATTAACCTGGAGGCTGTCTTACCTATAAGACTAGTATTAACCTGGAGGCTGTCTTACCTATAAGACTAGTATTAACCTGGAGGCTGTCTTACCTATAAGACTAGTATTAACCTGGAGGCTGTCTTACCTATAAGACCATAAGGCTAGTATTAACCTGGAGGCTAAGTCTTACCTATAAGACTAGTATTAACCTGGAGGCTAAGTCTTACCTATAAGACTAGTATTAACATGGAGGCTAAGTCTTACCTATAAGACTAGTATTAACCTGGAGGCTAAGTCTTACCTATAAGACTAGTATTAACCTGGAGGCTAAGTCTTACCCATAAGAACACATTTGACATTTAGCAGATGCTCTTATCCAGAGCAACTTACAGTTAGTTAGTGCAAACATGTTCATACTTGTCCCCCATGGGAATTGAACCAACAAAGCTGGCATTGCAAGCACCATGCTCTACCGTCTGAGCTACATGGGACTATAAGGCTAGGATTAACCTGGAGGCTAAGTCTACCTATAAGACTATAAGGCTAGTATTAACCTGGAGGCTAAGTCTTACCTATAAGACTATAAGGCTAGTATTAACCTGGAGGCTAAGTCTTACCTATAAGACTATAAGGCTAGTATTAACCTGGAGGCTAAGTCTTACCTATAAGACTATAAGGCTAGTATTAACCTGGAGGCTAAGTCTTACCTATAAGACTATAAGGCTAGTATTAACCTGGAGGCTAAGTCTTACCTATAAGACTATAAGGCTAGTGGCTAAGTCTTACCTTCCAGCACTAACAGGCGCTCTAGATGTATACAATACAGCTGTTTGGCTGCAGAAGGGAAACGGTGTGGAGAGAGAGAGAGAAGAGGGACAGTCAGGTACAATATGTAATGATGGAAAGAAGCATGCAAGGGTTAAACACAAAGCAAATGGAAGAGTGGAGAACGATTGAGTGAATGATAGTAGCAAGATACATTGTGATTCCAAGAAGCAAGACAATATTTCTGCCCCTCCCCCCATCTACACGGACTCTACATAGTCTTTAAAACAATCAAACCTTTTTTAAATTCACATAAAGCCGACAGTTAAAATACCTCTAGTTACGGGTTGGTCATTAAGACTATGATTATATGGGATAGGAAGTAAGGAATGCAGTAAGCCTACACACTGAGAGACTTCTGGCCTGGTCTGTTCACAATATGGCAACACTACTCTGTTGCTGCAGCTCCACACAACATTACAGAAACATATGAGAGACACTCAAACGTGAGTTATGGTGCCTTTTCATTTTAGAATGTTATTTTCTAGGCATGTCTGGGTTTAACTGTGGTACAACGCCAACAATGAAAGACAGATGAGCTGTAAATGTCAGGAAAACGTAGTGTTCTCAAGTGGAAATGCACATCTAGCAGCTGACTCCGTCAAGGAAATGATATGTCTTTGTTCAAATTCTACTCTTTCTTTTTCCGTGTGTATGCGTGCCATCTGGGATGGATGATAGAAGCAACATCAAATAAAACACAGCGGACAGGAAAATGTAGCAGCCTACTGGGCACCTGTTGTTAAACTCTCTTTTAAAGGACCAGTGCAGACGTTTTTATCTCAATATCAAATCATTTCTGGGTAACAATTAGGTTCCTTACTGTGACTGTCTTCAAAAAGAATGGTAAAAAAAGAAACAAAATAGATTCTTAGCAAAGAGACATTTCTCAAACAAGAATTTTGCTAGGAATGTCTGGGAGTGGTCTGAGTGGGAGGGGAAAACTGAAAACTAGCAGAGAGGTTTGGAACTCTCTTTCTTATTGGTCTATTAATAAAGCGGAGCTGGGTCAGAAGGGAAACACGAGGGTGGTGGCATCAGCTGATTGCATCAGCGGATATTGCACCAATTGGATTTACACTCTACTTACATTCAGTCTATTTAAGATAACCAGTTCTACACACGCTTCCTGGATGCTGGATGGCACGCGCACGCATGCATACTCTCTATGCTTGCTGTTTCTGATATCCCACCACCACCCCAGCCTCCACCTGTGGGTTCTGGGTTTCTGATATCCCACCACCACCCCAGCCTCCACCTGTGGGTTCTGGGTTTCAGATATTCCACCACCACCCCAGCCTCCACCTGTGGGTTCTGGGTTTCTGATATTCCACCACCACCCCAGCCTCCAACTGTGGGTTCTGGGTTTCTACTTTCAGGGGATTTGATATAGCATATCGTGATCACTGCCTGTAGTTATTTTATCATCTTCATATGACGCTTCCCTCTGGCAGTGAGCTAGCCTGAAGGAGCAGAGCCCCAATGCCAAGACTATGCATTGTAATATTTTCTACTAAATGGTTAAACGTACACGTGGTGATACGTTTCTGAAACTAATTTACAGTCTGTTGATGTCACCGGGCAGGCCAAAAATCCATCCCACCAAAACAGGCTGATATTTCAGGCTCTTCAGCTCTTACACTAAAAGGGTATTTTCATTATTTTCACAATTTCACAGTATTATTCCGAACTCATAGTATGGAAATTTACTGTATATACAACACAGGAAAATCTAGTTTTTTACTGCACTGGGCCTTTAAAGGTCAAAGGAATGTCGAGGCAAACTAAAGTAGTGTTCAGCTGGACACAAGTTCTAGCATACATAACATGCATGAGGGAAAGCATATATGACGCGACAACACAGAATCTGTCTGACACGGTAGACATTAACACTACGTCTATACCCCTGTCCAAAAGATATTCAGTACAGCGGCTTCTCAGCCAAGTGGATTGTGAGGGAGCAAGCCAGGCAGACATGAAGACACAGCCACCAGTGTTGAGGGATGACAGTGTATATTTAAGAGTTGGGGAGGTATTCCTTCATAGTGAATCTAAAGCCAGAGGTGAAGAAGTGTACTGTATAGCTCCTGCTGCTGAAGCGCCTCCACCTGTAACACTGTTGTCTGGACACGCCCCTCTCAACATCCTCCACGGCCCCAGCAGAGGCAGACACCTGGCTCAGGTCCATGTCAGGGGGGTGGGGGCGGGGGAGGGAGAGGGGCTTGGGGGGTTGGATGTAGGGCTGACGACGTCCCCTCGAGGGGGAGGAAGAGCAGGAGGAGGAGGAAGAGGAGGGTATAGAGGTGGCGTGATTTTGGCCCAGAGGGTGGGCAGTGCCTGGCAGTCTCCCTCAGCCCAGCGCTAAGACCTGGGAAGTAGGTCTGGGACTGGGAGAGACATCCTGGTGGTTAGAGCCAGTGTTCCTAGGGGGGGTGGCCACCGTAGGGCTGGCCATGGCCACACTGGAGGCCACACTCTCTCTCTCTCTCTCTCTCTCTCGCTCTCTCTCTCTCTCTCTCTCTCTCTCTCTCTCTCTCTCTCTCTCTCTCTCTCTCTCTCTCTCTCTCTCTCTCTCTCTCTCTCTCTCTCTCTCTCTCTCTCTCTCTTTTCTCTCTCTCTTTTTCTCTTTTTCTCTCTCTCTCTGAGGCGTCAGGGATGAGCTTGACCAAACAGTGAAAAGGAGAACACAAGCTAGAGGAGTCCTCTACTGCCTTCCCCGGCACCATGCTAGAACAACACAGTAGCAGAGCAAAGGGTAGGACAGAGGGTGGGGTATATTCAAGGGGAATATATTACAAGTTTACAATAACAGATATGCTTTTTGGTAGTTCTAACACACCAGTACACTGTTAACAACACTCTATACCGTCCAGGAAGGGAGAGCTGGATGGAGGACAAGACAAAGAAAGATAAGGATGAAGAGGTTCTATTTGGGGGGAAACCTGTTTTCCTGAAATACCTGTGGAAGCCCTTTCTAGTGGTCTCTGTGATATCATGACTCTCATCATCTTCCACATCCTCCTCCTCTTCCTCCTCATCCTCTTCCTCCTCTCTGAAAAGGAGGGATGGATGGATGGATGGATGGATGGATGGATGGATGGATGGATGGATGGATGGAGGGGAGAGAATAGACGGGAAAGAGAAGAAAGAGGGAAAGGAGGAGAAATTGCAACAAACAACATGAACAAAATACAGTATAACTGTCCAGACAAAGAGACACATAGACTGACAGACAGAATGCAGAACACACAGCACACCCTGTCAAAACTGACACGGGACGTACAAATTAGAACACAAGGCGGTATCGCTGAAAGAGGTTCATGCTTTTAGTTAGTATGCCCTCATTTCATTCACTACATACAGTTGCTTGATAACATTAAAACCAGCATGAGAACTGACTAAATCAATGTCAGCTAAGCATCTGAGGGACCAGCCAGTAACATCTTAGGGACCAGTAACGGTCCCCGGACCAGAGGTTGATCAATGATCATAGTGTACATCCCAAATGGCAATCTATTTCCTATATACTGCACTACCTTTGACCAGAGTCATATGGGCCCTGGTGAAAAGTAGTGCACAATATAGGACAATGGTGCCACTTGGGACGCAACCATTGACTAGGCTGTGACGATAAAGCGATAAAGGATTCTCGCATTCATAATATTGTAGCAGCAGAGCTGGAACGAGCTGCAACAAACACTCAAACTGGACAGTTTTATGTCAATCTCTTCATTCAAAGTCTCAATCATGGACACTCTTACTGACAGTTGTGACTGCTTTGCGTGATATATTGTCATCTCTACCTTCTTGACCTTTGTGCTGTTGTCTGTGCCCAATAATGTTTGTACCCTGTTTTGTTGTGTTGCTGCCATGATGTGTTGCTACCATGCTATGTTGTCATGTGTTGCTGCCATGCTCTGTTGTTGTCTTAGGTCTCTCTTTATGTAGTGTTGTCTCTCTTGTTGTGGTATGTGTTTTGTCCTATATTTTTATTTAATTTATTTTTATTTTTAATCCCAGCCCCCGTCCCCGCAGGAGGCTGTTTGCCTTTTGGTAGGCCGGCATTTTAAATAAGAATTTGTTCTTAACTGACTTGCCTAGTTAAATAAAGGTTGATTAAAAATAAATAAAATATTAATATTAATAAAGAGTCTTTCTAGGGCCATTGTGCTGTCAGGTCTCCTTTGGCCTGCCCGCCTGTGTTTCATTACCGATATGGAAAACACTGATCTTCAAAGGCGGTCAGAATTTCCTGTGTGTGATGGACTGGACTGGTGGGAGTCAGTATCATATAACCCTCTGGGTTCAATTCAACTATCTGCAGAACCGAACAGGAGCGCTACCAGAAATGCTACCAGACATGCTTGTTAAAAATAACTGTAATTATTAATGGTGGACTGGATGATGTTATGTGTGGCAGGGGAACGGTAGCCATCACACTGTGCCCTCAGAAAGTTTTGACACCCCTTGACTTTTTCCAAAATGTGTTATTCTACAGCCTGAATATAAAATAGATTCAATTGAGATGCTTTGTCACTGCCCTACACACAATACCCCATAAGTGGATTTTTTTTCAATAAGTATTCAACCCCTTTGTTATGGCAAGCTTAAATAAGTTCAGGAGTAACAATTTGCTGAACAAGTCACATAACAAGTTGTGTGTGCAATAATAGTGTTCAACATTATTTTTGAATGACTACCTCATCTCTTGTCCCCCACATATACAATTATCTGTAATGTCCCTCGGTCGAGCAGTAAATTTCAAACACAGATTCAACCACAAAGGCCAGGGAGGTTTTCCAATGCCTCGCAAAGAAAGGTACCTATTGGTAGATAGGTACAAATAAAAAAGCAGACATTGAATATCCCTTTGAGTATGGTGGTTATTAAATACACTTTGCATGGTGTATCAACACACCCAGTCACTACAAAGATACAGGCGTCCTTCCTAACTCAGTTGCTGGAGAGGAAGGAAACTGCTCAGGGATTTCACCATGAGGCCAATGGTGCCTTTAAAACAGTTACAGAGTTTAATGGCTGTAATAGGAGAAAACTGAGAATGGATCTACAACATTGTAGTTACTCCACAATACTAACCTAAATTACAGAGTGAAAAGAAAGCATGTACAGAATAAAACCATTCCAAAACATGTATCCTTTTTGCAACAAGGCACTAAAAGCAATTCACTTTTTGTTCTGTTTTTGTTCACACTCTCCATATTTTCAAGCATAGTGGTGGCTGCATCATGTTATGGGTATGCTTATAATCGTTAAGGACTGGAGAGTTTTTCAGGATAAAAAAGAAACGGAATGGAGCTAAATCCTAGAGGAAAACCTTGTTCAGTCTGCTTACCACCAGACACTGGGAGATGAATTCATCTTTCATAAACACAAGCCCAAATCTACACTGGAGTTGCTTACCAAGAAGAAAGTTAATGTTCTTGAGTGGCCAAGTTACAGTTTTGACTTAAATCTGCTTGAAAATCTATCGCAAGACCTGAAAATAGATCTTTAGCAATGATTAACAACCAATTTGACAGATCTTGAAGAATTTTTTCAATAATAATGGGCAAATGTTTCACAATCCAGGTGTGGAAGCTGTTAGAGACTTACCCAGAAAGACTCACAGCTGTAATCACTGTCAAAGGTGCTTCTACAAAGCATTGACTCAGGAGTGTGAATACTTGCAAACATTTCTAAAAACATGTTTCACTTTGTCATTATAGGGTATTGTGTGTAGATGGGTGAGAGAGAAAAAAATAATGTAATACATTTTGAATTCAGGCTGTAACACAACAAAATATGGAATAAGTCAAGGGGTAAGAATACTTTCTGAAGGCACTGTAGTATAGTTTTACACCACTGGTCCTTCATCTTGAAACATAGGAAGGTTATGAGGAAGGTTCGCAATGACCGTGATATGTAGTTGCCTTATTTAACTTAGTTGAATGCACTGACTGTAAGTCCCTGGAGAAGAGCATCTGCTAAATGGCCAAAATGAAAACATGTAAAGTACATGTGGTGGTTAACAGAGAAGTACTTATAATGTTACATGTATTATATTTATTATCAGTAAGAAATGATCAGTTAGGAACTATTCTATCCCTGTTCTTGTCCAGTGAGTCTATAACACTGGGACCAAGGGTTCACAAATAATCATTTCCTTAGGCAAAGATAAAGACCATTTCTGTTACTGTGTTGGGCATACCAGACCGGTAGTCAAATTGTATCACACAAAAAATACATATATTATTATTTAGCTTTAGTCAAGTGTAAATTCCTAGTGGTTGTGTACACATGAACATTATTGAATTAAAACTATTGCAGCGCTGGTTGAAATTCAACAAACACTCCCTAAAAAGGAAACATGACTTATGACAGCTAGGACGCATACAGGGATGCGTCCCAAATGGTACCTTTATTGCCAAAAGTAGTGCACTACATAGGTAATAGTAGGGTGCCATTTGTACAGAGCCACAGTAATAACTAATAATAACTCCTATCACTGTGTTTACAGAAGCTTCCTATTTCCTTCAGCAGTTCCACAAGGTCACAAAACGTTGACAGTGTGAAGATGAATCTAAATGTCAATTTGCAATAGCAGCCCACGCTCTGTCTTTCTTTCATTATTGTCTAATTACATTCTTCATTCATATTGTCTCCGGTTGGAACACACACATCTGTCCAACACTGGCAGTCAAACCATTTCCTGTTCTGAACTGTATCGTGGATCCAGAATCCTCTGTTTTTTTTCCTGTTCCCCACAGTTGACTTCTCTGAGTAGTAAGGTAAAAATAAACCCAACCATTTCAGTTGACCATTTAAGATCATACTGGCAAGTTTCAGTTAACAATAGAAGCAAGGATATGCTTCGCCCTTTAACCCATTCACACGTTCTACCTCTCCCCTCCCTTTCTCCGGTTTGGCCCTCCTCCCCCCATCCCCCATCCCCCGCTCCTCCCCTCCACTTTACCTTTCGCTGACATCGTCGATGCCCTGGCCTCCGAAGGGCAGGAAGCCACCGTTGTGTCCCCCGTGGGAGTGGAGGCTGCTGGGGGAAGCGGGAGCCGAGGTGGGGCCTCTCCCGTTCTGGAGGGAGTGTCTCCGGCTGCGTCTCCTTTCCAGGCCTCGCCGGTCGTTGGTGCACCCCACGCTGGCACGCCGCCGGTTCTTCTGACCCACGGTAGGCTGGCTCTCATCGTCCCCATCCTCGTGGCGCAGAGCAGTCTGGAGGCACAACAGGGCACAGTTAGACTAGCAGGGGACATGAGGTCCCTAGCAGACCTGTGTCAACACTTTAGGACTATTCCATTGGTCCTATTGAGGGCAAACTAAATCAAGCTTGTCAAGTATTTATTTTTATATTTTTTATTTGACCAAGTTTTGTCCCTATGGCGCTCTGGTAGTGTTTCCACAACAAACAAGTTAAGTGGCTAAGCCAGGAAGTGAATTACACTAAGCCGAGGAGTCATTGGCAGGAGGTGGAGGTGGGAGACCTTATGACTGACGTACCTCGTAGATGTTAAACTGCTCCATGAGGTCCAGGTCTGTTCCCTTCCTGCTGCGGTGTCTCTGAGACAAGGCCTCGATGCCCTGCTCCTCCAAACAGTCCACCACGTCATAGAATGAGTCCTGGTCAGGCAGGCCCGCTAGAGTCTGAAACACACACACACACACATCACCATTTAGATTTGTAGAGGGAGGGGGAGACAGAGAGAGAGGGAGGAAGAGAGAAAGAAATAAGAGAGAAAGATATGCGAGCGAAATGTAGAGATAGAAAAAGAGATGAATAGAGAGAAAGAGAAAAAAAGAGCGAGAGAGAGAGAAATGGAGAGAGAGAGAGAAATGAAGAGAGAGAAAGACCCACCTTGTTGATAAGGGTCATGACATATACCAGCAGCTCTGTGTCCACACCATCCTTCTCCTCCAGAATCTCCATGGCATTGGACCACAGCTTACAGCCTGCACCACAAAGCACACACCACACAGTTGCTCCAAAGGTACTACAATCCAGATATGCTCTGCATGCAAATTAACCATATAGAGAGAAAAAAGACTTTGAACGTAACCATATGGATATCAGGAGTAGATCATGTTATGTTAGACTAAAATAAGCTGAGACAGTAATTCTATCAGGAGTAGGTCATGTAATATCAGACTAATAGAAGCTGAAACAGTAATGATATCAGGAGTAGGTCATGTAATATCAGACTAATAGAAGCTGAAACAGTAATGATATCAGGAGTAGATCATGTAATATCAGACTTATAGAAGCTGAAACAGTAATGATATCAGGAGTAGATCATGTAATATCAGACTAATAGAAGCTGAAACAGTAATGATATCAGGAGTAGGTCATGTAATATCAGACTAATAGAAGCTGAAACAGTAATGATATCAGGAGTAGGTCATGTAATATCAGACTAATAGAAGCTGAAACAGTAATGATATCAGGAGTAGGTCATGTAATATCAGACTAATAGAAGCTGAAACAGTAATGATATCAGGAGTAGGTCATGTAATATCAGACTAATAGAAGCTGAAACAGTAATGATATCAGGAGTAGGTCATGTAATATCAGACTAATAGAAGCTGAAACAGTAATGATATCAGGAGTAGATCATGTAATATCAGACTAATAGAAGCGGAAACAGTAATGATATCAGGAGTAGGTCATGTAATATCAGACTAATAGAAGCTGAAACAGTAATGATATCAGGAGTAGATCATGTACAGTTGGACTCTTACTACCAAGTTGGAGGCAGCTCAAGTGTCCTGAACAGTTTCCAGGGTAGTAGTGTGTGTGTGTGTGTGTGTGTGTGTGTGTGTGTGTGTGTGTGTGTGTGTGTGTGTGTGTGTGTGTGTGTGTGTGTGTGTGTGTGTGTGTGTGTGTGAGGCAGCGCTGCAGTCAGACAGTGGGGTCATGGACCGTCTCAGTCTCACTCAGAGCTCCTGGTATCAGGTTCTCTCTCCTTACACACAGGAGTGATGGGCTTAGACAGAGTTGACACAAACACACACACACACACACACACACACACACACACACACACACACACACACACACACACACACACACACACACACACACACACACACACACACACACACACACACACACACACACACACACACACACACACACACACACACACACACACACACACAGGGTAGTAGGGTAGTAGTCTGGTCTCTCCTACCTCTCTTGGTGTCCACGGTGTTGACAGCCTGGATGAGCAGAGCAGTGTTGGGCTCAGTGTACTCCACAAACACCAGTAACAGTTTCAGTGCTGTCTTCACTACCAGACGGAACTATATACACACACACACACACACACACACACACACACACACACACACACACACACACACACACACACACACACACACACACACACACACACACACACACACACACACACACACACACACACACACACACACACCCAGCAGAGCAGAAACAGGTTTTATGCACCAGAGACCCTACCAATCTCATTCTGTATGTTATAACTGTATAGGCACCATAACATCCCTAGCTTCAGTAACCAACATGGTACAGCATGCATGTTAGCCCCTGATAGGGTTTAAATGGGTCATTACATAGTGCCTGATAAAAGGTTTTCCTGATCTGACTGCCCTGAGTGGTTGAGATAATGGCCTGATAGGATGTATAAGAAATAAGGGAACAGGGATTGTACTTGTTGGGGTGAATAATGCAGAGAGAAGGTACAGACATAATGGGGTGAATAATGCAGAGAGAAGGTACAGACAGAATGGAAATACAGAAAAGAGAAAGAAAGACAGAGAGAAAATGAAGGGATGTGTCTAATAAAGTGAGTGCTGGCCGGGACATGATCAAAACCATGCTGTGGGTTCCACTTGGTCAGGAAGAAGGAGCAGAGGAGAGAATAACCGGTTAGAGCAGGAAATGCAGGGAGACACTCTCACCCAGAGGAGAGAGAGAGAGAGAGAGACAGAGAGAGAGAGAGAGAGAGAGAGAGAGAGGGGGGACAGAGAGAGAGAGGAGAGAGAAGGAGAGAGAAGGAGAGAGAAGGAGAGAAACACAGAGACACAGAGAGAGAGAGAGAGAGAGAGAGAGAGAGAGAGAGAGAGAGAGGGGGATTGGAGGGAGAGAGCGAGAGAGGAGAGAGAAGGAGAGAGAAGGAGAGAAACACAGAGACACAGAGAGAGAGAGAGAGAGAGAGAGAGAGAGAGAGAGAGGGGGGGATTGGAGGGAGAGAGAGAGAGAGAGAGAGAGAGAGAGGGGGGACAGAGAGAGAGAGAGAGAGAGAGAGAGAGAGGGGGACAGAGAGAGAGAGAGAGAGAGAGGGGGGGGGGGACAGAGAGAGAGAGAGAGGGGGGACAGAGAGAGAGGGGGATTGGAGGGAGAAAATACGTTGACCTAACCATCAGAGGGCTATGGAGAGCTGTCACACCACCAAGGAGGTCAGTCTTGCATGTTTAACAGTTGTTAGATGGTCAAATGCAAAAGTACAATGATATTTCCTTTGCAGGTAACTTTGTACTGTACCTTGGATCCAACAAGTGTGTAAAGCCATTGGACAGTTTCATTATGACTTATGAGGCCGTTCATTCCATCCACATACAGCATGATCTGTCCCAGAGCTGGAGAGAGAGAGAGAGAGAGAGAGAGAGAGAGAGAGAGAGAGAGAGAGAGAGAGAGAGAGAGAGAGAGAGAGAGAGAGAGAGAGAGAGAGAGAGAGAGAGAGAGAGAGAGAGATGCTTGTTTCTGCAGCTCTGTGTTTTGTGAGAGAGGGCCCGTTGCACATTAACCTGATGAGTTGTCATAAAAATACCAGGAGAACAAGTTAAAGATGGGGCTAGTTCTGTCTGTGCCATGGCAGGCAGTGCTGCGGCTCTCCCTCTCCCTCCCACTCTATCTTGGTTAGACACACATCTGCCATTCCAGTTATGTTCTTCTCTTCTCTTTGCCACAAGACTGACTGCACAGACCCTTATCCATCTGTCCTGCACATCATCCACATCCATTCAAGAGTAGGGAAAAAAAAAACACAATTCGTCACTGATGTTTCCCTGTTCTCAAAAGAATTCTATGAACCTCTACAGAGAGTGACTCATGTGAGGTACAGTATGTTGGACCAGTTAGGAAGAGATGACTCCTTAGGAGATACCCGCAAGGATATCACCATGGGGACACAAAACACTGGACAAGACGTCAAGACATTAAGAAAAATCCCCACTTCTCATAATACCAAATCCCAGCCAAGTCATATGGGTGAAATTGTCATGTCTGCTCCCGCTCTCTCTCGCTCTGCCCAGCACTACCCACTCCTGCCACCATCAATATGCACACCTGTTACTCTCGTCACGCAGAGTAGCGCCCATTGGACTCACCTGAACACACCTGTTACCCTCGTCACGCAGCAGCACCCATTGGACTCACCTGAACACACCTGTTACCCTCGTCACGCAGCAGCACCCATTGGACTCTCCTGAACACACCTGTTACTCTCGTCACGCGGAGTAGCGCCCATTGGACTCTCCTGAACACACCTGTTACCCTCGTCACGCAGCAGCACCCATTGGACTCTCCTGAACACATCTGTTACCCTCGTCACGCAGCAGCACCCATTGGACTCACCTGAACACACCTGTTACCCTCGTCACGCAGCAGCACCCATTTGACTCACCTGACCTCACCTGTTACCCTCGTCACGCGCAGCAGCACCCATTGGACTCACCTGAACTCACCTGTTACCCTCGTCACGCAGCAGCACCCATTGGACTCACCTGAACACACCTGTTACCCTCGTCACGCAGCAGCACCCATTGGACTCACCTGAACACACCTGTTACCCTCGTCACGCAGCAGCACCCATTGGACTCACCTGAACACACCTGTTACCCTCGTCACGCAGCAGCACCCATTGGACTCACCTGAACACACTCAGGTTGTTGATTGTTCCCTTTTATCTGTCTGCTCCTCACTGTTGTTCCCTGCTGGTGCATTAATTGTTGTTGTGTGTGCAAGTCCTGACGCTGTTCCTGTGCCTTTTCATGTCTGGATTCATTCAATGTTTAACTCCCTGTACCTGCTTCTCATCTCCTGTCTGGATTCATTAAATGTTTAACTCCCTGTACCTGCTTCTCATCTCCTGTTTGGATTCATTAAATGTTTAACTCCCTGTACCTGCTTCTCATCTCCTGTCTGGATTCATTAAATGTTTAACTCCCTGTACCTGCTTCTCATCTCCTGTCTGGATTCATTCAATGTTTAACTCCCTGTACCTGCTTCTCATCTCCTGTCTGGATTCATTAAATGTTTAACTCCCTGTACCTGCTTCTCATCTCCTGTCTGGATTCATTCAATGTTTAACTCCCTGTACCTGCTTCTCATCTCCTGTCTGGATTCATTCAATGTTTAACTCCCTGTACCTGCTTCTCATCTCCTGTCTGGATTCATTAAATGTTTAACTCCCTGTACCTGCTTCTCATCTCCTGTCTGGATTCATTAAATGTTTAACTCCCTGTACCTGCTTCTCATCTCCTGTCTGGATTCATTCAATGTTTAACTCCCTGTACCTGCTTCTCATCTCCTGTCTGGATTCATTCAATGTTTAACTCCCTGTACCTGCTTCTCATCTCCTGTCTGGATTCATTAAATGTTTAACTCCCTGTACCTGCTTCTAATCTCCTGTCTGGATTCATTAAATGTTTAACTCCCTGTACCTGCATCTCATCTCCTGTCTGGATTCATTAAATGTTTAACTCCCTGTACCTGCTTCTCATCTCCTGCGTCGGGCGGTATAGAAAAGAGAGAGGCATAAAAAAAAGTGAGGGAGGGAGAGATGGAGCTACAGAACATCAATAGTGGCAGACAAGGGATCTTTCCTTTCCTTGACATGTAGACAATGATAACCAGCTTGTCACTAACGTTGAAGTGGATCTGAGATAGATCCAGCTGCACTGCAGACATACACTATGAGGAGACAGATGGATTCCCCCATTCATGCAAAGTGAGTTACCAACACTGTATGAGCAGAAAGTTCAACAACATCTGATATGAACATATAGTGACTATATCCATTCATTTCAGATTGCTATGAAGTCATAATAATGTAATTCTATATAATGACAGATATGATGGAACCAAAGCCAGATAACAACATTGAGATATACTGAACAAATGTGTTCTTTCTTTGACTGGGTTGTTTTCATCTGCCGTGTCTAACTGTCTGTGTGAAGGAGGGTTCTGTATCTACAGGTGGTTGCTAAGGGTTATTGGGTTTTCATCTGCCGTGTCTAACTGTCTGTGTGAAGGAGGGTTCTGTATCTACAGGTGATTGCTAAGGGTTACTGGATTTTCATCTGCCGTGTCTAACTGTGTGTGAAGGAGGGTTCTGTATCTACAGGTGGTTGCTAACGGTTACTATAATTAGCAGAGCCCAGTTGATAGACACACCGTGCACACAACCACAGAATGGAACACATTTCAACCATGCTTGGATAAGACACATTCCAGCCATGCTTGGAATAGACACATTCCAGCCATGCTTGGAAAAGACACATTCCAGCCATGCTTGGAAAAGACACATTCCAGCCATGCTTGGAATAGACACATTCCAGCCATGCTTGGATAAGACACATTCCAGCCATGCTTGGAATAGACACATTCCAGCCATGCTTGGATAAGACACATTCCAGCCATGCTTGGATAAGACACATTCCAACCATGCTTGGATAAGACATATTCCAGCCATGCTTGGAAAAGACACATTCCAGCCATGCTTGGAAAAGACACATTCCAGCCATGCTTGGAAAAGACAACCCGTGGAGATTGTTTATCTGTGGGATAGATTGACAGGCTTCCACCACATAATGACCATGTTGTTAACCAGATTTTAGTACACCATCATCATCATCAAATATCACGACACACACACGACACACGACACACACAGAGATGTGCATTGCTGGTGTGAGAGAGTGGTCAGGGACATGGGCGTTACTCTACCCCCACTCTGACTAAATCTACCTAGCAGGCCCAGAGTCTTCAGACAGACATGGGCCTCGAACAAAACACAACACTCAGCAGAGAAGAAGTGTCCGTCCAGTCCACCCATCCCTCAACTTGTCAGATGGTCACAACTGAAAGAGAAATATTTGGACCTTGACACGACTTCCATTTGTAACAGGATACATAAATAAGGCTTGTAACAGGAGCTGAGGGACCTCTATGGGAGGGCACAAAAAAAGCAGCCTGGGCTTCCGTCCGTTGAGGAGGGAAACAGAAAAGAGGGAGGGGAGGAGAAAGAGAGTAACACATAGCTGTGGATCGGATCAGATGTAGAAAAGCACAAAAAAGCTCCCTTTTTTTTAGGGGACTAAGAGTGAAATGCTCTGTGAGTTAACATTTGAGTTAAGTTAAAGCTGCAGTATGAACATTTTTGGATGACCCAGACAAATTCACATAGAAATGTGAGTTATAGATCTGTCATTCTCATTGAAAGCAAGTCTAAGAAGCAAGATATATGTTCTATGTATGCTATTTCTATACTTCCCGTTCTTAAGTTTTATTTTTGCATCTTTTACTTTTGGTTTAGTACAATATTGAAAAGAGCTACACTGTTGCTTGTTTTGTCACATAAACTGAAATTAGGCAAACTATTAGATTTTTTATAACCAGGAAATTCAGAGAGCGATTTCTGCATATTGCACCTTTAAGTTAAGAGCATCTCTATCTCTGGTCTTCTTTGATTGGGGAGCACCACATTACACCACACTACAGACTACCAGGACCAGCACCACTTTACACCACACTATAGACCACTGGGACCAGCACCGCTTTACACCACACTACAGACTACCGGGACCAGCACCACTTTACACCACACTACAGACTACCGGGACCAGCACCACTTTACACCACACTATAGACCACCGGGACCAGCACCGCTTTACACCACACTACAGACCACCGGGACCAGCACCATTTTACACCACTACAGACTACTGGGACAGAACCACTTTACACCACTACAGACCAGCGGGACCAGAACCACTTTACACCACTATAAGACCCCATGGACCAGTACCACTTTACACCACCACAGACCACCGGGACCAGCACCACTTTACACTACTCCAGACCACCGGGACCAGCACCACTTTACACTACTCCAGACCACCGGGACCAGCACCACTTTAAACTACTCCAGACCACCGGGACCAGCACCACTTTACACCACTTCAGACCACCGGGACCAGCACCACTATACACCACACTACTGGGCAGAGCACCAGTTGCTCTCTCTGTAACTGCATATTGAGATACAAGATAAACAGGGGGTGTAAACATACATGATACATTTAAGGCTGGACAACTTGTGGTGGTCTGTCTGTTTGTCAGTCTGTGTGAGTCTGGTTGCTGACTGATGTCTGTGTTGTTGTTAGAATGTCTGAGGAGAACAGTCTGGAAACCCATTAAAGAGAAATTTCAAATGAGGAAGAATACTTTTCGGGACATTTATTTCGGATCAATGTAAAATCATTTTAGAATACCCTGATTTTCATTTTCAACCGCAAGTAATTTTCCATACTGTATGTCACTTCGAAAGACAAAAAAAAAATACAATTTGAACCCAGGTCTGCCTCAGAGCACGGTGTTGGTTGCCAGTTTCCCATTCTGAGGAGTCAAAACATGAACTGTTTCAGTGGAACTACAAGGAGGGGGCTGCAGACCAGACCCCAGGCTACTGTTGTATGTTTCCCACTCTGTCCAACCCATCCCATGCGTGGGGGTCAAATGATGAATGTGCTGCCTGCTCCGTTTGGGCCCAAGATTCCCAGGTGCAGCTGTACTGTCTGTCTCTTTGTCTGCGTCCCAAATGGCACACTATTCCCTGCATAGTGCACTACTCTTGACTACAGCCCTTTGGGCCCTGGTCAAAAGTAGTGAGGTATGTAGGGAATAGGGTACCATTTCGGAACGCAGCCTGTCTGTCTGTCTGTCTGTCTGTCTGTGTCTGTCCATCCACTGCTGCTGCTTACCAATCAGGCCTATTTACTCACAACATGTCAGGACAGAACATTCCACACACTCCTCCTCTCTCCTCACTGGAAAGACAGAAGTGTGTGTGTGTGTGTGTGTTTGTAGAAGAGGGTTGTTTTTTCAGAAGTGTGTCAAAGCCAGAGGAGTGAGTAAATGTACAGACAGACAGACAGACATACAGAGTGCCTGCCGTATCAAAGCAGACCACATCAGAGTGTGTTTATGAAAACATGATTAACTCTCCTCGGTCGGAGGAGACTGAAGCGAGGGCCTGCCCGCCCTCTCCTACGAATCACCCCTCTGCTATGACAGTGGTGCTGACAGAGGATTGACTAGGGTAATGAGTTAATATACAGCTGTTCAGCAAGCGTGACTTTGTAATGAATTCCTACAGAATGTGGGATCTGTGCAGCTTGTGAGAAGTGGATTATAAACTGAGAATGAACGAGCCGCCCAACAATGCGAAACACATCAAGCTTTGATTTCTCTCCCTCTCCATACCAATAATTTGGAGTCAGGTTCCATATGTTGCACGGTTGTGTTATCAATGAGGAAACAACATGTGTCCCACTACAAAGCAAACATAAGAGCTCTGAAGCCTACGACGATAACCACACATTGACTTCAAATGATTGATAATGGTTGTGACCTTAGCTTGGTACCTCTTAATGATTGATAATGGTCGTGACCTTAGCTTGGTACCTCTTAATGATTGATAATGGTCATGAACTTAGCTTGGTACCTCTTAATGATTGATAATGGTTGTGACCTTAGCTTGGTACCTCTTAATGATTCATAATGGTTGTGACCTTAGCTTGGTACCTCTTAATGATTGATAATGGTTGTGACCTTAGCTTGGTACCTCTTAATGATTCATAATGGTTGTGACCTTAGCTTGGTACCTCTTAATGATTGATAATGGTCATGAACTTAGCTTGGTACCTCTTAATGATTCATAATGGTTGTGACCTTAGCTTGGTACCTCTTAATGATTGATAATGGTTGTGACCTTAGCTTGGTACCTCTTAATGATTGATAATGGTCGTGACCTTAGCTTGGTACCTCTTAATGATGGATAATGGTCATGAACTTAGCTTGGTACCTCTTAATGATTGATAATGGTTGTGACCTTAGCTTGGTACCTCTTAATGATTGATAATGGTCATGACCTTAGCTTGGTACCTCTTAATGATTGATAATGGTCGTGACCTTAGCTTGGTACCTCTTAATGATTGATAATGGTCATGAACTTAGCTTGGTACCTCTTAATGATTGATAATGGTTGTGACCTTAGCTTGGTACCTCTTAATGATTGATAATGGTCGTGACCTTAGCTTGGTACCTCTTAATGATTGATAATGGTTGTGACCTTAGCTTGGTACCTCTTAATGATTGATAATGTTTGTGACCTTAGCTTGGTACCTCTTAATGATTGATAACTGGGTGTCCACTGGGTGTCCATATGGACAACAGGCTGGAATGGGCTGGTAACACCGGGGCCCTGTACAAAAAGGGCCAGAGCGACTCTACTTTCTGAGGAGGCTCAGGTCCTTCAACGTGTGCAGTAAACTACTGCATACCTTCTACCAGTCTGTGGTGGCCAGTGCCATCTTTTTTGCAGTGGTGTGCTGGGGAGCAAACATCAAAGCCGGTGATGCTTCTCGGGTAAATAAGCTGATCAGGAAGGCTAGCTCTGTCCTGGGGATGAGCCCTGACACTCTAGAGGAGGTGGCGGAGAGACGGATCCTGGCCAAACTGCTGGCCATCATGGACAACGTCACCCACCCTCTGCACGCTATGGTTATGACGCAGAGGAGCACTTTCAGTCACAGACTGATCCCACTACGGTGTGCCAGAGAGCGCTACAGGAGCTCCTTCCTGCCGGCGGCTATGAGACTATATAATGCCTCACCGGGGTGCCGTGCCGTCGGCAACATAGATCTGGAACTGTTGGGGTGCTAGGACCTAGTTTAACAATTATGCATCCATCCGTGAGTAACTCTGGTCCGTCAGCACTCATCCACTCAGGACCTATTTATTCATACAGGTCTGAATATACATACTCATGTACAGTTGTTATATTATATCACATGCAATATTGTAAGTAATTATTGGACGTAGGCATTCACTCAGGAATGCATATTAGTATCCTGCCAGTTGCACCTTTTCTCATTGCTTTTAGTATATTGAATGTGCAATAAGTGCAGTTGTCTGTAATTAAACCCTGCGCACTAAGGACTGTATTTTAAGGGAATTACTATTATTACCCCAAATGATATCATACACACATTTAGCTATTAAAGTATCTCTTCCTGTCATTTACCTGTACAGTTTGTGTAAACATGCAAGTATTCACTTATCTGTAAATATAACTGTATACCTAACTGTACAGCTAATTTAACCATGCAAAATTTTCACTTACCTGTTCATTTACCCAGTCTGTCTATTAAGTAAACTATTATTACCCTCGCTCATATCATACGCATTTTTAGCTACTGAAGTATTTCTCTGCCATCGACCTGTATAGTATAGTTAACCATCCAACATCCACCAATGTATAGTGTACATATTCAGCCAACCACTCATACTATGCAATGTCCTTTTATAGCTTTTTTTTTGCACTCCAGATATCTTGTATTTCTATACTTTTTCATACTGCCGCTCTATGTATCATGTATCGTGTATCTGTCTTTTGTGTACTTTCGTTGTGGCATTTTGCACCTGCCCTGTGTTTTGTTGTAGCTGCTTGACAATGAAATTTCCCCCCCGGGGGATCAATAAAGTACCTATCTATCTATCTATCTATCTATCTAATGGTTGTGACCTTAGCTTGGTACCTCTTAATGATTGATAATGGTCATGACCTTAGCTTGGTACCTCTTAATGATTGATAATGGTTGTGACCTTAGCTTGGTACCTCTTAGGCCACATGGGTATTTTTAAGTGTGTCTTATCTGTGTAGCACACCAGTGCAGACCAGACCACAGTACCACAGGAATGTCCTTTAACGACATCTAGGTGAGAAGGAACTGGTCTCTAATGCTTGTAGTTACAGAACATCAATGTTCTCTTTAACGATAGTACAGACCTTATTGATGTTTCAGAAAAGCTGACAGATGAATGGAACAAAACATATTGTAAAGGACTGTACCAGGTATAGCAGCTGCCTTTAAGAGTCTACTGGGAAATGGTTTCAGGAAACATCAAATCAGCAATCCCGTGATAACTTCTGAAAAGTCCCAGCAATTGAAAATTATTTCCACATCCTTGTGAATCAATTACCCATGAAACCAACCTGATTGTTTGGGAGGTGGGTGGGGAAACTGCTTATTGCAGCTGTGGTGGCTATTGTTGTTGTGATCATAATCATTTCATAATGGCATACTTCCCATTCCAGGTCAACTCCCACTCAACTTAGAAGGCAAACGTGGAACATTGCAGATAAAAATATAATTGTGATGGCCTGATTGAGGCTTGGCCTCAGACTCCCACTAGAGGGAGTGGGAGAGCCACAATCAGGTCATCACATCATTTATTAGGGGAAGTAATGATCCCCAATCAGAGACAGCTGTCTAGAGTTGTCTCTGATTGGGGATAGTATTTAGGCTCCACACACATCCACCTGTGTGTGGATCATAGTTTGTGTTTGCTTGTGTCTGAGTAAGTACTCACGCCACGGTGTTTCATAGGTTTGTTGTTTTATTATTATTATTATAATAAAACATGTTCGCAACGTCCTCTCACTCTGCGCCTCGTTCCCTCTACACTCACCGTGACAATAATGATTAGTGCAGACCTGAAACCTTATTCTGCATGTTATGTTCCATAACAATATGTCCTGCTGAGGGTTCAACAACATTGGCCCAGCGTATTATACTGTAATGTGTGATCGTTACCGGCATCTATCTATCTATCTATCTATCTATCTATCTATCTATCTATCTATCTATCTATCTATCTATCTATCTATCTATCTATCTATCTATCTATCTATCTATCTATCTATCTATCTATCTATCTATCTATCTATCTATCTATCTATCTATCTATCTATCTATCTATCTATCTATCTATCTATCTATCTATCTATCTATCTATCTATCTATCCATCCATCCATCCAGGCATGAGGAGCAGAGTGGAACTATAGCGCTGAACCCCTTGATCTGGTCTTTATTCTGTAATACTGAAGCAGACACCCATCAATAACTCCAGGAGAGAGTAATTAGAAGAGCATGTAAAGACCAGGACCCCTTCCCTTCCCTCTGCCTGCCTGCCTCAGACACTGATGTCATGCCAAAAATGTGGGCCTTCATCGCTAGTAATCAAGAGCAGTTCTATAGTTCTACAATGCCTCACACAAAGAACAACAATAACATAGCTCAGTTCAGTACGGTCCCCCAGTCTGCCCTCCCTGCATGTGGATTGTCAAGTAATGAGAGGCTGGCAGACAACAGCTGCCTTCAAAGAGCAGTGATTAGAATTTAAATGGATGGAAGGGATTGGAAAAAGAGAGAGAGAGTGATTTTTATTTTTACATTATGTATACCCGGGGTTGGAAGTGTTCAATGAGCAAGCCCTGGCATCTGGTCTTCAGTCTCTCACAATAGTTCTTTCAATCAACATAGTCTCTCTCAGAGGCTATGACTGCCGGTGCTTGAGGTACATTGACCTGTAGGGGAAGCACAGAGCCAGACTGGGGAAAAAGAGACTACTGAGCCAAGCCAAGTCAAGTCGAGCTATACTGCACTGGCCTGGTTACACTTTAACCCTAGTTGCTGGAACCGTGCTAGAAAGGAAATAAAATAAACCATCCAGTACGGTTTGGTTCTGCACAATAGTGAATAAGCCATCCAGTATGGTTTGGGTCGGCACAATAGTGAATAAGCAATCCAGTATGGTTTGGGTCGGCATAATAGTGAAAAAGCCATCCAAAAGGCAGGGGAGTATAGCCACTGAGGTCTGGAGGAAGCCTAGTTTTCAGGCCTCTCCCACTCCTTTAACCGCAGTAATTACACTCCAAAGCCCCAGGAATGTCCAGGAAGTACCTCTTTACCACCAGAGAAGAGGTGAGATCCATTCCAGGGTTAAGGTGACGACAATAAATGTGAGGGGCCTGACTAGAAAAAGTCCAGTCTTACGGGGCAGAGCCCCCCCTCGATTAACCCTCCCCCAAACTCCTTCTTCTCCCTCCCATCCACCCCTCTTTGACTGCTTGGATTCATTTCACATTTCACCAGAAACTGGGTCAGCCAAACTTCACGTCACGTCAACCAGCAACATTTATTTTAGAAGGACTTTTTGGGTCTTTGGCCAAGTTGTTATCCTTTACAATACAACTTGTAACAGCCTCTTATCTGATTCTGCTCTTCATTAGCCCTGCATTGCATATTGTACTCACTACTCTGCAATGAGCCGGCCCATACCGGAGAACACAGGCTTTGCCAGAAGTGCTTAAGCCAGGGTTTTTATTAGAGTTACAAAGCTATAGGTTTCTCATACTAAGCTATCTGGGAGTGAAGGCTGGCTGAGAGAAATACAGAGGCTGCTTTCCACATCGGGTCTTTTTACTCGGCTTTTCCTCACTGGGCCCAATAAGTTGGTCTACATTTGAGACAGGACAGATTTTCCTCACTGGGCCCAATGAGTTGGTCTACATTTGAGAGAGGACAGATTTTCCTCACTGGGCCAAATGAGTTGGTCTACATTTGAGACAGGACTGATTTTCCTCACTGGGCCCAATGAGTTGGTCTACATTTGAGACAGGACTGATTTTCCTCACTGGGCCCAATGAGTTGGTCTACATTTGAGAGAGGACAGATTTTCCTCACTGGGCCCAACGAGATGGTCTACATGTGAGAGAGGACAGATTTTCCTCACTGGGCCCAACGAGTTGGTCTACATTTGAGAGGGGACAGATTTTCCTCACTGGGCCCAATGAGTTGGTCTACATTTGAGAGAGGACAGATTTTCCTCACTGGGCCAATGAGTTGGTCTATATTTGAGAGAGGACAGATTTTCCCCACTGGGCCCAATGAGTTGGTCTACATTTGAGAGAGGACAGATTTCCTTTCGCTGCATGTATGCCAGCTCTCTTTCTTCCCTCTTCACCTTCTCAGATTGGGTTTTGATTTAGAATCTCTCCCTGGTAATAAGACAGCTTTATTACTTGGACCAATTAAATCCCCCTTTAAATGTTCTGCTCTGGTGCCATAAATTCACTGGAACCTCTTCATTAGATTTAGACAATCAGCAGCCCTACTACTGATCACTGAAGCCATTACAGCCATGCTGCCTCAGCCAGTTCAAAGCTAGCACAGAAATAACACAAAGCTAGCACAGACCTAACACAAAGCTATCCCAGAGCTAACACAGAGCTAACACAAAGCTAGCACAGACCTAACACAAAGCTATCCCAGAGCTAACACAGATCTAACACAAACCTAGCACAGACCTAATACAAAGCTAGTACAGAGCTAACACAAAGCTAGCACAGACCTAACACAAAGCTAGTACAGAGCTAGCTAGCTGCCAGCCCCTACAGTATAAATTAACAGGGAGCTAGGTGGAGTGCATGGCTCCCCATTTTCAGACACTCTGCCAGTATTTTATGGTAATTTACGGTTAGGTCTATACAGGCCCAAATCCTGTGTATCCCCAAAAGACACACAAACAAGCAAACAAACTAAATGGACTGACAGCAGGAAGTGAAGGATGGAAACCGTGGAAACTGTTCCAGAGTTCTGTTGAGCTTAGGTCTGGCCGTCTCAGGTGCTGTACAACAGGCAGAGGGTGCTGTCTGAACAGACAGACAGGGTGTAGGCTCCAGCACACATCTCAAAGCTACTGTGGTTAAACACACAGACAAAGGAAATCAGTGCAGTATTATTGCAGTAATGGGACTATGATAAGCATTCTCTCTCTATTGAAGGAAGTCCTGCACTGGAAAGTTGGCTGGCAATGGAAAGAAAATGAGTAAGGCTAAGACATTTGAGCTACTGGAGTAGGCCAAACTGATGTACAGTACTTTGCCCATTCAAAATGGAGAACTCATTGGAGAATAGCAATTGCATGAAATGCACTAACCTTGTAAAATGAACTGAAAGATAAGCTGTGGTAAATTCTTACAGCTCTTCTGAGAAAAGTGGTGTAATTGGCTCTGGTTCGACCGCCATATGCTGAAATCATACCCAAGAAACAGTGGACAGCAAAGCAGCATCGGCAGTACAGTAACCCACTGTTAATATGCAGTGCAGTGGCCGACTGCTTGTTTTACTGTTCAAGTTGTTTTCCTCTTCATTTAGCAAAACACGAAAGTGAGAGACTATCGGACGTGAGGGCCGATAAAATCAACATGATATCAAAATAAACTGTGAAAAATCTTACACCAAGTATGCTTAGTTCAGATACTATGATCAGCTGCCAAAATGTGTCTATGTACTGTATGGAAAACATTTAATAAACTAGTCTGCAGCAATCCCTTGGTTTACTGAAATCACACTAAAGGTTGAAAACATTGTTTTTTTATCTTTATTTTACTAGGCAAGTCAGTTAAGAACAAATTCTTATTTTCAATGACAGCCTAGGAACAGTGGGTTAACTGCCTTGTTCAGGGGCAGAACGACAGATTTTTACCTTGTCAGCTCAGGGATTCGATCCAGCAACCTTTTGGTTACAGGCCCAACACTCTAACCACTGGGCTACCTGCCGCCCTGTACTGTGAGCGATAGTAGCAAATCAAATCAAATTTTATTTGCCACATGTACTGAATACAACAAGTGTAGGCTTTACCGTGAAATGCTGACTTAACGAGCCCGTACGCAACAATGCAGTTAACAAGTAAGAAGTGTTACAAATAGATGAAAAGAAAATAGTAACACAATAAAATAATATATTAGCAGTCAGAATATATAGGTCAGCAGCCATGCAGGGTTGAATTGGGTTCAGATGCTGGCTGACTGCTGGTGTGTGGGGTTGAGGGGAAGGGAGTGTGGGGGCCTGACAAAGAGGGAGGTGGGGGAGACTGTAGTCAGAGAGGAAGAGAGGCCCAACTCAGTGGAAAATCTGTCTCCCTCTAGAGGGTGGCGTTTCTTTATGGTTTCTCCCAACAAAAATGATTTTTTATTGTATGGAGGTCAATGAGAGACTGTCGAAATTGGTCAACAAAAAAATGTATGGCTTATTTTCTACATAAGGTTAATTTGATCAAATAGAAGTTTGGTAATGCTTAAGTTGTTATGCGTGTACTGATATAAACACTTTATATTGGAGTTGTCTCGTGAAGGCTATGATTATTCATGGCATGAGGCTAGTAGCATAGCATCTCTCTCCATTGAATACAGGCGGTTGACGTCAAAAAAGGATTACAATAATGATGTTTCCACCAATCCAAAGAAAGGATAGGCAGGATCTAGACAGCCCGCCGTGCCGCTTGAATCTTTGCTGTATTTAACACAGCCCCCGAAATCTCTCAGGACCAAACATACCTTGGAACACCAGCAAAACCACTCACAGTACTGTATGGAGTTTGGATTCTGGATTCTAGTTCAAGATTCAAGGTCTAGTTTCAGTCATTCTTGACTGCCAATTTTGTGATTGTCACACGCTACCATCAACGTGTGGTTCTCTGAGCCTTGTTTGTTCTGCAGCTGCGGGGGCAGAGTTATATGTAGTGTAGAGGCCATGGTGGAAGTCAAGTAGGCCGTGGTGGAAGTCAGGTAGGCCATGGTGGAAGTCAGGTAGGCCATGGTGGAAGTCAGGTAGGTCATGGTGGAAGTCAAGTAGGCTGTGGTGGAAGTCAAGTACATTAGGAACTCTTTCCTACTCTTTCCATGACGTAGACTGACCAGGTGAATCCAGGTGAAAGCTATTATCCCTTGTTGATGTCACTTGTTGAATCCACTTCAATCAGTGCAGATGAAGGGTCCTTGAGCAAGGCACTTAACCTTAATTTGCTCCAGGGGCTGACCCTGCAGGTAGGCAGTCATTGTAAATAAAAATGTGTTCTTAACTGACTTGCCTAGTTAAATAAAGGTTCAATAAAATAACTAAATAAAAATGTTTTGTACCCTCAGAGTATGTGAGCCATTCAGAGGGTGAATGGAAAAGACACATTATTTAAGTGCCTTTGACTACCACCCCCAACCCCCTTTATGTTGACTACCACCCCCAACCCCCTTTATGTTGACTACCACCCCCAACCCCCTTTATGTTGACTACCACCCCCAACCCCCTTTATGTTGACTACCACCCCCAACCCCCTTTATGTTGACTACCACCCCCAACCCCCTTTATGTTGACTACCACCCCCAACCCCCATTATGTTGACTACCACCCCCAACCCCCTTTATGTTGACTACCACCCCCAACCCCCTTTATGTTGACTACCACCCCCAACCCCCTTTATGTTGACTACCACCCCCAACCCCCTTTATGTTGACTACCACCCCCGACCCCCTTTATGTGGACTACCACCCCCAACCCCCTTTATGTGGACTACTACCCCCAACCCCCTTTATGTTGACTACCACCCCCAACCCCCTTTATGTTGACTACCACCTCAACCCCCTTTATGTTGACTACCACCCCCAACCCCTTTATGTTGACTACCACCCCCAACCCCCTTTATGTGGACTACCACCCCCAACCCCCTTTATGTTGACTACCACCCCCAACCCCTTTATGTTGACTACCACCCCCAACCCCCTTTATGTGGACTACCACCCCCAACCCCCTTTATGTTGACTACCACCCCCAACCCCCTTTATGTTGACTTCCACCTCAACCCCTTTTATGTTGACTTCCACCCCAACCCCCTTTATGTTGACTTCCACCCCAACCCCCTTTATGTTGACTTCCACCCCAACCCCCTTTATGTTGACTTCCACCCCAACCCCCTTTATGTTGACTTCCACCCCCAACCGCCTTTATGTGACCCTGTACACAAAACAGTCCACATCCAGGGAAATGTAAGTGAGTTAGAGTGAAAACAAGATGAAGTTACCACAGCATGCCTTTCAAGAGCTCCCTGGGTGGGTATGCGGCACCACATCTGTCTGAAGTCTGTCTACCTGGGTGGGCACGCGGCACCACATCTGTCTGAAGTCTGTCTACCTGGGTGGGCACGCGGCACCACATCTGTCTGAAGTCTGTCTACCTGGGTGGGCACGCGGCACCACATCTGTCTGAAGTCTGTCTACCTGGGTGGGCACGCGGCACCACATCTGTCTGACGTCTGTTTACCTCGGTGGGCACGCGGCACCACATCTGTCTGACGTCTGTTTACCTGGGTGGGCACGCGGCACCACATCTGTCTGACGTCTGTTTACCTGGGTGGGCACGCGGCACCACATCTGTCTGACGTCTGTTTACCTGGGTGGGCACGCGGCACCACATCTGTCTGACGTCTGTCTACCTGGGTGGGCACGCGGCACCACATCTGTCTGACGTCTGTTTACCTGGGTGGGCACGCGGCACCACATCTGTCTGACGTGAACCACCACACACAGCAAGACTCAGCAGCCTGAAGACTACAGTACTGCAGAGAGGAGCTGGACCAAGTCCCTCTGAACTGTACTACATCTAAATAACAACTGGACTGACTTGCTACTGGATGAGGCAGCGTCCCAACGGCACCCTTTCCCTACATGGTGCACTTCTTTTGACCAGAACCCTATGGGCCCTGGTCAGAATGTGTGCGTTATAAAGGGAACAGCGTGCCATTTGGGATGTACCCATAATACCCTGCTGAACTAAACCAAACACTTAATCCCCCAGGTGAGGCAACCAAGCCCCATGAAAATGGCGTTGACAGCAGCAGAGGAGTATTGTGTGTTTGAGGAGAATTAGAGGCTTCACACAGACTGTGGTAACAGGAGTATGCAGTGGTAGTGTACAGTAAGGCTAGGCCATGAGAGATGTAGGAGACAGACTGGAAACTATGCAGTATGAACACAGCCAGGCCGTGCCATTCCCATGGGAGCTCATTGTAAACCAGGACTCCACTTGGAGTTTCAGGATGGGTCCCAAATGGCATCCAATTCCGTTTGTAGTGCACTACTTCTGACCATGGCCCTGGTCAAATGTAGGGCACTATAAAGGGAATAGGGTGCCATTTGGAACGCAAGTCTTGTAGTTTGGGATTCAGTTGGTGCTCTAGTGACATTTCCGGTGATACCCTCCTGGCTTGGAACACAGGATGAGATCTGGGCCACAGAACCAGAAAACCCCTCTCTCTTGCTCCCGTCCACCCATCCTGGGCCTCAGAAACAGAAAACCCCTCTCTCTCGCTCCTGTCCACCCACCCTGGGCCGCAGAACCTCTCTCTCGCTCTCTCGCTCCCATCCACCCACCCTTTCAGAGAAACCACATGGTGCGTGTGTGCAGTCTCCCTCCCGTCACATTCTATGGTCTCCCCTTTCACATTTCCTGTAGCCCCAAGGCATTGTGGGAGCTTTTCAACTGAAGGCAGCTTTCAGTGAATCATATTCTCCTGCAATACTGTTTTACATGATAACACGCATGCACACACACACACACTCACAAAAACACACACACACACACACACACACACACACACACACACACACACACACACACACACACACACACACACACACACACACACACACACACACACACACACACACACAATCACTTAGTCAGGCTAATACAGTATGGAAATGTTTATCTATCCGATGGGGCACAGTAGGGGTCTCCCTCCTCTAGGACAGACAGCCAATAACACAGCCAGACAGAACAATACACACTATTTCCAACTGGGACCGCCAACACTACTGTTACCCCTATGGACCCTGGTCAAAAAGTAGTGCACTATAAAGAAAATAGGGTGGTATTTGGGACAAAACCTTACAGGCCACATTAATATTGCAGAGTGGTCAAATTCACTTTACAGAGTGGTCACATTAACATTACAGAGTGGTCACATTAACATTACAGAGTGGTCACATTAACATTACAGAGTGGTCACATTCATATTACAGAGTGGTCACATTAACATTACAGACTGGTCACATTAACATTACAGAGTGGTCACATTCATATTACAGATTGGTCACATTAACATTACAGAGTGGTCACATTAACATTACAGAGTGGTCACATTAACATTACAGAGTGGTCACATTAACATTACAGAGTGGTCACATTAACATTACAGAGTGGTCACATTAACATTAGATAGTGGTCACATTAACATTACAGCGTGGTCACATTCATATTACAGAGTGGTCATGTAACATTACAGAGTGGTCAAATTCACTTTACAGAGTGGTCACATTAACATTACAGCGTGGTCACATTCACATTACAGAGTGGTCATGTAACATTACAGAGTGGTCAAATTCACTTTACAGAGTGGTCACATTAACATTACAGATTGGTCACATTAACATTACAGATTGGTCACATTAACATTACAGAGTGGTCACATTAACATTACAGAGTGGTCACATTCATATTACAGAGTGGTCACATTAACATTACAGTGTGGTCACATTCATATTACAGAGTGGTCACATTAACATTACAGACTGGTCACATTAACATTACAGAGTGGTCACATTCATATTACAGAGTGGTCACATTAACATTACAGTGTGGTCACATTCATATTACAGAGTGGTCACATTAACATTACAGACTGGTCACATTAACATTACAGAGTGGTCACATTCATATTACAGAGTGGTCACATTAACATTACAAAGTGATCACATTCATATTACAGAGTGGTCACATTAATACAGGTGTAAGTATTACGGAAGCTGATGAAAAAGGCCTCTACATGATTACACTAAACATATATGTATGTATGGTATGTAATGGCATGACATTGTATGTATGCTATGCTATGGTATATGATATGGTATGCTATGGTATTCTATGGTATGACATTGCATGCTTTGCTATGTTTTGCTATGGTATGGTATGGTATGGTATGGTATGGTATGGTATGGTATGGTATGGTATGGTATGGTATGGTATGGTATGCTATGCTGAAGACTGGTCATTCCATAATACAATATATAGAACTCCAACCAATGGTGTGGGGACAGAATGACTGCTGTCCTGTGTGACATTAAAATCCCAGATTAAGGGCTGTACTGGGAGCAGTGTTCAAGGTCTCAGACAATTTAAGAGCCTATGAAACACTCGACTAGAGCCCATCTCCCTGTGTGCATCCCAAATGATACCCTATTCCCTAGATAGTACACTACTTTTGACTTGGGCCCATAGGTAATAGGGTGCCATTTTGGACACATCCCCCCTCTCTCTCTCTGCTGAGCTCCCCCTGCTCTGAGGAAGTCAGGGTGCTTTAACTTATGGCTAGACTATAACAGGCATGTCATTAAAAGCAGGAGATCTCACAATGGTAGCAGCGTTCTACGGTACTCCACAGCCAACAGAGAGAGGGAGCGAGAGAGAGAGAGAGAGAGAGAGAGAGAGAGAGAGAGAGAGAGAGAGAGAGAGAGAGAGAGAGAGAGAGAGAGAGAGAGAGAGAGAGAGAGAGAGAGAGAGAGAGAGAGAGCGAGAGAGAGAGAGAGAGAGAGAGAGAGAGAGAGAGAGAGAGAGAGAGAGAGAGAGAGAGAGAGAGAGAGAGAGAAAAACAGAACTCGTAATTAATTGTGGGGCTTAACGTATTTGATATGCTGATCCAGAGTACAACATAACTCCCCTCCATCTGTGTAAGCATTACATTTACACCTGACAGACAGCTACAGTATGCACTGTCATCTACATAGCTGGGTTCGAATAGTATTTGTTTTCTTTCAAATACTTTTAGTGTTTCATTTAGCATGCCTGGAGTGCCAGATGGGTGGGGCTTGCACTTTTGGGAGTATTCAACAGGGTTCATTGCTCCAGGCAAGCTCAATCAAGCACAGATCAAGTATTTTAAAGAAAACAAACACTATTTGAACCGAGGTGTGGTATGTAGGTTGCATGCAGGGAAGGATGCATGAGGTTTACCTCACAGGGATTAATACATGTATAGAAGGTGTTTCAATTCTTCATACATACTGTAGCCAGGACTGCAGCTGCTATGACAGGTGTGTGAGGAATGTTCCTATACATTCATAAGTTCAACAAAGGTCCTCTCCAAGAAACACAACTATTCTGTAACTATGCTGTAAGTAGTCAAAGCTCAAGGCTTTGCATGACGAACAAAGAATGTGTCTAACTTGTCTTGGGGAAAAGTACTGATAAATGTAAACTAACACTAGTTTACTGTACTGTAAATAACATTACAAACGTGTTTATATGAATAGTGTGTAAATAGTATTTTTGTACTCTCTTGGTGTCTTTCCAACATATAACTAATTTTTGTTGTTTTTGTGTGTGAATGTAATTCATATCTAATGTTGTTCTTGTCTATAACCGTTGTTAACTCTGTCGTGTATCTGTACGTTTTGTGTGGACTCCAAGAAGAGTAGCTGCTGAATGTGCAGGAGTTCATGAGGATCATGGTAAACTAAACTTTACTCCACTAGTGCCTCAAATATCATTGGATGTCATTGCCCTAACCTTTCCCTCCACGGTAACCTCTGCAAAGGTGACCTCAGTCCCGTCCACAGTTCACATTGATAGAGAACGCTAGCCAGCTCTCCCCGTCCCCTGGGCCTGAGAAAAGCAGGGCCACCCTGGAGTCAATCAACCTCAGTGCTGCATGGAAGCAAGGTGTGAGGGGCCCGTTATACAGAGGGGCCCGGCGCCGCGCTGGACCGACCGTCACCCTCACCACATCAACACAGGGACTGTTAACTGGCCGCAGGGGAGGAGGAGAGGGATGGAGGGAAAAGAAAAGAGAAGGGGGGGGGGGGGTTGAAGGTGATGGGGGTAGCATACAATTGAAGTGTGAGGAGAGCTAGGAGTGAAATGTCTGCAATGTTCCACATACTTTTGGTGTTATCTCCTACTGGGAACCTGTTGTTAATGTGATGTGGGTGTAGTGGTGTAGCCACACATGTGACTGCCTGGCTGCTGCCTTTTTCATCTGCAAACACTCAGCTCTGAGCTCTGTTGGTAAAAGATAATCCTGCAGCAACAGGAAATGTAAATTATTATGTGGATTATAATTCATGGACATTTTTGTAGGAGTTGATACATTTTTGGTAAGGGAAAATCAAGTCTGAAATTTCTGTGGAAATTACAAACATCAGAAGCCTTTTTAAACCTCACACTACAAGTTTTAAATGTCCTGCATTGCAGGAAAGTTCTCCAGCAACAGGGCGATCAGATTAAGATCCTAGATCTGTATGCAGGTTTACACACAGCTGTCTAGTTTGGCTGCTCTGACCTTGAGTTGAAGCATAGAAACTCTAAACGTCAAGAGTGTTAACTGTGTAAAGCCCACAGGGTAAGTAGAAGCCATGCTTAAAGGGAAACTTAGAGCCCTTATCCACTTCCCCAGAGTCAGATTTACTCGTGGATACCATTGCTCATTGCGCTAACGTTAGTTAGCAATTGCGCTAACACTAGTTAGCAACTTCCTTCAAATTGCACGCAGAGACAAACAAATGTTATCCACACGTTCATATGACTCTGGGGAAGTAATACACTTTAATACCAAAATAATAATTTATATTTGGCCTGGACTCATCATGTTGTTGTGCTTGGCTGTGTGTGTTGTTGGCCCTTTGTGTGTGTGTGTGTGTGTGTGTGTGTGTGTGTGTTAATGTGCACGTGTGATCGTCTATGTGTAACAGAGCGAGATCTCAGGGATCTTATTTACGCCCTACTAGGTAATCCCTGGGACAGAGGTTTTCTCAGAGTTTAGAGGTGATCAGTGGTAAAGCAGGCATATCTAAACACACCAGCTCTGACCCGTGTGTGTGTGTGTGTGTGTGTGTGTGTGTGTGTGTGTGTGTGTGTGTGTGTGTGTGTGTGTGTGTGAGTGATAGAGAGCGAGAGAGAGAGAGAGAGAGAGAGAAAGAGAGAGAGAGAGAGAGAAAGAGAGAGAGAAAGAGAGAGAGAGAGAGAGAGCGATAGAGAGAGAGAGGGAGAGAGAGAAAGAGAGAGAGAGAGAGAGATATAGAGAGATATAGAGAGATAGAGGGTGTATATGTGTGTCTTACATGTGCTCTGGAGAGGGAAACATTTCCTCAGCTGGTCAGGAGTTGAAGAAGGTTAAAGGTCAGGAGTTGAAGCAGGTTAAAGGGGCTTTCGGGATCAGGCGAGCAATAGTGTAGGGTTGTCATGGTAACGAGGGAAGACATGTGGGAAGACAAGAGACAGGGCGGTGCAGCTACAGATGAAGCTATAAACAAGCCCAGAGAAACGAGAAGAACCTCCTGGACTCAACCGACATTCTATTAGAAGTCCTCAACAGAGTGGTGGACAAAGGAAGGGAATACGATACACTCATATCTACTGGGTGAAATACCACAGTGTGCATCACAGCAGCAAGATCTGTGACCTGTTGTCACAAGAAAAGGGCAACCAGTGAAGAACAAACACCATTGTAAATACAACCTATATTTATGTTTATTTATTTTCCTTTTTTGTAACTATTTGCACATTGTTACAAAACTGTATATGACATTTGAAATGTATTTATTGTTTATTTCACATTTGTTTATCATCTACTTCACTTGCTTTGGCAATGTTAACATGTTTCCCATGCCAATAAAGCCCTTAAAATGAATTGAATACAAAGGAGACGGGAAAAGAAGAGGATGACTTCATGAAGTGGCCTCCTAACTCAAAACACAGTGACATCTATAGCTCTTTAATGTGGTGAACTTTTAGGTTCCTAAGAGCCTTGTCTTCTCACTCTCTTTCCCTGGCTCTCTCTGTGGGTTGTTTGAACATTGAGAGGCAACAACCTGTGATTTATCTGTCTGACTCAGACACCAAGTTAAAAAGGGAGATGCTGGGGTTAGAGGTCAAATCCCTAACCATACAATGAGGTCAATGAGGGGTTGTAGGCCACATTGACAGCCAGCCCAGAAGGGTTATATCAGTGTTGGGGCACAGTCATCCCCTCTGACACCTTTGATTTATTCTAATTCAAACAGGTCAGGAAGTAACAAGTCTGACAGAGAGAGGAAACACATTGGATAATGTTGAACTTAATTGAATCAACATGTGGAGACCATGATGTGATTTAGGCTTAACATGTGAACCATACCAGCTAATGAAGGTCGTTTGCTTGCTGTTTCACTATGTGATATGACTCTTGTTTAAGCTAAATATAATAAATGAATATCAAAGTCAAAGAGGTGTCTGGGCTATGTAACCCAAAATTAACTGAAGCATAAGTCTTCTTCAGACATTGTTTCAGTTCCAAGCCTGTATCACGGCCCAAAGTCGTTAATAAAGTCTCTCTGACTTAATCATCAATATAAATAAAGTGACAAATTGTATTTTATTCCAAAGAGAGAGTGAGAAAAAGAGAGATAGAGAGGCTGAAGAAGGAGAGTGAAAGAGAGAGAGAGAGAGAGAGAGAGATAGAGAGAGAGAGAAAGAGAGAGAGAGAGGGAAATTAGTTTTATGAACTGCAACATCCTGCCGGGACTTTTATTGGGCGCTTAAGCAAGTGTGACCTGCCTCGTAGCAGCGGAGCCGCCTGTTAAATAGTGGCTGTGACCTTGTAGGTGGGTGTGTTGACCCGTCCCAGTCCCCTACCATCACTACCTAACCTCTAAACACAGCTAGATGTGACTGCACTCACACGCACTCACGCACGCACACATGCACCAACACACACTTTAACATGGTCAACCTTTGACCTCCACGGACAAAGGACAGATACATTAATAACCAGATGCATTATTGGTATAATTTCCTTCCCCCGTATTAACCATGACATATATTTACAGGGGTTTTTGTAGGTGTTTGTGTGTGTGTGCGCGTGTGTGTGTGTGTGTGTGTGTGTGTGTGTGTGTGTGTGTGTGTGTGTGTGTGTGTGTGTGTGTGTGTGTGTGTGCGCACGTGTGTGTGTGTCAAGCCAAAGCATTAAAATAAATGGAGAATGTAAACACGTGGTCCTGGGTAGGTTTATGGAGACTGGCCTAACCCAAAGTGTCAATGTGTTGGTTTACTGATATCATCCCTGACTGATACCATCCCTGACTGATACCATCCTGATTGATACCATCCTGATTGATACCATCCCTGACTGATACCATCCTGATTGATACCATCCTGATTGATACCATCCCTGATTGATACCAACCCTGATTGATACCATCCTGATTGATATCATCTCTGATTGATACCATCCCTGATTGATACCATCCTGATTGATATCATCCCTGATTAATACCATCCCTGATTGATACCATCCCTGATTAATACCATCCCTGATTGATACCATCTCTGATTGATACTACCCTGATTGATACCATTCCTGACTGATACCATCCTGATTGATACCATCCCTGATTGATACCATCCCTGATTGATACCATCCTGATTGATACCATCCCTGATTGATACCATCCGTGATTGATACCATCCTGATTGATACCATCCTGATTGATACCATCTCTGATTGATACCAACCCTGATTGATACCATCCTGATTGATATCATCCCTGATTGATACCATCCCTGATTGATACCATCTCTGATTGATACCATCCCTGATTGATACCATCCTGATTGATACCATCCCTGATTGATACCATCCCTGATTGATACCATCTCTGATTGATACCATCCCTGATTGATACCATCCTGATTGATAACATCCCTGATTGATACCATCCTGATTGATACATCCCTGACTGATACCATCCTGATTGATACCATCCTGATTGATACCATCCCTGATTGTTACCATCCCTGATTGATACCATCCTGATTGATACCATCTCTGATTGATACCATCTCTGATTGATACCCTCCTGATTGATACCATCTCTGATTGATACCATCTCTGATTGATACCATCTCTGTTTGATACCCTCCTGATTGATACCATCTCTGATTGATACCCTCCTTGAACAAGGCACTTGACCCTAATTTTCTCCCAGGGTGCCGTACTACTATAGCTGACCCTTTAAAACAACAGATTTAACTAACTAACTAACCTATCTGGTATATGTGACAATAAAACAAATATATTTTTTGATTGCCATGTAGTGTGAGTGTGAGTGTGTGTGTGTATGTATGTATGTATGTATGTATGTATGTATGTATGTATGTATGTATGTATGTATGTATGTATGTATGTATGTGTGTGTGTGTGTGTGTGTGTGTGTGTGTGTGTGTGTGTGTGTGTGTGTGTGTGTGTGTGTGTGTGTGTGTGTGTGTGTGTGTGTGTGTGTGTGTGTGTGTGTGTGTGTGTGTGTGTGTGTGTGTGTGTGTGTGTGTGAGTTACTACTGGTATGTACATACCCCTGAGGATGTAATTCTGGTAGTTCTGGTCTGCTTCAGCCCCGACCTTGATTAGACATGTCAGTCCTTCAGACACCACAAACTCATGGACCAGGTCCTTGTCATCCTGAGGAGCAGAGAGAAGAGCAGTTTACGCCTGACTCTAACTGACTCTAACTGACTCTAACTGACTCTAACTGACTCTAACTGACTCTAACACATCACACAGTGTCCCAAATGGCACCCTATGAGCCCTGGTCAAAAGTAGTCCACTATATAGGGAATAGGGTGCAATTTGGACGAGCACACAGTCTCTCTGTCACTGAGACACACAGCTAACACATGAACACAGACAACTAGAGGTTGGTCCTGTGTTATGAATAGCAGTGATTCTATGGATGAGTCCTAAATAGCACCTTTTCCCTATTTTAGCACACAAGTAGTGCACTATATAGGGAATAGGGCAGCATTTGGGACACAGGCTATGCATGATTTAGCATATTGGGACATGGATTAGGAAGCTATATGACAGTATTTTTTGACACCACAAATCTATAAAGACCTTGAAATCCATTTAAGAGCCCTTGTAGGTCTCATTTACTACACACTGTATCGCAATACAAGCATTACATTTCATTAAAAAGATTTATGGTATCCTTGACAACACATACTTCTATGACAGCAAGTAAGATTAAGTATGTTGTGCGTTACTTTCACCAGGGACAAAATACCCAGCATGCTCCAAGCACCTAATTTCCTGTTCTCATGGCAACCCTGTGTTTTGTAGCAGCCTTAAACATTGGTTGCTAAGTGCCTGTTGCCGGCTAGCAGAAAGAGCTCATCCAATTAGTGACAGAGAGGTTCTAAGAGCATTGCTGTCGCTGTTTAATGAATGGTTAGACACCAACGAACCCCTCGGAGCGTGAGTGAGTTAGTGAGCAGTGAGTACACTTAGCATTGCTGATTTGGTATTACTGACCCATACCACAACCCACTCCATCTTAGATCCTGGCTGAAGTGAAGGGGAAACTCTGGGTTCACACCAAACAACTTCATTACACCAGGGTTGTTGAGTCTTAGCTGTGAAATAGTAGCCTAGTCATATAGGGCAGGGTTTCCCAATCTCAGTCTTTGTTTTTGTCTTAGCACTACACACAGCTGATTCAAATAATCAAAGTTTGATGATGAGTTGGTTATTTGAATCAGCTGTGTAGTGCAAGGGCAAAAACCAATACGTGGACCCAGGGGTGTCGGTGTCCCCAGGACCGAGGGGTGTCCCCAGGACCCAGGGGTGTCCCCAGGACCCAGGGGTGTCCCCAGGACCCAGGGGTGTCCCCAGGACCGAGGGGTGTCCCCAGGACCGAGGGGTGTCCCCAGGACCGAGTTTGGGAGACCCTGCTGTCGGGTAAGATAATGATAGGAGAGATGGTTACTATAGGCTACGTACACAAGATATCAAAATACCTTCTGAACAGAATTTGTTTAGATCTTGTGTATTAGGCTCAGTTAAAGTGAAATTCAATGTAGACAATGTGTCTAGGGATCTATGGATGGAGAAACCCTTTTAATTAAGACTGCCTCATTACACACAAGAGGTTTATCCAAGTCTTTTTGACACTATGCTGATTTTAAGTCATTAAGACAAGAGGACAGCTAATAGCACTGTAGCAGTGCTTCGATACTGGGACATGGAATATAATGACAAACACAGTATTATCATAACCCTGAAATAGATTGTGAATGGCCCTGTGATGTTTGTCTCCTATATTTCAGCTTGTTACAGTAGTATTTTATTTGCAGAGCCTCATGTCCGGTTGCCTCCCTCTGCACTTTATGTTTTTCTCCTAGACGACAAAACCACCTGTGGCTCTCACACCTGTCGACGGCTCAGTAATTTAAGTACAGGAGGGGGGGTTTCAGCAGGCTTCGGAGTGGGCTACGAAACGCTAGGCTACGGGCTAGTGCTCAGGTGGGGAGTGAGGGGGAGAGGTGTGTGTGTGTGTGTGTGTACTGTTGGGTGGTCAGTCTTATAGCTCTCCTCCCTCATAGGAATACACACCAGAGTGTTTCCAGGACAGCTTCTACATGCATCAGTGATGGAGAGCCCAGTCATTTGGCAAAACCACTGTGTATACAAATGTGTACTCACAGAGAGAGAGAAAGTTCCAGACACACAGCTGGGCTGGAACTGGAATATTATACAGTCTGTGACCACAGAGCTGGAGACACTGTACCTTCTGATAACATTTAGGTATAGACCTGCATCAGACAGGGTTTCTTCATACAAACACACTATATTGATACCCCTAGGTCTTTAGGGGAGAGGTTACTTGAGTGCATTTGCTTGTATGTGTGTGTGTGTATGTGTGTGTGTATGTGTGTGCGTGTGTGTGTGCGTGTGTGTGTGTGTGTGTGTGCGTGCGTGCGTGTGTGTTTGGGGTGACATACTCTTCCTCCAAACCCGACCTAGTCATTCCAAATGTCCACAGCCACAGTGAGACATCCTGATCTATTCCTATATTCTATGTCAACATCTGTTGCTCTCCTTTCCTTCCAACTGTCTCCTGAAGTGATGGTTAACACTCCTCCTCTAGCCTCCACAGTGTACTGATTCCCTGCCAGGCCGGCCAGCCAGCCAGCCCCAGTGTGTGAAGCAGGGCTCTGGCCAAGCATAGACCTGAGCACAGCAGAGTACAGCATAGCATAGCTGCCACGGAGGCAGTCTACTCTCACTGCACAGCTCTGTTCAGACAGCTAGGGAAAATATTACTGTACAGTGTGTGTGTTTGTGTTAAGTATGTGTGTATGAGCACTTGCTGTACAAAGCATGCGTGTGTGTGTGTGTGTGTGGGTTAGTGTGTGTGTGTGTGTGTGTGTGGGTTAGTGTGTGTGTGTGTCATATGTGAGAATGTGTGATAGTTAATGATAAACAAGAGCCAGTAGTAGACTAACGCTGCAGTATTCATTACTCTGCCAGTAGTAGACTAACGCTGCAGTATTCATTACTCTGCCAGTAGTAGACTAACGCTGCAGTATTCATTACTCTGCCAGTAGTAGACTAACGCTGCAGTATTCATTACTCTGCCAGTAGTAGACTAACGCTGCAGTATTCATTACTCTGCCAGTAGTAGACTAACGCTGCAGTATTCATTACTCTGCCAGTAGT
Source organism: Thymallus thymallus (assembly GCA_023634145.1). Classification (NCBI taxonomy): domain Eukaryota; kingdom Metazoa; phylum Chordata; class Actinopteri; order Salmoniformes; family Salmonidae; genus Thymallus; species Thymallus thymallus. The sequence continues at coordinate 8,541,536 of CM042416.1, read as the reverse complement.
AGCCTAACACTGCAGTACTCATTACTCTGCCAGTAGTAGACTAACGCTGCAGTATTCATTACTCTGCCAGTAGTAGCCTAACACTGCAGTACTCATTACTCTGCCAGTAGTAGACTAACGCTGCAGTATTCATTACGCTGCCAGTAGTAGACTAACGCTGCAGTATTCATTACTCTGCCAGTAGTAGACTAACGCTGCAGTATTCATTACTCTGCCAGTAGTAGCCTAACACTGCAGTATTCATTACTCTGCCAGTAGTAGACTAACGCTGCAGTATTCATTACTCTGCCAGTAGTAGCCTAACACTGCAGTACTCATTACTCTGCCAGTAGTAGACTAACGCTGCAGTATTCATTACGCTGCCAGTAGTAGACTAACGCTGCAGTATTCATTACTCTGCCAGTAGTAGACTAACGCTGCAGTATTCATTACGCTGCCAGTAGTAGACTAACGCTGCAGTACTCATTACTCTGCCAGTAGTAGACTAACGCTGCAGTATTCATTACTCTGCCAGTAGTAGACTAACGCTGCAGTATTCATTACGCTGCCAGTAGTAGACTAACGCTGCATTTCATTACTCTGTCATTCTCAGGGTGTTGCTAAGACAGATGGGAGGAACATTACCTGAAAGATCTGCTTGAGGGAAAATAAGGCTCTCCTCAACTCCCGTCCACTTGAGTTGTAGAGTTTCTCTAAAAGAAGAGAGAAAAGAAAGAAAGAATGAAAGAAAGAAAGATAGAAAGAAAGAATGAAAAAATGAAACGAAGAAACAAGAATGAAAGGATCAGTTTACAGTCACACACAGCTGTGATACTTTTCCATGTCAATGACTCAAGGAAAAAGCTAACTAAGCAAAGGCTTACAGTCCAAGAGATTGGAGAGATAACCCTGCATGTGTGAGTGAAAGCCTGCATGACAGAGTTCCTCCTGTCAATGCCAGAGGGACTGTGAAGGACTGATAGCTACCATAGAGCTTGGTTGTGATAAATTGTTCTGGCTTTCTGTGAAATTTACTATTTTGCTTATCACATTGAGACTCCATGAACTATAACGTTTCAGTAGCATATTGGGTCACATTTCATTAATGCTTATACACATGTTGTCTAGTTATAGTTTGACTAGTTGCTCTGGGCCAGTGAGGAGAGTAATGGCGAGGGAAAGGAGACTGTAGTTGAGAGAAGCACATCTGTGAACAGTTAGAAAACACTGGCCTTTTCCTGCTCACAGAACTTAACTCTAATCTGCCTCCACCGTGCAAAGCCACTACTAGCATACAGATCATATAGTACTGTGACTGACTACTACACTGACTGACTTATGCACCATAGCCAGACCACACAGGTCAGCTTGCCAACACGTAGCTACACTCATGAGTCAATGTGTAATGTTGTTGTGCAAAGGTTAAAGGGTTTCCAAAAGAACAGGATTCATTGCTAATTGGTATTGGTATGGTTATAAGGCCTCTTGGTGCATTGCATTACTTCCATAAACTCTTAGGCTTTTTCATTCTATCAGGGTATGTTGAGATCTTTCAACACGGCATTGCATCTCAGGTGTTGTTCCTTGTCTCGCCATTGGGTGACAGTGTTGAGTAGTAGAGCGTGACTCCAGTCTATTACAATGTGGCGCTGCAGTGGAGGTACACTGCACCACTACCACACAGGCTGCTGCTGCTTGGAGTCTCTACTCTGACTCAGCAAAAGCTGCAGATAGCAACATACACCATACCCTACTGTAGACTCTGTCACTCTCCTTCAGCTCTACATCTCTCTGTCTGTCTGTCTGTCTGTCTGTCTGTCTGTCTGTCTGTCTGTCTGTCTGTCTGTCTGTCTGTCTGTCTGTCTGTCTGTCTGTCTGTCTGTCTGTCTGTCTGTCTGTCTGTCTGTCTGTCTGTCTGTCTGTCTCTCTCTCTCTCTGCCTTTCTTCTTCCTCACTCATGTGTTTTCCTCTTCATCAGGAACACAGATGACCTCACTGTTACTTAGACCTCAATAATCATGCTTTCCCCCACACACACACATTACACCATAGCAGGCAGTGGCCTCATCAGTAACACTTTGCCATGTGGTGACATATATTCTGTCATGCTGCTCTATGGCTTATCAAGATAACTCATTATAACATACTGTATATTCTGTCATGCTGCTCTACGGTCTAACTAGAGAACTCATTATAACATATATTCTGTCATGCTGCTCTACGGTCTATCAAGATAACTCATTATAACATATATTCTGTCATGCTGCTCTACGGTCTATCAAGATAACTCATTATAACATATATTCTGTCATGCTGCTCTACGGTCTATCAAGATAACTCATTATAACATATATTCTGTCATGCTGCTCTACGGTCTATCAAGATAACTCATTATAACATATATTCTGTCATGCTGCTCTACGGTCTATCAAGATAACTCATTATAACATACTGTATATTCTGTCATGCTGCTCTACGGTCTATCAAGATAACTCATTATAACATATATTCTGTCATGCTGCTCTACGGTCTAACAAGAGAACGCATTCAAAATCCTTCGCTGTCTTGATCATCATGGCACTATAGCCCTAACAGACCTCCTCACCCCTCCCTCTCTCACACAAATACACACACACACACACACACACACACACTCACACTCACACTCACACTCACACTCACACTCACACTCACACTCACACTCACACCCACACTCACACCCACACCCACACCCACACCCACACCCACACCCACACACACACACACACACACACACACACACACACACACACACACACGTCAGACAGCAGAGACTTAGACAACACCCAACCCCCACAGAAAAGCCCTAATGCATGCACTTTATACATCACGCACAAACACACACCATGCACACACACGCACATTATGAGGGATGTACTTTACTGGGCTGTGTTCCAGGACACATGTTGAGGGATGTACTGACTGGGCTGTGTTCCAGGACACATGTTGAGGGATGTACTGACTGGGCTGTGTTCCAGAACACTTGTTGAGGGATGTACTGACTGGGCTGTGTTCCAGGACACATGTTGAGGGATGTAGTGACAGGGCTGTGTTCCAGAACACTTGTTGAGGGATGTACTGACTGGGCTGTGTTCCAGGACACTTGCTGAGGGATGTAGTGACTGGCTGTGTTCCAGGACACATGTTGAGGGATGTAGTGACTGGGCTGTGTTCCAGGACACATGTTGAGGGATGTAGTGACTGGGCTGTGTTCCAGGACACATGTTGAGGGATGTACTGACTGGGCTGTGTTCCAGGACACATGTTGAGGGATGTACTGACTGGGCTGTGTTCCAGGACACTTGTTGAGGGATGTAGTGACTGGGCTGTGTTCTAGGACACATGTTGAGGGATGTACTGACTGGGCTGTGTTCCAGGACACATGTTGAGGGATGTACTGACTGGGCTGTGTTCCAGGACACTTGTTGAGGGATGTAGTGACTGGGCTGTGTTCTAGGACACATGTTGAGGGATGTACTGACGGGGCTGTTGAGGGATGTGCTGACTGGTCTGGGCCGTGTTCCAGGACACATGTTAAGGGACGTCCTGAATGGGAGTTGGTGTGTGTGTGTGTTGGTGCTGTAGGCCCAGTCTGTGAATATGGCCTACATCTGATGATGGTGCACCCTGGGTAGACACATAGTGAACCAACACAATACAATCCAGGTCTCTTTCTTCTGTCCTGTAGAGATCTAGATTATGATGGAACACAGGATGATGGAACACAGTGCTGGAGTGTTCCATGCTGGAGGACAGGAAACACACATCAGGAAACATTCAATGTCATACATGGCTGAGATCAGGACACAGATTACTCCTGGTCTTTTAAAACAGTGTGTCCCAGTAACCTGCTGGTATCAACAGCCACCAGATATAAATCTGCAGTGGCACACCGATACACGGCCCTATGCATCATGGTAAACAAATGTCACATACTGTGTGAATCGCCCCCAAAAAACGATGTTTACTGTACAATGTTGTACAGGGAAATCTTCCCATGTTGACTCAAAGGGGAAATGTTGTTGTTATACATATGGTTGGGGTCTACAGTATACAGTAAGTCAGTCTACTGGCTACTGTTTCACACCTTACATCACCAAAGAGTCCTGTAAAGTTGAGCTGGATGCCAGGAGACAATGGACACATTTTTCCCTTATGATAAGAGCATTGTAGGGACCAACATTTCTTATATTTTCGTACCCATGGCAACACAATCCTACCACATTCCCACCATGCTCATCTTTCAGGAGGAGATCTGGGCCCATAGGAGCGCTAGATTGCTGATCTAGGATCAGTTTTTATTTGTTTATCATCATTTATAAATAAATATGCGCAGGGAGGACCTGATCCTAGATCAGTGCTCCTACTCTGAGATGCTTTGTGAACATGGGCCCTAGGTAGCCCAGTGGTTAGAGTGTAGCCCAGTGGTTAGAGTGTTGGGCCCGTAACCGAAAGGTTGCTGGATCGAATCCCCGAGCTGACAAGGTAGAAATCTGCTGTTCTGCCCCTGAACAAGGCAGTTAACCCATTGAAAATGTCATTGAAAATAAGAATTTGTTCTTAACTGACTTAATCAAAAAAATGGCAGGTAGCCCAGATACTGTATGTCGTGCAAGTAAATCAGCAGATTCATCAGTCTCTTTGCCAGTTGGCACCACGGCCCCATCACCATCCCTACCATCATGTTTCTGCTGTCCTGATGACTCTCCTCTTTACTCTACACCATGTGTGGGAAAACCAAAGCCTCCTGAGGCAAGCAGGTTGTGACAGGGTCGTAACCATGGTGACGATGACTCTGGAGGGTGGAGAGGGAGGACAGCTATGTAGGTTACTCATCACACGGTCCCCCTTGCTAAAACGATTAAGATGATTAGTACTGAAGTTCCACTTTCATGTTAGAGTGTTGATTGTGAATCAACCGTCTGTATTTCTGGTCAGACATTTACTGTGTTTTATTGTTGGATATCAGATGGTTATCTGCTCATTCACTTTGCTAACTATCTACAGAAATGATCAAATAATAAAGTACAATGTCAAATGATACGTGATCATCATTTAATAAAGTCTGGGTCAGAATCAACCATCGCTGGCAAAACAGTGTGTCACTGATGATCCACTTCCTGGTTCCACTTCATGCTAAAACAAGAACAGTGATTTTCCTCATCAGCCAGGAGGCTGCCAGAGTTTTAGCACTAATCCTAAAGGATCATGTTTTAGGAGGGGGAACAGAGGGGCCAGACGCAAGCCAATCAGAGATGGCAAGGTAGTCAACATTCCTCCACAGTGTATCAGTGGCGTTTGCACAAAGGCTCTGTGCTCCTCATCTCAGGCCTGAAGTCCGGCCTGCAATAAAACTGTCAGGGAGTTATTCCTGCCCGCCACAAAATGAAGCCCTTCTGTAGAAACAGACAGCTCTTTCCCCTGTCCGCAGTCCGCACACCGGCACGCCTCCCAAAGAGGCCCTCCTTTAATGAGAAATAGCTCAGCTCAGATTAGTTCCATACCAGCTGGCACAGATAAGTGCCCGCAAAGTATGGGCCTTTTTTAAACATCACTGTATTTGAGAAGAAAAACACAAAGTAGAGAAGAGAGGAAACTAGGTATTCTGTTGGATGGAAATGGAACTGGACCCCGACTCTGGAATTCTGTTAGCTTCAAAACCTCCTTCTTCTTCCCAGTATACAGCCAGACAGTCATATAGACTAATGCACAACAACTGGTTTACAGCCAGACAGTCATATAGACTAATACACAACAACTTGTATCCAGCCAGACAGTCATATAGACTAATACACAACAACTGGTATACAGCTAGACAGTCATATAGACTATGACATACACTCTAAGTCGGTTAAGAGAGTCTGCTAAATGACCAAAATGTTCAAATATACAGTACCTTCTGAACCCTGATCACCAGACTATGGAGTCTGATGTGAGCGACTGGAGTTCAAACCGGAACTCCCGTGCACCACAATACTGTGTTAGCCTGATATAAAGCCTAGGCCTTAGCTTACACAAGTCTTACAGATCTGACAGAGAGAGAGAGAGAGAGGGAGAGAGAGAGAGAGGGAGAGAGAGAGAGAGGGGAAAGAGAGGAAAGAGAGAGAGAGAGGGGAAAGAGAGGAAAGAGAGAGGGGAGAGAGAGAGAGAGAGAGAGGGGAGAGAGAGAGAGAGAGAGAGAGGGGGGGAGAGAGTGGAAAGAGAGGAAAGAGAGAGAGAGAGAGAGGGGGAGAGAGAGAGAG
>CM042416.1:8487776-8530276 GCA_023634145.1 Thymallus thymallus | reverse complement strand
ACACACAAACACACACAAACACACACAAACACACATAAACACACACAAACACACAAACACACACAAACACACATAAACACACATAAACACACAAACACACAAACACACACAAACACACAAACACACAAACACACACAAACACACACAAACACACAAACACACAAAAACACATTCACATTCACTTCCTCACAGTCACACCTTTACTACCAACAATTCCATCAAATGTAAAGCATGACTAGCATTGCTCAGGCTTTGCACAGCAGGCGTAACACATAAACCATATCCAAGGGCCAGCCAGGAAACCCACAAAGACGCCACTGGGTCGGACAGACCCAAGAACGCTACTCTGAATGAACCCAGCGCTGCTTTCAAGAGAGCTCGCAGGCAAGAGGATGGTGTGGAGAGACTGAGAGATTGATGCAACAAGTGGGCCCCTGTTTACAACGTATGGTAGTCTGGACAGGGAGGCACATCTGAGCCATTGAGACAGGAATAGAACTGACCTACCGTATAGACCAGAGGAGGCTGGTGGGAGGAACTATAGGAGGACGGTTTGATTGTAATTGTTGGAATGGAATTAATGGAACGGAGTCAAACATGGGGTTTCCATATGGTTTATACGTTCCATTGATTCCATTCCATCCGTTACAATGAGTCCGTCCTCCCAAAGGTCCTCCCACTAGCCTCCACTGGTATAGACGTATGACCTTATGAACTCAAACTAGGGCAGACAAACACAAACACAGCATCTTCACTCTGACTGGGGCACAGACAGTGTCACATATACTGTATGACACACTGGGTCCATAGGAGACAGACAGACACACTGGGTCCATATGAGACAGACATACAGACACACTGGGTCCAAAGGAGACAGACAGACAGACACACTGGGTCCATATGAGATAGACCAACACACTGGGTCCATATGAGACAGACAGACACACTGGGTCAATAGTAGAGAGACAGACACACTGGGTCCATAGGAGACAGACAGACCTGGGTCCATAGGAGACAGACAGACAGACAGACACACTGGGTCCATAGGAGACAGAAACACTGGGTCCATAGGAGACAGACAGACAGACACACTGGTTTCAAAGGAGACAGATAGACACACTGGTTCCATAGGAGACAGACAGACACACTGGGTCCATAGGAGACAGACAGACACACTGGGTCCATAGGAGACAGACAGACAGACACACTGGGTCAATAGTAGAGAGACAGACACACTGGGTCCATAGGAGACAGACAGACAGACACACTGGGTCCATAGGAGACAGACAGACACACTGGGTCAATAGGAGACAGACAGACAGACAGACACAATGGGTCCATAGGAGACAGACAGACAGACAGACAGACAGACAGACAGACAGACAGACAGACAGACAGACAGACAGACAGACAGACAGACAGACAGACACACTGGGTCCATAGGAGACAGACAGACAGACACACTGGGTCCATAGGAGACAGACACACTGTGTCCATAGGAGACAGACAGACAGACACACTGGGTCCATAGGAGACAGACACACTGGGTCCATAGCAGACAGACAGACACACTGTGTCCATAGGAGACAGACAGACACACTGGGTCCATAGGCGACAGACAGACAGACAGACAGACAGACAGACAGACAGACAGACAGACAGACAGACAGACTGGGTCCATAGGAGACAGACAGACAGACACTTAATTTACTGACCTTTATGCCACATCTGATTATTGTTGTAAGTGTTAACTTTATTTATGGTATACATTCATGTTGTTATTCCTTTACTCAGTGTGCTGTTTTCCTTTGTTTGTTATGACCTTGAGTCAGGATGTAACAAGTGGGGGCTCGTCCAGGATACTCTGTGGAGTTACTCCCTGGAATTGCATTTGTTTGGTAGCATTTGCTAACTGGTCAAGGTGGTATTTCAAAGTAAAGTGCTTTCTGATTATTGTTTGGCTAACCCTTCTGTCTATGGGGTTATGTTGTGGGCACTACTTTGATTGGGAGTTACATACTGAGGTACACGTACAAAGTATTTGTGACATTTGGATACTGTATGTTGCTACTTTCTTTGGTTACATGCCTGTGGTTGGTGTTGGTGTGGAAGTAGTATTGGTTTGATGGCTACTGGCTGGATTGGTTTGATGGCTACTGGCTGGATTGGTTTGATGGCTACTGGCTGGATTGGTGTAATGGCCCCTCACTGCTCTGTCTACTGGGTTTTGCTGTGCTTTCTTCCTGCAGGAGATTGGTGGGTGAGTAGGAGCTGGGAGGGTCGTCAGTGCTGATGGGGATCACCTGTGAAAGCTCAGCTGTGGCATAAAGCCACTGTTTTCCCATTCAGCAGGAGATTCCTCTCCATGCATACCTTTCGTTGTGGTTTTGGCAGTTGACACTTAATTTACTGACCTTTATGCCACATCTGATTATTGTTGTGAGTGTTAACTTTATTTATGGTATACATTCATTTTGTTATTCCTTGTTATTATTTGTTCCCATTGTTACCATCTTGAGCCAGGCTGTAACACATAGGAGACAGACACACTGGGTGCATAGGAGACAGACACACTGGGTGCATAGGAGACAGACACACTGGGTGCATAGGAGACAGACACACTGGGTGCATAGGAGACAGACACACTGGGTGCATAGGAGACAGACACACTGGGTGCATAGGAGACATTGCATTCAGAGTATTCAGAACCTTTTACTTTCCCACATGTTACATTACAGCCTTATTCTAAAATGGATTAAATAAATATTTTTCCTCCTCAATCTATACACAATACCCATAATGACAAAGTGAAAACAGGTTTTTAGAATGTTTGGAAATGTATTAAAACAGAAATACCTTATTTACATACAGTAAGTATTCAGACCCTTTGCTATGAGACTCGATATTGAGCTCAGGTACATCCTGTTTCCATTGATCATCCTTGAGATGTTTCTACAACTTGATTTGAGTCCACCTGTGGTAAATTCAATTGATTGGACATGATTTGGAAAGGCACACCTGTCTATATAAGGTCCTACAGTGCACGTCAGAGCAAAAACAAAGCCATGAGGTTGAAGGAATTGTCCGTAGAGCTCTGAGACAGGATTGTGTTGAGGCACAGATCTGGGGAAGGACACCAATCAATTTCTGCAGCATTGAAGGTCCCCAAGAACACAGTGGCCTCCATTATTCTTAAATGGAAGAAGTTTGGAACCACCAAGACTCTTCCTAGAGCTGGCAGCCCGGCCAAACTGAGCAATCTGGGGAGAAGGGCCTTGGTCAGGGAGGTGACAAAGAACCCGGTGGTTACTCTGACAAAGCTTCATATTTCCTCTGTGGAGATGGGAGAATCTTTCAGAAGGACAACCATCTCTGCAGCACTCCACCAATTAGGCCTTTATGGTAGAGTGGCTAGACGGAAGCCACTCCTCAGTAAAAGGCACATGACAGCCTGCTTGGCACCTAAAGACTCTCAGACAATGAGAAACAAGATTAAACTCTTTGGCCTGAATGCCAAGCGTCACGTCTGGAGGAAACCTTGCACCATCCCTAAGGTGAAGCATGGTGGTTGCAGCATCATGCTGTGGGGATGTTTTTCAGCGGCAGGGACTGGGAGACTAGTCAGGATCGAGGGAAAGATGAACGGAGCAAAGTACAGAGGGATCCACTTTGTCATTATGGGGTCTTGTGTGTAGATTGCTGAGCAATTCTTTTAATTTATTCAATTTTAGAATGAGTCTGTAATGTAACAAAATGTAGATAAAGTTCTGAATACTTTCCGAAGGCACTGTACCATGTTGCCTACTCCATGGATATACCATATTGCCTACTCCATGGATATACCATATTGCCTACTCCATGGATATACAGTCGTGGCCAAAGGTTTTGAGAATGACACAAGTATTGGTCTCCACAAAGTTTGCTGCCTCAGTGTTGATGATGCCAATTTGCATATACTCCAGAATGTCATGAAGAGTGATCAGATGAATTGCAATTAATTGCAAAGTCCCTCTTTGCCATGAAAATTAACTTAATCCCCCCAAAACATTTCCACTGCATTTCAGCCCTGCCACAAAAGGACCAGCTGCCATCATGTCAGTGATTGTCTCATCAAGAACTTCAAGGAGAGAGGTTCAATTGTTGTGAAGAAGGTGTCAGGGCGCCCAAGAAAGTCCAGCAAGCGCCAGGACCGTCTCCTAAAGTTGATTCAGCTGTGGGATCGGGGCACCACCAGTGCAGAGCTTGCCCAGGAATGGCAGCAGGCAGGTGTGAGTGCATCTGCACGCACAGTGAGGCGAAGACTTTTGGAGGATGGCCTGGTGTCAAGAAGGGCAGCAAAGAAGCCACTTCTCTCCAGGAAAAACATCAGGGACAGACTGATATTCTGCAAAAGGTACAGGGATTGGACTGCTGAGGACTGGGGTATAGTAATTTTCTCTGATGAATCCCCTTTCCGATTGTTTGGGCCATCCGGAAAAAAAAAAAAAGCGCTACCATCAGTCCTGTGTCATGCCAACAGTAAAGCATCCTCAGACCATTAATGTGTGGGGTTGCTTCTCAGCCAAGGGAGTGGGCTCACTCACAATTTTGCCTAAGAACACAGCCATGAATAAAGAATGGTACCAACACATCTTCCAAGTGCAACTTCTCGCAACCATCCAAGAACAGGGATGGGTGGACAAACAAAAACCCACAACTTCTGACAAACTCCAAGCTTTTATTATGCAAGAATGGCCTGCCATCAGTCAGGATGTGGCCCAGAAGTTAATTGACAGCATGCCAGGGCGGATTGCAGAGGTCTTGAAAAAGAAGGGTCAACACTGCAAATATTGACTCTTTGCATAAACTGAATGTCATTGTAAATGAAAGCCTTTGACACTTATGGAATACTTAGTGTACCATAGTAACTACTGACATAAAGATCTAAGAACACTGAAGCGGCAAACTTTGTGGAGACTTGTGTCATTCTCAAAGTTTTTGGCCACGACTGTACCATACTGCCTACTCCATGGATATACCATACTGCCTACTCCATGGATATACCATGTTGCCTACTCCATGGATATACCATATTGCCTACTCCATAGATATACCATATTGCTTACTCCATGGATATACCATATTGCCTACTCCATAGATATACCACATTGCCTACTCCATGGATGCACCATATTGCCTACTCCATGGATGCACCATATTGCCTACTCCATGGATATACCATACTGCCTACTCCATGGATATACCATACTGCCTACTCCATGGATACACCATATTACCTACTCCATGGATAAACCATACTGCCTACTCCATGGATATACCATACTGCCTACTCCATGGATATACCATACTGCCTACTCCATGGATATACCATACTGCCTACTCCATGGATATACCATACTGCCTACTCCATGGATATACCATACTGCCTACTCCATGGATATACCATATTGCCTACTCCATGGATACACCATATTGCCTACTCCATGGATATACCATACTGCCTACTCCATGATATACTCTGTATTGTACTCTGTTACTGTACTGCCCACTCATGACCTTTAACACAGTGGCCAGAGATGGTTGCTCAGTCCCAGTCAGGATTTAGCCCTGTTGTGGAGCCTATTCTACTGGGCAGCCTGGGCCACAGAGTCTGTGAGAGAGAGGTGAGTGTGATTGGCCTCTAAACCTGAGGTCAGCCAGAACCATCTGGGAGAGAGCAAGAGAGTGAGAGAAAGAGGGGAAGAGAGAGCTCTCTCATAGGTGGAAGAGAGAGCCGCAACACTGCCTGCCATGGCACAGACAGAACTAGTCCCATTTTTAATTTGTTCTCCTGGTATTTTTATGACAACTCATCAGGTTAATGTGCAACGGGCCCTCTCTCACAAAACACAGAGCTGCAGAAACAAGCATCTGCCTCTCCCATCTCTCTCTCTCCCGGCATCTCTCTCTCTCTCATATCTCTCTCTCTCTTTCTCTCTCTCTGCCTCTTTCTCTTTCATCTCTCATCGCTCTCTCGCTCTCTCTCTTTCTCTCTCAAGGCAAATCCTGTTCCTAATTTATGGCGAGAAAGCAGCAGTACTTCGTGAGGGGGACATCCCAACGTGGGTATAGGCTACATTGTGGAACTTAAGGGCTTCTCTGCTTTCATCTTTCCCCTGTGGAACCCAAACATGAGGTGGATGATGGGTCAATAAAAGGAGCTGAATGCAGAAGGGGGGGAAATCATTAGGAAGTAATGCAGGTGAGGATGAGATCACTCCAGATTAATCTGGGCTTTGAGTGCAACCAGAAAGGAAACAAACAATTAGTGGAACGAATGTTAAAGTTAACTAGGTCAGTTATCCACACACACACACACACACACACACACACACATACATATACACACACACACATATACACACACACACACACACACACACACACACACACACACACACACACACACACACACACAGATATACACACACACACACACACACACACACACACACACACACGGACAGACATGCATGCACACATACACATGTTCGTTTACAGTTTGCACAGAAGAATAAAGACATTAATTAATTTGTTCCTGCCACTTGGAGTTTCTTCAAATGGTTGGGGAGAATTGATGGGAGACAGATGGGGAGAATGGTTTTGATTAGAGAAAGTACGGCCACACAGACAGAGAGAGAGAGAGAGACTGAGGGGCTCTGTCATATTGGGACCAGGCTTTACAGGAAGGCCTGGCTACTCTACCCACAGGGCTCCGCTGTCCCTGAACTTCCTTACCTGGGGGGGGGGGACTGCATCTGCGTCAAATCACCACTGGTCACCTCATTGACTTTACATCAAATCAAATTGTATTTGTCACATGCACCGAATACAACAAATAAAATAAAATGTTATTTGTCACATATGACTAGTTGCCTACCCCTGATCTAAATGAATGAACCCCAACCTAAATTACCTTCAGCTCTGTCAAGAGCTTGACTCTGCATGAGCGTCAGCAGATATTTGGCGGGAAAACATGGTGCACACAAAGCCACACAGCAAACTACTGCATAATACAACAGGGACAAAAATACATGCTGATTGAATTTCCTTCAAGGATGGTGTACCATGACTTCCTCTAAAAAGAGAGTGGGGGAAACTGTGGTGTCCGTTTAAATCTCACAGGAATCGTAGAGAGGTTGGGTTTCTGGGCTTCGACACTGTGTGTGTGTGTGTGTGTGTGTGTGTGTGTGTGTGGGTGTGTTTGCTTGTGACACCCTATCCTGGCAGGGCCACTTGATACCCTGTCATACCTCAGCCAAGTTCCCATAAACCCCAGCCAGCCTAGTACAATGTCCCTCATGGAACCTGTGAAACCAGATCTCTCTGCTTATTGATATGTTTATAGAAAACATTCATTGTAAAGGTTTCTGCTTTGTCAGGTTATACTGGATTCTTTACAGAAGGCCTCAATGGTCCGCGCTTGGCTAGATTAGTGTAGTTGGATAGTTGGGGCAAAGTGGTCAGTTAGTTTAGAGTATGTTCGTAAAAATGTTATTGCTCATTAGAAAGATTGGAAAACATTTGAAAACATACAAAAAATGTTATGAGCATGGCTTTATTTCTGTTAGAGCATATTGGACCACTATTGGACCACCATATTCCATTCACCTAGCTCAATGTAACATCGATATGTTTAAGCTACTACATGATACTCAAATGTTTACTGTACCTATCATGAAAGTTTACAATGTAGGTCCACAGGTCAAAAAAAATTTGAGTAATCAAGGTGGCAAACAGTAATCCATTTAATACCGCCTTGCACAGTCTTGCATGCATCTAGGGTGTATTCATTAGTCCAACAGTTGCAAACGAGTTTCTATTTGGCACATTCAGCTATGTTCATCCCCGTTTTGTTCCGTTTGCTTCCGTTTTAGAAACGTTTGTCAACAGAATCGGCGGAATTAATACACCCCTGATCACACGCAAAGCACAGTTTGCAGCCACATAAAAACAGCATGATCACTTTGCTCATTGTATATATACTATGTATGTATGTATGTATGTATGTATGTATGTATGTATGTATGTATGTATGTATGTATGTATGTATGTATGTATGTATGTATATACCCTCCTCTCACCTTTTCCCTTCGCTTGTGGACCCGTTCCTCCCTCCCATTCCTCCCTCCCTCACACCCTCTTCGTCAGAACACCTGGTTCGTGCACCAAGAGGGATCAAATCTATTTTACATTTTTTGGATGTTTCCAGTCAGACTGACATCAGTCTCACAGGATCATGTTGACCTGAACCATACTGTTCTGGCTTTGATATTTTACTTTGTGCTTTCCAGCAACTATGGTGGATGCGTAACCACTAACCAGGCTAGCGCAGAACAGCTCAGCTCGGTTCGGCTCATCTCAGCTCCGTAGTATTAAAAGGGTATGAGCTTGTTTTCCTACCTTGTTGTCCCCTGAGTATGGATGACCTTTGACACCTGTCTGTCAGTGAGTTATCTACCAGCTGAGTACCATCTAGTTAACCTGACATCAAGCCACTTTATTGAGCTCTACCTCCTGATGTCACAACGACATGCTTCCATCTTCCAACCCATAATGACCCAGGGTAATTACTTCCCCATGACTGACTGACTGAGACGTCTCTGATATGGACTGTAGGGAGCCACAGATAGATAGGGATCTGACAGTGACAGGAAGGCCAGGTAGAATCCAATTAGGGGCAGGCGACTGAGTGAGTGAAGTGTCACCGACAGGCTCCATGTTGTTTTTGTTGAACCAGTGTCCAGAGCAAAAGCCTTTTGTCCTACATCACATGACAATGTCTATACATGTTTCATATGGAGTGCATTTACTCTGTCTTGTGCCTTGGGATAGAATCCCAGACTGTTGAGACTGTTCAAGGGGTAAAATATATATAAATATATCTGTAAAAATATTCACTGATCGACCGATACACGTGTCCTCAAATCCACCAATCAGAAAGCGCGTGATCTGAAGCTCTAACATCTGTAGCAGCATGGAGAGAAAGCTGTGTGAAACTCCTCTGGAACAAACCAACATGTCAGAGGGGGGTGGAGGCTTCCAAGTTTCCAAGCTGGGGGAAAATGGCTGCCGTGTATGTCTATGTGTGTGATGGATAATCAGGCTGTGGGGAGGGCAGGGTCGAACAGATCTGACAGGGTCTCTCTCTCTCTCCCTCTCTCCCCCTCCCTCTCCCTCTCCCCCTCTCTCCCTCTCTCTCCCCCTCACTCTCCCCCCCCTCTCGCTCTCTCTCCCCCTCCCTCTCCCTCTCTCCCCCTCTCTCTCCCTCTCTCTCTCTAGGTAGGAAACATTAGCGACTCAGTTTATGTTTATGTTGTGCTGTTTGCTAGCACATCTTCCAAAGTGCCATTGGCATCAACAAACAGGACCATGCATTAGTGTCATTCTCAAGTGTCTTCTTTTCAAATTGGTTGTTGATGTGATCTGCTAGGTAGGGGTGTGAAGTGGCCTATACAGGCTGGGACTACGTCCCAAATGGCACCCTAATCCCTATATAGTGACCCTATGGGTCCTGGTCAAAAGTAGTGTACTACATAGGGAATAGGGTGCCATTTGGGACAGAGTTTGGTCTGGTCTGGGCTGTGAGCTGACAGCTGGTAGGGCCCTGGAGAGGGTCAGGTGACCTGCTGTTATAAGGCACGACAGGGATGTGATACTGCAGACCTATGGGTCCAACTGACCCACTAACATATGAACATCACAGCTAAAGGGAAAGGATATCCTGGTGTTATGGCAATCAGTCACACACAGTAAGCATTATTATGAATGGTTGACAACAAGTCCCCCAAGCTCAGATTGGCACCACAGGGAGGCCACTAAATACCTAGGTGTTAATTGCATGCTATTGGTGCGTCGTTTGAATATATAACCCTTTATTTTGAGGTGTCACAAATGGCTATAAATCCTTGTTTGTCCCTCAGCTCACCAGGGGCCAGTCAGTCTGCCCTACTGGAACAAACTCATAATCAACATGACTGAGAGGCTTTCTCTCTCTCCCAGATCTCTCCCACACAACACAGCGGGACCAATGTGTGATGTGTGGACGTTTCATTGCTTTCCCTTTGATAAAAAATGGCAGCGGAGAACTTTCATTAATGATCCACTCTTTCAGATCAGGATTAAATGCTTGTTTTAGTAAGTACAGTTAATAGTCTTTGTGGCATTTCTACGTTGCCTAATTTGGAATGGTACATTGCTCTCACACTCACACAGCTCTCCAAAAAGACAAGGATTAAAATAGGGTGTGAACCACTGTGATCTCAGGCTTTCTGTGAAGGCTCAGGAGGAGGATCCTTGCCAACCAACCAAGATATAGGTAGGTAACCCAGTGGTTAGAGTGTTGGGCCCATAACCGAAAGGTTGCTGGATTGAATCCCCGAGCTGACAAGGTAAAAATCTGTCGTTCTGCCCCTGAACAATGCAGTTAACCCACTGTTCCTAGGCCGTCATTGAAAATAAGAATTTGTTCTTAACTGACTTGCCTAGTAAAAAATATGCCGATCTCTCAGAATGACCAGTTAGTATCTGTGCATTTATTAATTAATGACCTCACCTGTAGATATCTAGGTTCTTGCTGCAGTCCTCCAGTGTCCATGTATCTATTAAGTAATGACCTCACCTGTAGATATCTAGGTTCCTGCTGCAGTCCTCCAGTGTCCATGTATCTATTAAGTAATGACCTCACCTGTAGATATCTAGGTTCCTATTGCAGTCCTCCAGTGTCCATGTACCTATTAAGTAATGATCTCACCTGTAGATATCTAGGTTCCTATTGCAGTCCTCCAGTGTCCATGTACCTATTAAGTAATGACCTCACCTGTAGATATCTAGGTTCCTGCTGCAGTCCTCCAGTGTCCATGTACCTATTAAGTAATGACCTCACCTGTAGATATCTAGGTTCCTGCTGCAGTCCTCCAGTGACCATGTACCTATTAAGTAATGACCTCACCTGTAGATATCTAGGTTCCTGCTGCAGTCCTCCATGGATCTAATTGGTCAACCCATGAGGTGGCAGTAGGTAGACATAGTGTGTGTCTCAAATGGCACCCAATTCCCTATATAGTGCACTACTTTTGACCAGGGCCTATAGGGTGCTATATACTATATAGGGAATAGCGTGCCATTTGGTATGCAGATATAGAGACAACAGAGACAGAGGCAGATAGCTACTGACTGATAGGAGGACAGATAACAACACAGACAGAGAATATGGACCAGTGGATTATCAATACAAAATGTTGAGATTGTTAAGGAATGGGGCCAGGAAGCATAGTTACAGTAACTGGTGATACAACTGAATGATACTGCACCATATGTGGACACACACAGAACCATATGTCCGTCTCTGTACTGTAGTTACTTTACAGTTAAAGTAGAGCTATAGCCATTTCCTCACACCTCACATCCTCATCTTCTCCATGCCTTCATCCCTCATCCACACAGACTCACTTGATGTTTTCATATAAGCAGACGGACATCCCTGCTTCGCCCCTGCCTTTTTCCTCCAATCTCTCCTCTCCTCTCCTCTCCTCTCCTCTCCTCTCCTCTCCTCTCCTCTCCTCTCCTCTCCTCTCCTCTCCTCTCTCCTATCATCTCTCATCTCCTCTCTTCTTGAGACAAAAGAACTGTGGAAGCCAGCCAGTGTGATAATTAAAATTGCCCCCATTCCTCTCCTGACACTTCACATGGCTTCACAGGGCTTCACAGGGCTTCACAGCGGTTCACAGGGCTTCACATGGCTTCAGGCTTCACAGGGCTTCACAGGGCTGCAGTCAGGACTACTGATACAGCTAACCCATCTGAGCAGGACCAACCAGACAGAGAGACAGAGAGCACCTCACTAAATCACACTGAGACCTGAGGTCACCTAGATAACACCAGTCTGTCCACTCTGTCTCCCAGGGACTAGGGGTTTGTCTTAAATGGTCCACTCTGTTTCCCAGGGACTAGGGATGTGTCTTAAATAGCCCACTCTGTCTCCCAGGGACTAGGGATTTGTCTTAAATAGTCCACTCTGTCTCCCAGGGACTAGGGGTTTGTCTTAAATGGTCCACTCTGTCTCCAGGTACTGGGGGTCTGTCTTAAATGGTCCACTCTGTCTCCCAGGGATGAGGGATGTCTTAAATGGTCCACTCTGTCTCCAGGGACTGGGGGTCTGTCATCAATGGTCCACTCTGTCTCCCGGGATGAGGGATGTCTTAAATGGTCCACTCTGTCTCCCAGGGTGTGTCTTAAATGTCACTTTGGACCAGCGCCCCCTATATAGCATCACTGGGAGACTTGAATTGAATGATACCACCACAAACTGTACTGGAGGTATAACATATATAGTATCACTGAGATGTTTGAATGGAATGATACCACCACAAACTGTACTGGAGGTATAACATCCCAACATGTATGGCTGGCAACCTTCCCATCACCCTGTGGGGGAGAGTAAACCCTCCTCTTTCTCCTTTGTGTATTTGTGCCCCTCTACAGCGAGGTGCTGTGTGGAGCGGCACCCCAGGTTTATTTGGCTTGGCCCAGAAGGAGATGTGAGTGTGTTCAGGCTAGGCTGACTGGACCAGACCAGACACCCCCTGTAACCTGGCCTACTGTCAGAGAGGAAGCCACTGCTGCTGGACATCGGGTAGGCATCCATCAAACCCTGGCTGACACACACACACACACACACACACACACACACACACACACACACACACACACACACACACACACTGGATTTCTCCTTGCTTTAGAGTTCTTCCGACAAATCTAATATAAGCCTAAGTCTATAATGTAATATAAGCCTAAGTCTATAATGTAATATAAGCCTAAGTCTATAATGTAATATAAGCCTAAGTCTATAATGCAATACATTGTACGTAAGACAGCTTGATATAATGAAGTAAGAAAGACAAGGAATGGAGAACTACTAATGACCTATGAACTTTCACCTTTGAGTATAAACACACAGACACAAAACTCACATGTTAGAGTAGGACCAAGGCTGACCCCTAATTCCACCTCTGGGTGATACTGTTACTGTACGCCACATTGGGCCTCCTGACCTGTTCATCATCATGTCATATTAGAAGATATCTGCGTCTCCCACAGTTCTCTCTTGTTGTTTATACCAGGACATAAGCAGTAAGTGAATTACTCCTTATGTCTTCAACCAAGGGTGCTCTCCGTTCTTCTCCTACACTCACCAAAGCCAAGCAGCCATTCCTCCTCCAGAGAGAGCAGACAAACACAGGGCTGAATCTGGATGCGGCTTAAATGGCACCCTACTCCCTTTATAGTGCAATCATTTTGACTAGAGCCGAATTAGGGCACTAAATAGGGAATAGGGCGCCATTTGGGACGTAGCCTGACTCTCTCCTATGGGGCTCATGTATTTATGACGTAGCCTGACTCTCTCCTATGGGGCTCATGTATTTATGACGTAGCCTGACTCTCTCCTATGGGGCTCATGTATTTATGACGTAGCCTGACTCTCTCCTATGGGGCTCATGTATTTATGACGTAGCCAGACTCTCTCCTATGTATTTATGTATTTATGAGTCTCACAACCTGACCACCAGAACTACGTGTTTTCCTTCCCAGAAGGACTTTAGGTTGAAAAACGGCCATGCTTGGCAAATTAAACAAGCTCTATATCGTCAATGAAAACGGCGGTGCAAAAATACCAGCAGAGAAAACGTGAGAGGAGAAAAAGGCTCTGGCTGGCAGACAACCGCAGAGCTATTTCTGTCGCTAGACATACCTGGTTTTCAGCAAACGTGTCCTTGCAATATAAATCACACTAAGAGATTTTTTGAAAAACACCATTGGGAACAAGTCATGCATCCCGTTAGCATGACACTGTCAGGGTGTGGAAGGACTGGCGGGGAGAACTAAGGGTAGGACTTTCTTTTCTGATAGTGTAAAATGTACATAGTATGTATAAGCTGGAAGTAGAAGCCTAAGTGTTGTTGTCTGTTAGTTTACTCCAATAAGGGGAGGGGTGGTAGGGTTAGAGAAAAATAATAAACAAGGAAACAAATATTGAACAGAAATATTGTAAAAAATATGTGGGATTGGAAATTATGCAGACAATTACATTGATAGAACCCACAATCTATATGCAATTTTAAAGCTGACCCCCCCCCCCCCCTCCCACAAGAAACAATGTGGAGTGTGCTCTCACCTTATTTTGTCAACGGCAGCCATCGCATCAGGACAACATGGGAAAAACACAGAGATAAAGGAGAGATTAAGATCCAGAGTTATGCAAACAATGTCAACAAAGCATACCACCTCCAGAAACTGATGCTGAAGATATGCACAGTATGATGACTAACTACCGCACATACAGTACAACACATTCACATTAGGGAGGTTTAAAGATTTCCAAAAAAGGGGGCATAAGGCCTCTCATTGAAAACAATAAAGCTCAAATATAAGTACATGTAGAAAACTTAAGCCTAGTTATGGAGAAGGGTTTGATTTGAAGCATGGGTAGAAAAGTAGGGATATAATTCAATTCTGATCACTATACTGACTGCATTCATGGTGGAATTGTGGATTTATTTTCAAAGTCTCACACCCTGACCACACAATCTGCTCCAGATTGTCTTGTATGAGCAGGAATAAGTTATGCCCATAAAACTGCCAGCTATGACGAGGAACAGAACAAGCGCTCTGCCCGCCATGCTTCTGCCTCTTCTCACATCAAAACAAACAACATGTCCGCCGGCGCTCAGACTTCACACACTCTGATTTACTGACTGTATCATCATATTATCTTGCCCACAGTTATGGGGATGGGAGAACTGTTAGACCACTGATGACAAGCAAGTTCCTCAAAGGATTCTGTCTTTCTCTGTCTGAACTAAGCCCTGTGAAGCAACACGGATGGAGGATCCAGTGTGTGTGTGTGTGTGTGTGTGTGTGTTTAACAGGAAGTGATTGACATACTGTATGGGAGTGGAACATATATTACTTAAGGGGAGGAGAGAGATACATATTACATTAAACCAAACATGAGAAGTTACTTAAATAGTTAGATGACAGCTATAAAGACAGAAAAATATAAATAAGAAATAGGATTAAACATGAGAACTGGGAGGGATTCTACAAAAAAGTGACTCTTGCCATTGGTGGGAAATATATTTTACTGTTACCTTTGATCTGACTTGATCATAATGTCTGCGTCCCAAATGGCACCCTATTCCTTATATAGTGCACTACTTTGGACCAGGGCCCATTTGGTACCAGATAATATACAGTATATCCTGATACTACTGTATATTATCAATTGAGTGTGTAAAAATACATTGAGTGTTCATATCTGTGCTGTCTTTACCTGCCTGGTAATATCCATATCTGTGCTGTCTTTACCTGCCTGGTAATATTCATATCTCTGCTGTCTTTACCTGCCCAGTCCTGACCCGGTGCCGTTCTCCCCAAAACCTTTCCTAAGCACCTGGTAGTAGTTAAGATCATTCACAGCACCATGTCGAAACTCCTGAGTACTGCTGCCTCAGAGGACAGAGGGAGAGGTTGCCTGTGTTGAAATTTCAGACTTGATTTTCCCTAGCGAAAAATGTATCAACCCCTACAAAAATGCCCATTAATTGTAATCCAAATAATAATATTTCCTGTTGCTGAAGAATTATTTTCCTGCTGTAGCAAACTGGCTAACATTAAGATCCCACATCTGTAGGCACATAGGGCTCCCAAGTGGCGCAGGGGTCTAAGACACTGCATCTCAGTGCTAGAGGCATCACTACAGACAACCTGGTTCGAATCCAGACTGTATCACAACCGGCCGTGATTGGGAGTCCCATAGGGAGGTGCACAATTGGCCCAGCGACGTCTGAGTTTGGCCGGTGTAGGCCATCATTGTAAATAAGAATTTGTTCTTAACTGACTTGCCTAGTTAAATAAAGGTTAAATACAAAAATGAATAAAATAGGGCATTGGTCAAAAGTAGTGCACAATATTGGGAATAGGGTGCCATTTGGGATGTATCATTTGATAACAGTGTTCTCATCAACAAAAGACCCAAGAACTGTTGGAACTGGAACCCCCAGCCATGGAGCACTTCAGAACAGACACACTGACTGTGGAAACACTACTAAGACGTGTTACAACAATAAACTGTAGCCTATGATGGTGAACAGAGGACTCTGTAGGCCTAAAGTACAGTACGGGTATAATGGAAAGTATAGATGAAGGGTTTAGGAATTGAGATTTGTTTTACAAGACTTCCCTGACCCATAACAGTCCTGAAAATAGTCTTGAGCCACATTCTCTGTGTGGATTATCGTGCCACTGATGAACAGGAGTCAACGCAGTCTTTACAGACAGGGAGGAGGGAGTGAGATTCCAGTAAATTCCACCACACCTGGTAAGAGCTGCTTTGGTGTTTAACTACTTTAAAGAGGGGTGGGGCAGGGGTACACTTTCATTCTTTGCCAGATACTATATCAAAGGCATGCATGCATGAAGTAATTTCACTTATTCAGAGCGCATTTCATGGTTGGGTACCATTTTTAAAACCTCTGTTATACCTGCTATACTCTGTCTCCATTCCATCAGTATCATTGACCAGTTAGGGTCACTAGATAATGGGCTTGTCAGGAAATATGTCTGTACTCTCAAAATGGCAACGACTCTGTGGGTTTGGCTCTGTTCTGGTTCAGATAAATCTGATGCTGGGTGATGGAGGGATCTGTGCTTGGCTCTGTTCTGGTTCAGATAAATCTGATGCTGGGTGATGGAGGGATCTGTGTTTGGCTCTGATCTGGTCCAGATATATCTGATGCTGGGTGATGGAGGGATCTGTGCTTGGCTCTGATCTGGTCCAGATATATCTGATGCTGGGTGATGGAGGGATCTGTGCTTGGCTCTGATCTGGTCCAGATAAATCTGATGCTGGGTGATGGAGGGATCTGTGTTTGGCTCTGATCTGGTCCAGATATATTTGATGCTGGGTGATGGAGGGATCTGTGTTTGGCTCTGATCTGGTCCAGATAAATCTGATGCTGGGTGATGGAGGGATCTGTGTTTGGCTCTGATCTGGTCCAGATATATTTGATGCTGGGTGATGGAGGGATCTGTGTTTGGCTCTGATCTGGTCCAGATAAATCTGATGCTGGGTGATGGAGGGATCTGTGTTTGGCTCTGATCTGGTCCAGATATATCTGATGCCGGGTGATGGACACAGCTGGCTTCCATAAAGAACTCAAACAGAGAGGACATGCCGTGGGATTTAAACAGAGGACGGCATAACCTTCTTGGATTCTAAATATTACATGATTAAATAGGAAAAGTAGGGGTTAGATGAGCCAGCCAGAGTACACTGCAGCTAGCGCAATTACAGGCCTACAAATGTCCTCTTCTGTTTGAGCTGTTGGAGGAACGCTATGATTTGCATACTTTTGAATGATGAAGAGAGGAGGAAGGAGCACATTCAGACTAAAACTGAGTCCCAAATGGCAACCTTTTCCCAATATAGTGCACTTCTATTGACCATGGCCCATAGGGGACTGATCAAAAGTAGTGTATTATGTAGGGAATAAGGTTACATTTGGGATATAGCCTGAATTAGTAAAACAAACAGTGAGGCAGGGACAATGGTATCAGGATGGAGGGAGAAATGTTTGTTGACCATGTCCAGCTAATGGAGCCGTGATATTTCATGTGGATACTTCCAGTGGGCTGTTGTTAGGTTAATTTTGTTTGATAATGGGGTGTAATGTAAGGGAGGGTTTACTTTCTCATGCTCTTATCCTTTTGTATCATAGATTAAAACAGGCTTTTTGCCTTTGTGGTTTAGTTAAATAAATAGAAGAGGAAGACATATGGAAGTCCTAAAACAATATTTGGCAGGCTGTCAGATAGAATGACAAAGAAGTTTTGTTTGAAACAATCAAATGCCTGACATTACCCTCTGTGTATGGGTCTGACAATAAGTTACCATGGCTGTGATGGTTGTTATGTGAGGCATGGCAACATAACTCATGAATAATAAACAGCCATTGATTGACAACCAGTTATCCTCTCAGGCAGGCCCATGTTTACATCCATATGGGCCCTGGTCAAAAGTAGTGCACTAGATAGGGAACAGGGTGTAATTTGGCATTGGGGTGCCTGGGATTTCCCCATCAATCATCACAGACTGGGAAAAAACTGTTTGAATCAATGTTGTTTCCATGTCATCCAAATTTCAACCCACAAAATCTATGTGATGATGTTGAAAACTATGTGGAAAACTAATTGGATTTGCAAAAAGTCAACAACATAAGGGCATTTTGTAGTTGTTTCACCCAACTTTTATCCTAAATCCAATGCCATGGTGAATTTTTTTGTTGAATTCACCTTAGTTGACAACTCAAAACTAGACGTTGATCTGACGACTGTGCACTCTACCTCTTGGGTCTGTTTGGAGTAGTGAAGATCCCTCATCTGTCTTGCTGACTCAAAGTACCAGGACTGATAAAGCCTAAAGTAGAAAGGCTTTTAGAAGCTGCAGTCAAAGGAAGACCATTGGTCCAGATAGATACTGTATATACGTTCATGAAGTGGTACTTCGGAGTTCTAGAAATTCAGAGGTTCTAGAATAGTCGTGTTTAGAAAGGTCAGCCTTTTAAAAAGGGATATGATCTGAAACCCGAGGAGTGTTTGGATGTAACATAATCATCACATGGCATTCCTCATGCTGCTAATTTGAACTTGGTTGGGAGACTCACTTTAGGCCAGACGTAGGCAACTAGATTCAGCCGCGGGCTGATTTTTGTCAGAGCGGATGGTCGGGGTTCCGGAACATAATGATAATCATTTGTACACTGCAAATTGACCGCAACTAAGCCCCAAAATAGATTGTATTTCAAAATAACAATAATTACATGTCTCTTTCTTTATTTGTGGGAATACTTGGCAACAGATTTCCTGAATTAAACACATTTTAAATGAATTCCTGGTGAGTTTACCGTCTCTTTTTAAAACCAAAAACTAAAAACATTGGGGGGAGGGGCGCCTGTTGCCAACCCCTGCTTTAGAGGACCAATGGAAGTACAATGCCAGCCTAAATTCCAGATACCCCTAGCCCATACTCCTTACACCCCTACCCCCTTACCCCCTAGGCACCAGTGTAGGGGTGATGATTAGATAAGCAATACAGTATGTAAGCAATCTGTCTCCATCTCAAATGGCACCCTATTCCCGAAATAGTGATCTACTTTTGACCAAAGCCATATGAGCCCTGGTCAAAAGTAGTGCACTAAATAGGAAATAAGCTGCCATTTGGGACTCAGAATAATAGAAGACAAGGTGAGGCAATTACCAATCTGATTTGGAATTCAGCATAGGTCCCACCCTCTGGAGGGTAGGGAATATACAGGAAATAGGGTGCCATGTGAGATGTTCTTCTAGTCAACAACTTTCCAAACAGTGGCACATTCTGGGCAGCAACCTATATGACGTCAGGATGGTTTCTGCCACATTCTAACTTACCACCTCGACAGCAACATGTTTATGTTAACCCCTGACCTTAATGTAATCTTCGGTCTGTTTCATTTCAATGTTATCACAGCTTTTAGAACCCACTGTAATGCCTCAGCGCCTTATAGCTCTGTCCTGTGAATCAGCCGCTTATATAAATATGAAAGTAAAAACAGCCTCCCCCGATGTCCATGTCAAAATGTGTATATTTGCAGCTGAGTTTGAACACTTTGTGTTTGCATTGCGGAGAGGCAGTCTGCACTTAGCTTGTTGTTTTTAGCCAGCCTTAATGTCTTCCATGTCCATGTCCCTCCGTGCAGCGCTCTGCCACATCAGTGAGAATGACTGTGAGATGCAAGCACTGTGTGTGTGTGTGTGTGTGTGTGTGTGTGTGTGTATGACTGTCAGCTGACGTCCTGGTCAGTTCGCGGGGCGGACTGGGGCGTGCTGTGGCCCTGCTTTGTCACACAAGCCAAGAGGCCTTGGCTGTAATTAGCCAAACTGTGGAAGGATTCAACATTTTAATTGGTCTGTCTTTATGTCTTTGCGGCGGCCTGTTGTTGCTCCTATGTCTCATCCACACATTTAACCCACATTACCACAGGGAAATCATAACATAGCTTTACATAACTGGAGTGTGATGTACTTCCTGGTCAAATATCAAAATCTTCAATAAGAATAGGAAAGAGAGAGAGAGACCCGAGAGAGAGAGAGACCCGAGAGAGAGAGAGACCCGAGAGAGAGAGAGAGACCCGAGAAAGAGAGAGACCCGAGAGAGAAGGTATTGGTACGGGTGGGGTTAAGGGTGAGGTCAAGCCTCCCTCCCTCACTGAGGTGATCCATATCGGGGTGTTTGACACTGAGGTCAGGCATAGGTCCTAAAGCTCCCCCAGTGTTTACCCTGCCAAGACCGAAGCTGCTACAGGTGACTGCTGTTGGATCCCTCAAGCTTACATTACCCCATCTATCACTCTGTTTATTTCTCAAAAGGAGTTTGGGCTGAGTCTCAAATGGCTGGGCCCAATTGGCTGTATTGGGCCCAATTGGCTGTATAGGGAATAGGGTTCCATTTGAGACGTAGTCCTTTCCTTGGTCCAGCCGTCCCTCGTGGACCTCAGCGATAGCTGGTCTATGTGATAGCTGTGCTGCTGTTAATGTGTCCCTGGCCTGTGTAGCTTAACCTAATGTGAATGTGAAGTGTCAACAGTTGTTTTGAGCCATTCATTATTGCATTGTGTTGTAGAGTGACTGACTGGGAGTCAGATGAGGTCAGCTCTATCCAAACACCATTGGCCATTGTTCATGACATTGGTTCACTTCATCTTTAGACTCCTATTATATCATGATGCTTGCAGCAACTATCCCTGTTGGAAGCTAGAATAATTCTCTGTACACAGAACTGTGTCTGACAGTAGTCAAGACATCGTATCACACAACACTACATCCCATGACAGACAAAGGAATGGGGATGTTAGCCTGAATGGAAATATGCCTGGTTCAAACTCAGTTTCTGACCACAGGGCAGAAAACAAATAGACTCATAAAAACACAGAAAGACGCCACGATTCATTCTGTTCAATTACACTTTTCAGACTGAGAGAAAGCCAGAGCAGAGATCTTCCTGAGATCCATGTTACTCCACTTCTCCTGTGAATGCATTTTGAGGTCTGTTGTGAGGTCTGTTGTTATCTTGGCCGCCTGGCAACATGCTGCCAACAGTACCCGTTATTCCCCTCTCACTCCTCTCCCCTCCTCACTCCTCCTCCTCTGCTCCTCACTCCTCCTCTCCCATCTCCTACTCCTCCTCCTCCTCCTCCTCCTCCTCCTCACTGGTGTCCTTGACTCACAGATGGCATGAGACCTACAGCTACTCCCTCAGATTGGCTCGGTTGTGATACGCTACTCCTCTGGGACTCCTTCACTACAGGACATGTGTGTTATTGTGGAATTAAATGACATTGACTCTCTCCCATGTTAATTAAGCTATTTTACAGTCTCCTCACTCAACCTCAATGACTATCAACATTTACATTTTAGTCATTTAGCAGACACTGACAGAGTAACTTATAGTTAGTGCATTCATCTTAAGGAAGCTATGTGAGACAACATACAGTATCAATCATATCACAGACCAGAATATTGTTCTAATGCTTAGAGACAGTAGGGGTTAAGATAATCCACTGACCTTCCCCTAAACAGCAGTTTTCTTCATGTGAGTGGGGAAGGATAAAGGTCTATTATAGTCATGCTGGCCGTGATACACCACCATGTGACTAGTCTGACTCACATTCAACACTTGTTTGGTCTTTGCTTTGAGTCGTCAAGGTGTGGAAACCCGATAGCGATATCAGTGAGACACAGGCGCTTTGTATCGTGGCACAGCAGCAATATTAGCATTCTCCAATTGTCGGGAGATTTGCGGTCTTCTGCCAGACCTCTCCCAGTTGAGCAGCACATGCACCTCATGTTGACAGGTTGATTGAAATAAATAACAATGAAGAAAATAAAAGCATGATTCATTACAGAAGTGGGAGGGTCTAAGCAAAACACAACCGTCCATTGATTACTTGCACACATGTTCCATGTGGCTATGACATCACTCAGAACCCCTCTGCCGAATTCTTTCCCTCTTTCTTTGCCCCGTCCTCATCCAGCTGTCTGTCACATGGCATTCTGTGGAGGGTGAGCATTCCTCTCAACATCCTTGAGAATCCATGAACCTGTGTTCCCAGCCCAGCATGTGCAACATGTGGACGCTGGAGTGGTGTAGCATAAGTCAGACAACGGCTCACTTGGTTTCATGGCCTCTGCTCTGCGTCCCAAATGTCAAAAGTAGTGCACTATGTAGGGAAAAAGTAGTGCACTATGTAGGGAATAGGGTGCAATTGGGGACACATCCAGAAAATCTATCACTCAGAGCAGAGGGGGGACTCTGTCTGTCTGTATGTCTCTCACTCAGTCCCTGATTTTCAGTGTAAGCAAACAACCTGCTCCGCCTTGGCATCTAAGGTACTGTATGGGACTCTGGGAGACAGTCGAGGCAGCTAAGCTACTGTATGGGACTCTGGGAGACAGTCGAGGCAGCTAAGGTACACAGGAAGGAAACGATGGGACACACAGCTACAGTATAGCTACAGCAGAGATACAGCATACAGCATATTCTAAACTACAGCATAGCTAGAGTAGTTACAGTTAGCTATATTATAGCCTTAACTACAGCACCACTATAGTTTGCTACAGCATAGCCTTAATTACAGCATAGCTACAGTAAGCTACAGTTAGCTACAGCATAGCCTTAACTACTGTGTAACCTAAACTACAGCTGTAGCACCTGTAGGTCCTCTGGATGATGTGTACTATAATTGAGTGGAAATGCTAATGCTATGCCATCATTCCTCTCAAAATAGAAGCCATATCCACAGTGTCAATTAACTGACTCTAACCATAGACTGAATGATAAAAATACTCTCCTTTAGAAAGCTGATACATTAGGTGACAGGTTAAAGAAACCAACTGCTATACACAGAGTGAATGTGGGTTAGATCACAAAATAAACCAGGAGCTCCATTGCAGGGTCAGGATTCCTGGGTTAGGACTGAGCTATGTAAAGATGGAGATGGGATATGCTCAATATAAGCATGAGTATATGACAATGCTAATGCTAAAAATACACAGTACAAATATACAGTCGTGGCCAAAAGTTTTGAGAATGACACAAGTATTGGTCTCCACAAAGTTTGCTGCCTCAGTGTTGATGATGGCAATTTGTATATACTCCAGAATGTCATGAAGAGTGATCAGATGAATTGCAATTAATTGCAAGGTCCCTCTTTGCCATGAAAATGAACTTAATTCCCCCAAAACATTTCCACTGCATTTCAGCCCTGCCACAAAAGGACCAGCTGCCATCATGTCAGTGATTGTCTCGTTAACACAGGTGAGAGTGTTGACGAGGACAAGGCTGGAGATCACTCTGTCATGCTGATTGAGTCAGAACAACAGACTGGAAGCTTTAAAAGGAGGGTGGTGCTTGAAATCATTGTTCTTCCTCTGTCAAACATGGTTACCTGCAAGGAAACATGTGCCGTCATCATTGCTTTGCACAAAAAGGGCATCACAGGCAACGATATTGCTGCTGGTAAGATTGCACCTAAATCAACCATTTATCGGATCATCAAGAACTTCAAGGAGAGAGGTTCAATTGTTGTGAAGAAGGCGTCAGGGCGCCCAAGAAAGTCCAGCAAGCGCCAGGACTGTCTCCTAAAGTTGATTCAGCTGCGGGATCGGGGCACCACCAGTACAGAGCTTGCTCAGGAATGGCAGCAGGCAGGTGTGAGTGCATCTGCACGCACAGTGAGGCGAAGACTTTTGGAGGGTGGCCGGGTGTCAAGAAGGGCAGCAAAGAAGCCACTTCTCTCCAGGAAAACATCAGGGACAGACTGATATTCTGCAAAAGGTACAGGGATTGGACTGCTGATGACTGGGGTAGAGTCATTTTCTCTGATGAATCCCCATCCGGAAAACACCTTGTCCGGAGAAGACAAGGTGAGTGCTACCATCAGTCCTGTGTCATGCCAACAGTAAAGCATCCTCAGACCATTCATGTGTGGGGTTGCTTCTCAGCCAAGGGAGTGGGCTCACTCACAATTTTGCCTAAGAACACAGCCATGAATAAAGAATGGTACCAACACATCCTCAGAGCAACTTCTCCCAACCATCCAAGAACAGTTTGATGACGACCAATGCCTTTTCCAGCATGATGGAGCACCTTGCCATAAGGCAAAAGTGATAACTAAGTGGCTCGGGGAACAAAACATCAACATTTTGGGTCCATGGCCAGGAAACTCCCCAGACCTTAATCCCATTGAGAACTTGTGGTCGATCCTCAAGAGGCGGTTGGACAAACAAAAACCCACAACTTCTGACAATCTCCAAGCATTGATTATGCAAGAATGGCCTACCATCAGTCAGGATATCGCCCAGAAGTTAATTGACAGCATGCCAGGGCGGATTGCAGAGGCCTTGAAAAAGAAGGGTCAACACTGCAAATATTGACTATTTGCATAAACTAAATGTAATTGTCAATGAAAGCCTTTGACACTTATGGAATACTTGTAACTATACTTCGGTGTACCATAGTAACTACTGACATAAAGATCTAAGAACACTGAAGCAGCAAACTTTGTGGAGACCAAAACTTGTGTCATTCTCAAAACATTTGGCCACGACTGTACAGTACTGTGTGTAGGATTAAGTCTCTAGATGGAAGCATCTATCAGCTAGCTGGTGGAAGTATGTAGAACAAGACAAGACGACCATCTAATGAACAACGTTCCATTTTTATATCCTGATGCTAATCTCTTCTTTTTGTTTCAAACTGATGACAGCACCGTTAATATCCAGGTCATTCTTTCATCTCTATCTGTAGATCCAGAATAGGATCTCATCAAAGCAAGAACAGCTGATCTCTCTAGTCATGCACAAATACCAAGTGACTGAGATAATGATGGTGATGAGGATGATGATGATGATGATGGTGATGATAAGGCACAAAAGTCAAACCTTTCTTTATCAACCATCCATGCATCACATGATGGTTTGTCTAACAAAAATCATATGATCAATATTTGTTAATTAATTTAATTAATTTGTTGAATTATTCAATCAAGAATTTTTTTTAAAATCAATTTTTCAGTTCTTTCTGCAACCAGGAAGAACTGAAACATGTCATATTATATGGCTCCTCTGGTAGTGGACATGTGCCAGTAACCCCTTAACACATTTCTGTGGGACTTTTACTAGCAGCTGACCAAGGGAAATATGCCCCAACCATCCAACCAGACTCCAAAAACAGCTACCCACACACTTGACGTCTACAAGCCCAAAATGAGTACAACATATCGATGAAATAGCAAAACAAAAACATAAATATTACAAGATTCTGCACAGAAGAGTAGAGCACCATCTAATATTACTGTATTAGAAACTAGTCCCTGTCGTATCTTATGAATGCTTCTTTATGCTATTGGAACCTTCTGTCAACCAGGTGCCGACGGGGCAAGTAACCATGCTGTTTCAGAGTAATAAACAAATACAGAAACTTGGCCGTTTCTCTCCAGTTTCTAATTTGTCATGCCCCTCACAACATGAGAGAAGTCTAAAAATCCATCTGATCCATTTACCCAGACCCCTGAGGGTCATTGATCTCTTTACCCTGACCCCTGGGGGTCATTGTGAGGAGATAACCAGTCATAATACCAGGCTGAATGAGATGGATTCCTGCATTAAATGAGTGAGGCCCTCTATGCTGGACTTGGGTTACACTTGACTCAGTACAGACACATGGGAAGGCTTGGCCTGTCCCCAAAATGACACCCTATTCCCTAAACAGTAAGGTCCATATAGGGAATTAGGGTTAAATTTGGGATCTCATCCCCAGAGTCTCACCACAAAACACCCGTCCGTCTCGGCTAAAAACGGCCAACTTTGTCAATGCAATGAGATCTCATACTGTTCTTCAACATGACTTCTGGGAGACAGTTGGGTTGTTGTTTTGTGTTTGTCCAAACCATTATTTCAACTACTACAACATAACTAATCAGGCCTCCAAAGGAGCCATTCAGAGACATTGTTAATTCACTCAGTCTAATAAATGAATAGGCAACGCAGTTTTATGATCATAGAAAAATAGGGAATATGTGTTGATTTCACTGACATATCTCTCTCTCTCTCTGCAATATCATCTCTCCCATGCACTCTTCCTTCTGTTGTGGTGAAGGCCTTTAGTAATATCTTTTTCCTTTAGTAATATACTGAGTCTGGGCCATCTGGACTGAGTCTGGGCCATCTGGACTGAGTCTGGGCCATCTAGACTGAGTCTGGGCCATCTGGACTGACACTGGACTCCCTGCTCCCTCAGAGTTTATGTGGAGTCGACACTTTCCAAAGATAACTCTGGCCTGCTAGCCGAGGCCCTGCTGAGCCTCCTGCGTTGATCACAGCTAAAAGAGTTAGGACTATAAAAATATTATAATTATTCATTATAATTATGAATTTTCTTTAAATTTATTAAATCAGGGAACAGTGTGGTGTGCCTCTATCAGGCTGCATTGTGGGACATCAGCATATCCAAGGAAAGAGCAGGACAACAGCAGCATGGGCAGTGGTCTAGAGCAGCATGGGCAGTGGTCTAGAGCAGCATGGGCAGTGGTCTAGAGCAGCATGGGCAGTGGTCTAGAGCAGCATGGGCAGTGGTCTAGAGCAGCATGGGCAGTGGCAATTTCGCATAGTCTTTCTTTTCCAGATCTTTCCACAGAAAGAAATGCGTGAAATCTAGTTCCACTTTACAACCTTTACTTTCTTATTCACAGCTGAATGGAAGAAGAAGAAGAAGAAGAAGAAGAAGAAGAAGAAGAAGAAGAAGAAGAAGAAGAAGAAGAAGAAGAAGAAGAAGAAGAAGAAGAAGAAGAAGAAGAAGAAGAAGAAGAAGAAGAAGAAGAAGAAGAAGAAAGAAAATGGGATGTGATTTTTTTCACCAACAACATTTCCTACCAGGTTCCTGAAGAGGGGTCAGGTATTTATATCCTTCATATTTTACAAAAAACATTTAAGGTGCACCATAAAGAAATTGCTCCACCATTTCCTGGTTGCTAAAATTCTAATAGTTTGCCTAATTTAAGTTTATGTGATAAAATAAGCAGGAATAATTTAGAGAATCATTGTACCATCTAAACCGCTGTGAAATATGACTGTGTAGTGACTGTGTGCGTGACGGTGTAGTGTGTGACTGTGTGTGTGTGTTACTGTAGTGACTGTGTAGTGTGTGACTATGTGTGTGTGACTTGTGTGTGTTACTGTAGTGACTGTGTGTGTGACTGTGCAGTGACTAGGGCTGTTACAGTGACCGTAATACCGCCACACCGGCGGTCACGAGTCATGAAGGCAGTAAAATACTACGTAACAGTTAAGTCACGGTAATTAGTCTTCTCCAAGCTCTGATGCTGCTGATGGTCATTAATAGCCTACCAAACTTGCTAACTGGCTGGTACTCAGCACTCTATTGTCTCTATAATCACTCTGACATCAATGCTAATGTGTTCCAAAATCTAATCAAACACTTAATGAGAGCCCATGAGCTCATGTTGTGCAACCTTTCTATAGGCTATGCAATTGCGTGAGAAAACAGAGTGGTGGCCTCTATTAAAAAGAGGAGGATCCCATCAGCTTTCTATGGGCTAGGCCTACTATATTTATTTCTCAACTTGTTCTCTTTACAACAGGAGTATATCCTACCTGGCTGGTATTTTTTTTATTTTTTTATTTCACCTTTATTTAACCAGGTAGGCCAGTGGAGAACAAGTTCTCATTTACAACTGCGACCTGGCCAAGACAAAGCAAAGCAGTGCGACAAAAAACAACACAGAGTTACACATGAGAATAAACAAACGTACAGTCAATAACACAATAAATAATCTATATACAGAGTGTGCAAATGTAGTGCAAAATGCAGTAAGGTTAGGAAGGTAGGACAATAAATAGGCCATAGTGGCGAAATAAATTACAAATTAGCATTAACACTGGAGTGATAGATGTGCAAATGATGATGTGCAAATAGAGATACTGGAGTGCAAAATGAGCGAAAATGATTCTGTATTTTTTCCCACTGCCCGTTTCAAGACAGGTGCATGATAATGGTCCATTCTAATTCAAAACAAACTTCACACATATTATTTAGTATATGTAAAGACAAGATTAAATCAAGAATAGTCTGATGGGTGATAATATTAGCCTATCACTTGTGAATGATGCCCAGTGTATGGAAAGAAACAATGCATATAACTTAAAAAAAAAATCATAGTCCCACACCTCAAGTAGCCTAGCCTATAGGATTATATGTTTTGATAAGGTTTGTATCAAAACTAAAGTGGCCAAATAACTTCTTAAAATGAAGTACTGTAATCCGCTTTACAAAGGGATGTAGAGTCTAACTGTCATACATACACAACGTGTGAGTTTAAAGTTTGAGGAAGATAGTTTTCAACATAAAATGCACCTTTATAATAAAAGCATTACATGTATAATCACATTTGTGGTCACTTTTGATAATGGTGTTTTCCTGCTAATTAAACATTCATTCTTATAGCCTACTGCTGTGTGAGAATTGCTGCGCTTATAATGTGAAGAAATAGCCTAATAGTTTATCAACATTTTAAGCTAAATGTTCTGATCTGTTGTGTGAGCCTCATTGCGTAAAAAAGCTTTTTTGATTTTAGTGGTTGTATTAATTTGGAATCTATCGCATCCCACAACTGTCCCACACTATGTTTGTAATATTTATTTCTCGCACCGAAAACTACTTTTGTACTATTATTATTTTACTTAACCTTTATTTAACTAGGCAAGTCAGTTAAAAATAAATTCTTATTTACAATGACGACCTACCCCGACCAAACCTGGACGACGCTGTGCCAATTGTGCTCCGCCCTATGGGACTCCCAATCACGGCCAGATCACGGCCAGGGACTGAAGTGATGCCTCTTGCACTGAGATGCAGTGCCTTAGACCACTGCGCCACTCGGGAGCCCAAAATGGGGGATAGTAGATTGACATAGGCTAGTGCTGTTCATTAGGCCTACTCATCTTGTTGGCTGACGAAAAGTAAATATGGATAGTTCTTCCAATATCTTCAATATGCGTCTCGGAATTGGATAAGGACTCGCGCAGTTGTGTCCCCGATGTGTCTGTCTTCACTGAGAGGTGTTTTGGAGCACGCAGCGAGAAGGGAATTCATATTATTATATTCAGCCCAAGGGCACAACGGCCACTGGCCACAAAAGGCATGGATTTTTTTAGGGGGCATTACGGCCACACAAAGGGGATGCCGCCGGGAAATTTGAGGCATTATCAAGTGCTTGTCAAATTGTGAATGAGAGACTGATGAAGTGTGTACAGCCTTTATCCTTTATTTTATTCATATTTGTTCAATTTTATTCTTAATACTATAAAATACTATAAAATAATGCCACGGAATTCTAAGAAAATCTTGTCTGATAAATGTGTAGTGACTGTGTGTAGTGACTGTGTAGTGACTGTGTAGAGACTGTAAGAGACTGAGAGAAAGAACAGAGAGACACACTACTTTTGACCAGGGCTCTGTGCACTATGTAGGGAATAGGGGGCCATTTGGGATATAACATAGCTATACAGGAGGTGGGATTGTTCTAGCTCTTCCATAAATCACTCTATGGTGACAGGAGGTGGTCCTCCAGTCACTCAGCCCACTCCCTCCCTGTGACCCCTGGGGGGACAGAATCTTGCTGGGGGTCTGAGAGAACAAAACAGGGGTACATCCAGCTCCCATACCGCCCCTCTACCCTCTGCCCACCCAGCCCCTTTCATCCTATAGCATTTAGCTACAGACTCAGAGCAACCAGAGAGAGACACACACAGAGAGAGACACACAGAGAGAGACACACACAGAGAGAGAGACACACAGAGAGAGACACACACAGAGAGAGAGAGAGAGAGAGAGAGAGAGAGAGAGAGAGAGAGAGAGAGAGAGAGAGAGAGAGAGAGAGAGAGAGAGAGAGAGAGCGCGGACGGAAGGCAGTAGACTAGGGCCACAGCTGTGTGTGTCTTAGTGTACCGTGTGTTTACTGTGTATGTGTGTGCGTGTCAGATAATCCCAGTGAGGCAGCAGCCCAGTATGAGGTCTCCAGGTGGCCCTAGGGGTGAAGCAGGGTTAACCCCAGTTGACCCGGGCTGTCAGGAGCTCAGATCTCTTCGTGACGCTGCAGTAGAGACAGAACAGCCAGGACAATGTGCCATGGCCATCATGTAACAGCACCTCCACACAGCTCAAACAAGCCCCTCTATGTAACAGAGCCTCCACACAGCTCAAACAAGCCCCTCTATATAACAGCACCTCCACACAGCTCAAACAAGCCCCTCTATGTAACAGAGCCTCCACACAGCTCAAACAAGACCCTCTATATAACAGCACCTCCACACAGCTCAAACAAGCCCCTCTATGTAACAGAGCCTCCACACAGCTCAAATAAGCCCCTCTATATAACAGAACCTCCACACAGCTCAAACAAGCCCCTCTATGTAACAGAGCCTCCACACAGCTCAAATAAGCCCCTCTATATAACAGAACCTCCACACAGCTCAAACAAGCCCCTGTATGTAACAGAGCCTCCACACAGCTCAAACAAGCCCCTGTATGTAACAGAGCCTCCACACAGCTCAAACAAGCCCCTGTATGTAACAGAGCCTCCACACAGCTCAAACAAGCCCCTATGTAACAGAGCCTCCACACAGCTCAAACAAGCCCTTGTATGTAACAGAGACTCCACACAGCTCAAACAAGCCCCTGTATGTAACAGAGCCTCCACACAGCTCAAACAACTCCCTGTCTCTCCATTTCTCCCTGTCTCTCTATCTCTCCCTTTCTCTCCATCCCTCCCTCTCTCTCTCTGTCTCTGTGTCTCTCTCTCTCTGCATGGAGGAGAATAGCAGTAGAGAGATTAGCATGGAGTGACCCCATGACCACCAGCCAACCAACAGAGGACATTGCTTACAGTAGAGGATTGGACAGACTAGGAATGTCATTCAGTGCTGGTGAACAGCTATTATGCTGATTACTCATACGTACTGTAGTAAAAAAATTAATAATGTGGTAAATAAATCTCTGAATAGGAAAGAGCAAGTTTTGTTCCTCAGACTTCAGACTCAGGCCTGTGGCCTACTTGAGAGAATTGGAACATGTTAACATTTGTTCCACAGTGGATGGATGGATCCGGAAGAAAGGAGATTAGCCTGACAGACTGTAGCAGGATGAGCTTTCTGCAGCTGTGTGTCTCAAACACTGTGTGATGTGTCAAAAAGCAACAGGGTCAGATAGTTTGTAAATGTCACAAATACAGAATCAAGATGTTTACATGGGAGTGTATTGTTTACATCCTTAATCATATTTTACCCAAAGCCTGTGTGTGCCTGCCACCCATTACAACCTCTCTCTCTCTCTCTCTCTCTCTCTCTCTCTCTCTCTCTCTCTCTCTCTCTCTCTCTCTCGCTCTCGCTCTCTCTCGCTCTCTTTTTGTCTCTCTCTCTCTACCTCTCTCTCCTCTGCTACATGAGTGGTATGTTTACAGGGAGTCTAGTGCTAATGTGTGGTTCATCGTGACACAGAACAAAACACTATAAAATGTGCTCTGATTATATCTCACTCATGACTGAGGTATGCAAAGATGTTTGAATGATTTTTTTTTACCAGGTAGGCCAGTTGAGAACTAGTTCTCATTTACAACTGCGACCTGGCCAAGATAGAGCAAAGCAGTGTGACCAAAAAATATCTATATACAGTGTGTGCAAATGTAGTTAGATAAGGGAGGTAGGACAATAAATAAATACATTTAGCATTAACACTGGAGTGATAGATGTGCAGATGATGATGTGCAAATATGCCTTTGGTGCGGGCAGAGATACTGGGGGCTATTTACAGATGGGCTATATACAGGTGCAATGATCGGTAAGCAGCTCTGACAGCTGATGCTTAAAGTTAATAAGGGAGATAGGAATCTCCAGCTTCAAAGATTTTTATATTCGTTCCAGTCATTGGCAGCAGAGAACAGGAAGGAATGACGGCCAAAGGAGGTGTTGGCTTTGGGGATGACCAGTGAAATATATGGGTGTTGCTATGGTGACCAGTGAGCTAAGATAAGGCAAGGATTTACCTAGCAAAGACTTATAGATAACCCGTGGGTTTAGCGATGAATATGTAGTGAGGGCCAGCCAACGAGAGCATACAGGTCACAGTGGTGTGTAGTATATGGGGCTTTGGTGACAAAATGGATGGCACTGTGATAGACTACATCCAATTTTCTGAGGAAAGTGTTGGAGTCTATTTTGTAAATGACATCGCCGAAAATCAAGGATAGGTAGGATAGTAATTTTTTAACAAGGGCATGTTTCGCAGCATGAGTGAAGAAGGTTTTTTGTGAAATAGGAAGCCGATTCTAGATTTATTTTTGGATTGGAGATGTTTAATGTGAGTCTGGAAGGAGAGTTTATAACCTATCCAGACACCTAGGTATTTGTAGGTGTCCACATATTCTAAGTCAGACCCGTCCAGAGTAGTGATGCTAGTCAGGCAGGCAGGTGTGGGAAGCGATCAGTTGAAGAGCATACATTTAGTTTTACTAGCATTTAAGAGCAGTTGGAGGCCACGGAAGAAGTGTTGTATGGTGTTGAAGCTCGTTTGGATATTTATTAACACAGTGTCCAATGAAGGGCCAGATGTATACAGAATCGTGTCGTCTGCATAGAGGTGGATCAGACCAGCAGCGAGAGCGACATCATTGATATATACAGAGAATAGAGTCGGCCCAAGAATTGAACCCTGTGGCACCCCCATAGAGACTACCAGAGGCCCAGACAACAGGCCCTCTGAAATTGAGACACTGAACTCTATCTGAGAAGTAGTTGGTGAACCAGGCGAGGCAGTCATTTGAGAAACCAAGGCTGTTGAGTCTGCCGATAAGAATGCGGTGATTGACAGAATCAAAAGCCTTGGCCAGGTCGATGAAGAAGGCTGCACAGTACAGTCTTTTATCGATGGTGGTTATGATATCTTTTAGGAGCTTGAGTGTGGCTGAGGTGCACTCATGACCAGCTCGGAAACCAGATTGCATAGCGGAGAAGGTTCGGTGGGAAGTACGGTTTATCAAGTAGGCTATATCATTAATGTTTCATGACATCTAATTTTTGCCAAATAAGGTCCCATTATCTATTGATCTATTTACACATTGGTCTCTATAAAATCCCTCACTCCAGTCCCCTAGTCTGACACAGATGTAAACTGAGTCTGTGCAAAGTGGCACATACAGAACTAAGGAAAATACACGACATGACAAAAGGTATGTGGACACCTGCTCGTCGAACATCTCATTCCAAAATCATGGGCCTCTTTGCTGCTAATAACAGCACCCACTCTTCTGGGAAGGCTTTCCACTAGACGTTAGAACATTGCTGCAGGGATGTTGGGCGATTAGGCCTGGCTCGCAGTCTGTTCCAATTCATCGCAAAGGTGTTCGATGGGGTTGAGGTCAGAGCTCTGTGCAGGCCACTCAAGTTATTCCACACCGATCTCGACAAACCATTTCTTTATGGACCTCGCTTTGTGCGCAGGGACATTGTCAGGCTGAAACAGGAAAGGGCCTTCCCCAAACTTTTCCATAAAGTTGGAAGTACAGAATCATCTAGAATGTAATTGTATGCTGTAGTGTTACTGGTACTAAGGGGCCTAGCCCGAACCATGAAAAACAGCCCCAGACCATTATTCCTCCTCCACCAAACTTTACAGTTGGCACTATGCATTGGGGCAGGTAGCTTTACACCACTCCAGCCGACGCTTGGTGATCTTAGCCTTGTGTGCAGTTGCTCGCGCCGTGGAAACACATTTCATGAAGCTCCCAATGAACAGTTATTGTGCTGACGTTGCTTCCAGAGGCAGTTTGAAACTCAGTAGTGACTGTTGCAACCAAGGACAGGCGTTTTTTACACACTATGCACTTCAGCTGTTTAGTGTACATCCTGCTTGAGACAATGTAATACACTGATGTGCAAGAGTAGTGAGATTCCGAACACGACTTGCTGCATGTGAGAAAACCACACCTGAGGAGCCACTAGTCTGAAAGGTTTATGGACTACATAATATAGTGTCATGTTTAACAGAAAAGGCTCCAAAATCTGTTGATTCATAGGAAATGAAATCTGTTTATTCATAGGAAATGAAATCTGTTTATTCATAGGAAATGAAATCTGTTCATTCATAGGAAATGAAATCTGTTCATTCATAGGAAATGAATGGTAGAACAAGTCTGAGGGGGTAACATCTGCTGATGTCATTCTGAGGAACAACTTCTGAGGCCCAGACACACTGAGATACTAACATATTTACATTTCTAAACACAAAGATTAAAGGCTTTTATCTTATAAACAAGAGGTTTAAGCAGAACCGTGTTCAATGCTTTTTATGTCCTTAGCAGCGATTCCTAAGTGACCAAAAAGAAACCAACCACAGAATAATACAAGAGATCTGATCTGAATGGCTCAAAACAAAGTCTGACACGTTTACTAAAAGATGGGGATTTCCATTATTTAGTGAAAAACCACTAGAAAGACGTAAACACGCCCCGGTTTCATCACTAAGACATTCTGAAACCTCATTGGTTCACACATGATCACTTCTGAGGATTTCACCAGCTTAAGTTTTCACCCCTCTCAGACTAAGGAAAATATTTGATGACAATTCAGACCAGAACCACATTATCTGTTAAGCACAATTGTTATAGAAAGGGACACAAAAAGGTTTTTATAAAGTTTCATAAATTTACACGACATTTGGCACCGACATTAATCTGAATGATTGGCCCTTATTGACATTTAATTTACTGCCAGATAAATGTGTTATGACAGTTGTCAAAACGTAAATGGGAAGAAAGGTTGTTTTGTGGTTACACTTAGGCCACTTTGTGTTAATGTAACACATTTCATGTACTTGAGACCAACACAGACTCTAGTGTTTTGGAGGCCGACGAGGCGAGGTGAGATGAAAGCCCCTCTACATGGACTCAAACCTTTCTCCCACCACCCAATAGCTGGCACCATGGGTCCTCCAGTAGCCCTGAGCTCAAATAGAGCCGTCCTACTACAATGCCTGAGAGGATTAAGTGGGCTCTTGGCCAACGTTCACAGAGGGAACTGGCTCTCATCTTTATCCATCTGGATCCTTTCTTCTCCTTTGAAACGTAACGTGGCCAAATCTTTTCCCGCTCCGACGACACAGAGTGGACCCCTCCAGAACCACGGGTGAGCTGAGAGGAACGAGCTTGATCTCTTTTTTCCAGAGAGAGCCAAGTGAGCACAATACTAGGTCCATTGGGACTGGTGTATAGTACAAGTGGTTCCTTTACCACAAGTGCATATTATACAGTATATTATCTTCCTGTGTGATACTTTGTAGTATTCTGATATCTGTCCAATATTGCCTTTGTGTCTCCGGTGATACTGTCCAATATTGTCTTTGTGTCTCTGGTGATACTGTCCAATATTGTCTTTGTGTCTCCGGTGATACTGTCCAATATTGTCTTTGTGTCTCCGGTGATACTGTTCAATATTGTTTTTGTGTCTCCGGTGATACTGTCCAATATTGTCTTTGTGTCTCCGGTGATACTGTTCAATATCGTCTTTGTGTCTCCGGTGATACTGTTCAATACTGTCTTTGTGTCTCCGGTGATACTGTCCAATATTGTCTTTGTGTCTCCGGTGATACTGTTAGCAGATCTCTCCTTGGCCTTCAACACATCCATGAGCTTGATAAAGTGAAGCAGATACCTGGCTACTGTTTACACTGTATCACTGTAGCCCAGCACAGACTCAAGTACCACTCCACTCCACTGGCTTTGTGTGTGTGTGTGTGTGTGTGTGTGTGTGTGTGTGTGTGTGTGTGTGTGTGTGTGTGTGTGTGTGTGTGTGTGTGTGTGTGTGTGTGTGTGTGTGTGTGTGTGTGTGTGTGTATGCGTATGTGTTTATGCGTGTCTGTGTGAGTATGCGTGTGTGTGTATGTGTGTTTGTGTGTGTCTGTGTGTGTGTGTGTGTGTGTACGTCTGTGTGTGTGTGTCATGTCATTGTATGGGTCAAGTCACTGTTGAGGACAAGGACCAGCTGAAGGGTCCAAAAATCATTAACTTCATAATAACAGTTAGACTAGCAAAAAACCCCACCACAACACACAGACACATTTACCAAACCTGCCTCATGCACGGGTGGCTGTGCCTGATGAAACCAAGGCCTCGGACTGTCAAGGTGCAGAGCAGGAGGTTTGACGCTAGGTTATACAGGACACATTTACTGCCTTCTCTCGCAGGTTCCAGAAACACTCTCAAGTGAGGACTGGGGGTGAGATAGAGACTGTGTCCCAAATGGTACCCTATTCCCTATATAGTGCACTATGGGCCCTGGCCAAAAGTAGTGCACTATATATGGAATAGGGTGCCATCAGGGACACACCCAGAGAACAGAGGACATTGTTGCTCTGCTCACACCACTGAGCTGGGAGTTTACTACAGCAGATACATGAGTAGCATAATGTCTGGTTCCTCTGGTGACATCACTATGTCATGGTTTTCTCATCTTCTCCCCCATATACAGTACACAGGACATTAGAATGTCCAGAAATTAAATCTCCAACACATTGGACCAAACATTGCCACTTCTAACTGTAAGCTAGACTGAAGCATTTATTTCAGGGTGAGAATTCATTGTAACATACAACTCTTTGTATACTTTCAAAGCGAGAGGTAGTAGAATTATGAAGAAACTGCAGTGAGATATGTATGGCTGTATCCTCCAAACAGACAGCTAGACAGTCACAGGCAGACAGACAGATGGACAGTCAGAAAGACAGACAGACAGAATGAGGCATGTTCTATTGTGAGACTCAGACATCAAAGCAGTTGAAAGAAAGGAAGTCAGCATGGGATGAGAGGGATGACTGGAGAAGGAATTCAGAGCCACACTAGGACCTTTCACAGAGCCAGCAGGGCACCCAGTTAGAGGACAGGAGGCTTTACTGGTTTATAGTGGCACTACAGTCCAGCCTGGCCTTGAACCCTAACTCTAACCCTAAGCCTAGTCTTTACTGGTTTATAGTGGCACTACAGTCCAGCCTGGCCTTGAACCCTCTTGAACCCTAACCCTTTATCTATCTATCTATCTATCTATCTATCTATCTATCTATCTATCTATCTATCTATCTATCTATCTATCTATCTATCTATCTATCTATCTATCTATCTATCTATCTATCTATCTATCTATCTATCTATCTATCTATCTATCTATCTATCTATCTATCTATCTATCTATCTATCTATCTATCTATCAGCTCTGTTTTTAATTCTGACTGGCCTCCCTGTCCCTCTTAAGCTGATGGATGCAGTCGAAGTAGAAGAGAGAGGGCAAACACTGACTGTGACCGAGGAACTCCAACCCCAGCACTAAGACAGCACAGCCCCATCTGAGAACATACAATAAAGAAAGAGTAGCAGACATGAAATAAATAGAGTTGTCAGAGAAACAACAAACTGACTGACCCTTCAGTTTCCTGCCAGGTTCAGGCTCAGCTCAGCTGTTTAAAGTCTGTTACTGTTGAAGCTACACCTGTCCTCTTTGACTGGGGCTATTCCAGTCACACAGCAAGGCGGATTGGACATTTAAAGCCACATTCTGTAAGATGTGCATTCCATCAAACAGTGGGTGCACCGACAAACATGTATACAACAGAGCAATATTCCTA
This sequence comes from Thymallus thymallus, assembly GCA_023634145.1. Classification (NCBI taxonomy): domain Eukaryota; kingdom Metazoa; phylum Chordata; class Actinopteri; order Salmoniformes; family Salmonidae; genus Thymallus; species Thymallus thymallus. Next base: position 8,492,400 of record CM042416.1, on the reverse strand, counting down.
CGTCTCAACCCACGTTGTATTGACTCATTCAGCTGGTATTACAGTTTTTATTCGCTTTGGTACTATTTTCACAAGTAAGGTGTACATTTTCAAAACTCTTAGTACAAAAATCCAAACTGATCACACTTGTAACGCAGCTAGTCATTCTTTCAAAACCTGATGTAATGCTTTCAGTCAGTTGCACATGTTTTCAGTCCACATAATCATTGTTTCAAACACAAGATTATTGTAATATGTAATGAGAACATTTGGTTTAATCACTGAAACACAACAGTATGATCTTCTTTCAGTTTAGTACTTTTAACAATCAGTTCATCCAACAGCAAACAATGCAAGATACATGTTTCAAATCGGCCTTAGAAGTGCTGAAATTAATATGCTACAGTACTATAAAAGACAGATTACACAGTTTTCACATTAGGCAATACACTTCCATTACCCAACATTTACATAATCTATAATTTCCAAAATATCCATCCTATGTGTAATCAAGTGAAGGATCAATGAAGACATCCTCTACAATCATTTGGGCAAATTAGTTTTTATTTTTCAGATATAATTGTAACATAGATATACTTTCTATAATGAAATGTAACTAAATGAGAACAAAACATAACATTTAGAACACATTACATTAATTTGGATCAAGCCTGTCTTGAGCATTTGGCCATAGATTCTCGTCCACATTGCCACCTTGGAAAAAACCTTTTGGCGTGAGGAATCCATGCTTGACATTGGTCTACACTGATTTCATCACATGCATCATCCATGGCCTGAAGGAGGGTGGCACGCTCAAAGGGTTGGCGATCATAGACCTTCCACCTCCATGCTGAAAAAAATTCCTCAATAGGGTTGAGGAAAGGAGATTATGGAGGCAGGTAGAGGGTCATGAATCGGGGATGGGCCTGAAACCATGCTTGAACTACCTCTGCGTGGTGGAACCTGACATTGTCCCACACAATTACATAGGTGACCCCTTCACCTTGACAGGCCGGCTCAATGTCATTGAGAAACTCAATAAGATGTGCAGCGTTATAGGAGCCAAGTAATGGCCTACGTCCTACGACACCATCTTCAGAGACAGCTGCGCACATGGAGATGTTTCCTCCACGTTGTCCAGGCACTTGGACAGTGGCCCATTGGCCGATGATGATCCGTCCACGGCGACGAGTTTTGGCCAGGTTAAAGCCCGCTTCATCAACAAAAATGTACTTGTGATGGATCACATCAGCATTAAGCACCATAACCCTCTAAAAAATATATTTTGGTTAGTTTTTTTTACAGTGTTGTTTCAATATACATATGATATAAGTGATGCATCAAATAGTAACAGTAATACAATATATAGTGCTGTACCTGAACATACTCAGCCCTTATTTGTTTCAGCCGGTCATTGTTTCTCTCAAAAAGCACCAGGTAAATGTGTTTCATTGCCTGCTTTATTTCTGACAGCCGTATATCATTCCTGGCCCTCACCATTTCCACCACTGCCCACTCTTGCTGGTCGGTCAGCACACGGCCACGACCACTATGGGGTTTTCTGTCAATTCTAAGCATAGAACAGAGTATACTGTCAATAGATCATACTGTACGAATACTGTAACATGTCTGATGAATTTACATGCATTACAATTTACTGTAAATGTAATAGTATACATCCTCCACACTTACCGGTTTTCTTGGCGAAAAGTTCGGATGATAGAATTGACAGTTGATCTTTTTAGATTTGGATCAACTAATCTGGCAGCCTCTGCCATAGTAAGGCCTCGGTTCACCACATGATCAACGATGATGGCCCGGACGTCATTAGAGACAACAGTTCTGCCTCCCTCTCTCTGATGGCCAAACCTTTGACGGGCCCCATGCCCACCTCTCTGACCTCTCTGTTGGTGCCCATGCCCACCTCTCTGTTGGTGCCCATGCCCACCTCTCTGACCTCTCTGTTGGTGCCCATGCCCACCTCTCTGTTGGTGCCCATGCCCACCTCTCTGACCTCTCTGTTGGTGCCCATGCCCACCTCTCTGTTGGTGCCCATGCCCACCTCTCTGACCTCTCTGTTGGTGCCCATGCCCACCTCTCTGTTGGTGCCCATGCCCACCTCTCTGACAGATCCCTTGTCCACGAGCTCTTCCTATTCCTTGCTGTCTATACTGCTACATGTTGAAAGAAATTGCCAGTGTTTACACCCCCACTTATAGTGACCAATTGTGATTACCACTATGTGAAATCAATTAGCAATAACGAGTATTCATCATGTGTGGTTACACGTAATTTATATGTTCGTACAAACACACATTTTATTTCTGTAGTTCTCAAAATCCATATACTGTATATTGCTGAAATGAAAATCTATAGGTTTACCAAACGGTTCAGTGATTAACCATTAAGATCAGTTGGATTAAGTGTTTGGGCCATCCGGAAAACACCTTGTCCGGAGAAGACAAGGTGAGTGCTACCATCAGTCCTGTGTCATGCCAACAGTAAAGCATCCTCAGACCATTCATGTGTGGGGTTGCTTCTCAGCCAAGGGAGTGGGCTCACTCACAATTTTGCCTAAGAACACAGCCATGAATAAAGAATGGTACCAACACATCCTCCGAGAGAAAATTCTCCCAACCATCCAAGAACAGTTTGGTGACGACCAATGTCTTTTCCAGCATGATGGAGCACCTTGCCATAATGCAAAAGTGATAACTAAGTGGTTTGGGGAACAAAACATCGACATTTTGGGTCCATGGCCAGGAAACTCCCCAGACCTTAATCCCATTGAGAACGTGTGGTCGATCCTTCTGACAAACTCCAAGCATTGATTATGCAAGAATGGCCTGCCATCAGTCAGGATGTGGACCAGAAGTTAATTGACAGCATGCCAGGGTGGATTACAGAGGTCTTGAAAAAGAAGGGTCAACACTGCAAATATTGACTCTTTGCATAAACTGAATGTCATTGTCAATGAAAGCCTTTGACAGTTATGGAATACTTGTAATTATACTTCAGTGTACCATAGTAACTACTGACATAAAGATCTAAGAACACTGAAGCAGCAAACTTTGTGGAGACCAATACTTGTGTCATTCTCAAAGTCTCTAAGCTGTAGTCTATGTAGTATCTCAGCTGTAGTCTGTATAGTCTCAGCTGTAGTCTATGTAGTCTCAACTGTATTCTGAACAGTGGAACAGGCAGACTCAGGTTTTGGCTAACAGTCCTCCCTCTATTCTATCCTGTGCTGTGTGCAGAGCTAAAGCTAAAAATACCTTTCTGGATGAACATGTAGACAGCTCTCCTCTTTAAAAAGGGGTGAGGAGTGCTGAGGGCCTTACAATAGGAACCAGATGGCTTTGTATGTGTGCTTCTAGTTTCTATTGATCTTCATTCAATAAATGAATATGAATGATAACATTATAGACCATTTAGTTACAAAGTTACAACCCTACTGATTCCAAATGCAACTGGAGTGTAAAGAGGAGAGAGAGAGAGAGAGAGAGAGAGAGAGAGACAGAGAGAGAGAGAGAGAGAGAGAGAGAGAGAGAGAGAGAGAGAGAGTGTACGTACGGGAAGAGAGATTGATAGCATCAATCCACCCACTGATCTGATACACACCATTACACTGGAGCCTGATTTGGACTGCTGAGTCCCTTACCCCTTCCCTCCCTGATCCCCCTCTCCCCTCCTCCTCCTGGTGTGTGTTTTCCTCCAGTTTCTCCTCCTTGGCAGGCTGATGTTTAGCTTGGACTCCCGGTGTGACTCTAACTCTATGATCCCATGTAGGAGGCTCTTTGAGCGGAGCCCATGAGATGAGCGACAGGGATATATGACCCCTCAGCTTTGTCCTGTGGGCCCCATTACATGTATGTTTTTAATTATCCTTCCCTCGATCCACTCTACCCTGGCACCATCTCTTTCTCTCTCTCTGGACAGTGAGATAAGGGTTAGATATTAGATCTTTCTCTCTGGACAGTGAGATAAGGGTTAAATATTAGATATCTCTCTATGGACAGTGAGATAAGGGTTAGATATTAGATGTCTCTCTCTGGACAGAGATAAGGGTTAGATATTAGATCTCTCTCTGGACAGTGAGATAAGGGTTAGATATTAGATCTCTCTCTCTCTGGACAGTGAGATAAGGGTTAGATATTAGATCTCTCTCTATGGACAGTGAGATAAGGGTTAGATATTAGATCTCTCTCTGGACAGTGGGAAAAGGGTTAGATATTAGATCTCTCTCTCTGGACAGTGGGAAAAGGGTTAGATATTAGATCTTTCTCTGGAGAGTGAGATAAGGGTTAGATATTAGATCTCTCTCTCTGGACAGTGAGATAAGGGTTAGATATTAGATTTAATGTATTTTGTAGTACTGTCTGTAACAAGGCCTTAATACCATGCTGCTATTGACTGAGAGCAACAATGGAGATCGTTGTTCATTCGATTAGGATGTATCGTATAACAAGACGTTATATATAATATGTTTAATATGTGTATAATTTCTGGGTTTGACTTGTCAGTGATTAGGAACTGTGTTATTGTGTCACTACAGTCAGTGGCTTTATTGGATAAAGGAACTGGACTATACACAAATAAACCTATGTAAACCCAGCCGTGTCATCCCTGCTGTTGTTGTCAGTAC
>CM042416.1:8262776-8482776 GCA_023634145.1 Thymallus thymallus | reverse complement strand
ATGACTATGATTAGGGAGCCTGGATTTGGTCTTGTCAAAAATCCAGTGGTTTACGACACACACGCACAAGAACACAGAGACACACACACATAGACACACACACACAGAGAGAGAGAGAGAGAGAGAGAGAGAGAGAGAGAGACACACACACCTCCCAGTCACATCTCTGAAAATTTGCCATCTGATGTTTTTCTCTAGTGGTACAGAAACCAAGTACATTACCACTCTCCTAAATGTTCCTGAAATGTAACACATGCTTTCCCACTAAAGAGCTGTCAGTGACAGACATTAGACCCAGGGCTTGATCAAGCCGAGACAGTAGACTCTATACATCTGTATAGATGATCAACCCACATCTATACAGTACTCTATACAATATACAGTAGACTCTCTATAGAATAGACAGTAGACTCTATACAATAGAAAGTAGACTCACTATAGAATATACAGTAGACTCTCTATAGAATAGACAGTAGACTATCTATATAATAGACAGTAGACTCTATAGAATATACAGTAGACTCAATTGAATAGCCAGTAGACTCTCTTGAATAGACAGTAGACTCTCTATAGAATTGACAGTAGACTCTATAGAATTGACAGTAGACTCTATAGAATTGACAGTAGACTCTCTATAGAATATGTTTTGTAAAGCTTCTCCCATGGTGCAGTAACTTAGAGGGAACAGAGGTCTGCTTCTCCCATGGTGCAGTAACTTAGAGGGAACAGAGGTCTGCTTCTCCCATGGTGCAGTAACTTAGAGGGAACAGAGGTCTGCTTCTCCCATGATGCAGTAACTTAGAGGGAACAGAACAGGAGATACCTTGTTGTTTCATGACATAAACACTGTAATGAGAAGAGAACAAGATATTTTAATGTGGACAATATCAATAAACCCAGTAAGATGGTGCCGACAGATATGGCAGCTTTGCTTCTAGCTCCATAGCAACTTTGTATTATTTTGTTTTTTTGTGTGTTATTTCTTACATTATTAGCCCAGAATGTTTTTTGTGTTATTATATATAGCCGGAAATAATTTTGGATATCAGAGCAGCGGTAACTCACCAGCATTACGACCAGGAATACGACTTTCAAGGAATTGGATTCCTTGTTCGTAACCCCCAGGGCAATTGAACTGATTCCAGAGGCTGATCCAAAATGCCGCCGGCGGAGAAGAGGTATTCGGAGACTTCTAGTCCGACTCAGGAGGCGTGCACACCATCCACCGCTTCCGAGTATACTACTCGCTAATGTTCAGTCCCTGGATAATAAAGTAGACGAGCTCAGGGCGAGGACCTCCTTCCAGAGAGACATCAGGGATTGTAACATACTCTGTTTCACGGAAACATGTCTCTCTCTGGATATACTGTCTTTGTCCATACAGCCAGTACATCGCGCAGACAGGAATAAAAACTCTCCGGGAAGAAGAATGGTGTATGTTTAATGATTAACTACTCATGGTGTGATTGTGATAACAAGTCCTTTTGTTCACCGGACCTACAAGCATTTCGCTACACTAGCAATAATGTCTGCTAAATATGTGTTTATGACCAATAACAATTTGTTAGGATGCATCCATTCCATGACAGAGACGAGACTGGAATGGATGCATTCCAGCCCACATCGTTCCATGAAAACCCTGCTCTCCTTCTCCTTGCTCTTTCTCTGCACTGTGGCTGTGTCCCAAATGGCAGCCTATTCCCTATATAGTGCCCGGGCTCTGGTCAAAAGTAGTGCACTATGTAGGGTGCCATTTGGAATGCAGCCTGTGTGTACAGTGCAGAGGGTTTATCTGATCCTGGGGAGGGGGAAGGGGGAGGGGGGGCATTCAGTCAGTCACAGCAGACAGATTAACCGCCCAGCTCTGGCCTTCTCTAAGTGGATGATGACGTTCCTACTACTCACTAAGTTGACAGCCACCTGTTGCCCCTCACTGCAAAGCAGAGCAGAACCCCTCACAGCAAAGTAGCATGATTTATCTACTGTAGGTGAGGTGGTCACTGATCAACCCACATCCAAAAATGTTGCCGTTTTAAAGCAAGTTTGATGCAATTCTACTAATTTTGCCATGGGGTTGAGAGAAATGTTAGCATTTTTACCCCTTTTATTGTCATATCCAATTGGTAGTTACATTCTTGTCCCATCGCTGCAACTCCCGTACGGACTCGGGAGAGGCGAAGGTCAGGAGCCGTACATCCTCCGAAACACAACCCCGCCAAGCCGTACTGCTTCTTGACACAACGCATGCTTAACCCGGTAGCCAGCTGCACCAATGTGTCGGAGGAAACACCGTACACCTGGCGACCATGTCAGTGTGCATGCGCCCGGGCCGCCACAGGAGTCGCTAGAGCGCGATGGGACAAGGACAACCCGGCTGGCCAAACCCTCCCCTAACCCGGATGACGCCAGTTTCCCGGTCGCAGGCAGTTGCGACACAGCCCAGTATCGAACCAGGATCTGTGGTAACGCAGCTAGCACTGCGATGCGCCACTTGGTAGGCCAATGTTTGCTGTTTTTAATATGATATCCGAGTGAAACTGACTAACAAAATCAATGGGGGCCCCCCGGACGGTAATTAAACCATGATTACTACGCTTAGATAGCTGGCGGCTAAACTAATTTTCCAATCTAAAAAATGTTACCTGACATGGGCTAATTGACTGACTATCAGTGACTGACAAGAGAACAAGAGAAAAACTGCTGATACAAATCAAGATTTTGAAATTGCACCTTATTGTATTCTACTATTCTAACTATCAACAGTAAGTTGAGAACCCGCCTGAGTTCCCGGATTTGGGGGAAATTGATCTGACGGTCTTCAAAAGGCCCATCCCTGCTCTACATGATTTCTATCTGTACACTCATTAAACCACCTTTGATATGATGGAATATATGACACAGAAGTCCCCTGGAGAAAGGTCAGTACACTAACAGTAAAAGCCAACAGCTTGGAAACCGTCTTTCGACACATCATATTCTTTAACAACACAGTTATTAGTCTGAATGTTGCAACGCTTCAGGATATCATCAGGATGAGATACAATACTGTTTTTTTATTACAAAAAGCGAAAGTGCCAGGAAATCGGAGGAAGATAGGAGATAGCGCTTCATGTGAAATAAATCCACATTGTACTCAGCATGTACAAACAGGGTTTAGGCAGGTTAGGTTCACCTGGCAGGCTGGGCTAGACTAGAGCTGTCTCATGTCTTGCCAATAGTTAAAAGACAGTATTTTTAGGGCTCAAAAAAAAAAAAGCAACAATAAATACAATCCAGTGGAGTTTCCATAACACATATCATGCAAGCAGCAGGTATAATGGATTAGCAGAGAAAACGACTGCCGTGGATAGTTTCAGAAAATCCTAGTCTGGATTTCACACGGCATTTCAAAGTTATAACGCCTCCGTCCTCGCCTTAGTGCACTTAAATAACACTTTTGAAAAAGGCCAAATTAAAATCCGACAGCTCGTGGCTTAATGGCTTTTCCAGGCTAACCATGCTGAGTTATTTTAGCCCTGGCAGCCTGGAGAGGAGAGGAGAGATGAGGAGGAGGAGAGGAGGCCCTGTGTGTCTGCAGGAGAGAGCCACGTGCAGAGGAGAGAGGCTACATCTGGGCCCTGGTCAAAAGTAGTGCACTATATAGAGAAGAAGGTGCCATTTGAGACGCAGCCATTGTCTACGTGCAGCAGCCTGCAGCACTACCTTGCTGCCAACCTGCACAGAACAGAACACCTTGGTATATGGGCACACAAGGATCCCCAGAGCACAGACAAGCTCTGAGTCATCATTAAGTGAAGCAGGCTGAGCGTGTTTGTATTATAACACTTATAAAAAACAATTATGCACTTAAACCTATGAATGTACTGTGCCACTTTGCTACTGCTGTTGAATGTAATGTGGATTTGAGTCAGGTTTAGACTGGGACATAACTGGGCTAGTCTCAAACTAATTATAATTCAGACCAGTATCTCTCTCTCTCTCTCTCTCTCTCTCTCTCTCTCTCTCTCTCTCTCTCTCTCTCTCTCTCTCTCTCTCTCTCCTCTCTCTCCTCTCTCTCTCTCCCTCCCTCCCTCCCTCCCTCCCTCCCTCCCTCCCTCCCTCCCTCCCCTCTCCAAGGCCTGAACTGTCAGATAGCAGAGGGCATGTGCTGGTGTGTCTGAGCGACAGGACCAACATCAGGAGGAGGAGCCTTCCCAACTAAACACAGTCTTAACATCCACATGGAAACAGTGAGCTCAACATAACTAGAAACACCATGACACAAACAATTGTTTGGACAGATTTACTAAGTGTGTGTGTGTGTGTGTGTGTGTGTGTGTAGGCCTATAATCCCTCTACTAATTTCCTCTTATTTCGCTGCCTGTTTTATTGACATAGGAATCAAGCGTGGAGCACTTTAAAACAAGGCCATAAAACATGATGGAGGGAGAGGGGAACGGCTCTACAACAACCAACATAACAACCGCTACACAGTCCTCACTCTTTTCAGATGCACCAACCGATGCAGTGTGAGACAGTGGAGAAGTGGCAGACGATATAATGATGATATAGAGTAGTTCACATTGACTGCACAGCGACTTTGGCTCCTTGAAAAGCATTATATTATATTGTTATTATTATTATTGTTATTGTCATTATTATTATTATTATTATTTTTACTGTTATTATTGTTATTATCATTATTACTATCATTATTGTCATTATTATTATTATTATTATTTTTACTGTTATTATTGTTATTATCATTATTACTATCATTATTACTATTATCATAATCATTATTATCATTACTAGTATTGTTATTGTATTATTATTATTTTTACTATTATTATTGTTATTATCATTATTATTATTGTTATTATTATTATCATTACTAGTATTGTTATTATTAGTATTATTATGTATTATTTTTATGTATTATTATGTCATATTATTATTATTTTTATGTATTATTTTTGTTGTAATATAATTATTGTCATTGTTATTATTAATGTTATTATTATTATCATTATTGTTATTGTTATCATTAATATGATTATCATTCTTGTTATTGTTATTATTATCATTATCATTATTATTATTGGTGTTATTGTTATTATTATCATTGCTATTGTTATTATCATACTTTTTATTATTGATATTATTATTATTATTGTTATTATTATGTATTATTTTTATGTATTATTATTATTATTTACTGTAACTGATAGCTGTGAGTGAGAGTAAGATCGTTTTCAGTCATCCAATAAGAAGTCAAACTGAGACTCTATGTTCTAATGAGATGTGCAGGTGATGCAGCAGAGAGGTTGACATTAACTCCAGATACCTCCACATTTTACAGTCACAACTTAAATACCCACAGTGCTTCCAAATGAAAAGACAGTGCTTCAAATTGAAAAGTGTTTCACTCACCGATACAAGCGTGAACTCTGACAGATAGCTGTGTCCGTAGGATGATGCTGTGCTTCTTGCCTCTTCTGATGAGAAAGACAGACAGACAGAGAGAGCGAAAGAAAGTATTTTATGCTTCCACATGGTCTGATGCAGACAGACTTGTATATTGACATAAACATCAACTACTTTCACAGGGCTAGATTGAATCACTGTGGAGCAGGTAACCCTAGTGGTACACAGCTAATGAATTCTATGCTACACTGGTTCCACTTTATTTACTATGAACACATAACTTATGCATGCATATTTAGCAGCAAGAGATACTAAATCGTCTAGTTTCACACTTGTCTTTATCCAAATCCACCCAAAGCAATCCCATGACAACAATGTCTGTTGAGGGACAACAGAGGAGACAACAGAGGAGACAACAGAGGAGATCACCAAGAGGTTCAGATACACATAGATCAACTCTGCCTCCCGTTTCCATGGAGACAAGGTCATACCCTCTGTCAACAACAACACAGTTTCCCCAGTGAAAATGTGGGGAAGAGTTGATCCAGTCTGAATGGTGACAAAATGTGCTATGGGGGTTTGTAGATGAGAGCCATCCTGAGGAGAACAGCCCTCATATTCTGGACGGAAACAAACGTTCAAAACAACCAGCAGGAGAAGCGTACAGACAACTCCCATACAGACATAAGACCATACACCACCGTACCAGGCCCAACAGATAAGGCCAAGCGACACACACACAAACGTGCACACAAACACACATACACACACACAAGTAAAGCACAGCACAGCAGGTAGGCTTGCACAACAGCCCCGTCCGATTCAGCTCTGTAACAAACACCCTTTTGTGTGGCCTGTACAATGGAAGCATGATGCTCCACTCAGTCTGCACTGGCCCAGTTGCAGCAGTAGAGGGTCACCATTAGAGATTAGACAATCCACCAGCACTGGATCACACTGAGAGAAGATAAAAGTAGGCCCAACCCTGTGGCCTCTACAGTACACAGAGGAAGGGGAGACAGAGAGAGAGAGAGAGAGGAGAGAGAGGGTAGAGAGAGAAAGAGAGAGAGGGTAGAGAGAGGAGGAGAGAGAGAGAGAGAGAAAGTGAGAGAGAGAGAAAAGAGAGAGAGGAGAGAGAGAGAGAGAGAGAGAGGAGAGAGAGAGAGAGAGAGAGAGAGAGAGAGAGAGAGAGAGAGAGAGAGAGAGAGAGAGAGAGAGGAGAGAGAGAGAGAGAGAGAGGAGAGAGAGAGAAAAGAGAGAGAGAGAGAGAGAGAGAGAGAGAGAGGGAGAAAGTGAGAGAGAGAAAAGAGAGGAAAGAGAGAGAGAGCGAGAGAGAGGGAGAGAGAGAGAGAAAGTGAGAGAGAGAGAAAAGAGAGAGAGGAGAGAGAGAGAGAGAGAGAGAGAGAGAGAGAAAAAGAGAGAGAGGAGAGAGAGAGAGAGAGAGAGGGAGAAAGTGAGAGAGGGAAAAGAGAGAGAAGAGAGAGAGAAAGTGAGAAAGAGAGAAGAGAGAGAAAGTAAAAGAGAGAGAAGAGAGAGAGAGAGAGAGAGAGAGAGAGAGAGAGAGAGAGAGAGGGTAGAGAGAGAGAAAGTGAGAGAGAGAGAAAAGAGAGAGAAGAGAGAGAGAGAGGGAGAGAGAGAGAAAGTGAGAGAGAGAGGGGAGAGAGAGAGAGAGAAGAGAGAGAGAGAGAAAGTGAGAGAGAGAGAGAGAGAGAGAAAAGAGAGAGAGAGAAAGTAAAAGAGAGAAGAGAGAGAGAGAGAGAAAGTAAAAGAGGAGAGAAGAGAGAGTGAGAGAGAGAGAGAGAGAGAGAGAGAAAGTAAAAGAGAGAGAAGAGAGAGAGAGAGAGACACACTAACCAGATATAGACACTCACACTGACCCATCCACACACACACTCACAAACACACACACACTCACACTGACCCATTCACAAACACACACACACACACACACACACCGACCCATCCACACTCACTCCCGCACACACACATTAACAGACACAATCAATAACTCAAACTCACCCAAACACTCACACATACATTATCTTACACAGTGGAGGATATGAACAGACACACTCACACGTACATATATAAATACCTACATGACACTTTGGAGAAACAATATCATCTGAGGAATGTTCTGTATTGTCTCACCCTTAGTAACCTAGTTAGTCTTAGAAATATAGTTGTTCTCTTGTAATAGTCATTCTTAATATTCATACTTTTTGCAATGAGACCACTAACAATTAGCATGTGGAACATCCAGGGCCTAAACTCGACAGCCTTAGGACTGAAGAGTCTGGCCCTGGAGTTCAACAAAAACATAAAAGATGATGATATCATTATTCTGCAGGAGACATGGTGTAAGGCAGATGTAGTCACGCACTGTCCCACAGGCTACAGAGAAATAATTTTACCATCCCAAAAACACATCTCTGTCAATAGAGGCAGAGATTCTGGAGGAATGATTATATGGTACAAATCCCAACTACAAAACCTAATTGACCCCCAAAAAATTGGCAAATATCACATTTGGCTTAGACTAAAAAAAGAACTTACACTGACTGGAAAAAACTTGTTCCTGTGTGCAATATATATCCCCCCCTCAGAATCCCCCTATTTCTCAGAAGAAATATTCTCCACCCTTGAGGAAGAGACGAGCCACTTCCAGGCCCAGGGAAATGTGCTCATCTGTGGGGACACAAATGCACGCACAGGAACACTACCTGACCAAATGAGCACACGAGGGGACAGCTATATCACAGGCCAAGCTGTCTCTAATCCCTTTAACCTTTCCTACAGGAACAACAGTGACAGCATCGTCAACAAGAATGGAAAAGACCTATTGCAGCTCTGTCGAAGCCTGGGTCTGTACTTTGTCAATGGTAGGTTACAGGGGGACTCTTTAGGAAGATTCACCTATTGCTCTCCTCTTGGCCAAAGCACAGTAGACTACATGATAACAGATATGGACCCTTTCTCTCTCAGCTCATTCACTGTTAAGCCACTAACACCTCTGTCTGATCACAGCCAAATTACCCTGTTCCTCAAAAGATCAGACATAGAAGCAACCACAAATTCACAGCCCAATAAGCTGTACAACATCAAACATTCATACAGATGGGCTCAAAACAGCACAGAGGAATACCAGAAAGCAATCAGTAACCAAAAAATCCAATCAACCCTAAACAACTTTCTGGATACAATGTACGCTCACAGTAAAGAAGGTGTCAATCTAGCTGTAAATAACATAAATTATATATTTAGGCAAACAGCAAAAACAGCACAATTAAAGCTAGGATCAAACAAACCAAACAGAAATACAGAAGACAAATGGTTTGATACAGATTGTAAAAACATTAGGAAAAAACTTAGAACACTATCGAACCAAAAACACAGAGACCCAAACAACAGAGAACTACGCCTTCAGTACTGTGAGACATTAAAATCATATAAACGTACACTCAGAATCAAGAAATCCCAGTACAACAGAAAGCAATTGACACTAATTGAGGAGTCCATAAATAAAAACAACTTCTGGCAAAATTGGAAAAACCTAAACAAACCCAAACAACAGGAATTAGCCATACAAAATGGTGACATTTGGACAAATCACTTTAAAGCACTCTACAACACTGTTGACACTCAGGATAATACTGAACAGTGCCAAATTTATGAAAAGTTAAACAAACTGGAAAAATCTATAAAGGACTACCAAAATCCTTTAGACTCCCCAATTACTGAGCAGGAGCTCCTTAAAAAACTTCAAGCCCTCAAATCAAAAAAAGCATGCGGACCTGATGGGATCCTAAATGAGATGCTCAAATTCACTAGTGAAAAATATCAATTAGCTATATTAAAATTGTTTAACTTGATCCTGAGTGTAGGTTACTTCCCTGACATCTGGAACCAAGGACTCATAACACCAATCTTTAAAAACGGAGACAAATCTGACCCTAACAATTACAGAGGGATTTGTGTGAACAGTAACCTGGGGAAGGTTTTCTGTAGTATTATAAATGTAAGAGTCCTAAACTTCCTTAATAAGCACAATATCCTGAGTAAAAGCCAAATTGGATTTATACCAAAACATAGAACAACAGATCATATTTACACCCTACACACCCTAATAGATAAACACGTCCACAAAAATAAGACAAAACTCTATGCTTGCTTTATTGACTTCCAAAAAGCATTTGATTCTATCTGGCATACAGGACTGTTCTACAAAGTCATTGAAAGTGGTGTAGGGGGTAAAACATATGACATTATAAAATCAATGTATACAGGCAACATGTGTAGCATAAAAATTGGCAAGAAACAAACTGAATCATTTAACCAGGGGCGGGGCCTGCGCCAGGGTTGCAATCTCAGCCCTGTGCTATTTAACATTTACATCAATGAATTGGCCAATATTCTAGAGAAGTCCTCAGCCCCTGGTGTTAGTCTCCACAATTCGGAAGTTAGATGCCTGCTCTTTGCAGATGACCTGTGCCTGCTTTCACCCACAGCACATGGTCTACAGCAGAGCTTGGACCTGCTAGAGCAGTACTGTCAGACCTGGGCCCTGACAGTAAACCCCAAAAAGACCAAAATAATGATTTTCCAGACAAATTCCAGATCCCAGGGAATAAAACCAAAGTTCTCAATTGGTGCAAAACATATAGAGTATTGCACACAATACAACTATTTAGGTTTAAAAATAAGTTCGACTGGACACCTAAATAATGCAGTGAATGAACTGAGAGACAAAGCACGCAGGGCATTCTACGCCATTAAAAAACAAATCCAAATTGAAATACCTATTACAATTTGGCAAAAACTAATTAAATGTGTGATTGAACCAATCGCACTCTATGGCAGCGAGGTGTGGGGTCCACTTACAAAACAAGATTTTACCCACTGGGACAAACATCCCATTGAGACCTTGCACGCGGAACTTTGTAAGATTCTCCTACATGTCCAGAGGAAAACTACAAACAATGCATGCAGGGCAGAATTAGGCCGATATCCACTAATATTAAAAACTCAAAAAAGAGCAATTAAGTTTTGGAAACACCTAAAACACAGTGACCCCCTCTCATATCATTACCAAGCCCTGCAATACCAAGAGTTGAGCAAAGATAAGAGTCCCTTCATCCAACTGGTCCAGGGGCTGAGTTCACAAACTTGTTCCACTAACACACTGAAGCCTCAGGACCAGAACATCCAATCAATAAGAATTAACCAAATTACAAAACATCTAAAACAAAACTACATTACCTATTGGAAAACACAAACACAAGCACAAAGCAAAATGCAGTGCTATTTGGCCCTAAATCGACAGTACACCATGGCAAACTATCTGACCATGGTGACTGATCAAAACCTCAGGAAAACCTTGACAAAGTACAGGCTCAGCGAGCACAGCCTTGCTATTGAGAAGGGTAGACACAGGAAAACCTGGCTCCCTGTAGAGGAAAGGCTGTGCAACCACTGCACCACAGCGGAACCAGAGACAGAGCTGCATTTCCTGACCAAATGTCAAAAATATAAAACCATCAGAGAGAGTCACTTCCCCAAATTTGAACAAGTAGTCCGGGGCTTTGAGGACCTCTCTGACATAGAAAGGCTGCCGATCCTTTTGGGGGAAGACATGACCAGCTGTGTGCTGGCAGCATGCTATGTTGCTGCCTGCCACAAGTTGAGGGACAGTGCCTGACATATTTAATGCATTTATTTTATTTTTTCCTGTTGTTATTTGTTCTTTGATGTAATTATATATTTTTAAAAAAAAAAATATATATATATATATATGTGTGTATGAATGTATGTATATATGTGTATATATATGTATGTGCGTGTGTATATGTATGTATATATATATATATATATAAAATAGAAAAAAAAAAATATATATAAATATATAGAAAAAAAATATATATATTGATGTATGATACTTTGGCAATATGTACATTGTTGCGTCATGCCAATAAAGTGAATTGAATTGAATTGAATTGAGAGAGAGAGGTAACATTACACTTCACAGACATTCACAGACACTCACTGTTTATCAGATATAATACCCACCAACAGACAGAGGCTGTGTGAGCTCACTGTTTATCAGATATAATACCCACCAAACGACAGAGGCTGTGTGAGCTCACTGTTTATCAGATATAATACCCACCAACAGACAGAGGCTGTGTGAGCTCACTGTTTATCAGATATAATACCCACCAACAGACAGAGGCTGTGTGAGCTCACTGTTTATCAGATATAATACCCACCAACAGACAGAGGCTGTGTGAGCTCACTGTTTATCAGATATAATACCCACCAACAGACAGAGGCTGTGTGAGCTCACTGTTTATCAGATATAATACCCACCAACAGACAGAGGCTGTGTGAGCTCACTGTTTATCAGATATAATACCCACCAACAGACAGAGGCTGTGTGAGCTCACTGTTTATCAGATATAATACCCACCAACAGACAGAGGCTGTGTGAGCTCACTGTTTATCAGATATAATACCCACCAACAGACAGAGGCTGTGTGAGCTCACTGTTTATCAGATATAATACCCACCAACAGACAGAGGCTGTGTGAGCTCACTGTTTATCAGATATAATACCCACCAACAGACAGATGCTGTGTGAGCTCACTGTTTATCAGATATAATACCCACCAACAGACAGAGGCTGTGTGAGCTCACTGTTTATCAGATATAATACCCACCAACAGACAGAGGCTGTGTGAGCTCACTGTTTATCAGATATAATACCCACCAACAGACAGAGGCTGTGTGAGCTCACTGTTTATCAGATATAATACCCACCAACAGACAGAGGCTGTGTGAGCTCACTGTTTATCAGATATAATACCCACCAACAGACAGAGGCTGTGTGAGCTCACTGTTTATCAGATATAATACCCACCAAACGACAGAGGCGACACAGAAGCAACATCTGTCACCATTGGATTGGGCCCATACTGCCGGTGGAAATGAGAAGGCAGCAGAGAGGAATTTAATCCTCTGATGTTGGAGGCTGAATTCAGGGCCAGGCAGGCAGTAGAAACCAAAGACGTTTTGTAATGAACTTCTGCTTTCTCTCACATCCTGCAAACTGCAACTCTATCCTCATTACTACTAAATGTGACCTGCACCATACCCCGCTGTGATCATTTTCAAATTAAACAAAGGTGCACGGAATATGAGAGAGACATTTAGGCACTTGTTAGTCATTACCAGTTATAATATGAAACAGGGGACAATAACATGTGCAACGTGGGTGATGTGATGATGTATGCGACCTACTACAGAAATCACCCTGAGTTAGATTGTCAACCCTGAGATGGACTGAACCAGCAAATTCATATGGTTAATATGATTTTCTTCAAATCAAATCGAATGTAATTTTTAAAAAGCCCTTTTTACATCAGCAGTGCTTTACAGATAACCAGTCTAAATCCCAAAGAGCAAGCAAAGAGGAAGCAAAAGCACAGTGGCCAGGAAACACTCCCAAGGAGGAAGAAACCTATGAAGGAACCTAGAGATGGTCATGATTCATGTTCAAAATACGCTTTGATTATACAAATAATAATTGTTTGATGAGCAATCATCTCACCATCCTACGGTTCTCTAGAGATCTTTCTCTAGAACATTTGTTTGGTCCAAGAAGCTTTTCCACCAGAGGGCTTAAACTCTTTGGCCTGAATGCCAAGCGTCACGTCTGGAGGAAACCTGGCACCATCCCTATGGTGAAGCATGGTGGTGGCAGCATCATGCTGTGGGGATGTTTTTCAGCAGCAGAGACTTGGAGACTAGTCAGGATCAAGGGAAAGATGAAACGGAGAAAAGTACAGAGAGATCCTTGATGAAAACCTGCTCCAGAGCACTCAGGACCTCAGACTGGGGCAAAGGTTCACCTTCCAACAGGACAACGACCCTAAGCACACAGCCAAGACAACGCAGGAGTGGCTTCGGGACAAGTCTTTGAATGTCCTTGAGTGACCCAGCCAGAGCCCGGACTTGTACATCTCTGGAGAGACCTGTGCAACGACGCTCCCCATCCAACTTGACAGAGCTTGAGAGGATCTGCAGAGAAGAATGGGAGAAACTCCCCAAATACAGGTGTGCCAAGCTTGTAGCTTCATACCCAAGAAGACTCAAGACTGTAATTCTGCCTAAGGTGCTTCAACAAAGTACTGAGTAAAGCATTAACCTGTTTTTGCTTTGTCATTATGGGGTATTGTGTGTAGAATGATGAGGGGATTTTAAGAAAAAACGTTTTTTTAGAATAAGGCAGTAACGTAACGCAATGTTGAACCTGGGCCCATAGGGAATAGGGTGCCATTTGGGACGCAGTCCGAGTCGCAGGCTAGCAGCTCCCTCCTGGACCAATGGGAGGTCTGGTCTGCCAGGCTGAGACAAGAGGCTCCTTGCTCTCTCTCAGGCTTTATTTGCTTGAGCATTACAGGGCCTGTTTATAAAGACATCACACAGTATGTGTATGTGTGTGTTTGTGTGTCTGTCTGTGTGTTTATGTGTGTGTGTGTGTGTGTGTGTGTGTGTGTATGTGTGTGTATGTGTGTGTGTGTGTGTGTGTGTGCACGTGTGTGCGGTGTGTGTGTGTGTGTGTGTGTGTGCACGTGTGTGTATGTGTGTGTGTGCGGTGTGTGTGTATGTGTGTGTGTGTGTGTGTGTGTGTGTGTGTGTGTGTGCACGTGTGTGTATGTGTGTGCGTGTGTGTGTGTGTGTGTGTGCGGTGTGTGTGTGTGTGTGTGTGTGCGGTGTGTGTGTGTGTGTGTGTGTGTGTGTGTGCGGTGTGTGTGTGTGTGTGTGTGTGTGTGTGTGTGTGTGTGTGTGTGTGTGTGTGTGTGTGTGTGTGTGTGTGTGTGTGTGTGTGTGTGTGTGTGCGGTGTGTGCCCACAGAGAGGATAAGGAGGGTGATAGAGAGAGGGAAGCATTTAGCCGTTTACCTCACTGGGGCACACAGACTTAGAGTTGGAGAGCAGTCAAACCCAGCACTGCACATCCCCCCTCATACCTCACACTGTAGTGCAGGCCAATTAGAGGTAGACTCGGAGGCCCCATGGAGGCCCATTGGCTGGCTGAATCAGCAGATCAGGGGGTAACTGCCTGCTTGGAGGGACATATTCTAACCTGGTCTGTCTCTCTTATACAGCCCCAGAGGACATATTCAAACCTGTTCTGTCTCTCTTATACAGCCCGAGAGGTCATATTCTAACCTGGTCTGTCTCTCTTATACAGCCCCAGAGGTCATATTCTAACCTGGTCTGTCTCTCTTATACAGCCCCAGAGGTCATATTCTAGCCTGGTCTGTCTCTCTTATACAGCCCCAGAGGACATATTCAAACCTGGTCTGTCTCTCTTATACAGCCCCAGAGGTCATATTCTAACCTGGTCTGTCTCTCTTATACAGCCCCAGAGGTCATATTCTAGCCTGGTCTGTCTCTCTTATACAGCCCCAGAGGACATATTCAAACCTGGTCTGTCTCTCTTATACAGCCCCAGAGGTCATATTCTAACCTGGTCTGTCTCTCTTTTACAGCCCCAGAGGTCATATTCTAACCTGGTCTGTCTCTCTTATACAGCCCCAGAGGTCATATTCTAACCTGGTCTGTCTCTCTTATACAGCCCCAGAGGTCATATTCTAGCCTGGTCTGTCTCTCTTATACAGCCCCAGATGTCATATTCTAGCCTGGTCTGTGAACATTTTTGCCAAGTCAGATCTCTGGCTAACCATGGGCTAGGACTGGTCATTGCGTCACACGCACATCCATACATGCTTGCATGCCCGGGCGCATACACACGCACGCACGCACGCTCGCACACACACACACACACACACACACACACACACACACACACACACACACACACACACACACACACACACACACACACACACACACACACACACACACACACACACACACACACACACACCAAACCACTGCTAAGATCACTATACTGCTCTGCAAACACCTCAGGGGTTTTAATGGGGTTTTATTTTCCTCATAGTAAGTCAAAGATCTACTAGTTTCAATATTCCTGTGGTTCTTTCTGAACGTTTCTGATCTGGAGAGCTAGAGCTGGGTGTCTATGGAAGTATGGCCAAGTAGGTCAGAAAAAAATGAAACTAATGAAAATAAGCCGTCCTCTGAGGGATGACTGGATCTGACGGGAGTATCTGAGGCCTTCAAAAGGGCTGGGACGGCTGGAGGTTTAACACAGCTGACTTCTGACTGGTTGTCAGAATCTTAACGAACACACCAACAACGTAGAAAAAAGGTTTCTGGCTCTAAACGTTTGCCTTGAAGCGAAGATCGTAATACTAAGAAGTGTGAACTTCATGTGTGCTTATGGCAGCTAGCTAGGCAACATAACATAAGATAGAAAATGTTCTAATGCATTTCACAGTACCTTGTGTTATCTTTCTGTGTCAAACCAGCTAAATAAGTTATTGAGGATTTACACATTTACTAATCAGATGTCAATCACTGTCACACACCCACGTAAAAACAACACCAGGGCCAACACCTAAATGTTCCCAGAATTCCACACAGAATTCCATATAGCCTCTATTCGCACAACATCCGACAGACACTCCCCAGGAAGGCTTAGTCAGGCTCCCACTGCTCTATCCATGTAATCTGTACCTCAGTCAGGCTCCCACTTCTCCATCCATGTAATCTGCACAAATATTCCCGGGACCTCCGCGTCTCTCCCACCACATTATGGCCAGGTGCCACAGTCAATTGTAATCACTAACTGAGATTACAGCAGAGAGATGGTGCCGGGGATTGGGAGTCACAATCACACTGGGTAGTTCCATGGTTTCATCCAGCCAGCCTCCAGCCCTCCATAACACAGGGTGTGGAAGTGATTATGGCCCCTAAGCTCCCGTGACATGGATATCTCCACGCTTTTTAAACACTCTGTCAGAGGATCATACTTTAATCAGGTTGGAAATACACTAGGCATTACACAGGCGCCTCTGGAATGTAAATTGTAACCTGTAACATCCAGTGGTGGAAAAAGTACCCAATATTCATACTTGAGTAGAAGTAAAGATACCTTAACAGAAAATGACTCAAGTAAAAATGAAAGTCACCCAGTAAAATACTACTTGAGTAAAAGTCTAAAAGTATTTGGTTTTAAATAAGTATCAAAGTAAATGTAATTGCTAAAATATACTTAAGTATCAAAAGTAGAAGTAAAAGTATAAATAATTTGAAATTCCTTATATAAAGCAAACCAGCATAATAATTAACAGATAGCCAGGGGCACGCTCCAACACTCAGACATAATTTACAAACGAAGCATGTGCTTAGTGAGTCCGCCAGATCAGAGGCAGTAGGGATGACCAGGGATGTTCTCTTGATAAGTGTGTTAATTGGACCATTTTCCTGTCTTTTTTTAACGAGTACTTTTGGGTGTCAGGGAAAATGTATGGAGTAAAAAGTACATTATTGTCTTTAGGAATGTAGTGAAGTAAAAGTTGTCAAAAATATAAATAGTAAAGTAAAGATACCCCAAAAAGTACTTAAGTAGTACTTTAAAGTATTTTTAATTAAGTACTTTACTTTACTATTTATATTTTTGACAACTTTTACTTCACTACATTCCTAAGGACAATAATGTACTTTTTGTGTTGAACCAGGAGAAGTGTTGCTGTTCTAACCTCCAGTATAGCACAGTGGCCAGTCCTAGGTATGTTGCTGTTCTAACCTCCAGTATAGCACAGTGGCCAGTCCTAGGTATGTTGCTGTTCTAACCAGTATAGCACAGTGGCCAGTCCTAGGTCTGTTGCTGTTCTAAACTCCAGTATAGCACAGTGGCCAGTCCTAGGTATGTTGCTGTTCTAACCTCCAGTATAGCACAGTGGCCAGTCCTAGGTCTGTTGCTGTTCTAACCAGTATAGCACAGTGGCCAGTCCTAGGTATGTTGCTGTTCTAACCAGTATAGCACAGTGGCCAGTCCTAGGTCTGTTGCTGTTCTAACATCCAGTATAGCACAGTGGCCAGTCCTAGGTATGTTGCTGTTCTAACCTCCAGTATAGCACAGTGGCCAGTCCTAGGTCTGTTGCTGTTCTAAACTCCAGTATAGCACAGTGGCCAGTCCTAGGTATGTTGCTGTTCTAACCTCCAGTATAGCACAGTGGCCAGTCCTAGGTCTGTTGCTGTTCTAACATCCAGTATAGCACAGTGGCCAGTCCTAGGTCTGTTGCTGTTCTAACATCCAGTATAGCACAGTGGCCAGTCCTAGGTCTGTTGCTGTTCTAACCTCCAGTACAGCACAGTGGCCAGTCCTAGGTCTGTTGCTGTTCTAACCAGTATAGCACAGTGGCCAGTCCTAGGTCTGTTGCTGTTCTAAACTCCAGTATAGCACAGTGGCCAGTCCTAGGTCTGTTGCTGTTCTAAACTCCAGTATAGCACAGTGGCCAGTCCTAGGTATGTTGCTGTTCTAACCTCCAGTATAGCACAGTGGCCAGTCCTAGGTCTGTTGCTGTTCTAACCAGTATAGCACAGTGGCCAGTCCTAGGTATGTTGCTGTTCTAACCAGTATAGCACAGTGGCCAGTCCTAGGTCTGTTGCTGTTCTAACATCCAGTATAGCACAGTGGCCAGTCCTAGGTATGTTGCTGTTCTAACCTCCAGTATAGCACAGTGGCCAGTCCTAGGTCTGTTGCTGTTCTAAACTCCAGTATAGCACAGTGGCCAGTCCTAGGTATGTTGCTGTTCTAACCTCCAGTATAGCACAGTGGCCAGTCCTAGGTCTGTTACTGTTCTAACATCCAGTATAGCACAGTGGCCAGTCCTAGGTCTGTTGCTGTTCTAACATCCAGTATAGCACAGTGGCCAGTCCTAGGTCTGTTGCTGTTCTAACCTCCAGTATAGCACAGTGGCCAGTCCTAGGTCTGTTGCTGTTCTAACATCCAGCATAGCACAGTGGCCAGTCCTAGGTATGTTGCTGTTCTAACATCCAGTATAGCACAGTGGCCAGTCCTAGGTATGTTGCTGTTCTAACATCCAGTATAGCACAGTGGCCAGTCCTAGGTATGTTGCTGTTCTAACCTCCAGTATAGGACAGTGGCCAGTCCTAGGTATGTTGCTGTTCTAACATCCAGTATAGCACAGTGGCCAGTCCTAGGTCTGTTGCTGTTGTAGCCTATAGATACACAGTGACCATACTTTTAGACCAAGGCTGTAAGCTCAACTACAGCAGTGCTTTGACTGGAGTTTTGAAAGCATGTCTGCATCCCAAATGGCACTATATTCCTTGTTTAGTGCACTATTTTGTCCAGATCCCTATACGCCCTGGTCAAAATATTTCAATAGCTCTCACTATTTCACTCAGGGTCAAATACAGATTTCTTTCTACGTAGTGAATAAATAATATATTACAAAGTTGAAATTGAGTTGCTGAAAGATCCCATACGGCAAAAAAACAGAGAAAGAAAATAAACCAAAATGGAAGAAGTAAAGGTGAAATACCTCATCAGGCGTTTTTACGAGTCTAGTAATCATAAAGAATCAACAGCAGTGAACAGCGGGGGTTGTGAACTTGTGAACATCCACTCTATAAAATGCCAGCAGGCAGAATTACCCTGCTATTACAAATAATGCCCAGCCGCCTTCCCCCTAAACCCCCTCAATCCCCCTCTACACCCCCCGGCCTTCTCAGACGCACTGTGTGGGTTTAATGACACACATCCATACCAGACAGAGACAGTTGGCACGGCGATGCCCCTGGCAGCCTCCCTCTTTGACGAGAGAAGAAGTAGGCCACTTTAACCTCACAAAGCTCTCTCTAGACTTGCAGAAGCCTCCCAATGACTTTTGATGCAACTGGGAAATGAGAGTAGTGCATTGGGTCCAATGGAAACACCGGGCCCAGTGAACAGCCTATGAATTCCAAGTAACACAAATTAATCCATAGATGCTTGTGGTCTGGCCGACCAGGAAGTCTCATGCCAACTGTGGGTCAGTCTGACATCGACATGGATGGCATATGAACACACTGCAGGGTAGAGCTGAGCACGTAAAAACCTATGGACTGAATAAAAGAACATGGAGTTTGATACTGTACTCAAATGTACCTTCATATAAAAAAGACAGTTTCAAGCCACATGTCTCTGTGTATATATGATAGGAATCATTATTTGACTGGACTTGAGCAAGGTTATCTCAAATGCATAGTCCTATTCATTCAGCCCTTGTGCTGTCAATTTACAGTATATGTTTTTGAAGATAAATAACTTTGAGACAAAATACTGGGCTATTTACAAATACAGATTTGATTTGATATTGTACATTGGATTTTATATTGTAAACCTGTAATAATAGAGTAATGCTGTAATAATGTCTGTAGGCTGTAGTTGTGTTTTGTTGTTACTGTTTTAACCCTGTTTGAACTCCAGGAAGTAGCTGCTGCCTTGGCAGTAATGGGGATCCTAATTAATACTAAATACAAAAACATGTAAGTGAGGGCAACTTTGTCAAGAGTGCTGGAAGTACAACAAATCCTGAGGAGAGGAGGTGATACCCATGATGCTTCATGCCCAGCCGGGTGTACACTACACGACTTTAAAAATCCTGACATTGCTGATTCTTTTTTGTCTTGCCAACGTAGTGGTGGACACACTAAACGATGTGGCACAGACGGAGGTCACAAACTACAAGATTCTTCACTTGGTCGTGAGGATTCTCCATACCACGCTGTCTCGCCAAAACAATGATGTGATGATGTGATTAGATTTAACGCAGCTACAACAAGCTGTGGCTCAAAGCAGCCTCATAAACATTTTCAGTCAGAAAAACAAAATATCTACATTTTAAATTGAATAATATTGAGTGTGAACTTCAGACCTGTAACAAATGTACACTTTGTCTTTGATTAAAGGCAAGTACAAACGCATACTAGCAGTAGTCATGGCTCCTGCTCCAGAGTTACACATTCATACTAGTAGTAGTCATGGCTCCTGCTCCAGAGTTACACATTCATACTAGTAGTAGTCATGGCTCCTGCTCCAGAGTTACACATTCATACTAGTAGTAGTCATGGCTCCTGCTCCAGAGTTACACATTCATACTAGTAGTAGTCATGGCTCCTGCTCCAGAGTTACACATTCATACTAGTAGTAGTCATGGCTCCTGCTCCAGAGTTACACATTCATACTAGTAGTAGTCATGGCTCCTGCTCCAGAGTTACACATTCATACTAGTAGTAGTCATGGCTCCTGCTCCAGAGTTACACATTCATACTAGTAGTAGTCATGGCTCCTGCTCCAGAGTTACACATTCATACTAGTAGTAGTCATGGCTCCTGCTCCAGAGTTACACATTCATACTAGTAGTAGTCATGGCTCCTGCTCCAGAGTTACACATTCATACTAGTAGTAGTCATGGCTCCTGCTCCAGAGTTACACATTCATACTAGTAGTAGTCATGGCTCCTGCTCCAGAGTTACACATTCATACTAGTAGTAGTCATGGCTCCTGCTCCAGAGTTACACATTCATACTAGTAGTAGTCATGGCTCCTGCTCCAGAGTTACACATTCATACTAGTAGTAGTCATGGCTCCTGCTCCAGAGTTACACATTCATACTAGTAGTAGTCATGGCTCCTGCTCCAGAGTTACACATTCATACTAGTAGTAGTCATGGCTCCTGCTCCAGAGTTACACATTCATACTAGTAGTAGTCATGGCTCCTGCTCCAGAGTTACACATTCATACTAGTAGTAGTCATGGCTCCTGCTCCAGAGTTACACATTCATACTAGCAGTAGTCATCGCTCCTGCTCCAGAGTTACACATTCATACTAGCAGTAGTCATGGCTCCTGCTCCAGAGTTACACATTCATACTAGTAGTAGTCATGGCTCCTGCTCCAGAGTTACATATTCATTCTAGTAGTAGTCATGGCTCCTGCTCCAGAGTTACACATTCATACTAGTAGTAGTCATGGCTCCTGCTCCAGAGTTACACATTCATACTAGTAGTAGTCATGGCTCCTGCTCCAGAGTTACACATTCATACTAGTAGTAGTCATGGCTCCTGCTCCAGAGTTACACATTCATACTAGTAGTAGTCATGGCTCCTGCTCCAGAGTTACACATTCATACTAGTAGTAGTCATGGCTCCTGCTCCAGAGTTACACATTCATACTAGTAGTAGTCATGGCTCCTGCTCCAGAGTTACACATTCATACTAGTAGTAGTCATCTCTCCTGCTCCAGAGTTACACATTCATACTAGTAGTAGTCATGGCTCCTGCTCCAGAGTTACACATTCATACTAGTAGTAGTCATGGCTCCTGCTCCAGAGTTACACATTCATACTAGTAGTAGTCATGGCTCCTGCTCCAGAGTTACACATTCATACTAGTAGTAGTCATGGCTCCTGCTCCAGAGTTACACATTCATACTAGTAGTAGTCATGGCTCCTGCTCCAGAGTTACACATTCATACTAGTAGTAGTCATGGCTCCTGCTCCAGAGTTACACATTCATACTAGTAGTAGTCATCGCTCCTGCTCCAGAGTTACACATTCTGTGTGACGCAAAACAACGTCCTCATCTCATTGGCTTCTTCTCTGGCGAGCTCTCATTCGCTGTTGCTGATCACCGTTCTCTAAACTTGTCATTGCACATCTCACACTACAAGAACATGGCCGATTTTGTGGCGATAAAATGAACAGGATGTCTGGGACTGCTCAAAGATGAGATCGGTAGCCCTCAGATTGTGTCTCTGACCCGCTCACATGAAATGAGCTTCGTTGACGTCCACGCGTCCCGAGTAGGCAACAACATGGTGATTTTGTCTCCAATCTCAAAAACTTGTCTGGGACAGCCAAATCAGGGCCAAAATCATGTAGTGTACACCCGGCTTAATATGTTCAGGTGTCATGACTGCTCTCTCCCTCACCAGGGATGCATCCCAAATGGCACCCTATTCACTACTAAGACTCAGGTCAAATGTAGTGCACTACATAGGGAATAGGGTGCCATTTGGGATGTCACCCAGGTATTTTAAGTGACATGGGTGGAGGAATGCCATGTAAACGCTATGGCATT
This sequence comes from Thymallus thymallus, assembly GCA_023634145.1. Lineage (NCBI taxonomy): Eukaryota > Metazoa > Chordata > Actinopteri > Salmoniformes > Salmonidae > Thymallus > Thymallus thymallus. The sequence goes on along the minus strand of CM042416.1, from coordinate 8,460,290 downwards.
TGTAGGGTTGAAAAACAACCAACCAATGCCATCCCTCCCTTGATAAGTGTTGGCACCCACATCCAGGGTCTTCACGATACCCACCCAGACATCACTGAGAACCCTCTGAAGGAATGACAAATGGAATGTTCTGTATCAATGGCTGTTGAAACTCGGCTGATACTGTATCAAACCAGCTTAGATGTCAGAAAATGTGAGACAGTTCTCAGTCTGCGTCTGAAAGTTGGTCTACAACAGGCTCCATTGACTGACAAGTCAATCATAAGGCTTTTGGTATTACAGTTGAAATCCCTTGTAGTTGAATCACAGGATTGGCCTTATTCCCTAGACTAGAGAGTGCTGGGCTCTAGGTGAGGTAAAGCCTGTCATCTTAGCTCTTCATTGACCTGCTAGTTACAGCTGGAGGAATACCTCTGAACACCTCTCTCACTCTCACTCTCACTCTCTCTCTCTCTCTCTCTCTCTCTCTCTCTCTCTCACTCTCACTCTCACTCTCACTCTCACTCTCTCTCTCTCTCTCTCTCTCTCTCTCTCTCTCTCTCTCTCTCTCTCTCTCTCTCTCTCTCTCTCTCTCTCTCTCTCTCTCTCTCTCTCTCTCTCTCTCTCTCTCTCTCTCTCTCTCTCTCTCTCTCTCTCTCTCTCTCTCTCTCTCCCCCTCCGTGGGTGCTTTGTACTAAAAAGCACTTAAAGCCAGTCTGGAGTAATAAATGGTTTAAATATAGTTTTATTTATGGTTCATAACAGCTCATTGAAACCACAGAAAGGAACATGAAAAGGTATTCTTATTTAGACCACTGTAGCTTGGCTTGTTATGCATGCACCTGCAAGGCAGCCTGATCTTTAACCAGAACCACACTGGACTCAATCCTAGCCTGATCTTTAACCAGAACCACACTGGACTCAATCCTAGCCTGATCTTCAATCAGAACAACTCTGGACTCAATCCCAGCCTGATCTTCAATCAGAACAACTCTGGACTAAATCCAAGCCTGATCTTAAATCAGAACCCCTCTGGACTCAATCCAAGCCTGATCTTAAATCAGAACAACTCTGGACTCAATCGCAGCCTGATCTTTTGAAGTGTAGAGAATATGACCTGTACAATACAAATGTAAAAGTGCTACCAGTACAAGGCTTACAATCCTGTACATATTCCGCAGTGAACATACAACTTTGTAAAGACCCCGTGTAGTGGAGCTATAAGGGCACGACCAGCTATTAAAACAGGTTGTTGAGACAGAGCGTTATTAAAGGTCGAATAAAAAGTCTTACCCGCCCTCCTGAAAGCCCTCCAGTTCATCTCTCTGTTCTGCCAGGGTAGACTCCAAGTCCAGGTAGCTCCCATTCTGGGAGAGCTGGAGGGCACAGTCATCAAGCTAGATAGGAGATAATGAGAGAGATCGCATCATTAATACCTCCCGCTTCATACAGCTAAAGCTATTACACAGTATAGCTATTATATATTGATTTCCCCAATGCTAACCCCAACCAATAGCACACAACTTGGCTATCCATGGACAATCCATGGTGCTCAGTTTCCCTCCAACTGCCCAGAGGAACGTTTGAGCTCAGTCAAAACATGGTCTGTATGTATGCTGGACATTTCTGAGTGAGGTAATGAAGTCACGTCTCCCAACCTCTCCTGTTATCCTATCCATCCATCACTCATTTCATTATGTCTTGCATCACTGTGAAAATAACTAGGTATGCATGTTCTACGAAAAATATCCCTTCAATGCTTTCATACGGTTCATAACATCTCAAGGTTCTGGGAATAACAGGTCATAGGTTAAACTAGGCCCTTGTTTGAATACTTTAGAAAAGCATCCTTCCTTCCTAGCTTCCTTTTAAAGTATTCACAGATCTGACAAGGTTGGATTGGTGTATGTAAATAATAGGACGGTATGTAACCTTGCTTTGTTTAGGCTATCCAATTACTGATAGATCTGCAATTACCTCAGTGTAATCTCTCGTGGACAGATTCTCGTGGACATGAAACGGAGAGACTCTATTAAGGCTCACGTAGAACTATGTGATTTCGAGCAGTAGTTCCTGGTTTGGGGTTTCGTCATTGATTATTTGGACAAATCAGGATTGGGTGAAGGCGGTGCTTAAATTGGTGCCTTGATTTTCAAGCATGTATGCAGATGATGAACAGTTTCCACTAGATTCCATAGCAATAAAGTCAAAATTGGCCATATCATAAAAATGTATTAAAACAAATATTTGCTTTTGGGCCATGATAAACACGGGTGAAATTAGCAGAAGGGAGGGATTTGCCCTCAGAGTTTCAATTTTGCGAGGGAGAAGACTTCGCTTCCTTCCTTTGCACAAAGATAATCACAATTGTTAATATGAAATGACAAACTTTCTTCTGGGTAATCAGATTTACCTCAATGAAACAAGGAAGGAAGCATTTGTAACATATTGGAACAGGACCTAGCTAGGTGTATTTTAGGTTATTCTCCAGCCTCCAATGGCAGCGAGGGAGTGTTTATCGACAACTGTCAGCAGCACTGCTCCATGCAGTGAAAAGGCTGCATCTCAAATGGCACCCTATTCCCTTTATAGTGCACTACCTTTGACCAGAGCCCTATAGAGTGGTAAGTGAGGATAGACAGGTGTATGAGCAGCAGATTCATATTCACCTTCATAGCCTGCTTATCCCTCCTCCTCCCCTCCGACTCACATACGCCTCCCCTAATATACAGTACCAGTCAAAAGTTTGGACACACCTACTCATTCAACGGTTTTTCTTTATTTTGATTTTTTTTTACATTGTAGAATAATAGTGAAGGCATCAAAACTATGAAATAACACATATGGAATCATGTAGTAACCGAAAGTGTTAAATAAATCAAAATATATTTTATATTTGAGATTCTTCAAAGTATCCACCCTTTGCCTTGATGACAGCTTTGCACACAATGAGTAGTTGTGTCCAAACTTTTGACTGGTACTGTATATATATTTTTTTATTATATTTTTTGGAGTGGCTAAATTAAACACTGAGGGAGTCTGAGTCTGCTACAGAGAGCTGGTCTAGGCTGTCTAGGGTGTCTGAGTCTGTGCTGCTCTAGGCTGTCTAGGGTGTCCGAGTCTGTGTTGCTCTAGGCTGTCTAGTCTGTCTGAATCTGTGCTGCTCTAGGCTGTCTAGGGTGTCTGAGTCTGCTACAAAGAGTAAATAAACCATTTGAGAAGGAATCAATTTGCTCTTTCCTCCTGTCGTTGACCCGGCAGCGTTTGGTTTTCAGCTGTAGCAGGAGACAGACAACACAAGGCACAGAGAAGACTATCATTGGTCTAGTCTGTAAAATATGCACCACAAACTAGCTGCATTGAGAGCTGTAACCACTACCCGCTGAAGAAAAACAACCAATGTGAAAATCCCAAAACCAACTGTTCTGGAAATGACAATTGAGATTTGTGCCAGCTCTGATGTGGTTACATTTCCTCCCCTTGAATTACTGTAACTTAATTAAACATGGAGAAAGGGCAATGGGAGGTTGCTAACTGGAAAATACATTATGGAGGGGAGCAGCTTTGATCTGTTCAGCCACTCATGTTTGTTTTGGGCTGTGCTGCGGCGCACAAGGACTGTGTCAAGATGAAGAACTGAAACAAAACATGTGGTCAGCTAGGATGAAACACTGACTGACTGAAACTGTCTTGTCCCTTTCCTTTAAAACAGCATAAAGCTAAAAACAAACAAAATAACAACGCATTATTTCAAACAGTCTTCTCAAAGTTCTACCTGAAATACACAAGGCTGATCTATTCAGGAGTGGACAGACACAGTGAAGAGTTACCCTTGGCCTGGGATAAGTCTTCTTTAAGATGCTCTTACTGTAAGGCTCAGAGAGAGAGTTTCAGCAGATTACAGGACAGAAGGCCCACTATATTTAGGTCCATGAGGAGCAGGCATGCCTTGAAGACCTATAGGATGGAATGGAATGGGTGTGACATGAAACTAAGCAGGAAATGGAAAGGACTAAAAAGACTAATATATTATATCCAGGAGTCTATTATATGTAAGGAGACACTAGGCAAATCATCTAGGACTGAAAGGAACAGAACGCCATACAGTACAAGCGGATTGTTTCAGTCTAGTGTAGGACGTTGTGAGACCACTTCTGTTCATACAACTGATGTCTATTAACTGAATACAGAAAATGAAGACTATAGAAAATACATGGAGTTCCTCTTTTCTTAAGACACTCTAACACAGTATACTCAGTATGAAGAGCTGAAATAGACAACAACACGGGGCAGAAGTCAAAGCAGTAACCAGCAATTAGTGTGAATCCAAGAAATACATTTCTCTACATAGAGGTTATGACTCCAAACCTCTGCATTTCTCTACATAGAGGTTATGACTCCAAACCTCTGCATTTCTCTACATAGAGGTTATGACTCCAAACCTCTGCATTTCTCTACATAGAGGTTATGACTCCAAACCTCTGCATTTCTCTACATAGAGGTTATGATTCCAAACCTCTGCATTTCTCTACATAGAGGTTATGACTCCAAACCTCTGCATTTCTCTACATAGAGGTTATGACTCCAAACCTCTGCATTTCTCTACATAGAGGTTATGACTCCAAACCTCTGAAGTCAGGCCAGAGCAGACAGGCCACCCTAGTGAACCACACACACACACACACACACACACACACACACACACACACACACACACACACACACACACACACAGATTACAGCCTTAGTATCCAGGCCAGGAATGCCTTGGTGATCCACAGAAATGGCCATTAATCCAGGAACACTGCTCATAGATTAACGGCAGTGGCAGTAGATGTGTTCTCCCCTGCCCAGCACAGGATTTGAACCCGAGCAACAAGGCCCTGTGGTCCCAGGGTCCAGAGAAGTAACCACCAATCCTACTCACAGTCTCCCACTGAGCCCTGGCCTCTCCCTACCACCGCACTGTTGTCCATCGGCCAGAGATGCAGGCAGTTAGGCAGTGACAGCTAAAAATAAAGAGCATACAATTCTCCAATTCAAAATGCAATCTCACCCTCAGTTTCTTCCTGCAGCTGCGTTGCTGCGGGCATAGAGGCTGATAAGGGGAAAACATAGCCCAAGTTTGGAGGTTTATAAATAACTAAATTATCACCGTTGCATGTACATTTCTAACACTATTTATTTGTGGGGAGAATGAACAATTGGAAACTTTTGAGGATAAATTACCCTTTGTCTGCACTTTACTTGAGGGTTTCAGTTGGAACCAGTGAAAGTTGATGGCACTGCCTCTACGGTTCCAACCATGTTTCTGTCTACGGTGGATATGTTGTCTGTGGTCTCTCTCCCACGACAGTGGAATTAGCACACTCTTTAAAATACACTATACACATGAGAGAGACCACACCAGTAATCATCTGTAAAGCATGCAAGGGATGAGCCTGAACAAGGAGCTACAGTAGCTCTGTCTGAATGTGGAACTCCATGCTCCGAAACACAGAGAAACTTGGAGACTGACAGGCCAAACCTCAACTGTACATAACAATGCGTAAGAGAAATACAGTCCAGGAGAACAAAACTAGATTTTACAGCATTTACCATAACTTCTCGTTATGGGCCTCTGGAATATCTCTGGAATAATTAGCAGGAAGACAAGCTACCCCCAAAAAGTGAATTTGTTAAAGATCTTCCAACGACTGCCTGTCCCGCATTTCTCCTTCTCGTATAATGCTGAAGCGTGTCAGAGCGGATACTTTCTGGCATTCCCAATAAATTGACCCTTGCCCCTCAGAGTAATTTAGAGGGGCTGGGAAATCTCAGAAGAAGTGACTAAGAAAAAAGCAACTTGACTATGTTTATTTTAACGATTGCTTTTGCACAGTAAGTACCCTGTTGTGATGGGGCAGTTTCATGGGGCAGTACATCTGTGATGAACTGTGGCATAGGGTTCATCCCAAATGGCACTCTATTCCCTTTATAGTGCACTACTTTTGAAGAGAGCTCTGGTCAAAAGTAGTGCACTATAGGGAATAGGGTGCCATATCAAAGCAAATTGTATTGGTCACATACATATATTTAGCAGATGCTATCGCAGGTGTAGCAAAATGCTTGTGTTCCTAGCTCCAACAGTGTCGTAATATCAATAAAAAACAATACATTCAAATCCATGAAATAAAAATAATGGAATTAAGAAATACACAATTATTAGAAAGAGGAATGTCAGAGTCCAGAATATAAATAAATATGTGTATGATGGTCAGACAGTATGGACAGTATATGAATAGAAGATGTGTGTACAGCAGTAGTTATATAGGATGAGCCTTAACTAGAATACAGTATATACATATGAAGTGGGTAAAACAGTATGCCAACATTATTAAAGTGACCAGTGTTCAATGACTATGTACATAGGGCAATAGTCTCTAAGGTGCAGGGTAGAGTACCGGGTGGTAGCCAGCTAGTAACAGTGACTAAGTTCAGGGCAGAGTACTGGGCGGAGGCCGGCTGGTGGTGACTATTTAACAGTCTGATGGCCTGGAGATAGAAGCTGTCTCTCTGTCCCAGCTTTGATGCACCTGTACTGTCTCCTCCTTCTAGATGGTAGTGGGGTGAACAGGCCGTGGCTCGGGTGGCTGAGTTCCTTGATGATCATCTTGGCCTGACTGTGAAACCAGGTGCTGTAGAAGTCCTGGAGGACAGGCAGTGTGCTCCCGGTGATTCGTTGGGCTGACTGTGAGACACAGCCCTAGGATACTGAGTGCACTGTGTCTCTTCACAGTCTGCCTAGTCATCCAAAAGGACAATACATTATGCAGGACTGAATTATGAGATGAAATCCTGAGTCAGGCCATGCCTCGTACGTTCTGTTCTATCTAACTCTGATCAAATAGGTTCAGTAGTATCTACACAACGAGGATGCAGAGTGCTATTCGAAGGTTAGACATTGTGTGTAAGTAAACTAACGCAATCAATGCTAGTACACAAAAAGATTCTAAATCCAACACAAATTGAATATGATACTGATGTGTAGTACGCAAATGCTCACAGGGCATTGCCTATTTGAGCTGATTGTCAATGTCAGCAATAAGAAAGCCCAGGCAGGCAGGTCCCCATGGCATCACCATCTCTAGGCAGCCGTCTCCACCTCTCATCCCCAGAGAGACTGCAGTCAGCCAGGTTGGAACTGACAGCAGCAGTAGAGGGAGGGAGCAAATCTGGGACAGCAGCAGCATATGCCAGTGTGCTGTCCTGTCTGGCTCCCCTGGTACCATGTGTTAGCACTGGGCTATTAACACCAGTCTGTGCATCCACTCTCAGTCATCCCCAGAGATGTAGCAGGTGGGGAGGCCACCCTGTGAGACACCGGCGGTCAATATATGACTGTGCAATTGGGAACTTGCATATCTGTCTCAATGTATTTGTATGTGTGTTAACTCACTGAAGACAGGTAGATGTGAAAATGTTAAACATAAAGCCAAGGATACTTTTACGTTTCAACATAGACATAAAGAATAAGGTCTATGGTATCTGCCTGGTCTCTTATTGACAACTACAGCTGCTGCTGTCTGGTTAGCCAGTTGAAGCTAACCGCTAATGCATCAGTTAGTTCACAGGCAGGACATCACAGAGCCTTTCATTGGCACTTTGTGGTCCCATAGGCCTTCTGCTTAAACTAAGGCTGGTTCAACAGGAGATAGAGACCAATCGAGTGTGGAAACCAAACAAGTACAGCCAGCCTTTTTGTCAACCCCCCCCTTTCCCTTCCCATCCTGTTGGTCAGAGCAAAGTGGAATGGGTTCTAGAATGAAAACCAGGCTCTTGTGGTGTTCCACAGCATCCTGAGGGTTCCGTGACGTATTATCTACCGAGCTATTCTCAAACACAGTGAAAAAGACAATTGATCTGACAGAATGAGGAAAGATCCCAAATTAACTTTGTATTAGGGACCTGCGTGACTTTTCAACCGGGGCTGAGATGAATGCTCAACATAAGAGTCAGCTCCCTAAAGGGCCTCTTCTCCTCTTCACTAAGATTAAATGTAATGGTTAGAGGACGAGGCCCTCTGACAATGTGTTTAGATGCAGATAAATCCATCAGGACTGGGAAGTAGGTTTATAGCTCAACTGGAGAGGGAGGGATCCTCTGAATGTTCGTCAAAGACAAATAATAGCTAAGCATCTGGTTGATATAATTTGTCACTGTTAGGGGTTTTCTAAAAGAAAGCTGTCCTGTAACCACAAGAAGGAGAACCCACTTTCTTTGATCTGTTTGAAACTGGCAATACAATGATATGGGTGTAGGACAACTATTGGGCCAAAGCAGACATAACAATGAATATCTAGGAACATATCGCCTCCTGGAATAAGTACGGATAAATGAAGACAGGCATGAGTGGCCAAATACAGGAATGCTGAGGTGTCCAAAAATCAACAGTGAAACAGGAAAGAGACTTTCAAAGACTGGTTAATCAAAATTACAAGCAGAGTCTAAATACCATTGTGTATGAACAATAGATTATTGGATGTGGTCTAAAACGACAAAATAAAAGCAGAGAAACTGAGTTGTAAGTCAAAAGTTGTGCAAAGAACCACAAGATTATTATTTACTTAACTGTTGGTTAGGGCTTGAAAGTAAGCATTTCACTGTACTAACTGATTGTATTACCTGTTGTATTCGGCAACTCTGCCTAGAAGGCCAGCATTCCGGAGTTGCCTCTTCACTGTTGACGTTGAGACTGGTGTTTTGTGGGTACTATTTAATGAAGCTGCCAGTTGAGGACTTGTGAGTCGTCTGTTTCTCAAACTAGACAGTCTAATGTACTTGTCCTCTTGCTCAGTTGTGCACCGGGGCCTCCCACTCCTCTTTCTGTTCTAGTTAGAGCCAGTTTGAGCTGTTCTGTGAAGGGAGTAGTACACAGAGTTGTACGAGATCTTCAGTTTCTTGGCAATTTCTCGCATGGAATAGCCTTCATTTCTCAGAACCAGAATAGACTGACGAGTTTCTGATCCTCCAGATACTCAACTAGTCTAAAGAAGGGCACTTTTATTGCTTCTTTAATTAGCACAACAGTTTTCAGCTGTAATAATAATAATTGCAAAAGGGTTTTCTAATGATCAATTAGCCTTTTAAAATGATAAACTTGGATTAGCTAACTCAACGTGCTATTGGAACACAGGAGCGATGGTTGCTGATGATGGGCCTCTGTGCGCCTATGTAGATATTCCATAAAAAATCTGCCGTTTCCAACTACAATAGTCATTTACAACATTAACAATGTCTACACTGTATTTCTGATCAATTTGATGTTATTTTAATTGACAAAAAATGTGCTTTTCTTTCAAAAACAAGGAAATACCTTTGAACGGTAGTGTATTATTAATATATTTTTTTAAGTTATTCAAGTATAAATTACCAAAGTTACGATAGATTGCCATAGATTTTCTGTTAATTACCAAAATTACTGAAGATTTGGTCAATTACTGGTAGCTTTGCAACCCTAGTCGTGGTGAAGAGATCAGTTCAGCTAAACAGAGGTTTACTGTTGTGGTCACCATTTAACTAGACTCAGAAATCCCAAACCTAGGGCAACAGGAACATGGTTAATGTGGCAACCCATCTGCCTAGGGAGAATAGCATTTAACGGTCACAGCTGCTTGTCCCCCTGACCAAGGCCATGGCATGGCAGTCTACTTCCCACCCGTCCGGTCTATAGTCTGCATCCCAAATGGCACCCTATCCCCTTGGTATGTAGTAAATTTATTCTGACCTAGGTCCTTGGTGTTATGGAATGCTGGACACCCTATGGGCCGTAGTTAAAAGCAGTGCACTATATAGGGAATAGGGTGCAAGTCTGTCCATCCATTCCAGCATGGTCCTCATCAGCTGTCCATGCATGCAGCGTTCCACTAGACCCCAGTGAATACCACACTAACACCGCTCCTAAAACTAGCCCTCTGGCATGGTATTCATAGTTTGTTTACATTTTGGACATGGTCTGAATTGACTTTGATGTCTTATTCTCCCAGGCCGGTAGCATCAATCAAGATTATGTTTACTTTACACCCATTAATGGTTTCTCCATCCTGATTAGAGGAAACTATTAAAGCCACTGAGCTGTGGATTACATGCAGTCCCTGCTATTGTGGGGAGTCATAGCCAGGGATATCCTGTGTAGGCTGATCCAAATAAATGATGTACAGTACAGTACCCATCCTGAAACCTGTTAACACTAGGCTGGACTCTTGATTGGTTATGATTGGTTACATTTGGTACTGAAATAGATCAATATGTCCTCCACATTTTTTCAAAACATCAACTTTTGTCAAACTGGTGACTCAGTGGTGTAGAAGCCTAAAACGAATTCACATGTGAAAGTGATCACAGTAAAATAACTATGTTAAACACCAATTTTGAGTTACGGATATGAGTTTGCAACAGTTACACTTGCAATATTGTGTCATTACCGTTGACATCACTATTCTAGGACCTCAACATTGGTATGACAAAACAACCCAAATTGGCTACAATCTCCAATTTCTATGTATAGAAAAACCACACCACCACAAAAATTAAGTTGCCAGAACGAACAAAGCCATAAAACACTTTACATACCTTGTGTGGGGCTTTGAGAAGCCTGTGGACTCCAGCAATCTGATTGATAAGGGGGATATCTTCCCTAAAAGTGTACTGAGGGGGTCTGGTCGGCTCAGGAAAATTGGTGCTGTTAAACGGATCAGTATCATCTAAGAACTGTACCCTGCATACAAACGTAGCCATGATGTTGTATCCATGCAAGACGGTTTTTTAGAACTCGGGTCTCAAAAAGTAGAAGCACTCCGTCGGATGAAATCCTTTGATATGATGTGCAACCGAGACGTCAGGTTTTCTGCAGCAGGCAGCAAGTCCTGCTCTGCTCCCTCAATTATCGATGCACCCTCCTCTCTATTCGCCACATATAGGCTCAGAGAAATAAAGACACTGAACGCCGTCACACTGTAATATAAATCCACTATCCCTCGTCCTGTCCTGAAGTATTTTCCAGCTATTATTCTCTCGTTCAGAATAATGTAAATTGTGTATAGATGAGAGGGACGGCAGTATCCAAGGGCATTGCAGGCAGCCAGGCAGGCAAGGTGCTGAAGCAGACTGCGCTGCGGACGGGACTGCTAGACTTGTGGCGTCTGACGGTAGTGGGATAGGGACTCCCTCCTCTAGCGCAAACTCGGCCAGTAGCAGCAGCCAGAGCGCTGTCAGGACGATGCAGGACGGGACCATTGTATGCGTGTTGGCGACCTCCTGTGGCCGTGTGAAAAGAGACTTGAAATACAGTGCATTGTTGACTGTAGCCTGTGGGGACAGTACTGTACAGTAGCTTACTGACAGATACTGAAACTTTAGAAGATTGTTGTTGTATGAATTGATTGGTAAAGGAAAATTATACTATTTTACCTATAGCTATACTTCTATTAATAAAAATGTGGATTTTTGTCATCAAATCAAATCAAATGTTATTTGTCACATGCACCAAATACAACAGTTTGTATTCTGTTGTATTCTGTTCACAACTGTGTTGTATTCATGACAAAGTATTCCACTCAGTGATGATAACTTTGATAAGTAGTCAGGTGAGTGGACATTCTGCTGAGCAATCAAACCTCAGATTTTATACTAGATGAGAGATGCAAGGAACATGATTAAGGCCATCAGACATGATCAAGGAAACACTCTGGGCCCTAAACATGATTACTGATCTAGAAAGACTCTGGGCCCTAAACATGATTACTGATCTATAATCATAAACCGTTTACCTGGCCATACATTTTACTGAGCTTATTTTTTACACCTGGAGTTGATAACCTCTCTGACATTGAATGTTGAACCTTATAGCCTAGTGGTTAAACATCAGTATTTGAACCTCGGTGTCACAAACATCATTATCAGAAAGAGTACAAAGTAGGATATACCAAAGAGATACATGATACTGGCCCTGTCCACCTCCCCTCCAGCTCCCCAGACCACACACCCTCACGGCGGTCCCACCCCAACTTTGCTCACAGCACCTCTGCTGAGACAATCAGTGACCCCACCTCCGCCCCTGCTCCCCCTGGACTGATCCTCAACACCCCCCTTCCCCCCACCTCCCCACCTAGGCCTCCCCACCAACCAAGTGAAGAGAGAGCTGGAGAGACTACATCAGTGGAAAGCGGCGGGCCCTGATGGCATCAGCCCAAGGGTGCTGAGGGTCTGTGCTGACCAACTGTGTGGAATACTCCAGCGTCTTTTCAACATTAGCCTGAGCCTAGAAAGGGTCCCTGTGCTGTGGAAAACATCCTGCCTCGTCCCAGTGCCCAAGAAGGCACACCCCACTGTCCTGAATGACTTCAGACCTGTAGCGCTAACATCCCACATCATGAAGACCCTGGAAAGGTTAGTCCTCGCCCACCTCAGACCCCTGGTGTGTTCATCAATGGACCCACTGCAGTTTGCATACCAGCGCAACATCGGGGTGGATGATGCAATCATCTACCTTCTGCAGAGGGCCTACTCTCACCTGGACAACGCAGGTTGCACTGTGAGGGTTATGTTTTTTGACTTCTCCAGTGCCTTCAATACCATTCAGCCCCTGCTACTGGGTGAGAAGATGAGGAGGATGAAAGTGGAAGCACCCTTAGTCTCCTGGGTCACGGACTACCTGACCGGTAGGCCACAATTTGTGCGACTACAGAGCTGTGTGTCAGAACGGGCAGTTAGCAACACAGGGGCCCCCCAGGGAACGGTCCTGTCCCCCTTCCTGTTCACCCTCTACACCTCAGACTTCAGATATAACTCTGAAACATGCCACCTACAGAAGTTCTCGGATGACTCTGCTATTGTAGGGTGCATCAGGGGTGGGCAGGAGGAGGAGTACAGGAGCACAATCAGTGACTTTGTGTTGTGGTGTGAGCAGAACCACCTTCAGCTCAACATCAGCAAAACAAAGGAGATGGTGGTGGACTTCAGGAGAACCAAGGCACAACTGACTGCAGTCCCTATACAGGGGATGGATGTGGAAATGGTTGGGTCATACAAGTTCCTGGGAGTCCATATGGACAACAGGCTGGAATGGGCCGGTAACACCGGGGCCCTGTACAAAAAGGGCCAGAGCCGACTCTACTTTCTGAGGAGGCTCAGGTCCTTCAACGTGTGCAGTAAACTACTGCATACCTTCTACCAGTCTGTGGTGGCCAGTGCCATCTTGGGGAGCAAACATCAAAGCCGGTGATGCTTCTCGGGTAAATAAGCTGATCAGGAAGGCTAGCTCTGTCCTGGGGATGAGCCTTGACACTCTAGAGGAGGTGGTGGAGAGACGGATCCTGGCCAAACTGCTGGCCATCATGGACAACGTCACCCACCCTCTGCACGCTATGGTTATGACGCAGAGGAGCACTTTCAGTCACAGACTGATCCCACCACGGTGTGCCAGAGAGCGCTACAGGAGGTCCTTCCTGCCGGCGGCTATTAGACTATATAATGCCTCACCGGGGTGCCGTGCCGTCGGTAACATAGATCTGGAACTGTTGGGGTGCTAGGACCTAGTTTAACAATTATGCATCCATCCGTGAGTAACTCTGGTCCGTCAGCACACATCCACTCAGGACTTATTTATTCATACAGGTCTGTATATACATACTCATGTACAGTTGTTATATCATATCACATGCAATATTGTAAGTAATTATTGGACTTACGTAGGCATTCACTCAGGAATGCATATTAGTATCCTGCCAGTTGCACCTTTTCTCATCGCTTTTAGTATATCGAATGTGCAATACGTGCAGTTGTCTGTAATTAAACCCTGCGCACTATGGACTGTAATTTAAGGGAATTACTATTATTACCCCAAATGATATCATACACACATTTAGCTATTAAAGTATCTCTTCCTGTCATTTACCTGTACAGTTTGTGTAACCACGCAAGTATTCACTTATCTGTAAATATAACTGTATACATAACTGTACAGCTAATTTAACCATGCAAAATGTTCACTTACCTGTTCATTTACCCAGTCTGTCTATTAAGTAAACTATTATTACCCTCGCTCATATCATACGCATTTTTAGCTACTGAAGTATTTCTCTGCCATCAACCTGTATAGTATAGTTAACCATCCAACATCCACCAATGTATAGTGTACATATTCAGCCAACCCCCCTTACTATGCAATGTCTCTTTTATAGCTTTTATTTTTTTGCACTCCAGATATCTTGTATTTCTATACTTTTTCATACTGTCGCTCTATGTATCATGTACCGTGTATCTGTCTTTTGTGTACTTTTCGTTGTGGCATTTTGCACCTGCCCTGTGTTTTGTTGTAGCTGCTTGACAATGAAATTTCCCCCCCGGGGGATCAATAAAGTACCTATCTATCTATCCTATCTATCTATGATGGCTCTGTGCATCCCTGACACCTCCCTCTCAGATAACATAGCAATTATTGTTGAACATGTTGTTTTGGTTGAGTCACACTTGACAAGATAACTTCACGTGTCACTCTTGGTAAAGCAATCATCTCCTAAAACAAGTTCATAATAAAGGCTGTTTGGCAAAGTTTTCAACACCTCAGCTATAGTGTACCAGCTAGCGGTACCCCATAGAGATGCTCTCCCCTGTCACACTGCTGAACCTGGCCATCTACACTGGAGGAACCATGAGACTACAGCTACCCAACCCAGGCCTGGAAGACAGGATCCTGTCCCATGAGGAGCTGGACAAGCTGGAGACGGAGGAGGCTGGGAGTGTGGTGTGGTTGGATGGGGTTGGATGAGGTTGGATGTGGTGTGGCGTGGTTAGATGGGGTTGGATGGGGTTGGTGTGGTTGGATGGGGTTGAATCGGGTGTGGTGTGGTTGGATGGGGTTGGATGAGGTTGGATGGGGTGTGGCGTGGTTAGATGGGGTTGGATGTGGTGTGGGTTAGTTGAATGGGGTTGTAAGGGGTTGGATGGGCTGTGCTATGGTTGGATGGGATGGGGTGTGGTGTGGTTGGATGGTGTTGGATTGGGTGTGGTTTGGTTGGATAGGGTGTGGTGTGGTGTGGTTGGATGGGGTGTGCTGTGGTTGGATAGGGTTGGATGGGGTGTGGTGTGGTTGGATGGGGTTGGATGGCATGTGGTGTGTTTGGATGGTGTTGGGTATAGTGTGGTTGGATGGGGTTAGATGGGGTTGGATAGAGTGTGTTATAGTGTGGTGTGGTTGGATGGGGTGTCCTGTGGTTGGATGGGGTTGGATGGCATGTGGTGTGGTTGGATGGGGTGTGCTGTGGTTGGATGGGGTTGGATGGCATGTGGTGTGGTTGGATGGTGTTGGATTGGGTGTGGTGTGGTTGGATGGGGTTGGATGGGGTTGGATAGGGTGTGGTGTGGTTGGATGGGGTTGGATGGGGTTGGATAGGGTGTGGTGTGGTTGGATGGGGTTGATAGGGTTGAATAGGGTGTGGTTTGATCGGGTGTGCTGTGGTTGGATGGGGTTGGATGGGGTTGGATGTGGTGTGGAGTGGTTGGATGGGGTGTGCTGTGGTTGGATGGGGTTGGATGGGGTTGGATAGGGTGTGGTGTGGTTGGATGGGGTTGGATGGGGTGTGCTGTGGTTGGATGGGGTTGGATGGGGTCACTTGTATGGGGAAAGCTTATGTTCTTCTCTGATTTGTTTGATGCACAGTCTGTATTTGGTGTCTGTGGGAAAATACTGACTTTACTTTACAGTGTTCTTATTATTGTACGTGCAGTTCAACAAATATTCTAATTACATTTTGGACACATTGTTCAACTGTTCTCAGGTACATTAAGTGTACTTACAATACAATAAAAACACAGAACTAATTAGAATCCTGAAAACATGCTGTTTATGTCACTGGTTTATGTGCAGTCTAACAATGTGTTTCTGTCTCCATAGAGACCACCACAAACACTGCATTTAATAAGGAAATGTACTAACTTATTACTATTACTTATGCCGGCAGGTCTTGTATAGGTGTTAATGCCTGATTTACGTCACACCTCCAGTCATAATGACTTGTCAATGACTGATGGAGGGGACATGCCCGGAGTCTATAGATGGATCCCAGGAAAAATATCTAACTGATTGTCAGTTAGTTTAACAGAGTTATTAACTTGCACTTTGACCATTTAGCCAAAAACATGATGCTACAGTGCCTTCAGAAAGTATTCACACTCCTTGACTTCTTACACATATTGTTGCGTTACAGCATGAATTTAAAATGGATTACGTTTTTATTTCACCCATATACACACAATACCCCACAATGACAAAATTTCAATCATGTTTAGAATCCCCTTTGGCAGCAATTACAGCTGCTTTGGGTCTTTCTGGGTCAGTCTCACAGCTTTGCACAACTGGATTGTACAATATTTTCCCATTGTTCTTTTAATATTCTTTAAGCTCAAGTTGGTTGCTGATCATTGATGGACAGCCATTTTCAAGTCTTGCCATAAATCTTCAAGCTGATTTAAGTAAAAACTGTAACTAGGCCACTCAGGAACATTGAATGTCATCTTGGTAAGCAACTCAAGTGTATATTTGGCCTTTTGTTTTAGTCAATGACAAGCATACCCATAACATGAGGCAGCCTCCACCATCCTTGAAAATATGAAGGGTGATATTCAGTGATGTGTTGTGTTGGATTTGCACCAAACATAACGCTTTGTCTTCAGGACATAAAGTTAATTTCTTTGTCACATTTTTTGTATTTTTACTTTAGTACCTTATTACAAAAAGGATGCATGTATTGGAATTTTTTTATTCTATACAGGCTTCCTTCTTTTTACTCTTTCCCTTATGTTAGTATTGTGAAGTAGCTACAATGTTGTTCATCCATCCTCAATTTTCTCCTATGACAGCCATTAGACTCTGTAACTGTTTTAAATTCACAATTGGCATCATGGAAAAATCCATGAGCGGTTTCCTTCCTCTCTAGCAACTGAGTTAGGAAGGATGCCTGTACTGTATCTTTGTAGTGACTGGGTGTATTGATACACCATCCAAAGTGTAATTAATAACTTCAGCATGCTCAAAGGAATATTCAATGTTTTTTTTGTTTTTTTACCCATCTACTAATAGTTGGCCTTCTTTGCAAAGTATTGGAAAACCTCCCTGGTCTATTTGGTTGAATCTGTGTTTGAAATTCACTGCTCGACTGACCTTACAGATAATTGTATGTGTGGGGTACAAAGATGAGGTAGTCGTTCAAAAATCATGTTAAACACTATTATTGTAGAGTCCATGCAACTTATTGTGACTTGTTAAGCACTTTTTTACTCCTGAACTTATTTAGGCAAAGGGCTTGAATACTCAAGACATTTCAGCTTTTTATTTTTTATTAATTTGTAATAATTTCAAAAAACATAATTCCACTTTGACATTATAGGGTATTGTGTGTAGGCCAGAGACACACAATCTCAATTTAATGAATTTTTAATTCAGGCTGTAACACAACAAAATGTGGAAAAAGTCAAGGGGTGTGAATACTTTCTAAAGGCACTGTATCTACTGTATTTTAGGCAAACATTGAGAATACTGTTTCTAATGGTTACAAATGGGGATAAATGAGTGATATAACTATAACATGGTCTCTCTTGTGCCGACCTAGGGTAGATAGAACATGGGTAGACAGGGTGCTTTACCTCAGTAAAATTCGCTTAGTGTAAAAAATGGAATGTATGGAAACACTTCTGCTCTTATCTTATCTAAATACAGAGAGAGTGTGTAAATGAACTTACAGTAACATCCCATCACGTTCTATGGAAACCGTCTGTCATTCAGACTACAAGCGCCTGAATGACAGATAAGGCAGATAAGGACTGTTATCTACTGAAGACTGCCGATGTACCGGTTTGTTGTGGACGGAGGGATAATCACCTGTACATTGAACCAACAACACCATCACAGGGCTCCAGAGTGGCGCAGTGGTCTAAGACACTGCCTCTCAGTGCTAGAGGTGTCACTACAGACAACCTGGTTTGAATCCAGACTGTATCACAACCGGCTGTGATTGGGAGTCCCATAGGGCAGCGCACAATTGGCCCAGCGTCGTCTGAGTTTGGCCGGTGTAGGCCGTCATTGTAAATAAGAATTTGTTCTTAACTGACTTGCCAGGTTAAATAACACATTTAAATCACTATCCCGTGCCCCAGTAACTCAGCCATTTCTGCCTGTTGACTTGTCTCCGTAAAAGTATGTCAGTGTCGTGATTCCCCAGTGAGTTTATTGTTTCTCTCTATCCTTTTTTTAGATCGTTTTTTAGTTTTATATTTAACTAGGCAAGTCAGTTAAGAACAAATTCTTATTTACAAGAAATTTGTTCAAACCAGGTACTCTACTGACGCCTCTTGCATTGAGATGCAGTGCCTTAGACCACTGCGCCACTCGGGAGCCCCAAGGTAGACAGAGTATGATAGATAGACAGGTATGTGTAACTACGAGCCTCTGTTTTTATCCATACACCAGTACAGGTGTTTTATATCATACAGAATACATGTAATTATGCACTCCATTACATCTGCAGGTGTCTGAATGTCATGAGATGTCATTAAGAGTCATGGATATTTAACCAATGCTTTAAGAGCTTTGATTATGCCCCTTTAGTCTCAGGTGCATTCGTGATTCCTTTCCTGATCCTGCTGGTTCTAGAAGGTGTTCCCCTGCTCCATCTGGAGTTTGCTATTGGTCAACGTCTAAGGAAAGGCAGTGTAGGGGTGTGGTCTGCCATCCATCCTTACTTGGCTGGAGTTGGTAAGCAACACTTTCTCTAGCTCTGGTCCAGGGCTCATACATTACGAGCAGTTTGTTGCATGTAAGCAGCAGGTAAACACCCCGGACCAGAGCAGCACATGATGCTTCAATAAACCTTCAGTCATCATGGACTCACTGCTCTGTGTTCTCGCCAGGCATAGCGTCCATGTTTGTTTCTCTGATGGTCAGCCTGTACTACAACAGCATCATGGCCTGGGTGATGTGGTACTTGTTTAATTCCTTCCAAGAGACGCTGTCTTGGAGCCAGTGTCCCCTCAATGACAATCTAATCTATCAAAACTACGAAATAACACATATGGAATCATGTAGTAACCAAAAAAGTGTTATATTTTATATTTTAGATTCTTCAAAGTAGCCACCCTTTGCCTTGATGACAACTTTGCACACTCTTGGCATAAATAAATATTAGGACGAGCAATGTCGGAGTGGCATTGACTAAATACAGTAGAATAGAATACAGTATATACATATGAGATGAGTAAAGCAGTATGTAAACATTATTAAAGTGGCCAGTGATGTTGTCTGCCTAGAAAAGGCTGATGAAGAGAATTTAGAGTTGTGATTGCTATACTTTTTTAGTGAAAATAGATTATTATTCTCGTCTAAAAACATTCATTTTTCTGGCTACTCTAACCAGGCTCCTACAGATCTTCAACAGCTATGTCGAATCCCTGCCTCTACTCATCATAGCCTTCTTTGAGATCATCGCTGTGGTTTACATCTATGGGATAAACAAGTTAGTACTACTTCATTTATGTAGTTTTTTTCACTTTTTCACAACTGCAAAGATAACAACATAATACAAGATAAATCTTAGTTTTTCTTTCTGCAACTCATCTGAGAATGTTTCTATGTTCTCAGGTTCAGTGATGACATAGAGTGGATGACGGGGCAAAGGTCACGTGGAGAGTGTTCAGCCCTCTGATGCTGCTGGTGGTCTTCCTGGCTTACGTGGTGGTCCTGGCTGAAACTCAACCCACTTACGCTGCATGGAACCCTGACTATGTAAGAGACAGCTTTTGTTGCCTGTTGATGCATGTTGCATCACTTCAGGCTGAAGTAGGACAAGATGCAGATATGAATACATTATTATATTGCTTATTGTTTAATCCAGTCATTTTACATCCAGTAAATAGGTTCATTTTATTAAATTCTATTGATATGATGTGTTTGAGCATTATTTTTTACTCCCACAGCTTCCTGCTTTTTGTATGGCATATGTGGGTTGTTATTGGTTATTGGTGAGACTGATGCAAGACTGAAGAAGCCAACCAAGTTCATCACTGCACAATGATATTTAATTTGATATTTAATTTGTAATGTGTCTAAACAATGCTATGTATACTGTTTAATCAGCTTCTTGATATGCCACACCTGTCAGGTGGATGGATTATCTTGGCCAAGGAGAAATGCTCAACAACAGCGACGTAAACAAATTTGTGCACGAAATTTGAAAGAAACAAATTTTTTGTGTGTATGGAACATTTCTGGGATCTTTTATTTCAGTTCATGAAACATGGGATCAAGACTTTATCATGTTGCGTTTATATTTTTGTTCAGCATAATTTACATACTGTGAAGAACTTCTGTATTATTTGTTAAGGTTTCATGTTATTACTGGTCCAGTTTTGTAAGAACTCAAGTGGGGGGGGGGGATGTCTGTATACACATGTGTGTATGTGTCATACGAGTGACAGGGTTCCCCTTTCTGTGGTGCGGGGGGGGACAGTGATATTGTCTCCTCATTGTCACGTGCTTTGGAATACTCTGGCTGCTTTTGTGGTCCCACTGCTTGCTCTGCTTTTCTGGCACTTTCATACAATGGTGCACTTTTACACACTGATTCTATCAAGCCTTTCAAACTACTATAGGTTGAATTCCAGCTCTCAGGAAAGAGGAGCATCCCCATGTAGGATACATGGCAAAAGACACCTCATCAAGGAGCACCAGCAAGGATTCACCCTAACATCAGAGCCAAGGTGACCAAGGGATTGTTTGAGAAATGTCTTGAGAAAACATTTTTTGGAATTGTTGGCTTGGTTTTGCTCTGCAGTTTAGAGCACATTGACGCAGCACATCGAAGCACAGTGCTATAAATGCTAAAATGTCTTTGATTTCAGGGATTTAAGTTGTGTTTAAAAAGTATGTTCTTGACTTGATGTGTTGTGAAATGTCTTCCTGAGGTACAGTATGTAAACGCCAGATCTGAAGTAAACAGAATGTGTACCCTGCTGCAGATGATTTAACCTAATGACCTATGGGATATCTTATATGTAGGCCTCACAATCTGAACTGCAAGTCATGTTTAATAACACTGAAATACTATTTTAATTAATTTCAGATGGGCAAAGCACAAACAACTTAAAAACAAAATTTGCGATGTGATGTAATTTGTCTTCGACAATATTTTGCCTGAGATACGTTTATCTGAGATGGTTTCTAAGATACGAAAGGACGTCATTAAGAGGAGTTACTTGAATAAGGTACAAGATGTGAAGACTGGTGGCACTAAGATAATTAACATGAGGGTTTATGTCACTGAACATAATCGGATCTTGTCAAATGCAACCAGACTTTTTTCATGTTTTATTCATGAGTTAGTAAAGTTATGGTGTTGTTCTTTTCTAGAACGACCCCCTGGTATTTGAATGAAGAAATGGACATGAGGACATGGTTGATAGATTCTGACTTCAACTGATGAACATGTTTGACATGGTTAAGGCTTTTTAAGGTGGCCTTTAAGTTCATGTCAACTTTTCTTAAGCTTGTCATTTAAATGTCGATGTGCTCTCATAAGGAATTGAACTTCTATAGCAGGGGTGTCAAACTCATTCCATGGAGGGACTAGTGTCTGCTGGACAACCAGGTGAGGGGAGTTCCTTACTAATTAGTGACCTTAATTCCTCAATCAAGTACAAGGGAGGAGCAAAAACCTGCAGCCACTCGGCCCTCCCTGGAATGAGTTTGACACGTGTTCCAAAGAATATGTTCAATGAGTGTGGGTTTTTCTATTACTAGTATATGCCCTTAGGACTCTGCAAGGCACCCATAGACCTTTATTAAAAATACTATTGACTTGAGCAGACTAATTCTTAATGCTACTAGTTATATTGTAGTTCTATTCTAGTTCAATTGAGTTGAGCAGGCCCATTCTTAATTATACTAATTCCAGTGAGTTGACAAGGACCTTCTGGATTCTTGCACAGTAGTTGTATAACCTCTGACTCCTGACCTGGCTTGGTCCCTGTACAGGTGATGTCCCTGCGAGCAGATGCAGCCCAGTGTGGAGGGGTGGTGGTGGAGCTTGAGTCTGATGACATCAGGGAGGCTCGGGCCAGGAAGGCCAGGAGTACATCAGGTCAGCTCGTCTATTGTGGGAGTGAAGAGACAGAGATGACCAGGAGTTTACCCTGACCTCATGATCTGACAATACAACTACACAGCTATTACTAAATGATGATGTAACAACATGTTGTGATTGTCTGAACCACAGCGTTACATTTATATAGGTGTAACAGCAACTTAATGTAAAGTGTTAGATAGATAGATAGATAGATAGATAGATAGATAGATAGATAGATAGATAGATAGATAGATAGATAGATAGATAGATAGATAGATAGATAGATAGATAGATAGATAGATAGATAGATAGATAGATAGATAGATAGATAGATAGATAGATAGATAGATAGATAGATAGATAGATAGATAGATAGATAGATAGATAGATAGATAGATAGATAGATAGATAGATACTTTATTGATCCCCTAGGGGAAAATACTTGTGTTAGGTATAAGAGCAACATAATATAAAGTGTTAGATATAACAACGACATAATATAAAGTGTTAGATATAAGAGCAACATAATGTGAAGTGTTAGATATAAGAGCTACTTAATGTAAAGTGTTAGATATAACAACAACATAATATAAACTGTTAGATATAAGAGCAACATAATGTAAAGTGTTAAGTGTAAGATAACTTTATGTAAAGTCTTAGATATAAGATCTACTTAATGTAAAGTGTTAGATATAAGAACTACTTAATGTAAAGTGTTAGATATAAGAGCTACTTAATGTAAAGTGTTAGATATAAGAGCTACTTAATGTAAAGTGTTAGATATAAGAGCAACATAATATAAAGTGTTAGATATAAGAGCAACATAATATAAAGTGTTAGATATAAGAGCGACATAATATAAAGTGTTAGATATAAGAGCTACTTAATGTAAAGTGTTAGATATAAGAGCGACATAATATAAAGTGTTAGATATAAGAGCGACATAATATAAAGTGTTAGATATAAGAGCAACATAATATAAAGTGTTAGATATAAGAGCAACATAATATAAAGTGTTAGATATAAGAGCAACATAATATAAAGTGTTATATATAAGAGCGACATAATATAAAGTGTTAGATATAAGAGCAACATAATAAAATAAAATAAAATAAAATATTTATAAAGCCCTTTTTACATCAGCCGATGTCACAAAGTGTTATACAGAAGCCCAGCCTAAAACCCCAAACAGCAAGCAATTCAGATGTAGAAGCACGGTGGCTAGGAAAAACTCCCTAGAAAGGCAAAACCTAGGAAGAAACCTAGAGAGGAACCAGGCTCTGAGGGGTGGCCAGTCCTCTTCTGGCTGTGCCAGGTGGAGATTATAACAATTCATGGCCATTAAGGCCAGTTCTTTCTCCAAGATGTTCAAATGTTCATAGATGACCAGCAGGGTCAAATAATAATAAAAGTAGTTGTGGAGGTTGCAACAGGTAAATACATCAGGAGTGAATGTCACTTGGTTTTTCAGTGCAATAGAGCGCAGGTGCGGTAGAGTGAGAGCGAGATGAAAACAGCAGGTCTGGGACAAGGTGGCACGTCCAATGAACAGGTCAGGGTTCCATAACCGCAGGCAGAAGAGTTGAAACCGGTGCAGCAGCACGACCAGGTGGACTGGGGACAGCTAGGAGTCATCAGGGCAGGTGGTCCTGAAGCATGGTCCTCCGGGTAGGCTCAGGTCCTCCGGGAGAGGAGGTAGAGTGGGAGAGAGAGAGAATTAGAGGGAGCATACTTAAATTCACACAAGACACCGGATAATAACATCAGATTTAACAAACTGACCCTAGCCCCCCGGCACATAGACTATTGCAGCATAGGCTGAGACAGGGAGGGTCAGGAGACACTGTGGCCCCCTCCGACAATAAAAAGTGTTAGGTATAAGAGCCACTTAATGTAAAGTGTTAGATATAAGATCTACTTAATGTCAAGTGTTAGTTGTCAGAGCAACTTAATATAAAGTGTTAGATATAAGAGGGACATAATATAAAGTGTTAGATATAAGAGCAACTTAATGTAAAGTGTTAGGTGTAAGATCAACTTAATGTACAGTGTTAGATATAAGAGCTGCTTAATGTAAAGTGTTAGATATAAGAGTTACTTAATGTACAGTGTTAGGTGTACGAGTTACTTAATGTAAAGTGTTAGGTGTAAGAGTTACTTAATGTAAAGTGTTAGGTGTAAGAATTACTTAATGTAAAGTGTTAGGTGTAAGAGTTACTTAATGTAAAGTGTTAGGTGTAAGAGTTACTTAATGTAAAGTGTTAGGTGTAAGAGGAACCTAATGCTGTTGTTCTGATCAGGTCAAGTTGTCAGAAAACATCCTGGTCCTAAATATATTCCGACATACTCTGATGTCCAGTGCTTAATATTAGGTGGTTTTACAGCTATATTATCAGAATGTGTCCTGTAGATCCAGAATGATGTTACCTCTGGTTATTTGTCATGTTACTGTGTGTCTCTGTTGAACTTACTCACTAGGATCAGCCCTCATCTACCTCAGGGGCCCTAAATTCCTGATCTATGTCAGTGGAGCACTGTCCATGTGGGTAAGAAGCCTTTTCATGTAACAACAATGGGTAAGGGAGCTACAAAACCATACCGGCTGGACACTATACGGTTTATGTGTCATCAACCTGGTAGTGTCTTGCAAATCAATGAAAGATGGAAACAATTTAAACGTATCTTATGCCATAAAGCCCTAGAAAGAGTAAAAAGCCAAATGCTAAAAACGTTAATCTCTGTCATGATGACTATTTGTCTTTCTAACAGGGTGACCGTATGTGGCACTTCGCCATTTCGGTGTTCCTGATCGAGCTGTATGGTCGTAACTTGCTGCTGACTGCAATATTCGGCTTGGTGGTGGCAGGGTCAGTGCTGCTGCTGGGGGCGTTGATTGGAGACTGGGTTGACCGCAACCCCAGGAACAAAGGTTAGACCAACAATCATTTATATTGACAGCTATAGGGACTAGCTGTCAATATAGTGGCAGGATCTAGTCCCAAATGGCACACTAAAGGTACTAAAATATAATAGGAAATATGTTCCCATTTGGGATGCAGTCGCAGTCATAATTTCCTGCCTCTCACCCCAACCCTGTTTTGGTAAATTGCTGAGGGATTTGGCTGGATAAATGTAACCACTCTCAAATTCATAGATGGATCTATGGATGCAAGTACTGACCATCCATGAGATTAAAATGATAGTTTTATTCATGTTTTGAAGCTATACAGAGTTAGTTTACAATTACAAAGTAAAACAAGCTTATATTTGGGGTTCTGGTGGGGTACGACAGATGAACTAAGCTCATGAGTCATTTCTAAGTTATATTCTTTTAGAATCAATGGCTATACAGCGGGTGAAATAAGTATTTTTCCATTTTTCTCAGTAAATATATTTCCAAAGGTGCTATTGACATGAAATTTTCACCAGATGTTGTTAACAACCCAAGTAAACCAAAACAAATACGTTCAGAAATTAAGTTATGTGTAATAATGTGAAATTACACAGGGAAAAAGTATTGAACACATGAAGAAAGGGAGGTGCAAAAAGGCATGGAAAGCCAAGACAACAGCTGAAAACTATCAGTAATTAAAAAGCAATCCAGCCCCCTGTCAGTGCAAATTAATATCAGCTGGTTCAGTCCCAACTGATGGCGTACAAAAAGGTCTCATTGCCAAGGTGTCACACAAGATACATCTCATGATGGGTAAAAGCAAAGAGCTGTCTCAAGACCTTCGCAACCTAGTTGTTGCAAAACATAATGATGGCATTGGTTATAGGCGCATTTCTAAGCTTCTGAATGTTCCAGTGAGCACTGTTGGGGCCATAATACGGAAGTGGAAAGACCATAAATTTGCCTCGACCAGGTGCTCCTCGCAAGATTTCTGACAGAGGAGTGAAAATAATAATCAGAAGAATTGTCCAAGAGCCAAGGACCACTTGTGGAGAGCTTCAAAAAGACCTGCAATTAGCAGGTACTGTTGTCTCAAAGAAAACATTTGGAAAAGCCAGTGAAATACTGGGAGAATATAGTGTGGTCAGATGAGAGCAAAATTGAACTGTTTGGATGTCATAATACACACCATGTTTGGAGGAGAAATTGCACTGCACATCACCCTAAAAACACCATACCAACAGTGAAGTTTGGAGGTTGGAACATCATGGTGTGGGGCTGCTTTTCAGCAAATGGTACTGGCAAACTTCACATAATTGAAGGAAGGATGAATGGGCAAATTTACCGAGACATTCTTGACAAAAATCTGCTGCCATCTACCAGGATGATGAAGATGAAACGAGGGTGGACATTTCAGCAAGACAATGATCCCAAACACACAGCCAAGGAAACTCTCAATTGGTTTCAAAGAAAGAAAATAAAGCTGCTAGAATGGCCCAGCCAATCACCTGACTTAAATCCATGGAAAGCACTGAAGATCAAGATTCATAGAAGAGGCCCACGGAACCTTCAAGATTTGAAGACTGTTTGTGTGGAAGAATGGGCCAAAATCACACCAGAGCAATGCATGCGACTAGTTTCTCCATACAGGAGGCGTCTTGAAGCTGTCATTACCAACAAAGGCTTTTGTACAAAGTATTAAATAAATATCAGTAAGTGTGTTCAATACTTTTTCCCTGTGTCATTTCACAATATTACACATAACTTAATTTCTGAACTTATTTGTTTTGGTTACTTGGGTTGTTACCAACATCCGGTGAACATTTCATGTCAATAGCACCTTTGGAAATATATTTACTGAGAAAAATGGTGACGTGTTCAATACTTATTTCACCCGCTGTATATCATTACTTGACAAGTCCAAAAATGGATGTACTGTAGCAACTGCAGATTGCCCCTTTAAGACCAATGATACATGTATGGTTCTGTAGAAGTCTTCATGGTTCTCTGAAATGCATTGTTACAGAATATTCTAGAATGTTAGTTTCTTCTCCCTCCTTGGTTTTAGTGGCGCACGCATCGTTGTTGGTTCAGAACATTTCAGTGACGGTGTGTAGCATTGTGCTCATGTTGGTCTTCTCATATAAACAGTGGATTGAGAGCATTTGGGATGGCTGGTTAACTGTGAGTAGATTTTTCCCTTTCTCTCCCATACTGTCTAAACTCTCATGATGTGAACCTACAGTATGTTTTGGAATCAGACATGGATTCAAATAGTATATGTATCCTTTCAAAGACTTTATCTGCACTTGATTGAGTTTGCCGGGTGCAATGGAACCAATGGAATAGTCCTAAAAGTACAAACTCCACCCATCTGGTGCTCCAGGCATGCTCAATCAAACGCTCAATGTATTTTAAAGAAAATGAATACTATTTAAACCCAGGTCTCTTGAGAATCAGCCTAGATATCTTATTATAAACTGCTGTTCTGTGTCCATGTTGCTGCTGCTGCTGCTGCTGTTCTGAGCCTCCTGCTGCTCTGTGCTGTCATGCGTAGTAACGTGTTGCATCACAAAACTTACACAAGGTGGTTTGTTATACGGTGGTGATCGTCCTGGCAGATGTGGCTAACCTAGCAAGCACGGCGCTGACCATCGCCATCCAGAGGGACTGGATAGTGGTTATCACTGGCTACAACCGGGGCCACCTCGCCGGTGAGACGGGCACACCTGCCACAAGCTATTACATCACATCACAAGTTGTTTCTGTTCCAGAGGCTGAACTGGATGCTGGTTAAAGCACTTCAAGTTCATCAGACACTGTATTTAGTTTCTCTAGGATGTATCACATGCATTACAACAGCAGTAGAATGGTTTGATAATTCAGGCATTAGTACAAATGGGTAGTACAGATGGCATACTAAGTTATAATATCACCACAACCAAACTAAACCCTGCACCTTTGGTTTGATTCTGATCTGAAGGGATGAATGCTACCATGCGGCGCATTGATCAGGTGACCAACATCCTGGCACCGCTGGCGGTGGGACAGGTCATGACTCTGGCCTCCAACGTGATTGGCTGCGGCTTCATCCTGGGCTGGAACCTGGTGTCCCTCATAGTGGAGTTCATCTTCCTGTCCCGGGTCTACCGCATTGTCCCGGCGTTGTCCTTCAAACCACCCGCGCCCGAGGACGGCCAGGCCTCCCTGGAGAGACCAGCAGAGAGGACGGAGGGACTGGTAGAGAGGAGGGGGTCACAAGGTCAGTGTCCTGGTCACTGTGTAACTGCTTCAGTAGTGTTGAGTTGGTAAAGTAAAGTATAGTGGATCTTCCAACCTATTTCATCCAACTTTACAGTGAAGTATAGCTTTACTTTACAGTAAATGTGGATGAAATTGGTTGGAAGATACGTGAGGTCAAGAAACCTGTAATTACACAACATGCACAGCACATACATGCTTATTCATCTCTATGGAAAAGTAGTATTACTTGAAAACACTGTTGCCCTATCTTAGTTAATGGATGATGTTAGTAGCATGGCTGATACCTGTCCTCTCCCTCTCAGTAGAGAATAGTGAGGTGGTGACATCAGCCCTGGGCCTCAGTGATGACGATATGAGCCTGAACCTGAAGGAGATCACCAACCTGCCTCTGTGTTTCGGACGCTTCCGCTGGCTGCTGAGCACCTGTAAGGACGGCTGGAGGGCCTACTACCGCCAGGATGTCTTCCTGGCTGGGATGGGCCTGGCCTTCCTCTACACAACAGTCCTGGGCTTCGACTGCATCACCACGGGCTACGCTTACACCCAGGGCATCAGCGGCTCCCTGCTCAGTCTGCTGATGGGCGTCTCGGCTATAACAGGCCTCATGGGCACGGTCATGTTCACCAAGCTGAGGAAGGCCTACGGTTTAGTCAACACAGGCATCATCTCCAGCTGTCTTCACCTTTTCTGTCTGCTGCTGTGTGTGTGTTCTGTGTTCGCCCCTGGCAGCCCCATGGACCTCAGCCTGCTCATGCCCTTCCTGGACACCAACTCGTCGGCGGCGGCGGCCGGGCGGATGGTGGCGGGCCAGAGGCAGAAACACACCTACCCAATGCGGGGTGGCATTAATCAGCCGCTGCTGCCCGACCGCTCGTCTATCCACTGGACCAACAACACGGTGCTGTTTGAGAACATGCCTTCGGGCACGGAGCCAGACTCCTACATCTCTATAATCCTGTTGTTCTTGGGTGTCATCACAGCACGCATCGGTAAGTAGGAGGGAAGACCAGGCCCAGGCTCTCTCTTTTGGATTGAGATAATGGTTTCTTGATCAAGGCCCTTCACAATTGGATTGAGTTAATGGTTTGTTGATCCAGGCCCTTCACAATTGGATTGAGTTAATGGTTTGTTGATCCAGGCCCTTCACAATCCATTAACTCAATCCAATTGTGAAGGGCCTGGATCAACAAACCATTGGTTCATAGGCTGTGGGTATTGAGTTCTTCATAGGCTGTGGGTATTGAGTTCTTCATAGGCTGTAGGTATTGAGTTCTTCATAGGCTGTGGGTATTGAGTTCTTCATAGGCTGTGGGTATTGAGTTCTTCATAGGCTGTGGGTATTGAGTTCTTTTGAAACTCAGCAGTACAATAGTTCAAATAGCGTTGGAAGATAATCCTTTTCATATCGCGTACCAAGTTTTGATTGTAGAGTACCTGACTGAATAGAGACTATCTGTATAGACTATAGTCTAGTGGTCTATCTGTATAGACCATAGCAACCATTGACAATTTGTTCTCTGTGTATCCTGTGTGTTCCAGGTCTGTGGTCCTTTGACCTGACCGTGACCCAGCTGCTTCAGGAGAACATCTGTGAGTCGGTACGCGGCGTGGTCAACGGCGTCCAGAGCTCCATGAACTACCTGATGGACCTTCTCCACTTCATCATGGTCATCTCTGCTCCGCAGCCGCAGCACTTTGGCATCCTGGTCATCATCTCTGTATTGTTCATCACCACGGGACACACCATGTACTTCCTGTACGCACGCAAAGCCAAGAGAAAACCTGCCGGACGCCTGGACACGTAGGGAGGCCATGCGGCTTTCAACGACAAAGCACGTGACAAAGACTCCACTCTGCCTGAGCCTGCCTGTGAAATGAATGTCTCTTCCCTCTGCGTTCTCATTGCTAGGCAACAATACAATACTCTAACACCCCTGCCCCCCCCATCCAGCCATTCATTAGTTTCAGCACAACACAACAAGTGTGTCCCCAACCTGGTTGCAATCTCCCTGCACGGCCAGGTGTAGTATGGCCAGGTGTTGTATGGCCAGGTGTAGTATGGCCAGGAGTAGCATGGTCAGGTGTAGTATGGCAAGGTGTAGTACGGCCAGGTGTAGCATGGCCAGGTGTAGCATGGCCAGCTGTAGCATGGCTAGGTGTAGTATGGCCAGGTGTAGTATGGCCAGGTGTAGCATGGCCAGGTGTAGCATGGCCAGCCGTAGCATGGCTAGGTGTAGTATGGCCAGGTATAGTATGGCCAGGAGTAGCATGGCCAGGTGTAGCATGGCCAGGTGTAGCATGGCCAGCTGTAGTATGGCCAGGTGTAGCATGGCCAGGTGTAGCATGGCCAGCTGTAGCATGGCTAGGTGTAGTATGGCCAGGTATAGTATGGCCAGGAGTAGCATGGCCAGGTGTAGCATGGCCAGGTGTAGCATGGCCAGGTGTAGCATGGCCAGGTGTAGCATGGCCAGGTGTAGGTTCAGTAACAAAGCAGAACTCAGGTCAACTAGAGTAGGATCCACCTTGTCTTTTCTTTACATAAGATGTGGTCGTAACAGGTTCTCCCACCTCAGTGTTGGTCCCCCACCGTGGTAGGTTCTCCTACCTCAGGCAAAGGGCACAGAGGGCAGTAGCCGAGGAAGCAGCAGCAGAACACACCTTTCCAGACATTTTGGATTACTGCCAGAGCTTCATTATGGTAGTCTGTTAACCTACTCAGAGCTTCATTATGGTAGTCTGTTAACCCACTCAGAGCTTCATTATGGTAGTCTGTTAACCCACTCAGAGCTTCATTATGGTAGTCTGTTAACCCACTCAGAGCTTCATTATGGTAGTCTGTTAACCCACTCAGAGCTTCATTATGGTAGTCTGTTAACCCACTCAGAGCTTCATTATGGTAGTCTGTTAACCCACTCAGAGCTTCATTATGGTAGTCTGTTAACCCACTCAGAGCTTCATTATGGTAGTCTGTTAACCCACTCAGAGCTTCATTATGGTAGTCTGTTAACCCACTCAGAGCTTCATTATGGTAGTCTGTTAACCCACTCAGAGCTTCATTATGGTAGTCTGTTAACCCACTCAGAGCTTCATTATGGTAGTCTGTTAACCCACTCAGAGCTTCATTATGGTAGTCTGTTAACCCACTCAGAGCTTCATTATGGTAGTCTGTTAACCCACTCAGAGCTTCATTATGGTAGTCTCTTAACCCACTCAGAGCTTCATTATGGTAGTCTCTTAACCCACTCAGCTTTTTGGATGGGAGTTGGATGGATGGATGGATGTATTTTTCTAACCTTCACACAGTAAAGAACGGGGCAGTGTGAAGCAGCTGACAGTAACAAAAAGAAGCGGAAACGAGACTCAACAACTTTAACAAGTGGCAAACATGTTACTGATCTGTAATAATCCAGGAAATCCAAAAGGAAAACTAAAGGGAAGTTGGTGTCAGATTGTGAGATACTGAAGATTATAAAGCAGCCCCCCTTGATGGACAGAAGAGGAAGGATGCAGTGTAATCTTCTCCTGGTCTGTTTCTCTGTGGATGAATCAGGCAGACATGTGCCTAGCTTTCAAACCAATCACTAAGACACATTTCAGTGAATATTGATTAACAAATTATATCATAAAAAAGTCTATCTAGTTTAAACCGGATCGTAGGAATGTATCATAAGAACATAAAGACAGTAAGAAAAAAAATATTGAAATCAGAGGAGATCATGTTCTCTTTACACACGTTTTAATTTAATCTTATGTACTTAGATAACTGAAAATAGCTTCCAAAATGTAAATGCTTTTCCTTCACATAGAAACAGAGTGATATTAATGCAGTTTGACAAATTTATAGAAACCAGATTTTTACTTACTCTTTCATTTTGTGACATGTTTTGAGATCAGTGGTTAATAGATTGATGGGTCTGTATGACCCTGGATTAAGGCAGTGTTGTATCACATGAGAACACTTACGCATCCTGTTTCCTTGTTGTTCTCATGAACTAAAACAGAACCTTACCTCAGTACAGTACAAGAAAAACGTGTTTGAAAAACTGACTTGGACATGTCTCTCAGCTATGTACGGCCATCTCCTTTCTGTACAGTGTCAATAGCATCAAAGTTGAACTCGTTGTCATGCAAACAGCACCAGATAACAATTTATTTGTTTTTATAGCATGTTTTCCTGTGATGTATCGTTCACTTACACCTGTGATCTGTTGTCCTTTTCTGTTTCAGACTGTTATTTCTGTTGACAATAAACACGGATTAAGACATCTTTGTATTTCGACTTGAAATGTTTTGTTATCAACATTTCCCTCTAATCACCAAAGCTCATTCTGAACTGTTTTGGATGTCTAGAAGTCGTAGATATGTTGAATCCAGGGAATTTCCGGAAGTTTCTCAGTTACAAGATCCGTAAATTTCCAATAATTCTGAGAGAACATGAACGTGGCATCATATTGACAGTCCTTATCATTATGTCATGTATCGCAGTCATTTTGTCCAGGAGAAGGCTCCAAAACGCCCTTCACTGCATGCCAAGCACCAAACTTCTGACCCTACCCAGTCCCAGTTAATCACCTCCATAAATAAAGGCACCATTTCAACCTTCCTGAGTTATTGTTCTAGTTGGACCCTTTCCCAAAGTATAGCCTACCTCATGACTCTAATAATATTAATACTGCCTGTCCCTTGTGGACCTTGTGCATATTTAATGGAGACATTTCCCACATCCTTGGCTCCCGTAGTGGCATAAGGCATTAGAGATTCTGCTGACGGGCTTGCAGAGTGGATCTTACTGAGAGGTGGTGAAGCCAATTAACCCAATTAATCAGGAAGTAGGAAGTAGGCCTAGTGCTGCCTCCTCTACATGGCAGAGAGAGAGAGAGAGATATATGAAAGAGAGAGAGATGGAGAGAGAGAGAGAGAGAGAGAGAGAGAGAGAGAGAGAGAGAGAGAGAGAGCGAGAGAGAGAGAGATGAAGAGGGAGGAGGAAGAAGAGGGGATCAGGCTGCGTCAATTATCGCAAAACTCTTTTTTAGGGATATAATTGCCTGCGGCAAATTCACCTGCAATGACTCTCATGGCCAGAAGAGGTCAACGTCATTCTGGGATGTCAATTACAAGAAATCTCCAATTAAAGCTGTCAATTGGGATTGCTTCAGGCAGTGTGCAATATTACCCAACAATATACCCAATTTAATGCTGGAGTGGATCTTCAGAGCTGTTAAACTCTCATGGGCTATCACAAGCTGTCAGAGGAGATTATTCTGGTCTGGGATGGATTTATCTTCGGGACCAACACAGACTGCAGACGCAGTCCAACTCACTGTCAATCTGGATTCAATCCAGCAAATGGACTGATACCACAGCCTTATTCTGGCCCTATTAATAAAGTGGGAACTCACATGATCACAATAACAACCCATTGTCTGGATATTACTGTTTTACAGTATCTTCACTCTGTTATTACATTGTACTAATAATATGAATCCATGTATGATGTTGTGCAATATCAAATATCATCAGTTCAGTTCATTGAAGTGAATTAAAAATGACATGAGACAGAGAAAGTCTAGCTAGACAGAGAGATAGTGGAGTTGGGGTGAGTCTGACTTTAGGCACACTCTCTCTTCTCAGGGATGGATCGAAATGTACGTAATGGGTACCTGGAGTAAAATGGGGGAGGGTCATGAATAAACATTTTCAGTCAAGGGGAGGGTTTAGTGTTTAAAAAAAAAAATCTAGTCCAGGGGAGGGTCATATCATTTGTAATTTAATAAATGTCTATATTTCTCAGTGTTTCATAATTAGTTGCTTATTAAGCTATATATTGATGTGTACCGATTCTGCTCACATCTCTGATTCTCCACTGGGTGAGCAATATTAAGTTTGCCTATTTAGTGTGGTCTCAATCAAATGATCCATAGCCTATATGCTATAGGCGATATGCTATAGGCATGCTCGGAGAAGCACAGAGCAAAGTTCTATTTCTAAGATAGCTGCTGGGATGGTGTACACTAGGCTGCATTACACACTGCAATGGATATTCCAACCCTGAACCCCCGGCCTGCTCTGCTCTTGCTGATCAAAAACGGTGTTGTGTGCTGCCTAACCAATGGCTGTGCTGTGTAGGCCTACAGTGGCAGTTCAGGAGGAGAGTCAAATCATTTTTTATTAGGCCTTGCATGTGGACTAGCCTATAGACGATGTTCTGTTCAGTTTGAGAAGGAGAGGGTGAAGATGAGAAGGAGGACTGGAGGTCAACTTTGACAGCTTGCTACTATTATAAATGATTTGACTAAAAACAATATGTTTCTTACCCATGATGTATGTTTCAGAGTTATTGACTTCACAATAAGACCGATTCAAGTAATTGACATTGTGGTGCTGAAACTTGAAGCAGCAGCTGCGGCACAATCAATCAGAAATGGACAGCTCATGGTGCTGAAAGTAGGCATAATTAAATCGTATTCGTTTTAATTAGATTTGACTAACAACAAGAGGGCTTTGTGTTGGAGCCTTTATTCCTGTTTAAGAAATAAGAGGTAGGCCTACCTGTTTGACAAACAAAATTAGGCTATAGACTGTATCCATAGATTTGTAGGTCAAATCCTCAACTCACTATGCACGCTTTAAAAAGCCCAGTGAAGGGCTGTTAAGTTAAAACCAAGACTCTAACTGAGAGAGAATGCCATAGGCCTAGTTATTATTAAAGAAAATGGAAAAAAGCACAGGCATAAGATTTAGAAGAAAATAAAATGGATCCATCTATAAAGTGATTTATAACAGCGCTTTGATCCACGATGCTAGAAATATGCTAAAATACCCGGGAAAGACGTGACTTCGATGCATATGGGGATATCATTGTTTAGTTTCTTTGACATTCGGAGGTTGAGCTACAACCTTCTATAGCCGAGGAGACAAAAAATGAACTTTGCTTTGGAAGTAATCTAATTCTGTCACTATAAATTGATGAAGCTATTCACTTTCTGTACAATAGAAGATGTTTAAACTCAGACAGTTTTTAGAGAAACACTTGGGACCTTCCCTCGTTGGGTTAAACCACAGAAGAAGAGTAGCCAGCAGTTAAAGCTTAAATTTTTCTGCGTCGGTAGGCCTACTCTGTCTGGGGTGGAAAGGTAGGCCTAACTTTTGAAAGTACCACGTCTAGAATCCTAATGATGTCTCAATTGTAATTATTTGCAAACAGGAACAGTTTCATTGCAAACAAGATTACAACAATTTGGCATTGGAGAAATATGACAAGATGAACACATAGGCCTATCTTTCACGACTTCGGCCGAAGTTGCTCCCTCCCCTGGGGCGGGCGGCCGAAGAAGTTCGACGTCATCCGAGTACTAGCCACCACCGATCCACTACACAGTTTTGTTTGTCCCGTTCCATTCACACCTGGTTTCCATTTCACTAATTGTATGTTCGTCTTATTCCCTCTGCTCCCCCCTGGTTTTTGTCGGTGATTGTTTCGTGTAGGATGTACTCAGTGTGTGACGTGTTTTTCCTTTTTGTCTCGGTTGAGAACAATTAAAACGTTTTTCTCTAAAGAACGTATCCAGCCTCCCTGCGCCTGCTTCCACCACTCGCTATACTCAATCGCTCACAGAATCACCGACCACGATTATGGAAGCAGCAGGTGAGCCCAGCGCTCCTGCCCAAGTGGAGGAGCGTGTACAACAGCATGAGGACATGCTGCAGCGTCTGGGTACAGCCATGGATAGAGTGCTGGTGACGATGGAGCGTTGGGGACAGGTGGGACAACCCACACCTCCACCAGCTCCGTTGAGTGCTCCTCCTGTCCCTGGTCCCAGTGGGATTCGGCTCTCGCTCCCGAGGGCGTACGATGGTGGAGCGACCGGTTGCCAGGGTTTCCTGCTCCAGCTGGAGCTATACCTGGCGACCGTTCACCCGGCTCCCTCGGGACGCGAGAGAGTGTCGGCCCTCATCTCCTGCCTGGATGGAAAAGCCCTGGAGTGGGCCAACGCCATCTGGTTCGAGGAGGACGCGGCGTTGGACCACTACGCAGAGTTCACTCGCCGGTTTCGGGCAGTGTTCGATCATCCGCCTGAGGGGAGATCGGCGGGTGAACGCCTGTTCCATCTGCGGCAGGGGACGAGGAGCGCCCAGGATTTTTCTCTGGACTTCCGGACCCTGGCTGCGAGCGCAGGGTGGAATGACAGGGCCCTGATCGACCATTACCGGTGTAGTCTCCGGGAGGACAACCGTCGGGAGCTGGCCTGCAGGGATGCTACCCTCACCCTAGACCAGCTGGTGGACATGTCCATCAGGCTGGATAACGATCAGGGTCCGTCAACCCCACCTTCCAGCCTCCCCGCTCCAACACCTATGGAGCTGGGAGGTGCTGCGCTCAGGGAGGCCAGAGGGGGGGTCCTTTCCTTGCACCAGCTGTGGCCGCCGAGGACACACGGCTGGTCGGTGCTGGACAGGTCCTCCCGGGAGTCGAGGTGGCTGTTGATCATATGTTTTTGTTTGTCGTGTTTCCTGAGTGTTCCCCGCATTTCCAGCATAGGCCGCTAGTTGATTCAGGCGCAGCTGGTAACTTTATAGACCGGGCGTTTGCTCAGAAGTTAGGGATCCCTATTGTGTCTCTAAATGTCCCCTTCCCTGTGCATGCCTTAGATAGTCGTCCTTTGGGGTCAGGGCTGATTAGGGAGGTCACAGCACCACTAAGTATGGTGACGCAGGGGGGTAATGAGGAGAAAATTGAGCTGTATCTGATTGATTCTCCTGCGTTTCCCGTGGTGTTGGATATTCCCTGGTTGGCCTGTCATGACCCCAAAATTTCATGCCATGGAGGGCTCTGGAGGGGTGGTCACGAGGGTGCTCGGGGAGGTGTGTGGGTGTTTCCGTGGGTGCGACTACGGTGGAGGGTTCAGACCAGGCACCCAGCATGCACATTCCCTCAGAGTGTGCCGATTTGGCTCTCGCCTTCTGTAAGAGGAAGGCGACTCAATTACCACCTCATCGACGAGGGGATTGTGCGATAAATCTCCTGGTAGACGCAGCACTTCCGAGGAGTCATGTGTATCCGTTGTCACAGGCGGAGACGGAGACTTCACCTGCCTCCTCGAGTTTCTTTTTTGTGAAAAAGAAGGAGGGTGGACTGTGCCTGTGTATTGACTATCGAGGGATAAATCAGATCACTGTGGGGTTCAGCTACCCGCTTCCCCTCATAGCCAGTGCAATCGAGTCAATACACGGGGCGCGCTTTTTCACAAAACTAGATCTCAGGAGTGCTTACAATCTGGTGCGTATCCGAAGGGGGGACGAGTGGAAGACAGCATTTAGTACCACCTCAGGGCACTATGAATACCTCGTCATGCCATACGGGTTGAAAAATGCTCCAGCAGTCTTTCAATCCTTTGTAGATGAGATCTTCAGGGACCTACTCGGGCAGGGTGTAGTGGTGTATATCGATGACATACTGGTATACTCAGCTACACGCGCTGAGCATGTGTCCCTGGTACGCAGAGTGCTTGGTTGACTGTTGAAGCATGACCTGTATGTCAAGGCAGAGAAGTGTCTGTTCTTTCAACAATCCGTCTCCTTTTTGGGGTATCGTATTTCCATGTCCGGGATGGAGATGGAGGTAGACCGCATTTCAGCCGTGCGTAATTGGCCGACTCCAACCATGATAAAGGAGGTGAAGCGGTTTTTAGAGTTTTCCAACTACTACCAGAGGTTTATCCGGGGCTTCGGCCAGGTAGCGGCTCCCATTACCTCACTGCTGAGGGGGGGGGGCGGTGCGGCTGCACTGGTCAGTTGAGGCGGACAGGGCTTTCAGTCGCCTCGGCCCCCGTGTTGGCTCATCCGGATCCCTCTTGGTCATTCATAGTTGAGGTGGACGCGATAGCTGGGATAGGAGCTGTGCTGTCTCAGCGCTCGGGTACGCCACCAAAGCTTCGCCCCTGTGCTTTTTTTTTCTCGAAAAAACTCAGTTCAGCGGAGCGAAACTATGATGTGGGGGACAGGGAGTTGTTGGCTGTCGTGAAAGCTCTGAAAGTGTGGAGGCATTGGCTTGAGGGGGCTAAACACCCTTTTCTCATCTGGACCGACCACCGCAATCTGGAGTACATCCGGGCGGCGAGGAGACAGAATCCTCGCCAGGCAAGGTGGGCCATGTTTTTCACCCGGTTCGATTTCACACTATCATACAGACCGGGTTCACAAAATGTGAAGGCAGACGCGCTGTCCCGGGTGTATGACATAGAGGAGCGGCTCATCGATCCCACTCCCATCCTTCCTGCCTCCTGTCTAGTGGCACCGGTCAGATGGGAGTTGGACACGGACATCGAGCGGGCTATGCGTACAGAGCCCACTCCCCCTCAGTGTCCCGCAGGGCTTAGGTACGTTCCGTCCGGTGTCCGTGACCGCCTGATCGTGTGGGCTCACACCTCACTCTCCTCTGGTCATCCTGGCATCGCCCGGACAGAGCGCTGTCTGAATGTAAAGTACTGGTGGCCCACTTTAGCCAAGGACGTGAGGGCCTATGTTTCCTCCTGCTCGGTGTGTGCGCAGTACAAGGCGCCCAGACACCTGCCCAGAGGTAAATTACAACCTTTACCCGTTCCACAGTGGCCGTGGTCACATCTGTCGGTGGACTTTGTGACGGACCTTCCTCCGTCACAAGGGAAAACGACGATCCTGGTCGTTGTGGATCGGTTTTCCAAGTCCTGTCGCTTCCTTCCTTTGCCCGGTCTCCCGACGGCTCTACAAACGGCGGAGGCCCTGTTTACCCACGTATTCCGGCACTACGGGGTGCCTGAGCACATAATGTCTGACCGGGGTTCCCAATTCACGTCAAGGGTGTGGAAGGCTTTTATGGAACATCTGGGGGTCTCGGTCAGTCTTACCTCAGGTTTTCACCCCGAGAGCAACGGGCAGGTGGAGAGAGTGAACCAGGATGTGGGGAGGTTTTCTCCCCCTCCGCCTGCCCTGCCGGAAACTGGGCCCGTGGGGCCATTCAAAGTCCTGAGGAGACTGAACGAGGTGTGTTACAGGCTACAACTTCCGCCTGATTACCGTATTAACCCCTCGTTCCATGTGTCTCTCCTCAGGCCGGAGGTGGCTGGTCCACTCCAAGGACATGAGGTTCTGGAGGTCCCTCCGCCCCCGCTGGACATCGAGGGGGCCCCGGCGTATGCGGTCCTGGACTCAAGACGCCGGGCCAGGGGCCTCCAGTACCTCGTGGAGTGGGAGGGGTACGGCCCGGAGGAGAGATGCTGGGCACCGGTGGAGGACATTCTAGATCCCTCCCTTCTGAGGGAGTTCCATCGCCTCCACCCGGGACGCCCCGCACCTCGCCCCCCGGGCCGCCCCAGAGACCGACGTCGACACGCGTAAAGGGGGGAGGGTTCTCTCACGACTTCGGCCGAAGTTGCTCCCTCCCCTGGGGCGGGCAGCCGAAGAAGGTCGACGTCACCCGAGTACTAGCCACCACCGATCCACTACACAGTTTTGTTTGTCCCGTTCCATTCACACTACCGTATTAACCCCTCGTTCCATGTGTCTCTCCTCAGGCCGGTGGTGGCTGGTCCACTCCAAGGACATGAGGTTCTGGAGGTCCCTGGACATCGAGGGGGCCCTGGCGTATGCGGTCCTGGACTCAAGACGCCGGGCCAGTAATAGCCTGTAATTTCGGTAACGTGTGTGGGCAATCTTCTGGCCCGCAGCCCAGCCCTGATCAAAATTCCTGCGTTGCCATGTAATGCTTCAAGGACTAAGAGCAGTTTCTAAAACTGCATACCTAAGGCTCTGGCCTGTCCAGGAAGTGAGGGTAAACGGTAAACATGTTCTCTGCTATCCTCTTTATGTTTGAATTATTATTTTGGATATAGGCGAGGTTCACTTTTTTTTTTCAAGCATTCAGGGAGGTTTAGGTAAAATCTATTTTGCTGAAGGGGGCCATCCATTTTCATTTCAGAGAGGCCTGATTTTCTCTAAATAATAATCTAACACAGCAGGGTTAGATTATGGTATTGGATGATGTACTGTAACCAGTGAACTTGAAACTGCACTTGCACAATAGCACTTTTGTACTTTGTATAGTTTATTTAATGATCTCGAGGATTATGTGCTCCTGATGGTCTCTCTCTCTCTCTCTCTCTCGCTCTCTCTCGCCTTAGAAACTGGGTCAGTATAAATATATGAAGTCAGTGTATACGTCCCAAATGGCACCCTATTCCTTACATAGTAGTGCACTTTATAGGGAATAGGGTGCCATTTGGGATGCACAGGGTGCTGTCCTTGGTGCTTTGTCTCAGGGAGGAAACCTTCACCAGGAGGGATAAGGAAGGGAAGGTGAAGATAATGGATAATTAGATACCTTTTCCTCTGAGTGACTTCACTTCCTGACTAGCCTGCACCCACGTCACATGATTACCCCGACATGTCTCCACCTGTTCTATGTTCTATTTTTACATAAAAAATTATAAATTATCATAATTTAAAATAATAAATTAGTACTTTCTGGAATCTGGTGTTGCCTCAATATTCATATCAGAGATTTAGATTGTGGTTGTCTCCACACAGGCCAAAGGAGAAGCTCCATGGGGAAGGAGAGTGTACAGGGAGACTCTACAGTGAAAGATTGATGTAGCCTGTCTCTTTCTGGGCCTGTTTCTACTCTTGAACTCTTAAAAGATATTCTCTGCTACTTTGTTTTACTTTTTAGCCACAGAGTCAGCTCCCAGACTACTCCTTCTTTTACTCCACAGTCAGCTCCCAGACTACTCCTTATTTTACTCCACGGAGTCAGCTCCCAGACTACTCTTTCTTTTACTCCACGGAGTCAACTCCCAGACTACTCCTTCTTTTACTCCACGGAGTCAACTCCCAAACTACCTACAACTGTGTTCTAGCTGTTGTCTTGTTGAGCAAAGCGTTTCCTCAGACAAGCTATCGGGTGGGTAATGTTTCCCAAAGCACTCGATCTTGCCGAGAGACTCAGAGAGCCCATAACAGTTTTATTCACATAAACCCACCTGTTTATGTCACAAATAATATGAATTATGATATAACATAATGCCTTGTCAAAACTGTGGTAAACACAACTTTCTTGATTCATAGTGATACCAGTACACTTAGCATGCATCAAATGTTATCCTCTGCTTTAGTAATGTTGTCATTTTATGGGATTCTAGCAATTTTATGCTTATGACAATAGCCATTTGCTACTCTTAGCAACAACTGATGCAGCCAATCGACACACACGATCACCTTTGGCATACAGCAAGCCAATACCTGTGGGGATATAGGAGTTATGACAGGTATCTGCTGCTTGAGCATACCTAAACACCCCCATTCCCCTTCCTCTGGCCTGACTACGGTGACAGCAGATCTGCCTCCCCATCTGGAGGAAAATGATGTACTGGATGCATTTGTATTCACTGTGAAGCTGACGTTCCTCCTCAGCCCATAAACACCAAAAACTGTCTGCAGCATTGAAGGTTCCCAAGAACACATCATTCTTAAATGGAAGAAGTTTGGAACCACGATGACTCTTCCTAGAGCTGTCCGCCTGGCCAAACTGAGCAATCGGGGGAGAAGGGCCTTGGTCAGGGAGGTGACCAAGAACCCGATGGTCACTCTGACAGAGCTCCAGATTTCCACTGTAGAGATGGGAGAGCCTTTCAGAAGGACAACCATATATGCAGCACTTCACCAATCAGGCCTATATGGTAGAGTGGCCAGACGGAAGCCACTCCTCTGTAAAAGGCACATGACATCCCACTTGGAGTTTGCCAAAACGCACCTAAAGGCTCTTAGACCATGAGAAACACGATTCTCTGAAACCAAGATTGAAACCTGGCACCATCCCTACGGTGAAGCATGGTGGTGGCAGCACCATGCTGTGGGGATGTTTTTCAGCAGTAGGGACTGGGAGACTAGTCAGGATTGAGGGAAAGATGAACGGAGCAAAGTACAGAGAGATCCTTGATGAAAACCTGCTCCAGAGCGCTCAGGACCTCAGATTGGGGTAAAGGTTCACCTTCCAACAGGACAACGACCCTAAACACACAAGCAAAGACAACGCAGTAGTGGCTTCGGGACAAGTCTCTGAATGTCCTTGAGTGGACTGGAACCTGATAGAACATCTCTGGAGAGACCTGAAAATAGCTCTGCAGCGACGCTCCCCATCCAACCTGACAGAGCTTGAGAGGATCTGCAGAGAAGAATAAGAGAAACTCCAAACTTGTAGCGTCATACCCTAGAAGAGGCTGTAATTGCTGCCAAAGGTAGTGAGTAAAGGGTCTGAATACTTATGTAAACGTGATATTTCAGATTTTACATTAAAAAAATAAAAATAAATGTTTTTTGCTTCGTCATTATTGGGTGTTGTGTGTAAACTATTTAATCCATTTTAGAATAAGGCTGAAACGTAACAAAATGTGGAGAAGGTCAAGGGGTCTGAATACTTTCTGAAGGCTCTGTAGGTTAGTCATTATTCTCCTGGTAATGGATCACATGTGAACTGCCCTTTGACTAATGTACACACTCATGAGGTAGCATGAGAAGAACATGGGATAGATCAGGGCCTGCCCTGACCAATTTGGTGCCCTAGTCTAGATTTTAGCTGGTGCCCCTTGCATCACAGCCAATTCCACCACCCATCATTGTGTTCATACACTCACACAGAAACTGCATAGCTTTATGTCTTTGAGATTTTCTTTATTTTAGAAACAAAAAAAAAACACAAAATAAAAACAGTATTAAAGAAACAAGTGACATAAAATGATTTATAAATACAATATAAATAAGAGTATTGCACAAAAAAACTTTATTAAAGAGATATTTTTACAGTCGTATGAAAACGTTTAGGCACCCCTCTGAGGCTGCATAATAATTTACTCTGTCGTCACAGAAAATGATCACAGTGGCATGCCATTCATTTTCTAATAAAAGCTGAGTACTGGGGTATTGTCCAGACAAAGATTTTTAGTGTAGCAATATTAAGTTGTATGAAATTAAATCAGATGTGAAAAATAGGCTAAGCAAAAATTTGGGCACCTTTGTCATTCTGTTGATTTGAATACCTGTAACTACTTAGCACTGATTAATTGGAACACACAACTGGTTTGGTGAGCTCATTAAGTCTTGAACTTCATAGACAAGTGCATCCAATCATGAGAAAAGGTATTTAAGGTGGCCAATTGCAAATTGTTGTTCTCTTTGACTCTCCTCTGAAGAGTGGCAACATGGGGGCCTCAAAACAACTCTCAAATGACCTGAAAACAAAGATTGTTCAACATTATGGATTAGGGGAAGGCTACAAAAAGCTATCGCAGAGATGTCAGTGTCCACTGTGAGGAACATAGTGAGGAAATGGAAGACCACAGGCACAGTTCTTATTAAGGCCAGAAGTGGAAGGCCAAGTAAAATATTGGAGAGGCAAATGCGAAGGATGGTGAGAACGGTCAAAAACAGCCCACAGACCACCTCCAAAGACCTACAACATCATCTTGCTGCAGATGGTGTCACTGTGCATCGTTCAACAATTCAGCGCACTTTGCACAAGGAGAAGCTGTACGGGAGAGTGATGCGGAAGAAGCCTTATCTGCACACATGCCACAAACAGAGTCGCTTGAGGTATGCAAACGCTCATTTGGACAAG
This sequence comes from Thymallus thymallus, assembly GCA_023634145.1. Taxonomy (NCBI): domain Eukaryota; kingdom Metazoa; phylum Chordata; class Actinopteri; order Salmoniformes; family Salmonidae; genus Thymallus; species Thymallus thymallus. The sequence continues at coordinate 8,416,360 of CM042416.1, read as the reverse complement.
CCAGCTTCATTTTGGAATAAGGGCTGTGGACTGATGAAACAAAGATTGAGTTATTTGGTCATAACAAGGGCCGTTATGCATGGCGGCAAAAGAACACAGCGTTCAGAAAAAATACAGCCCCACAGCATGATGGAACCCCCAGTAAAATTTGGTGGGGGTTCCATCATGCTGTGGGGCTGTGTGGCCAGTGCCGGTACTGGGAATCTTGTTAAAGTTGAGGGTCGCATGGATTCCACTCAATATCAGCAGATTCTTGGGAATAATGTTGAAGAATCAGTCACAAAGTTGAAGTTACGCCGGGGCTGGATATTTCAACAAGACAACGACCCAAAACACTGCTCAAAATCTACCCAGGCATTTATGCAGAGGAACAAGTACAATGATAGGAACCTCTAGCTTCAGTGATTTTTGCAATTCGTTCCAGTCATTGGCAGCAGCGAACTGGAAGGAATGGCGGCCAAAGGAGGTGTTGGCTTTGGGGGTGACCAGTGAGATAAACCTGCTGGAGCGCATGCTACGGGTGGGTGTTGCTATAGTGACCAGTGAGCTGAGATAGGGCGGGGATTTACCTAGTAATGACTTATAGATGACCTGGAGCCAGTGGGTTTGGCGACGAATATATAATGAAGGCCAGCCAACGAGAGCATACAGGTCGCAGTGGTGGGTAGTATATGGGGCTTTGGTAACAAAACGGATGGCACTGTGATAGACTACATCCAATTTGCTAAGTAGAGTGTTGGAGGCTAGTTTGTAAATGACATCGCCGAAATCAAGGATCGGTAGGATAGTCAGTTTTACAAGGGCATGTTTGGCAGCATGAGTGAAGGAGGCTTTGTTGCGAAATAGGAAGCCAATTCTGGATTTAATTTTGGATTGGAGATGGTTGATGTGAGTCTGGAAGTTGAGTTTACAGTCTAACCAGATGCCTAGGTATTTGTAGGTGTCCACGTATTCTAATTCGGACCCGTCGAGAGTAGTGATGATAGTCCGGTGGGCGGGTGCTGGCAGCGTTCGATAGAAAAGCATGCACTTAGTTTTACTAGCGTTTAAGAGCAGTTGGAGGCCACGGAAAGAGTGTTGTATGGCATTGAAGCTTGTTTGAAGGTTAGTAAACACAGTGTCCAAAGAGGGGCCAGATGTATACAGAACGGTGTCATCTGCGTAGAGATGGATCAGAGAGTCACCAGCAGCAAGAGCGACATCGTTGATGTATATAGAGAAAAGGGTTGGCCCAAGAATTGAACCCTGTGGCACCCCCATAGAGACTGCCAGAGGATCGGACAATAGGCCCTCCGATTTGACACACTGAACCCTGTCTGCAAAGTAGTTAGAGAACCAGGCAAGGCAGTCACTTGAGAAACCAAGGCTGTTGAGTCTGCCAATAAGAATGCGGTGATTGACAGAGTCGAAATCCTTGGCCAGGTCGATGAAGACGGCTGCACAGTACTGTCTTTTATCGATGGCGGTTATGATATCGTTCAGTACCTTGAGCGTAGCTGAGGTGCACCCATGACCAGCTCGGAAACCAGATTGCAAAGCAGAGAAGGTACGGTGGGATTCGAAGTGGTCAGTTATCTGTTTGTTAACTTGGCTTTCGAAAACTTTAGAAAGGCAGGGCAGGATGGATATTGGTCTATAACAGTTTGGGTCTAGAGTGTCTCCTCCTTTGAAGAGGGGGATGACCGCGGCAGCTTTCCAATCTCTAGGGATCTCAGACGATACGAAAGAGAGGTTGAACAGGCTAGTGATAGGTGTTGCAACAATTCTGGCTGATAATTTCAGAAAGAGAGGGTCCAGATTATCTAGCCCAGCAGATTTGTAGGGGTCCAGACTTAGCAGCTCTTTCAGAACATCAGCCGTCTGGATTTGGGTGAAGGAGAAGCAGGGGGGGCTTGGGCAAGTAGCTGCCGGGGGTACAGAGCTGTTGGCCGGGATAGGGGTAGCCAGGTGGAAAGCATGGCCAGCCGTAGCAAAATGCTTATTGAAGTTTTCGATAATCGTGGATTTATCGGTGGTAACAGTGTTTCCGAGCTTCAATGCAGTGGGCAACTGAGAGGAGGTGCTCTTATTCTCCATGGACTTTACAGTGTCCCAGAACTTTTTGGAGTTAGTACTACAGGAAGCAAATTTCTGTTTGAAAAAGCTGGCCTTTGCTTTTCTAACTGACTGTGTGTACTTGTTCCTGACTTCCCTGAATAGCTGCATATCGCGGGGGCTATTCGATGCTAATGCAGTGCGCCACAGGATGTTTTTCTGTTGGTCTAGTGCAGACAAGTCTGGGGTGAACCAAGGGCTATATCTATTCTTAGTTCTACGTTTTTTGAAAGGGGCATGCTTATTTAGGATGGTGAGGAAAGCACTTTTAAAGAACAACCAGGCGTCCTCTACTGACGGGATGAGGTCAATATCCTTCCAGGATACCTGGGCCAGATCGAATAGAAAGGCCTGCTCACAAAAGTGTTTTAGGGAGCGTTTAACAGTGATAAGGGGTGGTCGTTTGACCGCTGACCCATTGCGAACGCAGGCGATGAGGCAGTGATCGCACCTTTGGCAGTTCTATCTTGACGGGAAATATTGTAGTTGGGGATGGAGATTTCCGAATTATTGGTGGCCTTCCTGAGCCAGGATTCAGACACAGCTAGGACATCCGGGTTGGCGGAGTGTGCTAAAGCAGTGAATAAATCAAACTTAGGGAGGAGGCTTCTAATGTTGACATGCATGAAACCAAGGCTTTTACGGTTACAGAAGTCAACAAATGAGAGCGCCTGGGGGATAGGTGTAAAGCTGGGAGCTACAGGACCTGGGTTTACCTCTACATCACCAGAGGAACAGAGGAGGAGTAGGATTAGGGCACGGCTGAAGGCATTAAGAACTGGTCGTCTAGTGCGTTGGGTACAGAGAGTAAAAGGAGCAGATTTCTGGGCGTGTTGGAATAGATTGAGGGCATAATGTACAGACAAGGGTATCGTAGGGTGTGAGTTCAGTGGAGGTAAACCTAGGCGTTGGGTAATGAAGAGAGAGGTTGCATCTCTGGAGACACCAGTTAAGCCAGGTGAGGTCTCCGCATGTGTGGGGGGAGGGACAAAAAAGCTATCAGAGGCCAGTTGAGCAGGACTGGGGGCTCTACAGTGAAATAAAACAATAATAGCTAACCTGAACAACAAAAGACAAGGCATATTGAAATAAAGGGGCATAAAAACAAACAGTTGAGGGACAAAAATAAAAATAAAAATTTAAAAACAGTTAATTAAGAGGGCTAAGGCAACGACGGGTAATGGCGATGAATGGACAAAGAGGGTCGGTTAGAGAAAAATGTAATATGCTACACACAGGACCTGGGGCCTGGCAGTTAAACAGAAAGAAATACCGTATAACCAGACAGTCCTGCAGACATCAGCTGTGAAGCTGAGTAATCATAGGGTCCGATGAGCAGCAAAGAGGCGAGCCAGAGAGCAGATTCAATGGGCGCTGGACTAGGCAAGCGAGGAGGCACAGTGTTCAGAGTGCTAGCAGGCCGGAGCTAGCAGATGGATCTTCGGCGACGTCGCAGAGGAGAACCCTGTTGAGACCACGTCGGACAATTACGTCGGCAGACCAGTCACGGTGGCTCGGTGGGGTTCCGTGTCGACAGTAGAAGGTCCAGGTAGGTTGACAGAGGTACTGTAGTCCGGGAGAGTAGCTAGCACACGTCGGCTGTCCGGGAGATGAGCCTAGCTCACGCTAGCATAGGTAGGATGTAAACAAACAATGGAGGTTAGCCAAAAACGTCGGTCACTCGATTGCAGCTAGCTAGCTGTGATGATCCGGTGTGATGGTCCTGTGATTTCAGTGGAAAATCCGGTGAAATGGAAGGGAACGCAGTCCGATATGCGCTGGGTTGGTAGCGCGCTGTGCAGACTGGCCGATAATGTCCAAACTAAAAGCTGTCTGAACAGCCAGAGCGGAGGTGAGGACCGCTAGCAGTGGTTAGCGATGGCTAGAAGCTAGATTAGCAAGCTAGCTAGCAGGCTAGCTTCTGACTGCGGTTCAGTTAAAAGAATGAAAAGTAAGGATAATAGATCCGTTTCAAGTTGGGTAAGGTGGGTTGCAGGAGAGGTAAATCGGGAACAAAATAAATAAATACAAATGTGTGGAAAGACAGTTTACAAACTATTACAAACTATTTACATGAGACGGGACGAACAAAAATACGTCTGCACTGTTACGCCATCTTGGAATCGTTGATGTATATAGAGAAAAGGGTTGGCCCAAGAATTGAACCCTGTGGTACCCCCATAGAAACTGCCAGAGGATCGGACAACAGGCCCTCCGATTTGACACACTGAACTCTGTCTGCGAAGTAGTTGGAGAACCAGGCAAGGCAATCACTTGAGAAACCAAGGCTGTTGAGTCTACCAATAAGAATGCGGTGATTGACAGAGTCAATGCAGTGGGCAACTGGGAGGAGATGCTCTTATTCTCCATGGACTTTACAGTGTCCCAGAACTTTTTGGAGTTAGTACTACAGGAAGCAAATTTCTGTTTGAAAAAGCTGGCCTTTGCTTTTCTAACTGACTGTGTGTACTTGTTCCTGACTTCCCTGAAAAGCTGCATATCGCGGGGGCTATTCGATGCTAATGCAGTACGCCACAGGATGTTTTTGTGTTGGTCAAGGGCAGTCAAGTCTGGGGTGAACCAAGGGCTATATCTGTTCTTAGTTCTACGTTTTTTGAAAGGGGTATGCTTATTTAGGATGGTGAGGAAAGCACTTTTAAAGAACAACCAGGCGTCCTCTACTGACGGTATGAGGTCAATATCCTTCCAGGATACCTGGGCCAGATCGAATAGAAAGGCCTGCTCGCAAAAGTGTTTTAGGGAGCGTTTGACAGTGATAAGGGGTGGTCGTTTGACCGCTGACCCATTGCGAACGCAGGCAATGAGGCAGTGATCGCTGAGATCCTGGTTGAAAACAGAGGAGGTGTATTTGGAGGGCAAGTTAGTCAGGATGATATCAATGATGGTACCCATGTTTACGGATTTTGGGTTGTACCTGGTGGGTTCCTTGATAATTTGTGTGAGATTGAGGGCATCTATCTTAGATTGAAGGACAGCCGGGGTGTTAAGCATATCCCAGTTTAAGTCACCTAACAGTACAAACTCTGTACTGTAAACGTGGTAACCAAAAAAGTGTTAAACAAATAAAAATATATTTTATATTTGAGATTCTTCAAAGTAGCCACCCTTTGCCTTGATGACAGCTTTGCACACTCATGGCATTCTCAACCAGCATCACCTGGAATGCTTTTCCATCAGTCTTGAATGAGTTCCCACATATGCTGAGCACTTGTTGGCTGCTTTTCCTTCACTGCAGTCCGACACATCGCAAACCACCTACATTTGGTTGAGGTTGGAACCAAAAATCTAAAATTGACACGCTGGCTGACATATTATAATGGCTGTGCTGTGTGTGTGTGATGCTTCCTCTCTCCAGAGAAACTCCTCCTGAAGCCTCAGGACAGGCTCTACTCTGATTTGCTGACAGCGGTGGGGAGGCTGCACGTGTGCAGAAAGGACCTGAGTGAAGTCATGGTAGGAATGAGTCCACTTCAATGCAGTTTCTCAGCAGGCTACAATGTGAATGAATCTAGCATAACTGTCTTCAGGCCTCCTATCAAACTACTTACTATTACCTACTAGATATGCTTCCAGACTACATTCCACAGGGAAATATCACACCAGAAAATAATACTATAATAGTTCAGGATTATGGAGTGCTACTGTTTTACGAAGGTTTTAGCGGTCCTTTTTATCACTGGGAGTCCATATGGACAGCAGGCTGGAATGGGCTGGTAACACCGGGGCTCTGTACAAAAAGGGCCAGAGCCGACTCTACTTTCTGAGGAGGCTCAGGTCCTTCAACGTGTGCAGTAAACTACTGCATACCTTCTACCAGTCTGTGGTAGCCAGTGCCATCTTTTTTACAGTGGTGTGCTGGGGCGACAACATAAAAGCTGGTGATGCTTCTTGGGTAAATAAGCTGATCAGGAAGGCTGGCTCTGTTCTGGGGATTAGCCTTGACACACTAGAGGAGGTGGTGGAGAGAAGGATCCTGGCCAAACTGCTGGCCATCATGGACAACGTCACCATGATGCCATGGTTATGACGCAGAGGAGCACCTTCAGTCACAGACTGATCCCACCACGGTGTACCAGAGAGCGCTACAGGAGGTCCTTCCTGTTGGCGGCTATTAGACTATTTAATGCCTCACCGGTGTGCCGTGCCGTGGGCAACATAGACCTGGAACTGTTGGGGTGTTAGGACCTAGTTTAACAATTATGCATCCATACGTGAGTAACTCTGGTCTGTAATCATTCATTCACTCAGGACTTCTTCATTCAGCACTCATTCATTCAGGACTGTATATACATATTCATGTACAGTTGTTATATAATATCACATGCTAGATTGTAAGTAATTCTTGGACTTAACTTACGTAATCATTCACTCAGGACTGCATATTAGTATCCTGTCAGTTGTATCTTTTTTCATTGCTTTTAGTATATCGAATGTGCAATACATGCATTTATCAGTAATTAAACCCTGTACTAAGGACTGTATTTTAAGGGAATTTACCTGTACAGTTAATTTAATAATGCAAAAATTCACTTACCTGTTAATTTAACCAGAATCTATATTAAGTAAACTATTATTACCCTCACTTATATCATACGCACATTTAGCTATTTAAGTATTTCTCTGCCATAGATCTGTATAGTATAGTTAACCATGCAAATATTCATTTTTTATCTATATCAACTTGCAATATTTTTTATAAATTACACTACACTCTGTAAGAATGTATAGTGTACATATTCAGCCATTCACCCATACTATGCAATGTCTTTTTATATACTTTTGCACTACAGATATTTTTATACTTTTTCATACTGCCGCACTATGTATCATGTATCGTGTATCTGTCTTTTGTATATTTTCGTTCTGGCATTTTGCACCTGCCCTGTGTTTTTTCAAAGCTGCTTGACGAAGGAATTTCCCCTTGGGGATCAATAAAGTATCTATCTATCTATCTATCTATCTATCTATCTATCTATCTATCTATCTATCTATCTATCTATCTATCTATCTATCTATCTATCTATCTATCTATCTATCTATCTATCTATCTATCTATCTATCTATCTATCTATCTATCTATCTATCTATCTATCTATCTATCTATCTCCCAACAGAACATATAACTTATTAATTTCTCCTCTCAGAACCCGTTCACAGACAACGCAGAACTTCAACAGAGGTCAGCTCGCATGCTGAGTATGAACACATGGGACGTGGGTGTCACCCTTACAAACTTTGACTGGAGCATCTTCAATTCAATACATGAGGTCCGTAATATAATCTTTTGTCCAACACCTACACTATGGGTGTCCCAATTGGCACCTTATTCACTATAGTATTTTTTTTACCAGGGCCTATTGTCCTCTGTTCAAAAGTACTGCACTATAAAGGGAATATGCTTTCATTTAGGACACAGTTAAAGTTCTTAGTGATTCAAAGCTTTCTACAAACTCACCCCTGTCCTCCTGTTCTGTCTCTCTCCAATACAGCAAGAGCTGGTGTACTTCACGTTCAGCCGTCATACCACTGGTGGCCACACGGTAACGTTGGCGCTGCTGCTGCAGCGCTGCAACGACGTACAGCTGTGGGTGATGACAGAAGTCTTGATGTGTCCTAGGCTCTGCAACAGAGTCCAGCTCATCAAGAAGTTCATCAAGATCGCTGCCCAGTGAGCAACTCTCCTCTCCCCTCCTCTCCTCTCCTCCCTTCCTCTCCTCCGACCACAACATAGTAGGATCCATCATTCAGAACAGAGTTGTTAAATTCTCATAATGTGCTGATGTCCTCTTGTACAGCAGTAGAGCAGTATGGCTGGACCATTTCACTAAGGGCCCAATACTTCAACTGCAGCACTCTGCACCATTATTATAGTGAGGTTTGCATGGACAGAATGCCCCCTCCGGTGGTTTAGTGAGGAATTACAGATAGTATTCCTGTGTCGTCACTGTATGCAGCTGGTGTTAACAGTGTGTCTGTCTTTTATTTCCGCAGCTGTAAAGCCCAGAGGAACCTCAACTCTTTCTTTGCCATCGTTATGGGTCTGAACACTGCAGCAGTTAGCCGCCTCAATCAGACATGGGAGGTCAGTGTGTGTCTGCTTCTGAATGTGACTGTTTGTGATCGGATGTCTTTTAAGCTTATCAAAGAAACTGGTCTTGATTGTCTTTTGTCAAGGGACAGTTCGACAGCTTTTCCACACTCTTACTAAAACACAGGTCAATATAGTCTACCAGTCTACTGTCTATCCTGCTCTCTATCCATAGTGACTACAGTAGTAGGTGGATCATATATAGTCAACACCAAAATGCAATGAATAATTACATTATTGTTTTCAAGTGAGAACAATTGAGTAAAATTATACTCTAGGCTGTAAACTGCAGTGAAAATGTAATTTGAATAATGGCCGTGTTATTTGAACGTTTCATTCCATGGATCAGTTGTGGTCTACTCTCAACAGATTCTGGACAGTAGCAGGCCAGTCTGGCTGAATTTTTACTTCTGATGCACTGTCTGTTGCCGGTCATCATTCTCCCAAGTCCTCTCCACGTAGGCCTGTGCTCCCAGCAGATTCAGTTATTCAGGGAGGCAGGGAAGCAGGGATGCAGGGGGGCAGGAAGACAGGGAGGCAGGAAGACAGGGAGGCAGGGACGCAGGGACGCAGCGGGGCAGGGAGACAGGAAGACAGGGGGACAGGGACGCAGGGAGGCAGCGAGACAGGGAGGCAGCGAGGCAGGGAGACAGGGAGGCAGGGAGACCGGGACGCAGGGAGACCTGGGACGCAGGGAGACAGGGAGACAAGGACGCAGGGAGACAGGGTGGCAGCGAGGCAGGGAGACAGGGTGGCAGGGAGACAGGGAGGCCGGGACGCATCTCTTCTATTCCCAGCACACCCGTTATTTACAACTAGTAAAATCTACCCTTACTACTCACTTCCCACATCCTTTGCCATATGTCTAGGCCTTTTTTCCTAATCAATGTTTTAACTTCCCCTCTACTTAACTTCACCTCCACATCTACTCTATTTCTCCTCAGTGATTCTTTTGCTATTAAATCTGCTTTGTCATTTCCCTGTACACCCACATGTGCTGGAACCCAACAAAACTGGACTAACACCCTGCTTCTCTGTATTCCCATCACCATTGTCATTATCTCTACCCACAAATCTTCCCTTCCTGCCTTTCTGGATCTTAAACTACTTAACACAGCTACTGAATCTGAACATATAATTACCCTACGTGGTTTAATCTCTTCTACCCACTGCAATACCAATATGATATCAATCATTTCTGTTGAATATACTGATAAATCCTTAGTTAATATTTTACACATTTGAGTTTTGAATTCCAAAATAACAATTCCTGCTCCTGTTTGTCCAGTGTTTGGATCATTTGACCCATCTGTGTATACATCTACATATGAGTAGAATGTGTTTTTAATGTATTGATCTACTCTTTCGCCCACATTGTCTTCACACCAATCTTTCTTTTTTACCAGCAATGTTAAATCCACATATGGTTGATTAAATAACCATGTTGGAATCGTACTCCATACAACACTCGGTCCAATCACAAGATCTGTTAGTTCATATGTAACCGCTTTGCTTTCTATTCCTGCTCCATATCCCTTGTGTTTACACCTGCTATATTCCCAGCATTCTTTTAATACACCCTGACCAGGGCGATCAGTCCCACTGCCCTTTAGTGGAACCCAATATGCAAGTTTATCTCTTCTAAGTGACAATGGTATTTCCCCGTATCTATTTGTAAGGCCTCCACCGGTGTTGTTTTAAATCCAGTACATATTCTACGAGCCCTTGACTGTATTTGATCTAATTTTGACAGTGTTGTTTTAGCAGCAGATCCATAAACAAAACACCCATAATCAAATGTAGATCTAATGAATGATCTGTAAATATCCAGTAATGATTGCCTTTCTGTACCCCAGTCACTACCTACTATTGTTCTCATTAGGTTTAAGACCTTTTTACACTATGTTTCAATACTTGATATATGTGTTCTCCATGTACGTTTCTCATCTAACCATAAACCTAGATATTTAAACTTGTTTACCTTATCTAATCTTTGTCCATATAATTTCATAATAATGTCTTCCTTAACCCTTTTCCTAGTAAACAACATATGGCATGATTTTGTAATTGAGAGTTTAAATCCCCATGTTAATGACCAATCCTCAACCACTGTTACAGCCTCTTGCATTTTTCCCATTACAAACTGAATATTTCCACCTCTTTTCCATATGGCTGCATCATCCGTGTATAAAGCTGTGCTTATTCCAGGTCCTACTCTTCCATAAACATCATCTATCATAATTGAAAATAAAATAGGACTGGTGACACTGCCTTGTGGTGTACCATTTACTATCTCACATTTCCTGGACATCTCAGACCCTACTCTAACCTGAAAAGTTTGGTCAAATAAAAAATCCATTATCCAATTGTACGTCCTGCCACGATCCCTAATTTATTCAATTTTTTTAACAGACCTTCCCTCCATATGCTTTCTCAATGTCAAAATAAACTACAGACAGCACTTATTTTGTTGCCAGTGCCTTTTCAATCTCATTACTCACTTTAACTAATGCATGTACAGTTGTTCTACCTTTCCTCTTTTTCCTGTACACATCATCATGTATTCTCATTTTTTCCTCCTTACGTCTTTTGCTTTCATCACTTAAATGATCTGCTTTATGTATTGCTGCAAAGACATTTCCAAACACATTTGCTTTTTCTTTACTAGTTACAGCCATAACCCTGCAGTGGTCTGAAATGTTACTGTCATCACCGCCTCCTGAACCATGCAGTGGTCTGAAATGTTACGGTCATCACCGTCTCCTGAACCATGCAGTGGTCTGACATGTTACTGGTATGTTTACTGTTTTATGTTTTCCCATCATCCTTTTTAACATTTTCCACACATCCCCTGCTGAGTGTCTCGTCCTATAGCTGAACAGAAGTCACGCCATGCCCCTCTCTTTGCCATTTTAATAACTTTCCTCACTTTTAATTTCTTTCTTTGTAATATATTATTAACTGTCATGTTATTGTTTAATATTTTACATGCCTCCTCTCGATCCTGTAAGGCCTTGCTACATTCTTCATTCCAAACATGGAACTATCCTTTGCTGACCACCTCTTCCCCATCTTATAGGAACGGCCATTGTTGCAGCTTTCAATACAGCCAAACTCAATTCATCAACACATTCTTCTACAGATCCTTCCAAAGATACTTTATTAACCTCTATTTCACATTCAGGGTTGAGTTGAATCTCAGGAATGAGTCTCAAAGAACTACACTTCCTAGAGTGCACCAGCAGCAGCAAACCGGCTGCTTGTCACCTGATCAGTCATTGTCACTGATTTGGAGCACCTGTGAAGACATGGAGGTCCTCAGTCATTCAGACAAACAAACTTCAGAGAGAAGACGCTCCAAGTTCACTCGTAAGTTCAGTCCAAAGACGCCAATGGTCGGTGAAATGTTTTATTTACTTTCATGGTGTTTGAAATGCTGCTTAATGTGTTCGAGCTATGTTTAACTGCTGTGTAGATTGGTTAAGGAACACATTGCAGCATTGACCTCATTGAGTTTGTGTTAAATGGGTTTGTGCAAAATATTTAATTTTTAATTAAAAAATAAGATACAAAAGGATGGTACAAAGTTAAAAATGTTAAAATTCATTAAAAATGTTTAATTAAAATGGTAACTTTTGTTCTGTCTTTAAAGGTTTACAACCTAATTCACTGAACAGACCAATCAACTGACAAAGACAAAAGAAAAGTGATTGAGTCGGAAATTTGAGTCGTCCTTGTGTCTTTTGGAAGTTGAACAAGAGGAGGACTTGACATTCAGTATAAAAACATTTCCCAATCAGCCTTATCAAAACACCATTTCTTAACGAGTTCATTGTCATTACAACAAATGTCAATCTCTATATTACAAATTACTGTAAAATGATCACTACCCAAAGTAGACTCCTTCACATCCCACACAGACACCAGCCATATCAGCTGATACTATTGTAAGATCCAGACAAGACATGGTTCCTCTACGTATATCTATTTTTGTCCCTCGTCCATCATTTACACCAATCCTCTCCCCTCTATAAATTATTCACTGATCCATTTACATCTGTGACATTACTTCCCCACAAACGATTGTGTGCATTAACATTGCCACTCCAAATCTCTTTACCACCTGTCCATACTCCCACAACATTTTCTAGCATAGCAACTGTGATGAGTCTACACGGATTATAATAATTCAATATCCTGATTGTCCCCGTTCCTATAAACTTCCACTATCACACATTCATCTTCATTATTCTCCGAAATTATTCTATAAGCATTTCTGTCTTTAATGTCGCACACCCCCTCCAGATCCTACATTTCTATCACTCCTTACTGATACGTATCCAGGGATAATGAAATCCAAATGTGGTTTTAACCACGTTTCTTGTATACAGTACATACTATATCCGGCAACACATTTAAATCATGAATACACTTCTTAAACTCCTGCCCGTTAGTTATTAAACTCCGAGCATTATCGCCTTACAAATAAAGACTATAAATTCAATACGATTTACCATCATTGTTTTATCAGTAATCAAACCTTCATGTACATACTGCGTCTTAACTATATTTTAATGCTCCACTTGACTATTTGAACGTTCCACTATTTGCCGTCGAGTTACTATTGTGGTTGGTTGTGCAATATTCTTGTCATTTACCTTCACTGCCTCAGCATCATTTCCTACCTTATACCTCTGTGCTTCCATTGCCTTCTGTTGTACTTCACATCCACCATATGCTGCACTATGTTCACCATTTAACTTTATCTTCAGGTGCACATTTTCCATACTCATGCCCTCCACATCTTGCACATCTCAACTGACTTCTACAAGCATTTGCAGTATGTCCAATTCTTTTAACACTTGAAACACTGCAGTGGCGGCGGCACATGTTCTCTAACCTGAAAACGTATTGATCCCAATTGTACTCTTTTTGGTAACATTTCTTCGAAATGTATAAGAACCGTCGTAGTTTCTACTCTAACTCAATTCCTTTTACTACTCAGTCTTTTGGCTTCAAACACTTTCCCTCCTTTCAACAACTCTTTAATTTCCTCCATAGTTACCGTCAAGTCAATACCAACAATTACCCCCTTCAATATGGCCTTAGAACCTGGTATATGGCACTAGACACTACCTCTAAGTGACTCCATTTTCAGAATTTCCTCTTGTTGCATTTTACTATTAACCACAATCAGTATTTTTCCAGAACCAACCGGTTTGGTGACTCAATTATCCCAATCTCCTTCTGAATTGCTTTTGTCAATTGTATTGGATGAAAATATTTCCCTAATGGTTCCGAATACACCACCATCACTTTGTATTCTTCCATTTCATCCTCTCTTGTTGTCCTACGTTTTACTGGTCTGTTATCACTACTCATATTTCCCCCACCACTATTTAACCCGTCATCCTCCTTACGATCCTCTTATTTTTTAGCTTTTTCTTAACCATTGTATATTTTTCGTTCTCTGAAATACCATCCTCATTCATTGAGTTATAACTTCCATCTGAACTACCCGCCATGACGACCACCTCCCTAAACTTGTCATTGAGTCATAACTTCCATCTGAACTACCCGCCATGACGACCACCTCCTTAAACTTATTGAGTTATACTGTTGAAAATCTGATTTCCCCTTAGCTGATCATGGTCTACAGCCGGCTCTGATCATAGTGTAAGCAGGGAGAGTGAGCTCATTCTTGGTGGTCGACGAACCCTCAACCTTCTGGCTCGTAGCCCTTCGTGGCATCATCTGTGCCACAAAACCATGCTGAAGTGGCAAAGTCGATATCCACGTTTATAAACACAGGGTTGCTACAGTTGTTGTATTGTAATAATAATTTTGGAGTTAATTGTATGAGGGGGGAGGGTGTGCAAATCTTTTACAGTACAAGGGGAGGGTCTGAGTAGACCCAGTACAGTACAAGGGGAGGGTCTGAGTAGACCCAGTACAGTACAAGGGGAGGGTCTGAGTAGACCCATTACAGTACAAGGGGAGGGTCTGAGTAGACCCATTACAGTACAAGGGGAGGGTCTGAGTAGACCCAGTACAGTACAAGGGGAGGGTCTGAGTAGACCCAGTACATTTTGAACTGTCCCCAACTCAACCTGTTTTTCTTTCCATCAGAAAGTTCCAGGAAAATTCAAAAAACTGTTTTCAGAGCTGGAAATGTTGACAGTAAGTACATTTTTTAGATTGTATAGAGATCCTGTAATAATTAATGTGACTCTGTGTTGCACGTCTAGTACCAAGAACATATTGGGTCATCTGGCCATTAAATAGGCTAATTATCACTAGGTCTGGTGTCTGGGGACACAGTGACAGATGGTAGGGGTTGTGAGGGCTTCTGCAATGCACATGTCTGAGTCCCTAATGGCACCCTATGCCTTACACAGTGCATTACTTTTGACCAGAGCCCTATGGGCCCTAGTTATAAGAAGTGCTCTACTGTGTATATAGGGAATATGTTACCATTTGGGACGCAGAAGACCACGTTTCTCCCCAATGACAAGCGTAACACATCACATCTGTCTCAACATGTCTTCACAGGACCCTTCTCTCAACCACAAAGCCTACAGGGACACTTTCAAGAAGATGAAGATCCCTTTCCTTCCTCTACTGCTGAAAGGTACCTAGAAAACACTGCATGTTACTGACATCACTACCTCCTGAACCCTGCAGTTGTCTGAAATGTTACTGTCATCACCGCCTCCTGAACCATGCAGTGGTCTGAAATGTTACTGTCATCACCGCCTCCTGAACCATGCAGTGGTCTGACATGTTACTGCCTCCTGAACCATGCAGTGGTCTGACATTTTACTGTCATCACTGCCTCCTGAACCCTGTAGTGGTCTGACATGTTACTGTCATCACTGCCTCCTGAACCATGCAGTGGTCTGACATTTTACTGTCACCACCGCCTCCTGAACCATGCAGTGGTCTGACATGTTACTGTCATCACTGCCTCCTGAACCCTGCAGCGGTCTGACATGTTACTGTCACCAATGCCTCCTGAACCATGCAGTGGTCGGACATGCAGACAGGAATATTGTGAGCTTAAATTGAATCAGCTGGTACATTTCTCCCTTTCTCTCAGATATCACGTTCATTCATGAGGGCAACAAAATGTTTCTGGACAACCTGGTCAATTTTGAAAAGCTGGTAAGTCGCTACAGTATGATGGTTGAACATGTCAACGTACCCCATGTTTCCTCAACTATAGACAATCTATAACGCAGAAACCATGTCATCTACAATATGTGACAGGTGTGTATTTGATGTGTATGATGTCCATCTCCTCTTGCAGCACTAGATAGCCGACACGGTGCGTCTCATCAGACAGGATCACATGGGTGGGTGAAGTGTGTGTGTGTGTGTCTTACTCTCACAGTCTTAGATCAGCAATGAACATCAACTTTGATGAGCTATCCTTGAACCTCCATGCTCATGTCATTACTTACATCCAGTAAACAAGTCACAGTGTTGACTTTCTACAGTCATCCACTATAACACAGTAAACAGGTCACAGTGTTGACTTTCTACAGTCATCCACTATAACACAGTAAACAGGTCACAGTGTTGACTTTCTACAGTCATCCACTATAACACAGTAAACAGGTCAGTGTTGACTTTCTACAGTCATCCACTATAACACAGTAAACAGGTCACAGTGTTGACTTTCTACAGTCATCCACTATAACACAGTAAACAGGTCACAGTGTTGACTTTCTACAGTCGTACATTCAAAATTAATAAACTACAGCAGTCAACAGAATAACAGTATCCAATTCATCAGTTCATCAATAACAACATTATGTGTTACTATAGTAAATTGATAGACTCATTGATGCTGAGAACCCTTTACGAGACACAACCACTTACAGTAATGAAGACTATGCACCAACGACTATATCCTGTCATGGATAATGCTCAGCCAGCATGTGTGTGTGTGAGCGTGTATGCGCGTGCGTGTGTGTGTGTGTGTGTGTGTGTGTGTGTGTGTGTGTAAATGTGTATATTTACTGTGTGGTTTACCTCCTAGGAAATGGGATGCCCCAGAAGAGCAATCCGGAGGTGAGGGCCTATGTCGACTACCTTCACGTCATTGACAATCAGCAGACTCTGTTTGAACTGTCCCACAGACTGGAGCCCCGTGTGTAGATAGACCACATACACTCCCTCCCTCCACCCCTCTGTCAGACCACCAAGGAGCAGGGTACCAACCAGTCTCTGGAAACATCCCTCAGGACTCTGTTATCAACTTAGAGAAACATTGGTTGGCCAACTCTACTAGAGTGTTACAGTTTGCAGGATTTTGTGCCAGCCCAGCTCTAACACACACCAACAGGGTTCTACTTATGAGCTGCACACACAGTAGGACTTTGATGAGTTGAATTAGGTGGGTTAATGCAGGGCTGGAAGAAAAGCCACCACGCACTGAAGTAGGGTTGGCCAGAGCTGGCAGAGAGATGACCGTGTGACGCTGGCCAACCACAAGATGGCGGCAAAAGGTATACTGGAATACTGAGCAACGATGGAGCAGAGATAACCAAAGAGCTTCTCAGTTGAACAAATAGATCTGGACCCGTATTGATCAAAGGATCCCAGAGTAGGAGTCCTGACCTACGATCAGTTTAGCCTTTTAGGTCATAATGAATGGATAGGGGGACCTGGGTCAGCATTCCTGGGCGGCAGGTGGCCTGGAGGGTAGGAGCGTTGGGTCAGTAACCAGAAGGTTGCTGGATCGAATCCCTTTGCTGACAAGGTAAAAATATGTTGTTCTCCCCCTGAACAAGGCAGTTAACCCACTGTTCCCTGGGCGCAGAAGATGTGGATGTCAATTTAAGGCAGCCCTCACCTTTTTGATTCAGAGGGGTTGGGTTGAATGCATTCAGTTATGCATTCAGTTACAACTGACTATTCTCCCTTACTCAGGGATGTCATGGTAGATAAAAAGGTGGATCAACTCGGATCGCTGGTCACAGTGAAAAAAGTAACACTTCCTATTCTTTCAATGCATTCTTCTGAAAAAGGTGGGTACATTGTTGGGGCCTTCCCCGAAATAAGGTGGGTAGACTGCATTTACCCTCCACTACACCAATGCTCCTACTCTGAGATGCTTTATGAATATGGACCCTGCTTCAGTAATTCTGTATTGATAGCTACAGGTTGTTGTTATCTGCTTCCAAACAGGTGACCACACCTTGATTATCTATCTATACAAAACGAATTAAAGCATCAACCTTCTGGGGACTTTCAAACCATATTCAAAACAGGACACTTTCAAACCAGAACACTTTCAAACCAGGACACTACATTTGCCAGACCTCCAGTGCATGACCACCACACACTAGACTGCTGCTAAGCTAAATTGATTTAAACAACAATATTAAAAAGAGTGTGTGTGTGTGTGTCAGTTCCAAATACTGAACAAAAAGATCATTCAAAATAGATAGTTATAGATAATGTAATAAATCCACCCTCAACAGTAGAATGGTTATGTTAGTTATAGATCATGTAATAAACCATCCTCAACAGTAGTAGAATGGTCATGTTATAGATATTGTAATAAAGCCACCCTCAACAGTAGAATGGTTATGCTACAGTTATAGATAATGTAACAAAACCATCTCAACAGTAAAAGGGTTACGTTATAAATAATGTAATAAAAGTATATTCAACAGTAGAAGGGTTATGTTAGTTATAGATAATGTAATAAACCATCCTCAACAGTAGTAGAATGGTCATGTTATAGATAATGTAATAAACCATCATCAACAGTAGAAGGGTTATATTACAGTTATAGATAATGTAATAAAACCTTCAACAGTAGAAGGGTTATGTTACGGTTATAGATAATGTAATAAACCATCCTCAATAGTAGTAGAAGGGTTATGTTACAGTTATGGACAATCAGAGACGTAGCTTGAGGAATCAGATCCTTACATTACCTGTCATGTCGTTGTCACTATAAAGAAACAGCAATACACCAAGTCAACACTTTTGCCTTTCAACATTCTAGTCCAGTTGATAGAAGGAGGAGTACAGGATTACAATCAATGACTTTGTGTTGTGGTGTGAGCAGAACCACCTTCAGCTCAACATCAGCAAAACAAAGGTGGTGGTGGACTTCAGGAGAACCAAGGCCCAACTGACTGCAGTCCCTATACAGGGGATGGATGTGGAAATGGTTGGGTCATACAAGTTTCTGGGAGTCCATATGGACAACAGGCTCGAATGGTCAGGTAACATCGGGGCCCTGTACAAAAAGGGCCAGAGCCGACTCTACTTTCTGAGGAGGCTCAGGTCCTTCAATGTGTGCAGTAAACTACTGCATACCTTCTACCAGTCTGTGGTGCCATCTTTTTTATAGTGGTGTGCTGGGGAGCCAACATAAAAGCCGGTGATGCTTCTCGGGTAAATAAGATGATCAGGAAGGCTAGCTCTGTCCTGGGGATGAGCCTTGACACTCTAGAGGAGGTGGTGGAGAGAAGGATTCTGGCCAAACTGCTGGCCATCATGGACAACGTCACCCACCCTCTGCATGCCATGGTTATGACGCAGAGGAGCACCTTCAGTCACAGACTGATCCCACCACGGTGTACCAGAGAGCGCTACAGGAGGTCCTTCCTGCCTGCGGCTATTAGACTATTTAATGCCTCACCGGGGTGCCATGCCGTCGGCAACACAGACCTGGAACTGTTGGGGTGCTAGGACCTAGTTTAACAATTATGCATCCATCCGTAACTCTGGTCTGTAATCACTCATTCACTCAGGACTTATTTATTCATACAGGTCTGTATATACATATTCATGTACAGTTGTTATATCATATCACGTGCAATATTGTAAGTAATTCTTGGACTGAACTTACGTAGTCATTCACTCAGGAATGCATATTAGTATCCTGTCAGTTGTATCTTTTTTTCATTGCTTTTAGTATATCGAATGTGCAATACGTGCATTTATCTGTAATTAAACCCTGCGCACTAAGGACTGTATTTTAAGGGAATTACTATTATTACATTAAATTATCTATCTATCTATCTATCTATCTATCTATCTATCTATCTATCTATCTATCTATCTATCTATCTATCTATCTATCTATCTATCTATCTATCTATCTATCTATCTATCTATCTGCAAGACGTCATGCACGGCTTGCTTCAAGCTGTGTACAGTGTGGTAGCCAGGCGACCAAAACATCGGAGAAGCTGAGCCTCGCGTTTTAACGCTTTTAGTTATTACGGAAATTGACCCATTATGTTGTTTATTTTCTGCATCTTGCTGAGTCTACCTTTAAATTGAATCAGGCCCATACAGTTACAGTAGGTGCGCTCATAACCTGAAACTACTATCACATGGTCAAGCGATAAAATAAAATATCTTACAATACTAATTTCATGAACACATACGTTGGTGTTAACACTTTCTTAACTCATAAAATAGTTTTTTTTATTTTTGTTCATGTTTACTAACTAAAATAAAAGAAATAATGCCTTAAATATTCATCCTTAATGTTGCTATTCACCAAACAAAAATCTATCACTATCAGCACACTTTGCATAGAGCCTAGTACAACATCAAACATCAACAGCTTTACTCCAGTTCACTAAAAACGTCTCTTCCCCCACCCGATGCCCTCATTGACCTTAACCAGGTGCCCTGTTTGGCCTTGAACATGCCTCTCTATGACATGCCCCCTGCTGGGCCAGGCTGTGCACCCTAACATTTCCTCCCCAACATCCTAGGCACCCCCTCATTTCCCCGTCAACTAATAACTGCCTAGCTGCTGCCGCCGCCGCCTCACACTAATGGGGGGAAGAGAGGAGGCAGATGAAGACCCTGGTTATGTCCCAAATGGCACCTTATTCCCTATATAGCGCACTACTTTTGGACTACTTCTGGAGGGAATAGTTTGCCATTTGGACAGCAGCCCAAGAGAGCGGAGGGAAGGCTCCATTTCCCTGTGGAGGATACAATAAACCCACAGAATCAACCTTCCATCTGCTGCCTGTTCTGTTGTTGTAGCCTGACAGTGTAGAAGCCACTTTGGTTCCCAGGAAGGAATTAAGTGCAACACAACAGCTATTTGTGTCGCCGTGCGTTGGGTGCTGGGTGAGAAGACAGAATCCTTCTAAGTAGGACTCCAACTAGAGATTACCGTGGTAACGTTAATTGGTGAATGTGCTCCTAGAAGTGTGTAATTTAATGACTTTAACAACACTTAAAGTGCATCAGTCATATCCATTTCGCACAGGTGTAGTTTAAAAGGGGCAGTGCATTCAAAAACATAGTTTTATGTATTTCCACACTATGAGGTTGTAATATTACTGTGAAATTGGGAAAATTATGATAATTAACTTTTAGCGCAAGAGCTGTTTGAAAAGACTGTCTGAAATGTCAGTTTTTGTGGATGGGTGTGGTTTTTGGACTGCCTGGTGACATCACCATGCAATATAAGTTAATAGACCAATAGCAAAGAGAGTTTGCCCTCCTATCTGCCAATAACAGCACATTTTATGTTTACTCTCAGACCACTCCCAGAAAATCCTAGCTAGATTATTGCTTGAGAAAGTACATTTTGCTAAGATGGTAAGAAGCTATTTATGTGTCTCTTTGACCATTTTAATTGAAAACAATCACTGTAAGGTACTTAATTGTTACCCAGAAATGATTTGATATTGAGATAAAATGTCTGTCCTGGCCCTTTAAAGAGGTGTAATGTCTTTCCCCTCTGAGTATTATGGAACAAGGCCAGCAGATGACGCCATAGCCTTTATCTGCAGCAGGCAACTCTCATTTACATTTTTAAATGTTTAGTAATTTAGCAGACGCTCTTATCCAGAGCGACTTACAGTTAGTTAGTGCATATATGTTCATACTTTATTTTCATCATCTCATCAGTTTAAGGCATCTTTGTGATGTTTACCACCACCCCCCACCTTCCCAAGACACAACACCCTGTATAACATCAGCAATGTCAAACAATAATATTGATCATCTTTAAAAGGTACACAGTTTAAACTGAACATTATGAAATGGTTAGTTATATATAGAGTTGATTATCATTACTGCATAGGCTACTAGTTTAAGCTCTGTGGAACTGCATGCTCTTATAGTGAAGATTAAAAAGTAGACTCCTCTCTGGGTGAGAATAGGATCAGAATCTTGCCTGTGAACCCTGGGTCATATTTCATCATAACTCAAGACATACAGTAGAGCTTCAGAGAGATCAATCACCAACACTCACATTATACCTTCTGACTGGGGGTTTTAGTGTGTCCCAAATGGCACTCTATTCCCTATAAAAGCCCCATATGGGTCCTGGTCAAAAGTAGTGCACTATATAAGGAATAGGGTGCATCCCAAATGACACCCTATGACTCAATGAGAGTCCAGTCAAACTACTGGCCCCACGTTTAGCATATTTGGGTTATCTGTTGTTTTGTTGTTCATCTAATGAATCTAGCACATCATGAGAGCCAACTTCACTTTCTACATTTCCCCTAATCTCTGAATCACATGATCTTGTCGTTGTCTGCTCATTCTGTGAGGGGTTTAATTCAGTCCGGAGAGCTTGATAACCAGACTCTATAACACAGAGCATACAGAAATAAAGGGGGGGCTGGTCTAATCTGAAGCTGCTCTTCATAAAGAGATATCAGTAGGATCTCTGTGGATAGGTTCCTACATCGCCATGCCCTGAATGAATTACACCAGTCTGTTAGTATTCTGTCTCTGGTGTACAAAAAGGTCAATGTCAAATGCAGCTCATTTAAAAGTCAATAGGCGCCGTGCACACATCTCCTGGGAATGCCAGACCTGGGACTCTGCTCCAGACGCTATTGTGTATCATTCAGTTAGCCAACCTTCCAATAAAATACGCTCTCCATACTGAATTAGATGGTCCAAATAGAGGCATAAGCTCCCAATAAATCCTGCTCCCTCTCAGGGAGTAGTTCACACACATTAATGTACATATTTTCTTTAATTCCTCTTTGTTCATATTGACAATATAATTTGCATTGGTTTAATACTGAAAGCAATTCAAAAATACATTCAGAGAAAAGTATATCAGTTATTGCTTGTATAACATAGGAATTAGTATGTATTTAAATCCTATTTTATGATACAAGTTACAAAAATACAAATAGTTTATTGATCTACTATGCATGATTCAAGAGACACACCATAATACATCATCCCTACATCACACAGCATGGAACACTATGGAACACTATGGAACACTATGCTGCTTTATCAATCAAACAGTTGTCATTGTGCTCCGTGTCAGTGGTTAGATCAGTGTTTCCCCTAGATTATTTTCCAGATGGCTGCTACCCCAACTAAACAATGGCAGGGGAAGTATTGGACATACTTTATCAACATCAGACTTGGCCACATGGCACACGTTCATCCCTATCTCATCCCAGAGATGCAGGACGCCGATACATTGAAATAAGTTTGCCAAAGTTATAGAGTTACTGCTGTCTGTTTAGAAAGAAATTAAATAATTCAGAATAGCCGACTACACCACGAGAAAGCCTCAAATTTAGCCACAGCAGATAAATAGCTTTGCTATGGAAGTGTAGCCCAATAACAAGGCATAGCCTACAGTCGGGAATGCGTAGCAAATCTGTCAGTGAACAAACAGCATACAGAAAAAAGTCTGGAAAGCAAATGGCTCCTGCTGAAAATAAAATACTAATCTGTCAGCTGTAGGCTACCAAAATATTTCATCAACATCCAAATATTGTTTTACAAAGTAAAAGTAAAACAAGAGAGGGAGCACAAGCACATTATGCCATCACCAGCGAGTTAGCTGCGCATCATTGGATGAGTCAGTGAAACTGGAAAGCATTTTTAGGACTCATTTCCTCCTCATATTGTAGCATACAATATGTCTCCACACTACTAATCCTAGGCTATTGATGGATTCAAGACAAGGTCGTTTTCATTGCTCTCAGATTCTCAGTTTGTTTGTGTCAAAGTAGCCTTTCATTTCGATAATTTGTGCGGTATTATGGTGCTTTCAAGACAACTGGGACCTCTGAAAAAACAAGTTCGAATCATGATGCCACTGATCTTCAGGTCGGAAGGTCGGAGCTCTAGAAAGAGTCCAGTTCCCCACTTGGAATTCCGAGTTGGATGACATTTCAAAACGAATTTTCCCCTGTCGGATCTAATTTTTCCCACCTATTTCCTAGTTGTCTTGAACGCACTGAAGTCGGAGAATTCGAGTTCACGGTTCTTTTGAATGTGGAATTAAAAAAATATTAAGTCTCCAGTCATGTAAAATGACGTAGCATTGCATGAAATGCGTTTATAAAAGGCAAAAATATATATCTCATGTGTGCAACTTCTGTAAGTGCCTCTACTCTACTGATCTATGCCTCTACGCAATGTGATGATATGCAATCAAATCAAATCGTATTGGCCACATACACATGTTTAGCAGATGTTATTGCGGCTGCAACGAAATGCTTGTGTTTCTAGCTCCAACAGTGCAGTAGTATCTAACAATTCATAATAATACACACAAATCTAAAAGTAGAAGAATGGAATTAAGAAATATATAAATATTAGGACGAGCAATGTCTGAGTGGCATTGACTAAAATACAGTAGAATAGAATATAATACAGTTAGATGTAAACATTATTAATGTGGCTAGTGTTCCATCATTAAAGTGGCTAGTAATTCCAAGTCTATGTATATGGGGCCTTCCTGTGACATCCTTTGCTGTAGGTGCTTTATGTTTCATTATAAAGGTGTGTTTTTTTGTCATGGCTCCCGTACCTCAGATCTCCCCAGGTCAGCGATCACTCCTTATATCAGTACACTCGTAACAACTTAAGCATTACGAAACGTCAAGTACACCTCACGTAGCAAATAAGACATCATTTTTTGTTGTTGACCAAATTCGACACACTCATTGACTTTCATACCGAAACTCATTGTTTGCTGGGCGAAACAACAAAAAATGCCACATGCTGATGCTGGAGGAAGACAGTTTTTCCGTCAATTTGGGCCTCTTTCTTCCTCTTCCATAACCAAAAATAGATATCTATCTATGTTTGCCTGTTCGTTAGCTAGCTAGCTTTCAGCTGACTAGTGTTAGCTAGCCACAGAGGCTGTCTGCTGGACAAGCAAGCTAACTTTAGCTAGGTCATGCTAGGTGATCAAAATAGCTTTTTGCATTTATTAATCTCAGCTTGAATACCACCATATAGCTTGCTGTTTGACCTTGATTTAGCCCACTGCAGTAAAAGGTTATTAAGGTTAGGGTTATATTGAACCTTTTACTGCAGTGGGCTGAATCAGGGTCACACCTTGTTTCTTGGTAGTCTTCAACAAATCTACTTTGAAACAAAAGTATACACCTCACAC
Organism: Thymallus thymallus; assembly: GCA_023634145.1. Classification (NCBI taxonomy): domain Eukaryota; kingdom Metazoa; phylum Chordata; class Actinopteri; order Salmoniformes; family Salmonidae; genus Thymallus; species Thymallus thymallus. The sequence goes on along the minus strand of CM042416.1, from coordinate 8,391,761 downwards.
ACATGGATATGGGCTTAAAAAAAGACACCTGTACCATGTCAGATATAGAGTTCAGTTATAGAGTTTTCATCCCAATATAACATTTTATATACATCACAGAAGACTGAAATAACAAAACCATTTGACATAGAAACATAGGATTTTTAAAAAATTGTATAATGTTTTATGTTCATAATTATGAAAAATATTAATAACATTCCACCCATGAGGCCACTAGAGGGTGATTTGGTCATTTGACTGCAGGAAAGGGTTTTAACCACACTGCTAACTCTAACCTTTGTTTTCATTTATTTTTACAATAGCCAATTAGGGGAGATCTCTCAGTTCTGCCTCCAGGACAAGACGCATGACAATACATGTTAACCTGGTCTGATTACACCTCTACACAATCAGATATACCTTAAAGCAGGTAAAGTATTACCCCACCACTGTTCCTCTTGACCAAGGTGCTATTAGGGCCCATGGCTAGCAGTCATCTGTCAAATGTTTGGCTGTATAGCGCAGCAACATCCATCTCCCACTAACACTGCTGTCCCACCTATTGATTACCACCTAAATACATCTGTTCCAAAACAAAGTTTCCAGAACAGCTTGAGCTCGACCACTTTGGGATGATCGGTTTTTGGTAGCTAAGCGATGCAATCGAACATTTTCTGTGTGGAATTAATTTGGTGTTGAAATAAAATAAGATCTTAGGATACCTACAGATGCTCTAAATCCAAAACATGGTATTTTATTTATATCTAACCTTTATTTAACTAGGCAAGTCAATTAAGAACAAGTTCTTATTTACAATGATGGCCTATTTACAGGATCAGCCCCTGGAGAAAATTAGGGTTAAGTGCCATGCTCAAGGAGACATTGACAGGTTTTTCACCTTGTCGGCTCAGGTATTTGAACCAGCGACCTTTCGGTAACTGACCTAACACTCTAACCGCTAGGCTACTTGCAATATCTAATGTAAGGTGAGTATTGGTTAAGTGGGACAAGCAGCAAAGTGGGAGACTTAAGCTTTGTAATGGATACTTTAAACTTGCACAAAAACATAACCAACAATCAATGCCTGTGGGTTAGTGAGGAAGTACAGTGGGGAGAACAAGTATTTGATACACTGTTGATTTTGCAGGTTTTCCTACTTACAAAGCATGTAGAGGTCTGTAATTTTTATCATAGGTACACTTCAAATGTGAGAGACGGAATCTAAAACAAAAATCCAGAAAATCACATTGTATGATTTTTAAATAATTTATTTGCATTTTATTGCATGACATAAGTATTTGATCACCTACCAACCAGTGAGAATTGCGGCTCTCACAAACCTGTTAGTTTTTCTTTAAGAAGCCCTCCTGTTCTCCACTCATTACCTGTATTAACTGCACCTGTTTGAACTCGTTACCTGTATAAAAGACACCTGTCCACACACTCAATCAAACAGACTCCAACCTCTCCACAATGGCCAAGACCAGAGAGCTGTGTAAGGACATCAGGGATAAAATTGTAGACCTGCACAAGGCTGGGATGGGCTACAGGACAATAGGCAAGCAGCTTGGTGAGAAGGCAACAACTGTTGGCGCAATTATTAGAAAATGAAAGAAGTTCAAGATGACGGTCAATCTCCCTCGGTCTGGGGCACCATGCAAGATCTCACCTCGTGGGGCATCAATGATCATGAGGAAGGTCAGCCCAGAACTACACGGCAGGACCTGGTCAATGACCTGAAGAGAGCTGGGACCACAGTCTCAAAGAAAACCATTAGTAACACACTACGCCGTCATGGATTAAAATCCTGCAGCGCACGCAAGGTCCCCCTGCTCAAGCCAGCGCATGTCCAGGCCCGTCTGAAGTTTGCCAATGACCATCTGGATGATCCAGAGGAGGAATGGGAGAAGGTCATGTGGTCTGATGAGACAAAAATAGAGCTTTTTGGTCTAAACTCCACTCGCCCTGTTTGGAGGAAGAAGAAGGATGAGTACAACCCCAAGAACACCATCCCAACCGTGAAGCATGGAGGTGGAAACATCATTCTTTGGGGATGCTTTTCTGCAAAGGGGACAGGACGACTGCACCATATTGAGGGGAGGATGGATGGGGCCATGTATCGCGAGATCTTGGCCAACAACCTCCTTCCCTCAGTAAGAGCATTGAAGATGGGTCGTGGCTGGGTCTTCCAGCATGACAACGACCCGAAACACACAGCCAGGGCAACTAAGGAGTGGCTCCGTAAGAAGCATCTCAAGGTCCTGGAGTGGCCTAGCCAGTCTCCAGACCTGAACCCAATAGAAAATCTTTGGAGGGAGCTGAAAGTCTGTATTGCCCAGCGACAGCCCCGAAACCTGAAGGATCTGTATGGAGGAGTGGGCCAAAATCCCTGCTGCAGTGTGTGCAAACCTGGTCAAGAACTACAGGAAACGTTCCTGTAGATTCCGTTTCTCACAGTTGAAGTGTACCTATGATAAAAATTACAGACCTCTACATGCTTTGTAAGTAGGAAAACCTGCAAAATCGGCAGTGTATCAAATACTTGTTCTCCCCACTGTATGTGATGACAAACAATGGGTTCAATGGGTATTACGTCATCATTGTGGGCGCGGCTAAACGGTAAGTAAAACGACATAGCGTTCAGAGGTAAATAATGTTAAGGTTATAAAAAAACTGTAAATGGTTTTCTTACTAATCACCTTTTTTTAATGTTGACATTTTGACAGTGTCCCAGCATGCCAATGGCCTACTATGAAACTGGACATCCTGTTACTGTCAAACTGGGACACTCCTCTCGTTCATTTTAATGGAGAAAAACTATTTTGGGGGATTATGAAATGCATCATTTCTTAACAAAAATTAAATTTTCTAAATAGGATCAAATGTTCAATTCCATTTTCCTCTAATGTTTCCTAAAGCTAGCATAGCTGCACTTTACTTAGAAAGATATTACCTCACCACCATTAAACACTAGCTAGCTATTGTCATAACCATACAGATATATGACCAAAAAAGTAGATTTTGCTGTATTTGACTATGGTAACAATAAAACAGTCATTTAAATAGTTGAGGGGTGAGGGGTCTTTCTGGTTGCATTCTACGAAATGTCAACTAGAGTATAGTGATGAGAATGTTGAACTGATAGTCTTAGATGTAGTTCATTTTATGATATTTATAGGCTATACAATTACATATACTTTACATCATATCATTATAATCAAGTATGATGATGATAACAATAATAATAATAATAATAATACATGATCATTATTAGTGTTCCACAAAAATACCTAAAGAATGTTTTAACACATTTAATTTGTATGAATAATTGAAATTACTCATATATCTTTCTAAAGTATTAAGTGTCCCACTTTGACAATCAAGGTGTCCCGATTTGCCAGTATAGACAATTTGTGATTGAAGAAGAGTCATACATCCTGTTGAATATTTCTTTGTTTTTCTTTTGTATAGTATAGTGTGTTTGCTTAGAGTTCTAAAGCTATCTAGAATGGTGTCTTGTTGGGGGTTTTAAGACAACAGGAGGATTCTGTAAGGGGTTCCAGAATGCACATTTTCAGAAAGTGTTCCACTTTACTAATACTCACCCTATGTATTTTATATTTGAGGCACTGTATCACGCACATGCACACACATACACAATAATATCAAAAAATATTACTGCAATTTATGCACACATCTCAAGAGGGCACCCTTTACCTTTGGTACATAAAGTACTCTCTGAGTCTGAAGCTCTTTTGGGACTTTTCAAAAATAAATCATATCAATTCCAACATAGTTTTTTCAAGACAAGATGAGTAACGTTTGTGCTATTTGTTTGTTATTACTACAATCAGATCAGTGGGTATGGCTGAGATAGTCATTACTTTACCACTGTTGGTCGTTAGATCTCAAAAGGCATATGCCTGGGTTCGGTTTACTATGTTGGATGCATGTACTCCTGTAGGTAGGTCCAGCATAGTCTTCTGCCCCATGACTGATGTGTCCTCCATATATTATCTCTCCAGGTCCTCCCCAGGCATCTGGAGGAAACATTGAATTGACCAACTCATGTCCACTAAACTAGCAGGCAGCAGATTTGCTTTGAAGGCCACTCTTCTCAGACGACATAACAGGTGTCAAAACAGATCATAGCCAATTGCACATCTACTTTTATCTGAGATGAACAAACATTCACACTCTCTTCATCTCAAATGGCGCACCATTCCCTACATAGTGCACTACTTTGGGAATAGGGTGCCATCTCTGACACAACACTTCCTCTGTAGAAAGAGATGATGATCCGTGAGGGGGAAAGAAAAGGAACGTGATTTATTTAGAATAACAAAAGACACAAAATGGAGATCACAACCATTTGTACGTGTATTGTTTAGAAAATGACTTCCTTCTTCAGCACTACTTGCAGCGATCACTTATGCGGCGTGGCGAACTGTCACGTCGGCCTGCGTGTAATTACACCGAGACCAACGCTTCATTGCCCCCCTAATGAATTCTCTGTGTAAGCACATACAGGTTAGTGTTTGGTTAACATAATGAAGGACATTCGTTTTTGGGGGGCAGAATCTGAGGAGATAATTAGTTGTGACCGGAGTAATAGGAATGGTGTTTAGAAGAGAAAAACACATTAGGTGTTGTGAGTGTGACTGAGTGTGACTGAGGGTGACTGAGGGGTGCAACAGAATAATAACGAAAGGATTCTTTCTTTGTGTGTCGGAGATACTGTGATATGATAGGTTGGGCTGTGTTAGTGGAGATACTGTGATATGATAGGTTGAGCTGTGTGAGTGGAGATACTTGATATGATAGGTTGGGCTATGTGAGTGGAGATACTGTGATATGATAGGTTGAGCTGTGTTAGTGGAGATACTTGATATGATAGGTTGAGCTGTGTTAGTGGAGATACTTGATATGATAGGTTGGGCTATGTGAGTGGAGATACTGTGATATGATAGGTTGAGCTGTGTTAGTGGAGATACTTGATATGATAGGTTGAGCTGTGTGAGTGGAGATACTGTGATATGATAGGTTGGGCTGTGTGAGTAGAGATACTGTGATATGATAAGTTGGGCTATGTGAGTGGAGATACTGTGATATGATAGGTTGGGCTGTGTGAGGGGAGATACTGTGATATGATATAATAGGTTGGGCTGTGTGAGTGGAGATACAGTGATATGATAGGTTGGGCTGTGTGAAGGGAGATACTGTAATATGATAGGATGGGCTGTCTGAGTGGAGATACTGCGATATGATAGGTTGGGCTGTGTGAGTGGAGATACTGTGATATGATGGGTTGGGCTATGTGGAGATGTGAAGATACACTACATGACCAAAAGTATGTGGACACCTGCTCATCAAACATCTCATTCCAAAATCATGGGCATTAATATGGAGTTGGTCCCCCCTTTGCTGCTACAACAGCCTCCACTCTTCTGGGAAGGCTTTCCACTAGATGTTGGAACATTGCTGCGGGGACTTGCTTCCATTCAGCCACAAGAGCATTAGGAAGGTCGGGCACTGATGTTGGGCGATTAGGCCTGGCTCGCAGTCTGTGTTCAAATTCATCTCAACGGTGTTGGATGGGGTTAAGGTCAGGGCTTTGTTCAGGCCAGTCAAGTTCTTCCACACCGATCTCAACAAACTATTTTTGTATGGACCTCACTTTATGCACAGGGACATTGTCATGCTGAAACAGGAAAGGGCCTTCCTCAAACTGTTGCCACAAAGTTGGAAGCACAGAATTGTCTAGAATGTCCTTGTATGCAGCGTTAAGCTTTCCCTTCACTGGAACTAAGGGGCCTAGCCCAAATCATGAAAAACAGCCCCAGACCATTATTCCTCTTCCACCAATTTTTACAGTTGGCACTATGCATTCAGGGCAGGTAGTGTTCTCCTGGCATCCGCCAATCCCAGATTAGTTTGTCGGACTGCCAGATGGTGAAGCGACGCTTGGCATTGCGCATGGTGATCTTAAGCTTGTATGCAGCTGCTCGGCCATGGAAACCCATTTCATGAAACTCCCGACGAACAGTTCTTGTGCTGACGTTGCTTCCGTTCTGTGAGCAGATCACCAGCAAATCCGATCACGAGTATCAAGTGTGACAAGTGTAAATCCTGATTCCGGAATTCCTCCAACCTGGATTTGTGGTAAACCTGGGCATTTTTGGAAGGTTTTCTGAATGTTGCATCCCTGAGGTGAATGTGAGTATTACTTTGATGTTGGCCTCAAGTTGGTTATAGAGCACATTGACAGAGATGGCCAGGTCTCTGTGTTGAAGGGGTAAGATCTGTTCCAGCCCTGGGGACTAAACTTCCTGCGCTCCGTCACACAGGCATGGAAGTAGCAGAGGGAGAAGAACAGACCGTTGAACTCCTGCTCCCGAGAATACATCTCCAGAGACAGAGAGACAGAGAGACAGAGAGAGAGCAATAGCTATCAAATCAAAATAAAATACAATTTGATTTGTCACATGCGCCGAATACAACAGGTGTACCCTTACTGTGAAATTCTTACTTACGAGCCCTTAACCAACAATGCAGGGTAAAAAAAAAAGTTACTGTAAGAGAGCTTCACTACAGGCAGCTGCTGCTGTAAATAACTACTGTAAGAGAGCTTCACTACAGGCAGCTGCTGCTGTAAAGAACTACTGTAAGAGAGCTTCACTACAGGCATCTGCTGCTGTAAAGAACTACTGTAAGAGAGCTTCACTACAGGCATCTGCTGCTGTAAATAACCACTGTAAGAGAGCTTCACTACAGGCAGCTGCTGCTGTAAATAACCACTTTAAGAGAGCTTCACTACAGGCAGCTGCTGTTGTAAATAACCACTGTAAGAGAGCTTCACTACAGGAAGCTGCTGCTGTAAATAACCACTGTAAGAGAGCTTCACTACAGGCAGCTGCTTCTGTAAATAACCACTGTAAGAGAGCTTCACTACAAGCAGCTGCTGCTGTAAATAACTACTGTAGGGCACTGAGTTTTCCCTCACCACATGACCTTGACCAGGAAAAACTATTTTAACTATTTGAGTTAAATTCTATATCTATAAAACAACTTGTTTTAATCAGCCATACGTTTTCCTCTGACCTGGTTGAAGTTGTGAAGGGCAGTGTGCAGACTGGCGTACATGCTGGTGGGCGGCTCGTTGGTGATCTTGATGGCGTTCTCCAGGATGCCTCTGGGGATGACGTGCTGGTCAGGGCTGGCGCTGGCTCCACGCTGATGAACACCCGGTAGTCAGGGTGGCTGTTCGCCCCCTGCTCCTCTCCAGGAGGGCTTCCAGAGTGGGAAACCAACGTACCACCAGGTGCACATTCTGACCAAAGCACACACACACACACACACACACACACTACTGTATTTGTCTTTCATGTGTTCATCAAGGTGGCTTAATGAGGGGAAGTGTTTCTAGAAACAAGAACTCAACGCTTTTGTTCCAGCCAAGTACTGAAGCAGCTGATTTAGCTGATCTAATCTAATCATGCTTTTGATTGAATCAAATTGATTGAACCAAATTGCCTTAGATTTCCTGGCTCAGCTCAGGAAGGCAGATAATCATGTTGAATCAGGTGCTCTAGTCTTGTCTGGCTGGCTGCTGACTGGAACAACATCATACAGTCACTATGACACTCCAGACTACCACTAGTCTAGTCTGGCTGGCTGCTGACTGGAACAACATCATACAGTCACTATGACACTCCAGACTACCACTAGTCTAGTCTGGCTGGCTGCTGACTGGAACAACATCATACAGTCACTATGACACTCCAGACTACCACTAGTCTTGTCTGGCTGGCTGCTGACTGGAACAACATCATACAGTCACTATGACACTCCAGACTACCACTAGTCTAGTCTGGCTGGCTGCTGACTGGAACAACATCATACAGTCACTATGACACTCCAGACTACCACTAGTCTAGTCTGGCTGGCTGCTGACTGGAACAACATCATACAGTCACTATGACACTCCAGACTACCACTAGTCTAGTCTGGCTGGCTGCTGACTGGAACAACATCATACAGTCACTATGACACTCCAGACTACCACTAGTCTAGTCTGGCTGGCTGCTGATTGGAACAACATCATACAGTCACTATCACAACACCCTAAGCTTCCAATGTTTCAGTGCAGGCTCCCTAGGGGCCCTGGTCAACATTTGTGCATTACATAGGGAATAGGCTGCCGCTGCCATTTTGGTCGCTACAGTACTTAGTGCACTAATTTTAGTGCACTCTATGGGGAATAGGGTGTGATTTGAGGTGCAGCCTTGGAGATGTGTGTTACCCCGATGATGCCCTAGGCCTGTGGGGACAGAAATGAGACAGGACTGGCTACGCTGGGCTACACTGGGAAACGCAACAGCCTCAATCTGCCCACGGGTCAGCAAAATTTGGAGAGGAGGATGAAAAGAGATACAACAAAAGGTATAGATTAGAAAAGGGGATTATTTGGATCAGAACTTCTATCCTATCAATAAAGTTTTAGACCAAGAAGATTATGGCCTCGGCTACCAGAAACGGCCATCTGAAACAGAGACATGTGAAGCCATGACCATATGAATGACAGCTTTACTATAGACACTTTCTCACAGTGGAGTTGAGAACAGATGGCGACAGGCAGGTGGCCCTGACAGATATTAGCATTCTGCCATCAGGCCACACCCCCTGTCAAAGGTAACAGTCTGAACAGCTTTGGCCAGGCCAGGTGGGAGAGCAAATCAAAAGCAGCGTATGGTCCTTCTTTCCCGCTGACGGCCTCTAATTGAAGCTAATGTGGGGCCAGAATAAGTGCTTTGATTGATGAGGATGACAGGGGGACCCAACCTTTTGAGGCGGACCCGGGCCACTTACCTGGAAGGCAGTGTGTGACAGGAAGGTTAACTTATCTCTCTAGAAGACGCCCCGGCTGGTGTAGAGGAATTCTGAGTAGGTGACAGCCTCGGTCAAAGAAAGCACTCTGGCCCTCACATCCTCGTCCCACTCTGCTCGCTCTATGGCTTTGTGGATGACTGTGTTGAAGGTCTGGAGCACAGGTACAGAGAGGCAGGTACAGAGAGACAGGTACAGGGAGACAGGAACAGAGAGACAGGAACAGAGAGACAGGTACAGGGAGACAGGAACAGAGAGACAGGTACAGGGAGACAGGAACAGAGAGACAGGAACAGAGAGACAGGTACAGGGAGACAGGTAAAGGGAGACAGGAACAGAGAGACAGGTACAGGGAGACAGGAACAGAGAGACAGGTACAGGGAGACAGGTACAGGGAGACAGGTACAGGGAGACAGGAACAGAGAGACAGGAACAGAGAGACAGGAACAGAGAGACAGGTACAGAGAGACAGGAACAGAGAGACAGGTACAGAGAGACAGGTACAGAGAGAAAGGTACAGAGAGACAGGATCAGAGAGACAGGGTTTTTCATAGTGTCATTAACTGTTCCATTCCATCCCAGGGAGTTTCTCCATGTGTCTCAACAAGCTTATAAGAGGTTATAATCACCTTGAGGGAGAACTGGTACATGGGTTAATAAGAGGTTATAATCACCTTGAGGGAGAACTGGTAAATGGGGTTATAAGAGGTTATAATCACCTTGAGGGAGAACTGGTACATGGGGTTATAAGAGGTTATAATCACCTTGAGGGAGAACTGGTAAATGGGGTTATAAGAGGTTATAATCACCTTGAGGGAGAACTGGTACATGGGGTTATAAGAGGTTATAATCACCTTGAGGGAGAACTGGTAAATGGGGTTATAAGAGGTTATAATCACCTTGAGGGAGAACTGGTAAATGGGGTTATAAGAGGTTATAATCACCTTGAGGGAGAACTGGTACATGGGGTTATAAGAGGTTATAATCACCTTGAGGGAGAACTGGTAAATGGGGTTATAAGAGGTTATAATCACCTTGAGGGAGAACTGGTACATGGGGTTATAAGAGGTTATAATCACCTTGAGGGAGAACTGGTAAATGGGGTTATAAGAGGTTATAATCAACTTGAGGGAGAACTGGTACATGGGGTTATAAGAGGTTATAATCACCTTGAGGGAGAACTGGTACATGGTGTTGATTCTGTGTAGGTTGTAGATGATGAAGTATAACAGAGAGGCTCTCTCGGTGGCGGGGCGGTAGAGCTCTCTGGCCTCTTGATCTTTGTCTCGATCTCTCTGGCCTCCACCACCTGTGTGTGTGTATGTGTGTATGTGTTAGTTAACACAATGAGCTATGAACTAGGGCCAGATTTGCTCCAGATTTCTCCCCATTACAGCGTAGCCATAAGTACATATAATTTGCAGCTAACACAGTAAAATGGAGCGCACATTGTTCTACTAACTAGACTATAAAACAGTAGGCCTATATGAGAGCACATAGAATTTAAATCATGGAATTTAAGACATCCTAAACCAGTGCTACTTAACTCCCACATACTACTCTACTGTACATCAGAAAGGCTGAACAGTGTTTGTTTCACATCTTATTCTAACACTGACCAGAGATACTAAACTACAGGCTACAGACAGAGGCAGGTCCCACCTTGCCAGTCTCTCTCTCTCATCTTCCTGTGGATGGTAGTGGTGGTACTCTTGGTGTTAACTCATCTTCCTGTGGATGGTAGCGGTGGTACTCTTGGTGTTAACTCATCTTCCTGTGGATGGTAGCGGTGGTACTCTTGGTGTTAACTCATCTTCCTGTGGATGGTAGCGGTGGTACTCTTGGTGTTAACTCATCTTCCTGTGGATGGTAGCGGTGGTACTCTTGGTGTTAACTCATCTTCCTGTGGATGGTAGCGGTGGTACTCTTGGTGTTAACTCATCTTCCTGTGGATGGTAGTGGTGGTACTCTTGGTGTTAACTCATCTTCCTGTGGATGGTAGTGGTGGTACTCTTGGTGTTAACTCATCTTCCTGTGGATGGTAGCGGTGGTACTCTTGGTGTTAACTCATCTTCCTGTGGATAGTAGTGGTAGTACTCTTGGTATTCTCCAGTTTCTCCACCAGGGCCATGTCTCCCAGGAAGTTCCCCTGCGCTGCAGACAGACGGCTCAGCAGCTCATCCTCCAGACCCTTCAGCTCGATCTTAAACACGTTCTGCTGCGTGGTCAGCTGCAACACAACAACACAAGGCTTAGACTTTGGCAATACGGTAAATTCGCATGCCAAAACAACTGCACTGCGAAAAATGTTTTTACAGCTACCGTTTGTCAAGTACTTTCAGTTGAGGTTTGTCATTTCCATTGGTTCAATTGTACCCAGCAAGCCAAATCAAGTGCAGCTCAAGTTCTTTTGAGTATTCAACCCAGCACCTAGGTCTACAACGTAACAACTGACATATACAATGATCACTAAAGAGTCTTGCAGGAGAGAATGAGAATGTTTCTTTACTTCTCCAGTATGTGGGGCTGTGGACTCCATTATAAAAGATAACTGCTGCACACACAATCAATTCCCTCAGCAGATTGTGTGCTGTGGACCTTGACTGTCTCCAGGTCCAGTCTCTCTTGGGTCAACACCTGTCCCAGCAGCTGCTCCTCCAGACCTATAGGGGTCACTGTGAAGTTGATGAGGTCTGGTCTAGGCCTGTGTTCCCCCATGTACTTTCTGTCTCAATACAGAAAGTACATGGGGGAACACAAGTATATATAAATAATATACAAAGGACAATTGGGCAAGTGGGTACAATATCACATTACTCAAGGACCTTAAGGGACATACACACACACACACATAATTCTAATAGCTTTTTTGTTAGTAGAGTATTTAATTGTCTTAAAATATGGTTCAATTTCTTTTTGTAAGGTAAGAAAATGTGGTGTTTTGTTTGTAAATGTACATTTGTGAATATGAAATTTGACCAAAAGAATAATTAAATGAATTAGATAATTGTTTCAAGTTATTGCTACCATAGGTAAAGAATCCAAGCAGTACATCTCTCCACAATAGTGTAAAATCTTCATAAATGTGTTCAATTATAAATCTACTGATGTCTTGCCACAGTTTCCTTACATGAATACAATGCCAAAAAAGATGCAACACCGTATCTGGGTGGTTCATTACAAAAGGTACAATTTGTGTTTATGTTTTTCTTCAACTTCTTCATATAGTGGTTCGCATGATAATATTTATGAATAATTTAAAAGAAACGCCCCTTAATGTTGTTTGTTATGCTCACACTCCTCACCCCCAGCCGAATGTACCTGGGTCAGAACAGGACACACAGCGATGGTACTGTACGATTCATTTGACCTGGTTATCATGAACACATTTCTACACTAAGATAGACTCATTAACTAAGATACTTTATTAGTCCACGTGAGATGGACATAGTCTTCTGCTTTTTCCCCAACCCCTCCGACACACACACACACACACACACACACACACACACACACACACACACACACACACACACACAACTAAAAGTAAGAAAACTAAATGCCAAGAAAACTATAGACAATGAAAATGAACGAATTGACTTGAAAACGGGCAGTATACCCTCATAATTGTGCTGTGGTTCGAAGAGAACAGAATATTTGCCAAGGCAGAGATAAGTGGCCGAGACAGAGTCGTGTGTGTACAGCAGTGGACTGGACGCATCAGTTCAGGCAACAAGTGTAGTGGGTCTAATGATAATCACAGAATGTCAGTAGACTTTTAGTTTTTTGTAACAGATGTCTCTTTCCATTCATCAATTGTGGGTGCACTGTGCACTGTTTGATGCTGGAGTTATTTATTTGAGTGGACAAACGTGCGTGTGTAGCCAACAGGAAGTGATTGACGATCAGATGAAAACATCATAACTGGTTGTGTTTTGCCATATTGAAAGGTAATACATTATGAAAGTTATGACAAATCTTTAATAATAATAAATATACTGTATATATACAGTCGTATGAAAAAGTTTGGGCACCCATCTGAGGCTGCATAATAATTTACTCTGTCGTCACAGAAAATGATCACAGTGGCATGCCATTCATTTTCTAATAAAAGCTGAGTACTGGGGTATTGTCCAGACAAAGATTTTTAGTGTAGCAATATTAAGTTGTATGAAATTAAATCAGATGTGAAAAATAGGCTATGCAAAAATTTGGGCACCCTTGTCATTCTGTTGATTTGAATACCTGTAACTACTTAGCACTGATTCATTGGAACACACAATTGGTTTGGTGAGCTCATTAACCCTTGAACTTCATAGACAAGTGCATCCAATCATGAGAAAAGGTATTTAAGGTGGCCAATTGCAAGTTGTTGTTCTCTTTGACTCTCCTCTGAAGAGTGGCAACATGGGGGCCTCAAAACAACTCTCACATGACCTGAAAACAAAGATTGTTGAACATTATGGTTTAGGGGAAGGCTACAAAAAGCTATCGCAGAGATGTAAGCTGTCAGTGTCCACTGTGAGGAACATAGGGAGGAAATGGAAGACCACAGGCACAGTTCTTGTTAAGGCCAGAAGTGGCAGGCCAAGTAAAATATCGGAGAGGCAAAGGCGAAGGATGGTGAGAATGTTCAAAAACAGCCCACAGACCACCTCCAAAGACCTACAACATCATCTTGCTGCAGATGGTGTCACTGTGTATCGTTCAACAATTCAGCGCACTTTGCACAAGGAGAAGCTGTACGGGAGAGTGATGCGGAAGAAGCCTTTTCAGCACACACGCCACAAACGCACATTTGGACAAGCCAGCTTCATTTTGGAATAAGGTGCTGTGGACTGATGAAACAAAGATTGAGTTATTTGGTCATAACAAGGGGCGTTATGCATGGCGGCAAAAGAACACAGCGTTCCAAGAAAAACACTTGCTACCCACAGTCAAATTTGGTGGGGGTTCCATCATGCTGTGGGGCTGTGTGGCCAGTGCCGGTACTGGGAATCTTGTTAAAGTTGAGGGTCGTATGGATTCCACTCAATATCAGCAGATTCTTGGGAATCATGTTGAAGAATCAGTCACAAAGTTGAAGTTACGCCGGGGCTGGATATTTCAACAAGACAACGACCCAAAACACTGCTCAAAATCTACCCGGGCATTTATGCAGAGGAACAAGTACAATGTTCTGGAATGGCCATCCCAGTCCCCAGACCTGAATATCATTGAGAATCTGTGGGATGATTTGAAGCGGGCTGTCCATGCTCGGCAACCATCAAACCTAACTGAACTGGAGATGTTTTGTAAGGAGGAATGGTCCAAAATACCTTCATCCAGAATCCAGACACTCATTAGAGGCTAAAAGAAGGCTCTACTAAATATTGATGTGATTTTTGGGGTGCCCAAATTTATGCACCTGTCTAATTTTGTTTTGATGCATATTGCACATTTTCTGTTAATCCAATAAACCTCAGTTCACTACTGAAATATTACTGTGTACATCAGTTATTTGATAGATCAAAATGAAATTGCTGATCCAAACACCCAATTATATATAAATGGAAATCATGGAAATTGTCAGGGGTGCCCAAACTTTTGCATACGACTGTAGGGGAGACCGCGGATGGGTGTGAAATTTTTTGTTTGAGCTTCAGTAACTCAGTGGTTGTTGCTGCTAGATCTCTCAAACTTTGATACACGGTACCCATATGTGTCTACTACAAATAAAACTCACTTGGACGTCTACTACACAATCACAGACTATGTGAGTTAATGTCAAATACAAAGAGTTCCGATGTTACATCCTAGTTGTAACACTAGCTGGGGATAAATGTAACAATGAGAGGTAATTTGCTGAAATAAGATCCACACTGTCCAATTTATGCAATAACTTTATTGAAGAATAAAGAATAGTTTTGAATAAAGTGAACATTTTAAACTGACAATTTTTTTAAAATTTAGCACAAATTCAAAAGCATCAAATGAAACTAGAGAAACTGCTACTTTAGGTTATGTAAGGCAAACCATTGTATCTACAATACAATGAACACTAGGCAAACAATTATCTTGACAACATTTTTTACTTTCTTACCTGAAAATCTGTTTTTTTGGTCGTAAAATCCACAATGTTGCTCACAGAGACATGCCACTTCTCCTGTGAGCTCAAAAAGGAAATGGGAGTGTACGATGTTGATAACATCACTGCAGCTCTTTTCTGATTGGTCAAACTGACAGTGTTACAACTAACCCAGTGTTACAACACTCCCCAGTCTCCCCTAATATATTAATATTATTATTAATCAATCTTTATTAATAATAATAATACATATACTGTGTGTATCATATATTATTAGTATTATTAAAAGTTATATGACACAACTTTACTAGGTCTACTAAGCCCATGGAGATCAAAATCAAATCACATTTTATTGGTCACATACACGTGTTTAGCAGATGTTATTGCGGGTGTAGTGAAATGCTTGTCATCATACTAAATGAATAGGGATTCTACATGTAGCCTAATTCTATGATTAGACCCATAAAACAAATGTGGGCGTGCAAGCTTTTTCACACATATAGTAGGTCCCGTACTGGTAAGAAATTAAATCTACTTTCACCCCTGCATAAACACAAATACACATTAGGTAGGAGAGGCTGGAGCAGTGATGGTATTGTATGAATAATTTGATCTGGTTATCATGTACAGTACATAGTATTTATACACCAAGTTAGACACAATACCTGCATTCATAATCCTTTATAATATACTGTATAACATGTGAGTCAGATGAACTCGTGGATACCATTTTATGTCTCTGCGTGTAGTTTGAATGAAGTTACTAACTAGCGCTTGCGCAATTGCTAAAACGTCTATGGGTATCTGATAGAATGCTAGTAGATACCCATAGACTTCCAGTTATTGTGCTAATGCTAGTTAGCGTTGGCTTATGAAACTACCTCTAACTTCCTTCATAGTGGACACAGAGACATACAAATGGTATCCATGAGTTCATCTGACTGGAGAAGTAGACAAAATCAGGAAGTATCCCTTTAAACCAGAAGCCCTCTGGTCAGAAATTTTAACCACAGGAAAATTATCTTAAATAAATCCAAGAGATAATCTATACAGTAGTCTCCCAAAGCAGCCAAAACTGTTTTTATTTGTTCCTGCATTTCAATTCAATTAGCAGAGGCTCGACAAAACCGACCCGGTGGCTTTTCATTTTTCACTAATTACCCTTCCCATGTCAGGCAACGGCCCCCATTTTTTAGGGCCCAGGTTTCCCATGGCCCGGATCTTACACTCTATATCTTCACAAGCAAAAATTAATGTACTATTGATAAAACCATTACTCCACCAAATTAAAGTCCCATGCTGATGGATTGGCTTGAAGTCCTCCGTCAGCCATGAAAGGAAATAATTAGTATTCATTACTTCACACTCTACAACATTCCAATTATTAATGAACTTCAGCTGTGGAGCCCCACCGTATCCATCACGGCCACCACAGCAGGTTGTATTAATCACAAGCAGAAACAAGCACGGGTCATCTACAGCGGATAAACTTATAATCAGATTTAACACAGGGATGAATTGTCAGGGGTTCGACAGACAGCAGCAGAACTGTATCTGGTAGGAGTTCAATACATGTCCAGTTTCAGATGTTCAATAATATTCACACACACACACTTTGGTTTCCCAGGGACAGGAAGGAACAATAAAGATGTGTGTCGGTGGTTGAGAAGAGGAGGTCGATTTATAGTATTTTGATTTTTTCGTTCGCACAGTAGTTACTTCCTGTTACGTTGTGATATGTTGTTCATTTAGAGGATTGAACTCAGATTATCATATAACAACGGTGGTGTTGATGTGAATGAATATGCTTGGGGATTGGATTATTTGCTCCATTGGTTCAAATGGACTCCGTGTAATAGATTGAAATATATCCACAAAAAAACAATTCACATCATAGTGGCTTCATCATCTTCTTTCCATAACCTACGCTACTGCAAATGACCAAATAAACTACAAACTATAGGCCTATTTAGCCTAATAATAAGCCTATGTAGCCTAATGATCAGTATTGGAGATTGTCCTGGATACACTGTTGAGTGTGGTGGTGGTGTTCCCATTTGTTTTTAGATAGAGAAAGGCAAAAGTCCCTTACCCACAAGAGAGGCTGGCTGCCCACTATTCAGGGCTAACCACTGCAGAATAACTGTTCAATATTCACTGCATAAAGACTATGAGCAGACAAATGAACATCTATCACCAGGCGTGAGAGGGTCGATCGATACGTCTGCCTCAGGGATTCAGAACACGCAATACAAATTGATCTATAATCAAAAGAGCAGGGAGCAATCATATCCCACTCAGTCATGTCCCTAGAGCTGTCCACCGCTCTGTAAGACCATGTCCCTGGAGCTGTCCACCGCTCTGTAAGACCATGTCCCTGGAGCTGTCCACCGCTCTGTGAGACCATGTCCCTGGAGCAGTCCACCGCTCTGTGAGACCATGTCCCTGGAGCTGTCCACCGCTCTGTGAGACCATGTCCCTGGAGCTGTCCACCGCTCTGTGAGACCATGTCCCTGGAGCTGTCCACCGCTCTGTGAGACCATGTCCCTGGAGCTGTCCACCGCTCTGTGAGACCATGTCCCTGGAGCTGTCCACCGCTCTGTGAGACCATGTCCCTGGAGCTGTCCACCGCTCTGTGAGACCATGTCCCTGGAGCTGTCCACCGCTCTGTGAGACCATGTCCCTGGAGCTGTCCACCGCTCTGTGAGACCATGTCCCTGGAGCTGTCCACCGCTCTGTGAGACCATGTCCCTGGAGCTGTCCACTGCTCTGTGAGACCATGTCCCTGGAGCTGTCTCTAGCGTCAGTCAGGCAAATCCTCTGGCATTGTATGTGCACCCTAGTCCCTATTTAGTGAACTACTTTTGACCAGGGCCGATAGGGTTGTGCACTATATAGGGAATAGGGTTCGCAGCCATTCAGGAATCGCAGACATGGTCTAATACTGTCCCACGGGCCCATATTAAGACACGTTGAGATAGTATTGACTTGTATATCATAATACTTTCCCACGGGCCCATATTAAGACACGTTGAGATAGTATTGACTTGTATATCATAATACTGTCCCACGGGCCCATATTAAGACACGTTGAGATAGTATTGACTTGTATATCATAATACTGTCCCACGGGCCCATATTAAGACACGTTGAGATAGTATTGACTTGTATATCATAATACTGTCCCACGGGCCCATATTAAGACACGTTGAGATAGTATTGACTTGTATATCATAATACTGTCCCACGGGCCCATATTAATACACGTCGAGATAGTATTGACTTGTATATCATAATACTGTCCCACGGGCCCATATTAAGACACGTCGAGATAGTATTGACTTGTATATCATAATACTGTCCCACGGGCCCATATTAAGACACGTCGAGATAGTATTGACTTGTATATCATAATACTGTCCCACGGGCCCATATTAAGAAACGTCGAGATAGTATTGACTTGTATATCATAATACTGTCCCACGGGCCCATATTAAGACACGTCGAGATAGTATTGACTTGTATATCATAATACTGTCCCACGGGCCCATATTAAGACACGTCGAGATAGTATTGACTTGTATATCATAATACTGTCCCACGGGCCCATATTAAGACACGTCGAGATAGTTTTGACTTGTATATCATAATACTGTCCCACGGGCCCATATTTATACTCGTCGAGATAGTATTGACTTGTATATCATAATAGTGTCCCACGGGCCCATATTTATACATGTCGAGATAGTATTGACTTGTATATCATAATACTGTCCCACGGGCCCATATTAAGACACGTCGAAATAGTATTGACTTGTATATCATAATATTGTTCCACGGGCCCATATTTATACACGTCGAGATAGTATTGACTTGTATATCATAATACTGTCCCACGGGCCCATATTAAGACACGTTGAGATAGTATTGACTTGTATATCATAATACTGTCCCACGGGCCCATATTAAGACACGTTGAGATAGTATTGACTTGTATATTATAATACTGTCCCACGGGCCCATATTAAGACACGTCGAGATAGTATTGACTTGTATATCATAATACTGTCCCACGGGCCCATATTAAGAAACGTCGAGATAGTATTGACTTGTATATCATAATACTGTCCCACGGGCCCATATTAAGACACGTCGAGATAGTATTGACTTGTATATCATAATACTGTCCCACGGGCCCATATTAAGACACGTCGAGATAGTATTGACTTGTATATCATAATACTGTCCCACGGGCCCATATTTATACTCGTCGAGATAGTATTGACTTGTATATCATAATACTGTCCCACGGGCCCATATTTATACATGTCGAGATAGTATTGACTTGTATATCATAATACTGTCCCACGGGCCCATATTAAGACACGTTGAGATAGTATTGACTTGTATATCATAATACTGTCCCATGGGCCCATATTTATACACGTATACACATATTACACACACACACACACACACACACACACCAGGCTTCTTTATGACAATATACATCACCAAAAGCAATATGAAATGTAGTCTACAATGTATGTATATAATCACTTTTAGGATAAACTGGAAAATTGGTATATACATTTAGCTTCAAAGCCACCTCCAATATTTCAAACTATGGGATGAAAGGTTAAGGCTGAAATGTGTTTCCCCACCCAGTCTATCGGCCAAACTAGAAAAACCTAAAGCAGTAAAGTATACAACGGTAATTCCACCAAACTGGTTTGAAAGTTTGCCTGAAAAATCACTCAGCATCTATTTAACATCCATTTAATCCTTCGATAATATGACCATCTGTGACCGCCTGAATACGGTAAATCACGCATGGCATTTCTTCACAAGGGGCCAGGGGGCCAGAATATGTGGCAGAATACATCCCCAGACAGTTAAAAATCACTAGAATTTTACTCTAATGCATTATGGGTTGTCTGTAATATCACTCAGTCTTGGGGTGAAGCGTTTTTAATTTCCAACAGCTGTTGAGCCTGTAAGGTTAGTTAATGATTAAAGACAGACGGTCTGATTTATTAGTCTAAACACCATCGCTTCCAGATCAATGCCATAAAGACAAATAATTTATCTTGATATGTTGAAAAGCCAAGCTGTCCCATGCTAGCCACATTTGTTTTGTTGAATAAGAAAGTAGAACGTGTGAATATGGGCATTGCAGAAAAACATGACTGCAATTGGATTTCACATTAACGGACCGATGTAAAGATTTTGGATCCCCACAGGACCACTTTGTTTTAAGAGGAAAACCTGGACTTGATGTGAGTAGAATAGAAGACACTGTAGCAAAAGTATGAATTCCTAACAATTTAGCATGAATACTGGTCAATATATCTAAAGAGCAGCATCAATTACAATGTATACATATCTATATGTATACCGTACACACACACACACACACACACACACACACACACACACACACACACACACACACACACACACACACACACACACACACACACACACACACACACACACACACTTCTTCAGGCCAGTCTGCTTCCCAGCTTGAGTGTTCTGTCCATGCAGCCTTCCTGCCATCTCTCTTCTCCTCTGGGCCGTGGGCCAGACAGAGAGACAGTTGCCAGTTTAATGGTGCGTTTGCTGAGGTCCATCCCTCTCCATCCCTCTCCTCCCTGATCCCCAACAGCCAGACCTGAAGCTCCATCCCCTCCACCAAACTACAGCCAGACACTGCCACATCACAGGGACATTATAACAAGTCCTCATCCAGATTACTGATGCACTTCTGTCAACCCCACCTCCTGGTAGACACCGTACCTCTGGCCCTGTGACCAGTCACTGCTATGCCAGGTGAGACACACTGACACACTAATCCCTGATACACACTACACGGCCAAACCATGAGGTGCTGGCTCGGTTATTCTCTTTTCCCATTGTGCTTTCCAGCACGGTTCAAGCAACTATGGTGGATGTAACCACTACCCAGCCCAGAGCAGCTGGGTTTGGCTCTAAAGTGTGTATCAGGCATGACATGAATGACACCCACCCCAGCCCTTCCTCTCTGTACCTCCAGGCCCTTGACCAACCGGTTGACCAGCTCCATGGTCTGGCTGGTGCTGGTCACTTCCTCCTGGCACTGGACTTTCTCATCAGCAGCCGTCTCAAACTGGACTGTGAGGCTCTGCGTAGGTTGATATCCAACCCGTTAGAAACACTACAGAATCACAGACACATGACAAAACAATGTGGGATGTCATCTGTTCCCTGGTTCTCATCCAACACATGTTGTTCAACACACCACAGATTAGATAGGCTTCATGGCAAGACAATGCGGAGTGGCATTTGGTCATTGTGAGAGCTGATGATTTCAACCCAGCATGGTGATTGATAATATAACACTCCTTACTTCCAGTTTCTTTCTAACTGTCAGCAGTTTGGCTGCTACACTCCCCAGCTTGCTGTTAGCCTGGGACAAAGCAGTTTGGCTGCTACACTCTCCAGCTCGCCGTTAGCCTGGGACAAAGCTTGTCTCTCTGGTGCTACCTCACAGTAAACCATCATTTAGACACAAAGAAAAAGAAAAACAGTCATATTACAATAACTAGCGGTGAAATTCAATTTTGTTAACTGTGCTAATAATTGTGTTGTTCCTTCCTGCATACACTGTATATATGATTAAAATCATTGATTCATGATTTAATTATATTATATCAATGACATTCAATCTGATATTATAATAATATATGCCATTTGGCAGATGCTTTTAACCAAAGTGACTTACAGTAGTACATTTTCGTATGGGTGGCCCGAGCTGGAATCAAACCCACAATACTGTCGTTGCAAGTGCCATGTCCAACTAACTGAGCCACACAGGACCATATCATCTGACATTCAAACTATCTTAATGATAAACATCAAAGCTGTATTTCCGACTGGTCTCTGTCTGACCTCGTAGCAGTGGGGAACCGTCAGGATAGATACAAATCTGTATTCATTTTTATATATTATAATTTGTAATTTTGTTTTCATCTTAATTGTAATTATTTTTCTATTGAATTCCTTCAGTTTGTGTTGGAAAAAGAAGGGTTAATATCCAAGAGAGAAAAATATCGAATCAGAATTTTGGTAGAAATAATCTAGCTGGGCTCAACCCTCATTGGCTAGCCCTCAGGCTTTGAATAGAAGGCACCAGCCAACGTCATTGACATTGACTTCAATTAGAGCAGCATTTTTGAATGACAGTAGAATCAACCAATCACAAATAGTCTTGTAATAGGTGGGACAATTGTATGATGCCTCAAAGCCCTCTAGAGGGACTAAGTATACGCCACTAATTCAGAGCCAATAGCGAGCCTTATCTTGTTTTCTCACGCTTGAGCCTAGCTAGCTGGTGTATGTAACGATGGGGATGGAAACTGCAGAGAGAGTAATCGAGGACGATGTGGTAGCTAAATTGTTAGCATCGGTCTTTTCATGAAAAGTTAAATTGACTGTCAACTTATTTCGGATTTAAAATCAAAAGACAATCTATATGAACCTGCCATTGCCCGTTTCATAAAGAAGGACAGGAGAATGGACTTGATTTTTAAATGATAATCATAATGGTGAGTGGACTTTTTACAGCTTGCTTTTTGTTGCTATCTCGTTCATATAATTTTGAATACAATGTGTAAAACATCAGGTACTCCTGCTTCACGACCACCAGACAACTCTGGGTTCCTCAGGTACTCCTGCTTCACGACCACCAGACAACTCTGGGTTCCTCAGGTACTCCTGCTTCACGACCACCAGACAACTCTGGGTTCCTCAGGTACTCCTGCTTCACGACCACCAGACAACTCTGGGTTCCTCAGGTACTCCTGCTTCACGACCACCAGACAACTCTGGGTTCCTCAGGTACCCCTGCTTCACGACCACCAGACAACTCTGGGTTCCTCAGGTACTCCTGCTTCACGACCACCAGACAACTCTGGGTTCCTCAGGTACTCCTGCTTCACGACCACCAGACAACTCTGGGTTCCTCAGGTACTCCTGCTTCACGACCACCAGACAACTCTGGGTTCCTCAGGTACTCCTGCTTCACGACCACCAGACAACTCTGGGTTCCTCAGGTACTCCTGCTTCACGACCACCAGACATGACTCAGTGATGTGCTCCTTGTCATCCACCTGGTAGCCAGAGGGAGACATGTATGCATTAAGAAACAATACATATTAATGTAGAAAGCGTGATGTATTGTTGTCAGTCAAGTGGAACTAACACAGCTTTTTACAGTAAAAAACTTCTCGCACATGTTGATGATGTCACAAGGCAGACTGTTGAGACAACTTAATAAAGACTATCCAGGAATGTTTATCACTTGAAAATAACAAAATAGCACAAGCTGTTTTTCAGAGTGTTTCTCTTTGAGCCCAGAGTACCGTACAGTACAGTGGCACTGGCTCCTTTCATAACTATATTCATAGAGCCATCATCCAGCTGTACTGTGAGACATGCAGGGTACGGGGTCAAGGCCCAGACCCAGATTACACTGGCATCCCTCAGACAGATGATGATGTGATTGACACAGTGATAGGTGGTAACCTTGGTTATCTTGCCCATGAAGGCCCGGGATGCCTTCCAGCGCCGCTGCTTGGGTATGAGGTCGCGTGGAGCCAGCATCACCATCACCGCCACTGCCACCTTGATCACCGCCGCCGGAGGATTGGCAAACGATTTCAGCTCCGTCTGATTCACTTGGAGACAGATACAATGTACCATCAGGTAGTTACTATAGAAGATAATTTATTCTCAATGATTTACCTGGCTTTATGACGGTTTAATCAATCAAGAGCCATATAAAACAGACCAAAACGATCATTAGATAGATGAGTGATTTAGACACAGCAAGTACTGTAACTAACTGGTTTATTTACAGGTTGACTGGTTACCTTATTAGATATGGCTTACCTACAATTGCTCTATAATCTAAGACATGATTTTAGCATTGTACTTTGTTGAGTGTCCAGCGCTGCAGTAGCAGCCTGCAGAAAGGGGCTCTGCCTTGGCCAGGTCAGTCTCACAGTACCACTGCTTCAGTGAAATTTTTTATTTTATTTTATTTAACTAGTTAAGAACAAATTCTTATTTACAATGACAGCCTACCTACAGGGTCAGCCCCTGGAGCAAATTAGGGTTAAGTGCCTTGCTCAAGGACACATAGACAGGTTTTTTCACCTTGTCGGCTCGGGTATTCGAACCAGCAACCTTTTGGTTACTGGCCCAACGCTCTAACTGCTAGGCGACATGCCGCCCTGAACAGAGGACACAGACACTATTGTCACTCCTTC
Source organism: Thymallus thymallus (assembly GCA_023634145.1). Lineage (NCBI taxonomy): Eukaryota > Metazoa > Chordata > Actinopteri > Salmoniformes > Salmonidae > Thymallus > Thymallus thymallus. The sequence continues at coordinate 8,367,515 of CM042416.1, read as the reverse complement.
AACTAAGAGGGCTTGACCTTCTTTTGTGAAATAATTGTTTCCTATTGAGTCTAGACCTGGGTCAAACCCATCATGTCAAGTATTTGTCTTGAAAGTATTTTAGGTGTGCTTGATTGAGCTTGAGTTTGCACTTTTAGGACTATTCTATTGTCCATTGTACCGGGCAAAAGTAAATAAAGTACAACTCAAGTATTACAAATGACATCTAGTAATACAGATATTTGATATGTAATGGAGCCAGGTCTGATTGGGTATTCAACAAGTGTTAATGTGTTGAGAAGAGGTCACCTTCTGAGCCGCTACATCAGCAGCCTCTCTCTGGCAGCTCTCAGTCTGCTGTCCAATCTCAGTGATGAGAGCTTCTGCATCAGCATTCTTCAGGGTCAGATCCTCTTCCTAGGTCGCCAGTTTGACTTTTAGCGCCTCAACCTACAGTAAACCATACAGTCCCGTAAGAGGATGCATCTCAGACGGCACCCTATTCCCTATCTAGTGCACTACTTTTGACCAGAGTCCATTGGGCTGGGGTCAAAAGTAGTGCACTACAGCGCATTCGGAAAGAATTCAGACCCATTGACCTTTTTCACATTTTAGGACGTTACAGCCTTATTCTAAAATGAATTAAATCTTTTTTTCCTTCATCAATCTACACACAATACCCCTTAATGACAAAGCAAACACTTTTTTGAAATTTTAGAAAATGTATTAAAAATAAAAAACTGAAATATCATATTTACATAAGTATTCAGAACCTTTACTCAGCACTTGGTTGAAGCACCTTTGGCCGTGATTACAGCCTTGAGTCTTCTTGGGTATGACGCTTCAAGCTTGGCACACCTGTATTTGGGGAGTTTCTCCCATTCTTATCTGCAGATCCTCTCAAGCTCTGTCAGGTTGGATAGGGAGCATCGCTGCACAGCTATTTTCAGGTCTCTCCAGAGATGTTCGATCGGGTTCAAGTCTGGTCTCTGGCTGGGTCACTCAAGGACATTCAGAGACTTGTCCCGAAGCCACTCCTGCGTTGTCTTGGCTGTGTGCTTAGGATCGTTGTCCTGTTGGGAGGTGAAACTTTGCACCAGTCTGAGGTCCTGAGCGCTCTGGAGCAGGTTTTCATCAAGGATCTCTCTGTGCTTTGCTTTGTTCATCTTTCCCTCGATCCTGACTAGTCTCCCAGTCCCTGCCGCTGAAAAACATCCCAACAGCATGATGCTGCCACCACCATGCTTCACCGTAGGGATGGTGCCAGGTTTCCTCCAGACGTGATGCTTGGCATTCAGGCCAAAGAGTTCAATCTTGGTTTCTTCAGACCAGAGAATCTTGTTTCTCATGGTCTGAGAGTCCTTTAGGCTGTCCAAGCAGGCTGTCATGTGCCTTTTACTGAGGGGTGGCTTCACAGCCTGATTGGTGAAGTGCTGCATAAATGGTTGTTCTTCTGGAAGGTTCTCCTATCTCCAAGGCCCTTCTCCCCTGATTGCTCAGTTTGGCCAGGCGGTCAACTCTAGGAAGAGTCTTGGAGGTTCCAAACTTATTCCATTTAAGAATGGTGAAGGCCACTGTGTTCTTGGGGACCTTCAATGCTGCAGAAATGTTTTGGTACCCTTCCCCTGATCTGTGCCTCAACACTATCCTGTCTCCGAGCTCTACGGACAATTCCTTCGACCTCATGGCTTGGTTTTTGCTCTGACAAGCACTGTCAACTGTGGGACCTTATATAGACTGGTGTGTGCCTTTCCAAATCATGTCCAATCAATTTAATATACCACAGGTGGACTCCAATCATGTTGTTGAAACATATCAAGGATGATCAATGGATGATCAATGGAAACAGGATGTACCTCATAGCGAAGGGTCTGAATACTTATGTAAATGCTTTTTTTATTTTTAATACATTTGCAAAAAAGAATTTAAACCTATTTTCACTTTGTCTTTATGGGGTATTGTGTGTAGATTGATGAGGGAAAAAAATAATGTAATCAATTTTAGAATAAGGCTGTAACCTAACAAAATATGGAAAAAGTCAAGGGGTATGAATACTTTCTGAATGCACTGTATATAGAGAATAGGGTGCCATTTGCAAAACATACATGAATAGCGTCATACTTGGATAATGAATCTGATTTATGTCACGTCTATGTTAATGATATTATAATACATCTTCTGATGGCATTTCTTGCAATAAAAACTGATTAAATAAATGGAAATCCAATGATGTGATTTAGATACATTTCAAGGTTTATCAGCAGCATTCAATCAGTGAAAGCCAAAAGGCATTATACAAATGTGCTACTCAAACCTTCTCTGATCTCGTACCACAGCCTTGAGGTTCTGATATTAACACAACGTTAAAGTCTGCATTCCAAATGACACCCTATTCTCTACATACTACAGAGGCCTAGTCAAACGTAGTGTACCATATAGGGAATAGGGTGCCATTTGGGACGCACACATAGACTCCTACCTGAGCGGTGGTGGTCTGGAGCTTCTGAAGGCCGCTGACGAGGCTCTTCATCTTCCCACGGATCTGATCCCGGCTCTTCCCCAGGAGCTTGCTGTACAGGGTGATCTGCTGGAGAAAGCTCCTTGGAGTGGTGTAATTGTACCTCTTCTCATTGCACCGGTATTTTTCACTTGCCTGGTTGACACTGGTGGATTTGAAAAGACTGATGGATTTCTGGACGGCGGGCTGTAAAAATAAGCAGAGGTGGGGGGGTGAGGGGGACGGGGGGTGAGAGAGAGAGAGGGGGAGAAGAGAGAGAGAGAGGGAAGAGAGAAGGGGTAGAGGGGAGAAGCACAGCAGGGGCGCTCTGGATTGAGTGGAGTTTAACCTCCCCAAGCTGATGGCCCTGATATATTATCTTCATAAATTCTGAATTCATCAACAAGTTTTGCCATTTTACTTGGGCCAGCCTCGACTTACTCAATCTGAAATTTAGGGGCAGCTAGAAGGAATGATTAGGCTTTGAAACCACTGGGAAAATAATGTGTTTAAGGCCTGTGACATGCAGTGCGTAACGCAGAGGCTCTGTTTACATTATCCCTCATGTCCTTCAACTTTCTTTAAACACCACTCTACTACACAGTGTAGAAGCTACAGTATAGTCCTACTGACTGGGTATTACACAGTACTGTACTACACACAGTGTAGAAGCTACAGTATAGTCCTACTGACTGGGTATTACACAGTACTGTACTACACACAGTGTAGAAGCTACAGTATAGTCCTACTGACTGGGTATTACACAGTACTGTACTACACACAGTGTAGAAGCTATAGCATAGTCCTACTGACTGGGTATTACACAGTACTGTACTACACACAGTGTAGAAGCTATAGCATAGTCCTACTGACTGGGTATTACACAGTACTGTACTACACACAGTGTAGAAGCTACAGTATAGTCCTACTGACTGGGTATTACACAGTACTGTACTACACACAGTGTAGAAGCTACAGTATAGTCCTACTGACTGGGTATTACACAGTACTGTACTACACACAGTGTAGAAGCTATAGCATAGTCCTACTGACTGGGTATTACACAGTACTGTACTACACACAGTGATTATGGATTTTCTCGCAGCTGAACGTCGACAGGAGTCGTCAACTATTATTATTTACAACAGAGCCCAGCTCCTGGATTTAGCACACGCAGCGCTGCTGCACCCCAGGGAAAAGTTTGATATTCCGGACGAGTTGAAAAGGCGACGCCTTGGACGCAGGGTGGGATTGAAGTGTAAGGCGAAGCTGAGGAAGTACAAGCCGGCTATACCGTCTATCATTATGGGCAACGTGAGGTCACTACATAACAAAATGGACGAGCTTGAGGGGCTTGTCCGTGGACAAAGGGATTATCGGGGAACGAGCCTAATGTTTTTCACGGAGACTTGGCTGAACGATAAAATCCCCAAAGAGAACGTCACTATCGGCGGTTTCCAGACCATCAGAGCGGACAGGGATAGCGTTTCTTCCGGTAAGAGCAAGGGTGGTGGGCTGGCTTTATTAGTTAACAACAGATGGTGTAATCCGAAACAAATTACTCTTAAGGAAGAGTTTTGTAGCCCGGACATTGAGCTGTTAGCCGTTAGCCTGAGACCCTACTATTTGCCGAGGGAATTCACGGCGGCCATTGCTGTTATTGTTTACATCCCGCCCTCCACGGACGCAAACACAGCATGTGACGTCATCCACTCTGCTATCGCGAGGTTACAGACAGTGCATCCCAGTGCTTTCTTTGCCATTTCGGGGGATTTTAACCATGCATCTCTCTCTTCAACGCTGCCCACGTTCAAACAGTTTGTGAAGTGCTCAACCAGGAATAATAAAACTCTGGACTTGTTATATGCTAATGTGACGAATACAACTCCACTGCACTCCCTCCCCTCGGTAGATCGGATCACAACCTTGTCCACCTCACTCCACTCTACAGGCCTTTGGTCCAACAGCAGCTTGCGACCACTAGGACCATTAGGAGATGGTCCCCGGAGGCGAAAGAGGCCCTACAAGACTGCTTTGAAACAACAGACTGGGATGTGCTCTGTGAGAAACATGGGGAGGACATCGATGGACTTACTGACTGCATTACGGACTATATACATTTTTGTGTAGACAACACTGTACCCACGAGGAAGGTACTCTACTTTCTGAGGAGGCTCAGGTCCTTCAACGTGTGCAGTAAACTACTGCATACCTTCTACCAGTCTGTGGTGGCCAGTGCCATCTTTTTTGCAGTGGTCTGCTGGGGAGCCAACATTAAAGCCGGGGATGCCTCTCGGGTAAATAAGCTGATTAGGAAGGCTAGCTCTTTCCTGGGGATGAGCCTTGACACTCTAGAGGAGGTGGCGGAGAGACGGATCCTGGCCATCATGGACAACGTCACCCACCCTCTGCATGCCATGGTTATGACGCAGAGGAGCACCTTCAGTCACAGACTGATCCCACCACGGTGTGCCAGAGAGCGCTACAGGAGGTCCTTCCTGCCGGCGGCTATTAGACTATATAATGCCTCACCGGGGTGCCGTGCCGTCGGCAACATAGATCTGTAACTGTTGGGGTGCTAGGACCTAGTTTAACAATTATGCATCCATCCGTGAGTAACTCTGGTCCATAATCACTCATTCACTCAGGACCTATTTATTCATGCAGGTCTGTATATACATACTCATGTACAGTTGTTATATCATATCACGTGCAATATTGCAAGTAATTCTTGGACCTAACTTACGTAGTCATTCACTCAGGAATTCATATTAGTATCCTGTCAGTTGCACCTTTTCTCATTGCTTTTAGTATATCGAATGTGCAATACGTGCAGTTATCTGTAATTAAACCCTGCGCACTAAGGACTGTATTTTAAGGAAATTACTATCATTACCCCAAATTATATCATACACACATTTAGCTATTTAAGTTTCTCTTCCTGTCATTTACCTGTACAGTTTATGTAACCATGCAAGTATTCACTTATCTGTAAATATAACTGTATATTTACCTGTACAGCTAATTTAACCATGCAAAATATTCACTTACCTGTTCATTTAGCCAGTCTGTCTATTAAGTAAACTATTATTACCCTCGCTCATGTCATATGCATTTTTAGCTACTGAAGTATTTCTCTGCCATCGACCTGTATAGTATAGTTAACCATCCAACATCCACCAATGTATAGTGTACATATTCAGCCAACCACAGATACTATGCAATGTCTTTTTATAGCTTTTTTTGCACTCCAGAATCTTGTATTTCTATACTTTTTCATACTGCAGCTCTATGTATCATGTATCGTGTACTATCTATCTACTATCTATCTATCTATCTAGAAGCTATAGCATAGTCCTACTGACTGGGTATTTATCACAGTACTGTACTATACACAGTGTAGAAGCTATAGCATAGTCATACTGTACTACACACAGTGTAGAAGCTATAGCATAGTCCTACTGACTGGGTATTTATCACAGTACTGCTCAATGACACACCATGTCACAATTAATCACACGCCGTTAGGGATCAACTAATGCAAAAACAAAGTGGCCCAGAGAACAGGGCTCAAACCTGAACATCATTCACAAAAGGCCATTGTACATGATCCAGGAACCAGTGAGAAAAATCATTAGTAATTAAGATCTGCCATAATGCCTTTTGACAAAGTGTTGCATGTTCAGTTGAGATGCGGAGCAGCAGAGTTCTCATTGATTTACCTAGTTCATCCATTATTTGTGGCTTGTGCCTTTTTAAACTCCATATAAATGAGTGTTTATTTCATTGTGTTTAGCTACTTCTTTAACAAGACAGGCATGTAAATACTGATCGCTTTATATGTCATTTCTCACAAATAATTATTTGATTTCAGGTTTCAACTTCTCATACAAGGCAGGCATATTTCCATATTTTCATTTGATGGATGTTTACATCGCTGCCAGACTCAAGTGTTTGGAGTTGAGGCCAGTGACCCTCTGTTTAACGGCTGGAAGTGGGTCATTCAAAACATACAGCTTTGGAGTAACACAGTGTACTGGAGAAAAGGTCAATTACATTGCCACACACACATGTATAACCACACAAACACATAAACACACAGAGAGAGACACAAATTCAGACCACACGGAAATCACACACACACACCTATAGTCTTCTCCCACTTCTCCCCAGCAGCAGCATGTGAAGGCCCTTCCTGTTAGTGGGGTGACAGCTGTGGCTCCTGAGAGGGTCGTCGTTATCGTATTAATCACGCTGCTCTCATTAACATAAATGATCCTGGGTACTGATCGTTCCACTGCCATGAGGGAAAACAATGATACGTCTACTCTGCACACACACACACACACACACACACACACACACCACACACCACGCACACCACACACACGCACACCACGCACACCACACACACGCACACCACACACACCACACACACACACCACACACACACACACACACACACACACACACACACCACACACACACCACACATCTGCCATGCGACCAGCCATTTGTCAGTAGCTCAGTGGAGAAGTAATGATGAAGGATCTATGGTAAAGTTAATACAGCTGCACTGCTGTAATTACAAGATGTTCATTAAAAGTCTAACTGACTGAGTCTTAAACCCTTTAACAGTGTCATTAGAAAGGACATGGCAAAAACACACTACAGCACAGTGTCAACTGTTGTTCTAATCTAGCCAGCATGGTTATTACAACTAACTACATCTAACACACTACAGCACAGTGTCAACTGTTGTTCTAATCTAGCCAGCATGGTTATTACAACTAACTACATCTAACACACTACAGCACAGTGTCAACTGTTGTTCTAATCTAGCCAGCATGGTTATTACAACTAACTACATCTAACACACTACAGCACAGTGTCAACTGTTGTTCTAATCTAGCCAGCATGGTTACTACAACTAACTACATCTAACACACTACAGCACAGTGTCAACTGTTGTTCTAATCTAGCCAGCATGGTTATTACAACTAACTACATCTAACACACTACAGCACAGTGTCAACTGTTGTTCTAATCTAGCACAGCACGTTATTACAACTAACTACATCTAACACACTACAGCACAGTGTCAGCTGTTGTTCTAATCTAGCACAGCACGTTATTACAACTAACTACATCTAACACACTACAGCACAGTGTCAACTGTTGTTCTAATCTAGCCAGCATGGTTATTACAACTAACTACATCTAACACACTACAGCACAGTGTCAACTGTTGTTCTAATCTAGCACAGCACGTTATTACAACTAACTACATCTATCACACTACAGCACAGTGTCAGCTGTTGTTCTAATCTAGCCAGCATGGTTATTACAACTAACTACATCTATCACACTACAGCACAGTGTCAACTGTTGTTCTAATCTAGCACAGCACGTTATTGCAACTAACTACATCTAACACACTACAGCACAGTGTCAACTGTTGTTCTAATCTAGCACAGCACGTTATTACAACTAACTACATCTAACACACTACAGCACAGTGTCAGCTGTTGTTCTAATCTAGCACAGCACGTTATTACAACTAACTACATCTAACACACTACAGCACAGTGTCAACTGTTGTTCTAATCTAGCCAGCATGGTTATTACAACTAACTACATCTAACACACTACAGCACAGTGTCAACTGTTGTTCTAATCTAGCACAGCACGTTATTACAACTAACTACATCTATCACACTACAGCACAGTGTCAGCTGTTGTTCTAATCTAGCCAGCATGGTTATTACAACTAACTACATCTATCACACTACAGCACAGTGTCAACTGTTGTTCTAATCTAGCACAGCACGTTATTGCAACTAACTACATCTAACACACTACAGCACAGTGTCAACTGTTGTTCTAATCTAGCACAGCACGTTATTGCAACTAACTACATCTAACACACTACAGCACAGTGTCAACTGTTGTTCTAATCTAGCACAGCACGTTATTGCAACTAACTACATCTAACACACTACAGCACAGTGTCAACTGTTGTTCTAATCTAGCACAGCATGGTAACTACAACTAACTACATCTAACATATAAATGGAAAACGGTCTGGACCCAGACTTGGTAAAGCAGATTAGACTACAGTTCCTTGTTGAGAGTGTCCAGTACGTTTAATAAAGCTGTCTTGTAGCTACCAGGCCTCACCTCAATGTCCTCAATCTCCTGCTGGATGAACCAGAGGCTGACAGACTGCAGGGCCTCAGGGGGCCAGGGGTGGAACCAGTCCATGGTGGTGCAGTGGACCAGCTTCCCACAGGAGACAGAACCAGCTAGAGAGAGACACCGTCCACATGGCAGGAAGAAGGAAGTTGGGTTCAGACTGACATGGACACATGGTATTCATCCCAAATGGCACCCTATTCCCTATTTAGTGCACTACCTTTGACCAGGCCCCATAGGGAGGCCCATATGTGGCCTACTATGTTCATGGCAGAGTCCCAAATAGCACCCTAGATCCTACAAAGCCATGAACATACAGGACAGGTCCTGGGAGAGATGGGGCTCTGGGTGGCTAACCACCATGCCAGACTGGCACTTTTGGCAGACATGCAGGGTAAACACACAGACACATATGTGCACATTGCCCACATGAACATACTGTATGGCAACACACACACAGTCATAGACCACTGAAATGTCAGATGCATCCAAATAGGAAACATCCTCTTTTCAGAGACAGACAAACTGGCAGCCTACCTGTTCTACTTCCCTCTCTCTTTCCCTCTCACTCCCCTTCCTTCTTTCCTTCCTCCCTTCCTTCTCTCTCTCCCTCTCTCGCTGTCTCGCTCTCTTTTAGTCCATTGTGGGGCATGTCTGGCATGTGCAGTGAGCCACAGCCTGAGTTTGGATCTAACAGACAGGAAACTCCCAGTAGAAGTGTGTCTGGGTCCACGGATGGATCAGCTGGACCAGGAACATGTGCACTGTCTGAGACACCTCTTTCCTTCCTCTCCTTCAGCCCCCCTGAGTCTGTCTGGCTCTGGCAAGGCATCTAACCATAACAACCATTCAACAGGGCAGAATTCATGGAGCCGTGTCTTAACCGACTATCTCCCTCTAGATTCTGAGGGAATGTACAGTAAGAAGACTACCTACAGGTTAGAAAGAGTCAAGTGTCTGACTGAACTGGACCTTGAATTAGAGTCTCTGGTGTCCACCAGTCCCAGCCCCCGGACCTCAGTCCTCACCCCCACTACAATACCGTCCACATCCTCCTCACTAAACAAATCAGGGATCTCACCTGGGGAAACAGACACAGGGAGGGAGGGAGGGAGGGAGGGAGGGAATACCCTTAGGTAGTCACCTGATGCCAGCAGGTCGTTGACGATGACGATGACCAGGAAGCGGTCGTCTGGTATCTGAGTGTCAGTCACGAGCAGAGCTGTGGATTGGTTCTTTACCCCTGTCCTCAGGTACAACCCAGTCAGATCAGACTAGAAAACAGAACACAGTAACAGTCAGGGTCAGTAGAGAACACAATAACAGTCAGGGTCAATAGAGAACAAGTAACAGTCAGGGTCAGTAGAGAACACAGTAACAGTCAGGGTCAGTAGAGAACACAGTAACAGTCAGGGTCAGTAGAGAACAAGTAACAGTCAGGGTCAGTAGAGAACAAGTAACAGTCAGGGTCAGTAGAGAACACAGTAACAGTCAGGGTCAGTAGAGAACAAGTAACAGTCAGGGTCAGTAGAGAACAAGTAACAGTCAGGGTCAGTAGAGAACAAGTAACAGTCAGGGTCAGTAGAGAACACAGTAACAGTCAGGGTCAGTAGAGAACACAGTAACAGTCAGGGTCAGTAGAGAACACAGTAACAGTCAGGGTCAGTAGAGTAACAGTCAGGGTCAGTAGAGAACACAGTAACAGTCAGGGTCAGTAGAGAACACAGTAACAGTCAGGGTCAGTAGAGAACACAGTAACAGTCAGGGTCAGTAGAGAACAAGTAACAGTCAGGGTCAGTAGAGAACAAGTAACAGTCAGGGTCAGTAGAGAACACAGTAACAGTCAGGGTCAGTAGAGAACACAGTAACAGTCAGGGTCAGTAGAGTAACAGTCAGGGTCAGTAGAGAACACAGTAACAGTCAGGGTCAGTAGAGAACAAGTAACAGTCAGGGTCAGTAGAGAACACAGTAACAGTCAGGGTCAGTAGAGAACACAGTAACAGTCAGGGTCAGTAGAGAACAAGTAACAGTCAGGGTCAGTAGAGAACAAGTAACAGTCAGGGTCAGTAGAGAACACAGTAACAGTCAGGGTCAGTAGAGAACAAGTAACAGTCAGGGTCAGTAGAGAACAAGTAACAGTCAGGGTCAGTAGAGAACAAGTAACAGTCAGGGTCAGTAGAGAACACAGTAACAGTCAGGGTCAGTAGAGAACACAGTAACAGTCAGGGTCAGTAGAGAACACAGTAACAGTCAGGGTCAGTAGAGTAACAGTCAGGGTCAGTAGAGAACACAGTAACAGTCAGGGTCAGTAGAGAACACAGTAACAGTCAGGGTCAGTAGAGAACACAGTAACAGTCAGGGTCAGTAGAGAACACAGTAACAGTCAGGGTCAGTAGAGAACAAGTAACAGTCAGGGTCAGTAGAGAACAAGTAACAGTCAGGGTCAGTAGAGAACACAGTAACAGTCAGGGTCAGTAGAGAACACAGTAACAGTCAGGGTCAGTAGAGTAACAGTCAGGGTCAGTAGAGAACACAGTAACAGTCAGGGTCAGTAGAGAACACAGCAACAGTCAGGGTCAGTAGAGAACACAGTAACAGTCAGGGTCAGTAGAGAACACAGTAACAGTCAGGGTCAGTAGAGAACACAGTAACAGTCAGGGTCAGTAGAGAACACAGTAACAGTCAGGGTCAGTAGAGAACACAGTAACAGTCAGGGTCAGTAGAGAACACAGTAACAGTCAGGGTCAGTAGAGAACACAGTAACAGTCAGGGTCAGTAGAGAACACAGTAACAGTCAGGGTCAGTAGAGAACACAGTAACAGTCAGGGTCAGTGGAGAACAAGTAACAGTCAGGGTCAGTAGAGAACACAGCAACAGTCAGGGTCAGTAGAGAACACAGTAACAGTCAGGGTCAGTAGAGAACACAGTAACTAGTCAGGGTCAGTAGAGTAACAGTCAGGGTCAGTAGAGAACACAGTAACAGTCAGGGTCAGTAGAGAACAAGTAACATTCAGGGTCAGTAGAGAACAAGTAACAGTCAGGGTCAGTAGAGAACACAGTAACAGTCAGGATCAGTAGAGAACACAGTAACATTCAGGATCAGTAGAGAACACAGTAACAGTCAGGGTCAGTAGAGAACACAGTAACTAGTCAGGGTCAGTAGAGAACACAGTAATAGTCAGTGATCCCTTGTGTGCCATAATGAACACAACCCCCAGATAGAGAGTGGAAACACTTTACTTGAAGCTGCTTCTCTAACTTTCTTCAAGCAGTGAAAGTTGTGGTGTAATCGGAAAATATATATTCAACAGACAATGGTGATCATTGAAGAATCTTGAGGTGTTCAATGAAGATCAATGAAGTGGCTCATCACCATGACGCAGCAGAGAGAGAGAGAGAGAGAGAGAGAGATTCACTATACAGTGCGCTATGGCTTCTGGTCAAAAGTAGTGCACTACATAGGGAATAGGGTGCCATTTTGGAGGCATCCGTGATCTTTAACAGATGATTGAAGGGATAAGGCCTGCCTCATCAAAGAGGTATTTAAATATTTTCCAGGGCTCTTTAATAGCATCTGACAATGATTCCTGTGGGAGAGAGAGAGAGAGAGAGAGAGAGAGAGAGAGAGAGAGAGAGAGAGAGAGAGAGAGAGAGAGAGAGAGAGAGAGAGGGTGAACAGGACTAGATGAGATCAATACAACTGCTAGTAGCCAGAGGGGTATTGATCCTGAAGGATGATGTCTAAAAGAAACCTTGATCTCTCTTAATGAATCATAGCGATTTTGCATTATTATTCTCCTCCCTGACGGGCTGTGGTGCGGTTCACCACACAATATGGAGGACTGTGATTGGTTAGGATTGTTATTTATGATACTACAATTTGTTTTTATATTGACAGATACACAGTATGACTGTCTTGATGTTGAAATACTTCTCTGCCACGTGATATCTATTCACATATTCATTGCCTAAACGATCTATGATAAATTCTGTCAGGCTTTACATTCATTATTAATGACTATGTTAATCATGATGACCTCTCATACCAAGAAGATATTCTGGTCTGTGTTTACCTTGAGGTTCTGTGTGGTGTAGACCTTCCTCAGGGTGGGTGCTCTGTGTTTACCTTGAGGTTCTGTGTGGTGTAGACCTTCCTCAGGGTGGGTGGTCTGTGTTTACCTTGAGGTTCTGTGTGGTGTAGACCTTCCTCAGGGTGGGTGGTCTGTGTTTACCTTGAGGTTCTGTGTGGTATAGACCTTCCTCAGGGTGGGTGGTCTGTGTTTACCTTGAGGTTCTGTGTGGTGTAGACCTTCCTCAGGGTGGGTGGTCTGTGTTTACCTTGAGGTTCTGTGTGGTGTAGACCTTCCTCAGGGTGGGTGGTCTGTGTTTACCTTGAGGTTCTGTGTGGTGTAGACCTTCCTCAGGGTGGGTGGTCTGTGTTTACCTTGAGGTTATGTGTGGTGTAGACCTTCCTCAGGGTGACCTGGAACACGTATACAGAGGACAGGTGGGCAACCAGCATCTTCAAATAGCACCAGCATCTTCAAATAGCACCAGCATCTTCAAATAGCACCAGCTCATATCCATCCAGGGCCTCAGTAAGGAGAGTCCTGAGCTGGTCCCAGTCTCTGACAGCCATGTAGTAGGCCTCCCTCCTGCTGTCTGGGTGAAGTGACAGTAGATGAGGGGTTGCTGCTGTAACAGGTCCTGCTCCTCCACTTCCTGGAACTCACAGAATAAAAAATTAAGTTACTCTGCTTATTTTAAACATAGTTTTTTTGTGTGTGTTTAAATGTTTTTTTAGCAACTTGTCTTCATCTTTGAAGACACATAATACAAAAAGATTCAACAGAATGTACAGTGAGTTTTTATTATACTAGCTGTTTTATAATACAGTGGTTCCCAAACTAAGGGTCGGGAGTCCAGGTGGGTCACGGGTTCAAATTTTTATTCAACTCTAAAACCAAATTGAATGTGTGTAAAAAATCCTACAACCTTTAAGAACTTGCAATCAACAAAAAGCTAGACAATCTGGCCCCGATTGTCACATCAGTTACCAAAACACCCTATTCACATCAGTTTCTAAAACACCCTATTCACATCAGTTACTAAAACACCCTATTCACATCAGTTACTAAAACAGCCTATTCACATCAGTTACTAAAACACCCTGGTCACATCAGTTACTAAAACACCCTGGTCACATCAGTTACTAAAACACCCTATTCACATCAGTTACTAAAACACCCTATTCACACCAGTTACTAAATCACCCTGGTCACATCAGTTACTAAAACACCCTATTCACATCAGTTACTAAAACACCCTGGTCACATCAGTTACTAAAACACTCTGGTCACATCAGTTACTAAAACACCCTATTCACATCAGTTACTAAAACACCCTGGTCACATCAGTTACTAAAACACCCTGGTCACATCAGTTACTAAAACACCCTGGTCACATCAGTTACTAAAACACCCTGGTCATATCAGAGTTACTAAAACACCCTATTCACATCAGTTACTAAAACACCCTGGTCACATCAGTTACTAAAACACCCTATTCACATCAGTTACTAAAAGACCCTGGTCACATCAGTTACTAAAACACCCTGGTCACATCAGTTACTAAAACACCCTGGTCATATCAGAGTTACTAAAACACCCTATTCACATCAGTTACTAAAACACCATGGTCACATCAGTTACTAAAACACCCTATTCACATCAGTTACTAAAACACCCTATTCACATCAGTTACTAAAAAACCCTATTCACATCAGTTACTAAAACACACTGCTCACATCAGTTACTAAAACACCCTGGTCATATCAGTTACCAAAACACCCTAGTCACATCAGAGTTACTAAAAACCCTAGTCATATCAGTTACCAAAACACCCTGGTCATATCAGAGTTACTAAAACACCCTAGTCATATTAGTTACTAAAGCACCCTAGTCACATCAGTTATTAAAACATCCTAGTCACATCAGACATCAGAGTTACTAAAATACCCTGGTCACATCAGTTACTAAAACACTCTGGTCATATCAGTTACCAAAACACCTTGGTCACATCAGAGTTACTAAAACACCCTATTCACATCAGTTACTAAAACACCCTGGTCACATCAGTTACTAAAACACCCTGGTCACATCAGTTACTAAAACACCCTATTCACATCAGTTACTAAAACACCCTGGTCACATCAGTTACTAAAACACCCTAGTCACATCAGTTACTAAAACACCCTGGTCACATCAGTTACTAAAACACCCTATTCACATCAGTTACTAAAACACCCTATTCACACCAGTTACTAAATCACCCTGGTCACATCAGTTACTAAAACACCCTATTCACATCAGTTAATAAAACACCCTGGTCACTTCAGTTACTAAAACACCCTGGTCACATCAGTTACTAAAACACCCTATTCACATCAGTTACTAAAACACCCTATTCACATCAGTTACTAAATCACCCTGGTCACATCAGTTACTAAAACACCCTATTCACATCAGTTTCTAAAACACCCTGGTCACATCAGTTACTAAAACACCCTTGTCATATCAGTTACCAAAACACCCTGGTCATATCAGAGTTACTAAAACACACTAGTCATATTAGTTACTAAAGCACCCTTGTCACATCAGTTACTAAAACACACTAGTCATATTAGTTACTAAAGCACCCTTGTCACATCAGTTACTAAAACACCCTATTCACATCAGACATCAGAGTTACTAAAACACCCTGGTCACATCAGTTACTAAAACACCCTAGTCACATCAGAGTTACTAAAACACCCTAGTCATATTAGTTAGTAAAACACCCTTGTCATATCAGTTACTAAAACACCCTGGTCACATCAGTTACTAAAACACCCTGGTCACATCAGAGTTACTAAAACACACTAGTCATATTAGTTACTAAAGCACCCTTGTCACATCAGTTACTAAAACACACTAGTCATATTAGTTACTAAAGCACCCTTGTCACATCAGTTACTAAAACACCCTATTCACATCAGACATCAGAGTTACTAAAACACCCTGGTCACATCAGTTACTAAAACACCCTAGTCACATCAGAGTTACTAAAACACCCTAGTCATATTAGTTAGTAAAACACCCTTGTCATATCAGTTACTAAAACACCCTGGTCACATCAGTTACTAAAACACCCTGGTTATATCAGTTACCAAAACACCCTAGTCACATCAGAGTTACTAAAAACCCTAGTCATATCAGTTACCAAAACACCCTGGTCATATCAGAGTTACTAAAACACCCTAGTCATATTAGTTACTAAAGCACCCTAGTCACATCAGTTATTAAAACATCCTAGTCACATCAGACATCAGAGTTACTAAAATACCCTGGTCACATCAGTTACTAAAACACTCTGGTCATATCAGTTACCAAAACACCCTGGTCACATCAGAGTTACTAAAACACCCTATTCACATCAGTTACTAAAACACCCTGGTCACATCAGTTACTAAAACACCCTGGTCACATCAGTTACTAAAACACCCTATTCACATCAGTTACTAAAACACCCTGGTCACATCAGTTACTAAAACACCCTAGTCACATCAGTTACTAAAACACCCTGATCACATCAGTTACTAAAACACCCTATTCACATCAGTTACTAAAACACCCTATTCACACCAGTTACTAAATCACCCTGGTCACATCAGTTACTAAAACACCCTATTCACATCAGTTAATAAAACACCCTGGTCACTTCAGTTACTAAAACACCCTGGTCACATCAGTTACTAAAACACCCTATTCACATCAGTTACTAAAACACCCTATTCACATCAGTTACTAAATCACCCTGGTCACATCAGTTACTAAAACACCCTATTCACATCAGTTTCTAAAACACCCTGGTCACATCAGTTACTAAAACACCCTTGTCATATCAGTTACCAAAACACCCTGGTCATATCAGAGTTACTAAAACACACTAGTCATATTAGTTACTAAAGCACCCTTGTCACATCAGTTACTAAAACACACTAGTCATATTAGTTACTAAAGCACCCTTGTCACATCAGTTACTAAAACACCCTATTCACATCAGACATCAGAGTTACTAAAACACCCTGGTCACATCAGTTACTAAAACACCCTAGTCACATCAGAGTTACTAAAACACCCTAGTCATATTAGTTAGTAAAACACCCTTGTCATATCAGTTACTAAAACACCCTGGTCACATCAGTTACTAAAACACCCTGGTCACATCAGAGTTACTAAAACACCCTAGTCATATTAGTTAGTAAAACACCCTTGTCATATCAGTTACTAAAACACCCTGGTCACATCAGTTACTAAAACACCCTGGTCACATCAGTTACTAAAACACCCTAGCCACATCAGACATCAGAGTTACTAAAACACCCTGGTCACATCAGAGTTACCAAAATTCCCTAGTCACATTAGACATCAGTTACCGAAACACCCCAAGTCACGGATAAAGAACATTTTGATGAGTACTGTTGGCCCAAAGTTTTCGTATTGGCCCTTTTAGAAGATATACAGGTAGAATTGTTTAATGATCAAACTAGTATTGGCGTATACCTCTCTGGAAGCCAGTTCCACTGCACTTGTTCTTTGTTCCCCTCTAATCAGGGACTGATTTAGACCTGGGACACCAGTTGGGTGCAATGAATTATCAGGTAGAAGAGAGAACCAGCAGGCCCTTGACCTCGTAGGGTCAGAGTTCAACACCCCTGGCCCTTACTGTATGGTACAGATTACTTTTCTTTGTGACCTCACCATCTCTACTCTTTCTCCTAGTAACACCAGCAGATGGTGCTGCTGTTCTGTTCTGGTTTGTCATCTGGATCTTAGAACAGGATATCTTAGAAGTTAAGCATTTTTAATCACAACTTGCTGCCTTAAAGCACAGCTTCAAAACAGGAAGAACTTGACCAGAACCAGTGAGAGGGAGGACATTCATCAGTGGCCTAATAGGAGCCAAGAGCTTAAGTCAAGTAAGTCTCAACGTTGTGTCACTCACTCTGCAGCATTAGGGAGGTGCAGTAGTGGTTGAGGGGTACTTCAGTGGTCATGTAGATATGTCTGTCAGGTGGTCTAACTGGTTCCTGACCAGAGACGTCTTCCCCACGCCTGCATTCCCCACCAGCATCAGGGGTTGGTCCCTCTCCAGCAACAGATCCATGAAGTACCTCAGACGCACCGTCTCAGCCACGTGCACCAGAACGGACTACAGTACAGCAACATAGAAAACAACTGAGAAAAGAGTGCAGTGTGAGCACAGAAACGGTTACAGCACGGTTATATCACTCACTTTGAAAGCCATGTATTGACCGACACGAACTCAGTGAGTTGTTCATAATTGATAAATGTCTAATGTTTCCCGTGTACACCATCACTGTACGGGGATAATAGCGCCGTTAGGTGGGAACAAAACCCTGCTAATTACAGCTCAACCAGAGGCGGCAGGCAGGCAGCAGGCAGGCAGGCAGCTGTGGGCAGGAGGACTGGGAGGAGTCAATAGAGCGTGGGTTGAGAGTCTAGAGTCTGTGTTCTGCTGTTTTACACCCCTACCCTCTGTTATGCACGGTGTTAGACGGTAATCAGACACAGTGGCAGGGCTTTGTTCCATCCTAGCTAGGGACCCCCACTATGACCTCATGATGTGTGTCTTTACCCTCTCTTATCATGCTCGCTGATGCGTTCAGACATTTTTAATACGGCCGCAATGTTAATTTCATGTAATTGAATTTCAAAGGATTGTGGCTTTGTAGATGAAACGTGTGTTCCGATGTTCTTTGAAAAGTTGTGGGAAGATAAAGTTGCAAAAGGAAGATATTATATTAAGATATTATCCCCATGTAGGCTAGAATAATAACAACTGCCATCAGTAGGTTTTCTAGACCATGTGACCATGGAACTCTGGCTGCACGGCTAGTTAATTACATGCTACAGAGAGGCTACGGAGAGAGCCCAGAGGTTTCCTTGGTTAAGTCAAATTGTAAGGAAAAACTCCTGGCCCTAGTTGGAAAGTGTTAGAAATAATGTGTGTCCGTCTAAGCTCCTCCATAGTCGTTAATACAACATCTTGTCAGTCAGGTGTGTAGGTTTTGACCTGCTGTGGCGTATCAGGTTCCATGTGGTAGGGTGTTACTCTATGGCTCCAGGGCAGGAAGCGTCTGGTCACAGGGTCCAGGTAGAAGTCAAACACAGAGTCCTGGGCTGGGGCCGGCAGCTTCACTGTCTTCATCTCCTTGGTCTACCACTGGCTGAACTCAGTCCGGTAGTCATGGAGCTACAGAAAAAGAAAATGACAAACTGTAGCATTGGATCCTTCATCAGGGTAATTTACAGTAGCATTGGTAACTTTGTCAGGGTAATTTACAGTAGCACTGGTACCTTCATCAGGGTAATTTACAGTAGCACTGGTACTTTCATCAGGGTCATTTACAGTAGCACTGGTACCTTCATCAGGGTCATTTACTGTAGCACTGGTACCTTCATCAGGGTCATTTACAGTAGCACTGGTACCTTCATCAGGGTCATTTACAGTAGCACTGGTACCTTCATCAGGGTCATTTACAGTAGCACTGGTACCTTCATCAGAGTCATTTACTGTAGCACTGGTGCCTTCATCAGAGTAATTTACTGTAGCACTGGTATCTTCATCAGGGTAATTTACTGTAGCACTGGTATCTTCATCAGGGTCATTTACAGGAAGGTGAAACACATTCATGCAGCTACAGGCAGCAGGGTCATATTTCTATGTCAATTCGCCGTATTCACCTACGTCACCATCTTAAACCAAAACGAGGCTGAGGGGTACGGAAGAAACGTTGGACCGCTTGATACCAGCAATGCCGCCTCACTGCTGCGTTCCCGAATGTACCTCTTCCAAAATAAATAAATAAATCTTGTAGAGGTCAAACCTTCCATCGTTTCCCAAAGGATCCTGAACTTCGCCGTGAATGGATTCACAAAATAAGAAGAGATCCTGGTCGCCATTTCAAGGTAAGCTGTAACCCTAATAGCTATGGCTTGATTAGAACTACCGTGCGGCAGTCATTTTGACTGTTTTTATTTTTGAAACTGCCCTTCTCTCGTTTCAACGTATATCGTTAGTCACTATAAAACAGTAATTTTATATCTAACGTTACAGATCCACGTGGACACAAAAGTATGTTCAGATCACTTCACCAAAGAGTCTTTCTTGAATGCCCTGTCTTGCTTTGGTGACACATTGGAAACAAGCTATTTTGATTGATGGTTCCAATACTCTTTCAGCTACACAAGTTATTTTTAGCTGAGCAGGGAAAGGTGAACTGTTGAAATGAACGATCAAAATGAACGTTTGATCGTTTAGCAAGCGGATGTGTTCTAGCAGTGGCACCACTCTGCAAACTGAGAAGTTTATCCACAATCATGATACCTGAATGTTGTAAGGCGCCTCATTTTTACGCATTGACCGAAAAGACCTAGCTCTCACACTGAGTGTCTCGCTCCTCTTCACTGTTGGTGAAAGAAGCTAATGTTAGCACTCAACAGAAACAGTCTGGTGTAGTTAGATATGCTAACATCGCCTAGCATCAGCTCGTAACGTTGTAGTGTCCAGTTACGTTATATTATCTAGTTAACAATCTTAACTTAGTTAATAACTAGCAAAATGTTGAATCCAGCAAACAAATGCGGTCACCGTCTGTGCATTTAGTAAGTCTGCTATTAAATGACTAAATTGTAAAAGTATTACCTTCCACGTCGTTCCATATCCCTCCATCCAGTTACTGTAGCCTTTCAGCAAAACAGCCCGGGGAATCTTACAATCATTATTTGCCCACGTTTCAACCTCTTCCAGTGTTACGTTAGGAAGAGAAGACAGGTTTGTTGTCCACACTCGCACTGCCATGAGAAACTGTTACCTGTTTATGCCGGTTAACGCCAGATCTGTCACTGTTGGGGAACGTCA
Source organism: Thymallus thymallus (assembly GCA_023634145.1). Classification (NCBI taxonomy): domain Eukaryota; kingdom Metazoa; phylum Chordata; class Actinopteri; order Salmoniformes; family Salmonidae; genus Thymallus; species Thymallus thymallus. Next base: position 8,346,859 of record CM042416.1, on the reverse strand, counting down.
GGTTAGGAGCGTACCCTCCAGCCTCGTTTTGGGTTTCAACATGGCCGCGAGGTGAATAAGGTGAATGGACATGTACTGTAGCATCAAGTGTGTAACAACTGACAACATTATTTAACATAGTGTAAAAGAATGATCTACACAGGCTTTTAGCATAGCAACATGTTTTATCAGTTACATCATTTTTAAGGGTAGAGGAATGGGGTGCCTTGTACAGTCACTATGACATCATGATACCTCATACAGTACTGTCCATGTAGGGAGTACTGGGGTGTGATACCTGGTCTTGGTACAGGGTTAGAGTGCTGTGATGTCATACCTGGTCTTGGTACAGGGTTAGAGTGCTGTGATGTCATATCTGGTCTTGGTACAGGGTTAGAGTGCTGTGATGTCATACCTGGTCTTGGTACAGGGTTAGAGTGTTGTGATGTCATACCTGGTCTTGGTACAGGGTTAGAGTGCTGTGATGTCATACCTGGTCTTGGTACAGGGCCCCACCGAAGGCCAAGGTGAAGTAAGTCTCATAGAGCTCGCATGGAGTCAGACAGGATGTTCTCTCAGTTAGGAGACCAGCAACGCACAGAGAGTCTGCAGCCAGGGGACAAGACATGAGCATAAAAAGCATGTATTCATGTGTGTGTGAAAGAGAGAGAGAGAGAGAGATAAAGATATATATATATATATACACAGTCATGTGAAAAAGTAAGTACACTTCTCTTTTTTTGTATACATATTTGGACAGATGGATATGTAATGTTCTCTTCAACACGATTGACATATAAAGGTTACCCAATTTAACAAATCACAAAAAAACATTGATACCTAAGACAGGTCGTCCCACCAAAGTCAGCCCAAGAGCTGACCGAAAGATGCTCATAGAAGTCTACAGGCCTCTCTTGCCACAATCAATGTCATGGGTACACTGTCAGAAAGAGACTGCACAAACTTGGCCTACATGGGAGATTAGGAAGGAAGAAGCCTCTGCTCTCAAAAAAGAATATCAAGACACAACTGACTTTTGCCAGACACCTGGATAAAGTCAGTCGTGTCTTGTTATTTTTTGGAGAGCAGAGGCAGAGAGAGAGAGAGAGAGAGAGAGAGAGAGAGAGAGAGAGAGAGAGAGAGAGAGAGAGAGAGAGAGAGAGAGAGAGAGAGAGAGAGAGAGAGAGAGAGAGAGAGACAGACAGACAGACAGACAGGCAAGTCTGTCTTGGTGGTTGCGGGATTTCTGAAGAGAGGGTCAAGGCTAGACCGGAGGACCAGGTGCTGATATTAAGTTAACATGCCTAAGATTGTGACAGAGGATGTGGCTATCTTCATGGGGCTGTTGGAGGACCTGTTCCCTGGGCTGGAGGTGCAGAGGAAGAGATCCTGACTTTGAACAGGCGGTCCGCCAGACCACCCTGGAGCTCCAACTGCAGCCTGAGGAGACCTTCATACTGAAGGTAAGACTCACAGCGTGTTTAGGGCATCAGTTTTAGCAAGGTAAGGTGCAGAATCACTCATCTTAATCACATAATGAATAGTTATTTGGGTTGCAAGGTGATTTGTAAAACAGTGATTCTGTACAGTCAATGAATCTCAAACATGCACTTCCTGGCTGACTGATGTCAGAGGATGTTTGAATGAATTAATGAATGTTTGAATGAAATGAAATGATGAATGAATGAATGAATGAAGTGGCCGTGTGTATCGTTATTGTCCATACAGCCAGGAAGACGTTACTGTCCATACAGCCAGGTAGACGTTACTGTCCATACAGCCAGATAGACGTTACTGTCCATACAGCCAGGTAGACGTTACTGTCCATACAGCCAGGTAGACGTTACTGTCCATACAGCCAGGTAGACGTTACTGTCCATACAGCCAGGTAGACGTTACCGTCCATACAGCCAGGTAGACGTTACTGTCCATACAGCCAGGAAGACGTTACTGTCCATACAGCCAGGTAGACGTTACTGTCCATACAGCCAGGAAGACGTTACAGTCCATACAGCCAGGTAGACATTACTGTCCATACAGCAAGGTAGACGTTACTGTCCATACAGCCAGGAAGACGTTACTGTCCATACAGCAAGGTAGACGTTACTGTCCATACAGTCAGGAAGACGTTACTGTCCATACAGCCAGGTAGACGTTACTGTCCATACAGCCAGGTAGACGTTACTGTCCATACAGCCAGGAAGACGTTACTGTCCATACAGTAAGGTAGACGTTACTGTCCATACAGCCAGGAAGACGTTACTGTCCATACAGCCAGGAAGACGTTACTGTCCATACAGCAAGGTAGACGTTACTGTCCATACAGCAAGGTAGACGTTACAGTCCATACAGCCAGGTAGACGTTACTGTCCATATAGCCAGGTAGACGTTACTGCTCATACAGCCAGGTAGACAGCCAGTGGAAGCACCCTTAGTCTCCTGGGTCACGGACTACCTGACCGGTAGGCCACAATTTGTGCGACTACAGAGCTATGTGTCAGAACGGGCAGTGAGCAACACAGGGGCCCCCCAGGGAACGGTCCTGTCCCCCTTCCTGTTCACCCTCTACACCATGCATCCATCCGTGAGTAACTCTGGTCTGTAATCACTCATTCACTCAAGAATTATTTATTCATTCAGGTCTGTATATACATATTCATGTACAGTTGTTATATCATATCACGTGCAATATTGTAAGTATTTCTTGGACTGAATTTACGTAGTCATTCACTCAGGAATGCATATTAGTATCCTGTCAGTTGTATCCTTTTTCATTGCTTTTAGTATATTGAATGTGCAATACGTGCTACATTTAGCTATTTAAGTATCTCTTCCTGTGATTTACCTGTACAGTCAATGTAATCATGCAAATATTCACTTACCTGTAAATTTAACTGTATATTTACCTGTACAGTTAAATTTAACCGCGCAAAATATTCACTTACCTGTTAATTTAACCAGTCTGTATATTAAGTAAACTATTATTACCCTCACTTATATCATACGCACTTTCAGCTATTTAAGTATTTCTCTGCCATCGACCTGTATAGTATAGTTAACCATGCACCATCCACCAATGTATAGTGTACATATTCAGCCATCCACCCATACTATGCATACTATGTCTTTTTTATAGCTTTTTTTGCACTCCAGACTTCTTGTTTTTTTATACTTTTTCATACTGCCGCTCTATGTATCATGTATCTGTCTTTTGTGTATTTTTGTTCTGGCATTTTGCACATACCCTGTGTTTTGTTGTAGCTGCTTGACGAAGAAATGTGTCTCTCTGTCTGTCTGTCTGTCTGAACCAGTGACCTCTATCTATCTATCTATCTATCTATCTATCTATCTATCTATCTATCTACCTACCTACCTACCTACCTACCTACCTACCTACCTACCTACCTACCTACCTACCTACCTACCTACCTACCTACCTACCTACCTACCTACCTACCTACCTACCTACCTACCTACCTACCTACCTACCTACCTACCTACCTACCTACCTACCTACCTACCTACCTACCTACCTACCTACCTACCTACCTACCTACCTACCTACCTACCTACCTACCTACCTACCTACCTACCTACCTACCTACCTACCTACCTACCTACCTACCTACCTACCTACCTACCTACCTACCTACCTACCTACCTACCTACCTACCTACCTACCTACCTACCTACCTACCTACCTACCTACCTACCTACCTACCTACCTACCTACCTACCTACCTACCTACCTACCTACCTACCTACCTACCTACCTACCTACCTACCTACCTACCTACCTACCTACCTACCTACCTACCTACCTACCTACCTACCTACCTACCTACCTATCTATCTATCTATCTATCTATCTATCTATCTATCTATCTATCTATCTATCTATCTATCTATCTATCTATCTATCTATCTATCTATCTATCTATCTATCTATCTATCTATCTATCTATCTATCTATCTATCTATCTATCTATCTATCTATCTATCTATCTATCTATCTATCTATCTTACTGTCTATACAGCCAGGTAGACGTTACTGCATTGTGTCAAGAAGCAGTGTGGCATGGCAGTGTGGCACAGCTCAATGTCAGGCACCTCCATGGCCTTCAGCCAGCAGAATGATCTCACGGGATCAACTCAATGTCAGGCCCCACCATGGCCTTCAGCCAGCAGCATGATCTCACAGATCAGCTCAATGTCAGGCACCTCCATGGCACGCGGTCTGGACACACACACTACCTGGAGAGAGGATAATATGGTGAGAGAATGGAGCTAGCTCTACCTGGAGAAAGCTTTTACTTTGTATTATATTTTAATCAGCATTGATAGCAACACAGTTGTTAACATGAAATAAACCTAATGACTAGATAAAAAAATAAAATAAGATGACAAGACAGGGTGAGGGTGAGTTATGGACCGGTCAGTGAGGGGGCTGATGACTTGACTGAGTTAGATTTAGGGTTGAGGGTTAGGGTTGTGGTTGAGGGTTGGACATAAAGCTATGGCTAGGTTGAGGTACTGACCAGTCAGTGAGGGGGCTGATGACTTGACTGAGTTAGATTTAGGGTTGAGGGTTAGGGTTGTGGTTGAGGGTTGGACATAAAGCTATGGCTAGGTTGAGGTACTGACCAGTCAGTGAGGGGGCTGATGACTTGACTGAGTTAGATTTAGGGTTGAGGGTTAGGGTTGTGGTTGAGGGTTGGACATAAAGCTATGGCTAGGTTGAGGTACTGACCGGTCAGTGAGGGGGCTGATGACCAGACAAGGGGTGTTCTAGGTATTCTATTCGTAGGAGTAGAGGAACTGAGCATCACAGATGTTAGCCAGGCAGTGTCTCTGCTGCTAGTTCCAGCGATGCCTCAGATGAGACAGCCAGTAGAAAGCCTGCCCGTTGGTCACCTGTAAAAACATATTCCATTTTATTTAGAAAACAAAATTTAACTGGCCTATTTACTATATAATGAATATGAATTCAGAGTGCAGAAATGATTAAATATTAAACCATTAGACCTCTCACTGAAGGCTTCAGTTATACAAATATATACTTAAATCTGAACTGGTTCTCTATCAGGTTAGTAAGAATATCTCACCCCATGTTCCAGAATGTTGGTTAAAATTTCATTTTAATCAGAAAAGACAGAACATATATTAAAACAAATATTATGGCTAAACTCAAATATACTAAATTGATTAAATAATTTTTTTAAATGCTATAATTTTTGTAAATTATATCATAGATATGACTGGTGGAGTCATGTCACACATAACGCAGCTAACAAAAATATATGGAAATGTCTGCTCTACTCAAAATTACAACTAATTGCAGCATTACCGCAAAAACGGAAGAGGCAAGTGGAAGTGGGAGAAAGTAAGGAACTTGTCTGTCGGCCCTGAAGCATTTAAGACCAAAATTGGTTTAAAGAAAATTGTACTAAATAAAAAAGTAGTCCAGTTTCATTTAAAGATGGACAGCTGTGCCATATAGACTGTAAAATAGTTGGTAAGATTTTCGATGTAACGATTCCATGATACAAAAAACAACGCTTGATTCAAAACTTAAGAGTTGTTCAATGTAAATTATTATACAAAATTCTTGCAACCATTTTTTTTTTTATTTCACCTTTATTTAACCAGGTAGACAACTGCGACCTGGCCAAGATAAAGCAAAGCAGTGCGACAAAAAACAACAACACAGAGTTACACATGAGAATAAACAAACGTACAGTCAATAACACAATAGAAAATCTATGTACAGTGTGTGCAAATGTAGTAAGATTAGGAAGGTAAGGCAATAAATAGACCATAGTGGAGAAATAGTTACAATTTAGCATTAACACTGGAGTGATAGATGTGCAGATGATGACGTGCAAACAGAGATACTGGAGTGCAAATGAGCAACAAAAAAACAAAAACAATACCTAGCAAAGACTTATAGATGACCTGGAGCCAGTGGGTTTGGCGACGGATATGTAGTGAGGGCCAGCCAACGAGAGCGTACAGGTCGCAGTGGTGGGTAGTATATGGGGCTTTGGTGACAAAACGGATGGCACTGTGATAGACTACATCCAATATGCTGAGCAGAATGTTGAACCAATAGAATATATATACTGTATATATGGGGGTTACAACCATCTCAGCTCTGCAGATTTTGCTGCGAAGAGACAGAATCATTAGATAATTTGTTTTGGTACTACCCATACGTAGCTTGTTTTTGGTCGAAAGTTCAGGAATGGCTGAAAAATTGCAACATTTACCTGGAGATAACTCTGCAAATAGCACTGATGGGTGATTAAAAAAGTCACAGTCAATTTATCGATAATATAATAATACTCTTAGCAAGAATGTTTATCTTTAATTTACAATCTGTAGAAACTATGAGAATAGAAAGGTTCAGAACTTTTGTGAAACAGCACAGTAAAAATATATATGGCAAATAGAAATCCAAACTGGATGGTGTTCAGAGATAGAAGGGAGGGGCTAAGTGGAGCTGAAGGATGGGACTAAAAACAAACAGAAGATATCTATAGTAAAATATACTGTGTCTGTTAAATGTATATAGTATGTATAAGCTGGAAGTAGAAGCCTAAGTGTTGTTGTCCATTAGTTTACTCCAATAAGCGGAGGGGTAATAAAGGAAACACACCAGACAGAGCAGTAAACATGGATAGATGTTTAGATTTACAGGTATATCATGACGTCTCTCAGAGTAGGAGTGATGATCTAGGATCCCCCCTGTCCATGCACTCTAACTCATTATAAACTAAAAGGCTAAACTGATCCTAGATCAGCACTCCTACTCTTAGACGCTTTCAGAATGTGGGGCATTGAGTGGCAACAGGTATGATGGTACTTAGTCACGCTTTATGAATACATGCCCAGATGTCTACAGTAACAAGTAGTCAGAAGTGAAAGAAGATGTATCATGAACCTTCTGAGTGATGAGTTTGGACACTACGTCTCTGGCATTGACGTCTATGGTGCAGATGGTCATGGTCTTCTGTCTGTCTCTTGGACTCAGCTCTCCCAACAGCATGGTGATCAATGAGTTGAGCTGGGAAACCTGCACCAGAACCAGCCTGAGTGATGAGCCCACAGTACAGCTTACTTAGGGTCGGTTTCCTGGACACTGAATAATACCAGTCCTGGACTTAAAAGCAATTTCAACATTATTTTTTGCCATTTGTGTCTAATACAGGAGAGGCCAACCCTCCGGCTAGAGATCTTTTGGGAATGCAAGTTTTATTCCAACCAGGTTGAGCCACAGCTGATAGTACTAGTAGAATCAGATGTGCTGCATAAGAACTGGGAACGCCTGCAGAATGGTAGCTCTTCAGGAGGAGGGAGGGAGGGACACCACTGGTCTAATACGTACCAACAGTAATTATGTCACATTCTGTTCCAGGTTGGACTAGCTCTGTAGGCTACTGTAGTCACTTGGTACTGGCTTTTAATAGGAACTAAAGAATCCCATCCTCATCAGGGAGTAACACTGCTTTCACAAAGGAAGGTAGTTTCACCTCTGGAGTAGAATAACGCTAAAATACACTTAATCCATCAAAGTGTTTGACTTGAAGGGTGAGTGAGTCTCTGTGTGTGTGTGTGTGTCTGTGTGTGTGTGTGTGTGTGTGTGTGTGTGTGTGTGTGTAATGTACTGTATGTGTACATGTGAGTGAGTGTGTATGCTTGTGTATGCGTCCATCTATGTGTCTATAGACAGTGCATGTGAAGAGCATATCGTCAAATCCTTGTAACAGTAGAAAGCCAATGAGAAGTAATCTTAGCATTCTCCTATCTGGTGTAAAACACCAGGGACAGCAGCTTGCATTCATCACCAGTCTAGCATGACAGGAGATCTAATCAGCAGTGGGTCTGTAGGTTGAAGGGGCGCAGGGGTCCCAAATGCCACCCTATTCCCTTAGACCAGAACCTTATGGAAGCCCTGGTAAAAAAGTATTACACTATACAGGAAATAGGGTGCCATTTGGGACGCAGATGTGAGATTATTCAGGCAGCCCGTCACGTCCAAGGACGTGCTAACCTTAACTACGTACTGCTGATGACAGTGACAACACTGATAATAGAGCAGCTGTGTGTCTCTGAGCCTCCCTCAGCATCCCAGCACGGCTCTACACACACACCGTCTGAGGCGCAAATGGCACCCTATTCCCTATATACACACACTACATTTACATTTACATTTTAGTCATTTAGCAGACGCTCTTATCCAGAGCGACTTACAATTTGGTGCATTCAACTTAGCATAGACATTAGGACAACCACATTTCGATCACAGTAAGTACATTTCTTTAAACAAGCAGCTGTGAGGAAAGTCAGTGCTAGCAGGGAAATAAGTCAAGTGTTAGGTGTTACACTAGTACACTACTTTTGACCAGAGCCATATGAGGCCCTATAGTCATAGTGAATAGGGTGCCATTTGGGGCTCAGACATCGTCAGCTCAGCAGCTCTCTATGAAGGGCCATAATAGAACAGGTGTCCATGTTTCTGACTGACAGCTACATTCAACACCTCCACCTGTCCCTGTCCCCACCTCCACTACAGGTGCAGACTGATGGAGTACAGAATACCTCTGGGAGGTAATAATGGGATGGAAAGGTATGATAACTACTGGCTCTGAGTCTTCCAGCGGAGGAAGATTGAGGCCTACACTTTCATCATTTCAAATTTGACAGCCATTCAAATGGTTAATGCACCTGTACATTCTTTGTTTTGTGTTGACAATATTGGATCTTAATCAAAAAGATCCCACATGGCGCCACACGTCCCCGTTTGTAGTCCCCTCCTCCAGCCTCTGAAACACCATCCACACGTCGTTGCTCCACCAGATTTGAGAGCCACTGAGGGCTACCTGGGCTGGGTAGTCGAACACCCACTGTTCCCAGGGACGGTCCTCCGCCAGGTGAGCCCTCACAGTGGACTCCAGATGTGTCAATTAGATTCAAAGATAATAATTTTGGAATGGATTTATGAATAGTACACAAGACTTTAGAAGAAAAAACACACAATAATACTAGAGAATAAAAGACATTAAAAACATGTGAAATAGAGGAGAGATAGGTATGGTATCTCACTGGCCCAAGGCAGTCACAGTAAGTTGGGAATGGAACATATCCCTCTCTTTGCTGTACATTCCCACTGCAACATGACTGATCTACTGCTGGGTCCTCAGAGAACACCAGGTCGGCCATATTGTCAAATAACTTGGAGAGGTGACAGTTGACCTGGAAGGGACATTTAAGTATTACTGTGTATTAACGACACTGTCTAATAACTAATGTTAAGCACCGGTAATACAATGTAATAGAATGCAGATGTAATACAGTGTTAATGCTTAAAATAAATCAATAATTGAGGGCAGAGAATGTCAGTTATCCTTGTGCAACTATTTCTCACGATCAAAGCAAACAAAAAGAAGAATCGTGTGGTTTGGGATGGCTGCCCTTGGAATGGATATCCAGTAAGTCTGCTGATGAGACAAAGTAGAAGTGAGGAAACATCAGTGTCTTGGTCTCCAGGTAATCAGCTAGTGCTTTCTCCCATAGAGCCAGTCTGGAACAGAGAACAAGTTCATCTTAGAGGGAAATCTTCAGAGTACAGTATTATTGATGTTGGACAGTTTCTCAGAAAGCTGTCCAACATCAAAAATACACAAGAGTATTGTATACTGTAGGGTACTGTAGTTTATTAAACACACAGAGTATTATATACTGTAGGGTACTGTAGTTGATTAAATACACAGAGTATTGTATACTGTAGTTTATAAATTTACAGAGTATTGTATACTATAGGGTACTGTAGTTGATTAAATACACAGAGTATTGTATACTGTAGTTTATAAATTTACAGAGTATTGTATACTATAGGGTACTGTAGTTTAATAAATACACAGAGTATTGTACACTGTAGTTTATTAAATACACAGAGTTTTATATACTGTAGGGTACTGTAGTTTATTAAATACACAGAGTATTGTATACTGTAGTTTATAAATACACAGAGTATTGTATACTATAGGGTACTGTAGTTTATTAAATACACAGAGTATTGTACACTGTAGTTTATTAAATACACAGAGTTTTATATACTGTAGGGTACTGTAGTTTATTAAATACACAGAGTATTGTATACTATAGGGTACTGTAGTTTATTAAATACACAGAGCATTGTATACTGTAGGGTACTAGAGTTTATTGTGGTAGTCATATATCAGCAGAAACCACTGAATTAAATCTCTGTATATTTAGAGGGAGTAGGGTTGCAAGATTTCCGTAACTCCTCCAACCAGGATTTCTGGTAAACTTGGGAATTTGGGGAAAGTTACCGGAATTGTGCAACCCTAAAACAGTGGAAGTAACTAAGGGAAGACCGGTAAGTCTGTGTCGATGGCCTGGAACCGGAGTGTGTTGTGGGACAGCTGGTGGCGGACCTCCTCTGACCCGATGAAGATGCTCTCCAGGTGGGCCCAGGTTCTCTGGACCTCCAGCCAGACCAGCAGCACAGAGTCAGCCACCAGCATCTGGCCTTGCAGAACTGACACCTGCACCAGGAAGTGCTCCCCGGGAGCTGTATCTATTAGTAACATGACAAGGCCATGGAAATGGTTGGGAGGGTAAGCATGCCAGGGTTGAAAAGCATTGAGAAAAATTGGAATTAGAATTTCAGTTTACTTCCTGAACTGGCATGGATGACAGGACCTTAATGATTTGAGACAAAGTGCCCTCCCCCCCACAACACACACACACACACACACACACACACCCTTATTTCAGCATTGGTAGAGGTTAAATAAATCTATTTAACAACTAGGTCCGCATTCCCCAGCAGAAGTGGTATCCTCACAGAGAGAAGTGGTATCCTCACAGAGAGAAGTGGTATCCTCACAGAGAGAAGTGGTATCCTAAAAGAGAGAAGTGGTATCCTCACAGAGAGAATTGGTATCCTCACAGAGAGAAGTGGTATCCTAACAGAGAGAAGTGGTATCCTCACAGAGAGAAGTGGTATCCTCACAGAGAGAAGTGGTATCCTCACAGAGAGAAGTGGTATCCTCAGAGAGAGAAATGGTATCCTCACAGAGTGAAGTGGTATCCTCACAGAGAGAAGTGGTATCCTCACAGAGAGAAATGGTATCCTCAAAGAGAAGTGAAAAAAACAAACAACAAAAAGACTCCCAGGACAACAATGTCCCCTCCAACAAAAAATAATCCCTCTCCTCTCCTCTCCCCTCCTCTCCCCTCCCCTCCCCTCTCCTCTCCTCTCCTCTCCTCTCCTCTCCTCTCCTCTCCTCTCCTCTCCTCTCCTCTCCTCTCCTCTCCTCTCCTGATGATTCTGTCTGTCATGGTGAAGTCCTCCTACACAGTCAACAGGTCTTACAGGGTGATTATGTATGTCATGTTGAAGTCCTCCTACACAGTCAACAGGTCTTACAGGGTGATCATGTCTGTCATGGTGAAGTCCTCCTACACAGTCAACAGGTCTTACAGGGTGATTATGTCTGTCATGGTGAAGTCCTCCTACACAGTCAACAGGTCTTACAGGGTGATTATGTCTGTCATGGTGAAGTCCTCCTACACAGTCAACAGGTCTTACAGGGTGATCATGTCTGTCATGGTGAAGTCCTCCTACACAGTCAACAGGTCTTACAGGGTTTCTGTCTGTCATGGTGAAGTCCTCCTACACAGTCAACAGGTCTTACAGGGTGATCATGTCTGTCATGGTGAAGTCCTCCTACACAGTCAACAGGTCTTACAGGGTGATCATGTCTGTCATGGTGAAGTCCTCCTACACAGTCAACAGGTCTTACAGGGTGATCATGTCTGTCATGGTGAAGTCCTCCTACACAGTCAACAGGTCTTACAGGGTGATTATGTATGTCATGTTGAAGTCCTCCTACACAGTCAACAGGTCTTACAGGGTGATCATGTCTGTCATGGTGAAGTCCTCCTACACAGTCAACAGGTCTTACAGGGTGATCATGTCTGTCATGGTGAAGTCCTCCTACACAGTCAACAGGTCTTACAGGGTGATCATGTCTGTCATGGTGAAGTCCTCCTACACAGTCAACAGGTCTTACAGGCTGATCATGTCTGTCATGGTGAAGTCCTCCTACACAGTCAACAGGTCTTACAGGGTGATCATGTCTGTCATGGTGAAGTCCTCCTACACAGTCAACAGGTCTTACAGGGTTTCTGTCTGTCATGGTGAAGTCCTCCTACACAGTCAACAGGTCTTACAGGGTGATTATGTATGTCATGTTGAAGTCCTCCTACACAGTCAACAGGTCTTACAGGGTGATCATGTCTGTCATGGTGAAGTCCTCCTACACAGTCAACAGGTCTTACAGGGTGATTATGTATGTCATGTTGAAGTCCTCCTACACAGTCAACAGGTCTTACAGGGTGATCATGTCTGTCATGGTGAAGTCATCCTACACAGTCAACAGGTCTTACAGGGTGATCATGTCTGTCATGGTGAAGTCCTCCTACACAGTCAACAGGTCTTACAGGGTGATTATGTCTGTCATGGTGAAGTCCTCCTACACAGTCAACAGGTCTTACAGGGTGATCATGTCTGTCATGGTGAAGTCCTCCTACACAGTCAACAGGTCTTACAGGGTGATCATGTCTGTCATGGTGAAGTCCTCCTACACAGTCAACAGGTCTTACAGGGTGATCATGTCTGTCATGGTGAAGTCCTCCTACACAGTCAACAGGTCTTACAGGGTTTCTGTCTGTCATGGTGAAGTCCTCCTACACAGTCAACAGGTCTTACAGGGTGATTATGTCTGTCATGGTGAAGTCCTCCTACACAGTCAACAGGTCTTACAGGGTGATTATGTCTGTCATGGTGAAGTTCTCCTTCACAGTCAAAGGAAGTAGAACTACCTTTATCATCATGCCACCTATCAGTAACATTATTGTCCTCATCATCAAGTCATGGTTCTCCACTTTCACACCCATGACCAGAAGATATCAGTTGAAATCACTCTGGACAAGATCGTCTGTTAAAGGACCAAAACGTAAAACATTTATAAGGCCCACATCACTACCCAGACATGTAATGCATGGAGGGAAAATGCTTCAAGACAAAGCACCTCAGAAAAATAAGAAATTACCCATAGAAATGTAATTCATCCAGACGGCAGGTAGACTAGCAGTTAGAGCGTTGGGCCAGTAACCCAAAGGTCACTGGACAAGACAAGACAAGACAAGACCAGACAAGACCAGACAGAGAGAGATAGGTACTTTATTGATCCCCGGGGGGAAATTTCTTCGTCAAGCAGCTACAAAATAACACAGGGCAGGTGCAAAATGCCAGAACGAAAATACACAAAAGACAGATACACGATACATAGAGCGGCAGTATGAAAAAGTCTGGAGTGCAAAAAGCTATAAAAAGACATTGCATAGTATGGGTGAATGGCTGAATATATACACTATACATTGTAACAGAGTGTAAGGTGAAAAAAAAAAAGATAAAAATATTGCAAGTTGATATAGATAAATAAGGAATATTTGCATGGTTAACTATACTATACAAGTCGACGGCAGAGAAATACTTAAATAGCTAAATGTGCGTATGATATGATAAGTGATAATAGTTTACTTAATATACAGTCTGGTTAAATGAACAGGTAAGTGAATATTAGCATGGTTAAATTACAGGAAGAGACACTTAAATAGCTAAATGTGCGTTTGATATAATTTAGGATAATAATAATAATAATAATTCCCTTAAAATATAGTCCTTAGTGCAGGGTTTAATTACAGATAACGGCACGTATTGCATATTCAATATACTAAAAGCAATGAAAAAAGATACAACTGACAGGATACTAATATGCACTCTTGAGTGAATGACTACGTAAATTCAGTCCAAGAATTACTTACAATATTGCACGTGATATGATATAACAACTGTACATGAATATGTATATACAGTCCTGAATGAATGAGTGCTGAATGAATAGGTCCTGAGTGAATGAGTGATTACAGACCAGAGTTACTCACGGATGGATGCCTAATTGTTAAACTAGGTCCTAACACCCCAACAGTTCCAGGTCTATGTTGCAGACAGCACGGCACACCGGTGAGGCATTAAATAGTCTAATAGCCGCCGGCAGGAAGGACCTCCTGGAGCGCTCTCTGGCACACCGTGGTGGGATCATTCTGTGTTGAAAGTGCTCCTCTGCATCATAACCATGGCTTGCAGAGGGTGGGTGACGTTGTCCATGATGGCCAGCAGTTTGGCCAGAATCCGTCTCTCCATCACCTCCTCTAGAGTGTCAAGGCTAATCCCCAGAACAGAGCTTGCCTTCCTGATCAGCCTATTTATCCGAGAAGCATCACCAGCCTTTATGTTGGCACCCCAGCACATCACTTCAAAAAAAGATGCCACCACAGACTGGTAGAAGGTATGCAGTAGTTTACTGCACACGTTGAAGGACCTGAGCCTCCTCAGAAAGTAGAGTCGGCTCTGGCCCTTTTTGTACAGAGCCCCGGTGTTACCAGCCCATTCCAGCCTGTTGTCCATATGGACTCCCAGGAACTTGTATGACCCAACCATTTTCACATCCATCCCCTGTATAGGGACTGCAGTCAGTTGGGCCTTGGTTCTCCTGAAGTCCACCACCATCTCCTTTGTTTTGCTGATGTTGAGCTGAAGGTGGTTCTGCTCACACCACAACACACCCGATGCACACTGCAATTGTGGAGTCATCCGAGAACTTCTGTAGGTGGCATGTTTCAGAGTTATATCTGAAGTGCGAGGTGTAGAGGGTGAACAGGAAGAGGGACAGGACCGTTCCCTGGGGGGGCCCCTGTGTTGCTCACTGCCCGTATTGACACACAACTCTGTAGCTGCACAAATTGTGGCCTACCGGTCAGGTAGTCCGTAATCCAGGAGACTAAGGGTGCTTCTACTTTCATCCTCCTCATCTTCTCACCCAGTAGCAGGGGCTGAATGGTATTGAAGGCACTGGAGAAGTAAAAAAACATAACCCTCACAGTGCTACCTGCGTTGTCCAGGTGAGAGTCCAGTGATGTCCAGTGATGTACACACCAGGGATCTGAGGTGAGTGAGGACTAACCTTTCCAGGGTCTTCAGGGCCCGCCGCCTTCCACTGATGTAGTCTCTACAGCTCTCTCTTCACTTGGTTGGTGGTGAAAGCCAGCCCAGGTGGGGAGGTGGGGGCAAGGGAGGTGTTGCAGATCAGTCCAGAGGGAGTGGGGGCAGAGGTGGGGAGGGGCTCGCTGATTGTCTCAACAGAGGTGTTGTGAGCAAAGTGGGTGTGGGACAGCCGTGAGGGTGTGTGGCCTGGGGAGCTGGAGGGGAGGTGGACAGGGCCAGTATCGAACCTGTTAAAAAATTGGTTCAACTCATTGGCTCTGTCCTGGGTCCCCTCCGTCTGCCCACTATTTGAAGCCAGTGATATTTCTCATACCCTTCCACACCTCTCTCACCTGGCTCTGCCTCAGCTTGCCCTCCATCTTCTCCTTATACCTTCTCTTCCCCTCAGCAATCCGCAACTTCAGCTCCCTCTGGATGCATTTCAATTTGTCCCTGTCCCCTTCCTTGAAGGCCCTCTTCTTCTCATTCAGCAGGGCATTCAGGTCGCTGGTGACCCAGGGTTTATTATTTGGTACCTGAGCCGACAACGTGAAAAACCTGTCGATGTGTCCTTGAGCAAGGCACTTAAGCCTAATTTGCTTCAGGGGCTGACCCTATGGTACGCCATAATTGTAAATAAGAATTTGTTCTTAACTGACTTGCCTAGTTAAATAAAGGTTAAATAAATAAATTAATTAATAATTTCCACAGCATGTTTTATGAATGGATTGATCTATTGGGATGCATGGATCTATCCATGCCTGTGTACCAAATGGCACCCTTTTCCATTTATAGTGAACTACTTTGACCAAACCCCTATGGCCCCTGGCCAAAAGTAGTGCACTATAAAGTGATTGGAAATAAGGTGCCATTTGGGACACATCCCTATTTATTGAATCTCTTGTCAGATCTGTGCTAGTTCCCTCCATCACCTTGGTGGTGATGATGAGCTGAGCCTGTTTCTGCAGCTGCTTGACAGCCCTCAGTGACGTCAATAGGTTCTTCACAGAGATCTAATGCACGATACACGTCCAACACACCGGCATCTTTGTCCAGCTTACGGATGTCCTACACAAACAGGTAGATAGTTTCAACACTATCATTTAGACGGTATCATTAGGGCATCTAAATGTTTACTAACACAAAGGACATAATATACTGTAGAAGAGATGGGAAGGTGATGGTATAATGACATAATATACAGTCGTGGCCAAAAGTTTTGAGAATGACACAAGTATTGGTCTCCACAAAGTTTGCTGCCTCAGTGTTGATGATGGCAATTTGCATGTACTCCAGAATGTCATGAAGAGTGATCAGATGAATTGCAATTAATTGCAAAGTCCCTCTTTGCCATGAAAATGAACTTAATCCACAAAAAACATTTCCACTGCATTTCAGCCCTGCCACAAAAGGACCAGCTGCCATCATGTCAGTGATTGTCTCGTTAACACAGGTGTGAGTGTTGACAAGGACAAGGCTGGAGATCACTCTGTCATGCTGATTGAGACAGAATAACAGACTGGAAGCTTTAAAAGGAAGCTTGAAATCAATGTTCTTCCTCTGTCAACCATGGCTACCTGCAAGGAAACACGTGCGTCATCATTTCTTTGCACAAAAAGGGCTTCACAGGCAAGGATATTGCTGCTGGTAAGATTGCACCGAAATCAACCATTTATCGGATCATCAAGAACTTCAAGGAGAGAGGTTCAATTGTTGTGAAGAAGGCGTCATTGCGCCCAAGAAAGTCCAGCAAGCGCCAGGACCGTCTCCTAAAGTTCATTCAGCTGCGGGATCGGGGCACCACTAGTGTTGAGCTTTCTCAGGAATGGCAGCAGGCAGGTGTGAGTGCATCTGCATGCACAGTGAGGCGAAGACTTTTGGAGGATGGCCTGGTGTCAAGAAGGGTAGCAAAGAAGCCACTTCTCTCTAGGAAAAACATCAGGGACAGACTGATATTCTGCAAAAGGTACAGGGATTGGACTGCTGAGGACTGGGGTAGAGTCATTTTCTCTGATGAATCCCCTTTCCGATTGTTTGGGCCATCCGGAAAACACCTTGTCCGGAGAAGACAAGGTGAGCGCTACCATCAGTCCTGTGTCATGCCAACAGTAAAGCATCCTGAGACCATTCATGTGTGGGGTTGCTTCTCAGCCAAGGGAGTGGGCTCACTCACAATTTTGCCTAAGAAACATAGCCATGAATAAAAAATGGTACCAACACATCCTCTGAGAGCAACTTCTCCCAACCATCCAAGAACAGTTTGGTGACGATCAATGCCTTTTCCAGCATGATGGAGCACATTGCCATAAGGCAAAAGTGATAACTAAGTGGCTCGGGGAACAAAACATCAACATTTTGGGTCCATGGCCAGGAAACTCACCAGAACTTAATCCCATTGAGAACTTGTGGTCGATCCTCAAGAGGCGGGTGGACAAACAAAAACCCACAACTTCTGACAAACTCCAAGCATTGATTATGCAAGAATGGCCTGCCATCAGTCAGGATGTGGCCCAGAAGGTAATTGACAGCATGCCAGGGCGGATTACAGAGGTCTTGAAAAAGAAGGGTCAACACTGCAAATATTGACTCTTTGCATAAACTGAATGTCATTGTCAATGAAAGCCTTTGACACTTATGGAATACTGATGGTGTAATGACATAATATACTGTAGAAGAGATGGGGAGGGTGATGGTGTAATGACATAATATACTGAAGAAGAGATGGAGAGGGTGATGGTATAATTACATAATATACTGAAGAAGAGATGGAGAGGGTGATGGTATAATTACATAATATACTGAAGAAGAGATGGAGAGGGTGATGGTGTAATGACATAATAGACTGTAGAAGAGATGGAGAGGGTGATGGTATAATGACATAATATACTGAAGAAGAGATGGAGAGGGTGATGGTGTAATGACATAATAGACTGTAGAAGAGATGGAGAGGGTGATGGTGTAATGACATAATAGACTGTAGAAGAGATGGAGAGGGTGATGGTGTAATGACATAATAGACTGTAGAAGAGATGGAGAGGGTGATGGTGTAATGACATAATAGACTGTAGAAGAGATGGAGAGGGTGATGGTGTAATGACATAATAGACTGTAGAAGAGATGGAGAGGGTGATGGTGTAATGACATAATAGACTGTAGAAGAGATGGAGAGGGTGATGGTGTAATGACATAATAGACTGTAGAAGAGATGGAGAGGGTGATGGTGTAATGACATAATAGACTGTAGAAGAGATGGAGAGGGTGATGGTATAATGACATAATAGACTGTAGAAGAGATGGAGAGGGTGATGGTATAATTACATAATATACTGTAGAAGAGATGGGGAGGGTGATGGTATAATGACATAATAGACTGTAGAAGAGATGGAGAGGGTGATGGTGTAATGACATAATAGACTGTAGAAGAGATGGAGAGGGTGATGGTGTAATGACATAATAGACTGTAGAAGAGATGGAGAGGGTGATGGTGTAATGACATAATAGACTGTAGAAGAGATGGAGAGGGTGATGGTGTAATGACATAATATACTGTAGAAGAGATGGAGAGGGTGATGGTGTAATGACATAATAGACTGTAGAAGAGATGGAGAGGGTGATGGTGTAATGACATAATAGACTGTAGAAGAGATGGAGAGGGTGATGGTGTAATGACATAATATACTGTAGAAGAGATGGAGAGGGTGATGGTGTAATGACATAATATACTGTAGAAGAGATGGAGAGGGTGATGGTGTAATGACATAATAGACTGTAGAAGAGATGGAGAGGGTGATGGTGTAATGACATAATAGACTGTAGAAGAGATGGAGAGGGTGATGGTGTAATGACATAATAGACTGTAGAAGAGATGGAGAGGGTGATGGTGTAATGACATAATAGACTGTAGAAGAGATGGAGAGGGTGATGGTGTAATGACATAATAGACTGTAGAAGAGATGGAGAGGGTGATGGTGTAATGACATAATATACTGTAGAAGTGATGGAGAGGGTGATGGTGTAATGACATAATAGACTGTAGAAGAGATGGAGAGGGTGATGGTGTAATGACATAATAGACTGTAGAAGAGATGGAGAGGGTGATGGTGTTTGGCGCCGCCCTGAGTGGTCGCCTTTAAGCAGCTCCCGTTGTCCGTGCATTAATTGTTGTTTTAGTTCGTTTTCTTTCGTCTTTTTTCTTTATTTTTATTTTTTATTTTGCTACAGTCGAACTATAACAGTTCAGGATTATGGATTTTATGGATTTTATCGCAGCTGAACGTCGACAGGAGTCGTCAACTGTTATTGTTTACAGCAGAGCCCAGCTCCTGGATTTAGCCCACGCAGCGCTGCTGCTGCTCCCCAGGGAAAAGTTTGATATTCCGGACGAATTGAAAAGACGACGCCGTGGACGCAGGGCGGGATTGAAATGTAAGGCAAAGCGGAGGAGGTTCAAGTACAAGCCGGTTATACCGTCTATTATTATGGGCAATGTGAGGTGTCTACATAACAAGATGGATGAGTTGGCGGGACTTGTTCGTGGACAAAGGATTTATCGGGAAGCTAGCCTAATGTGTTTTACTGAGACATGGCTGAACGACATCATACCCATACAGAACGTCACTATCGACGGTTTCCAGACCATCACAGCGGACAGGGATCGCGTCTCTTCCGGTAAGAGTAAGGGTGGTGGGCTGGCTTTATTAGTTAACAACAGATGGTGTCATCCGAACCATATTACTCTTAAGGAAAAGTTTTGTAGCCCGGACATTGAACTGCTAGCCGTTAGCCTGAGACCCTACTATCTACCTAGGGAATTCACGGCGGCCATTGCTGTTATTGTTTACATCCCGCCCTCTGCTGACGCAAACGCAGCGTGTGACGTCATCCACTCTGTTATCGCGAGGTTACAGACAGCGCATCCCAGTGCTTTCCTTGCAATTTCGGGGGATTTTAACCATGCATCTCTCTCTTCAACGCTGCCCACGTTCAAACAGTTCGTGAAGTGCCCAACCAGGAATAATAAAACTCTGGACTTGTTATATGCTAATGTGAAGGATGCATACAACTCCACTGCACTCCCTCCCCTCGGTAGATCGGATCACAACCTTGTCCACCTCACCCCACTCTACAGGCCTATGGTCCAACAGCAGCCTGCAACCACCAGGACTATTAGGAGATGGTCCCCGGAGGCGAATGAGGCCCTACAGGACTGCTTTGAAACAACAGACTGGGATGTGTTCTGTGAGGCTCATGGGGAGGACATCGATGGACTCACTGACTGCATAACAGACTATATTAATTTTTGTGTAGACAACACTGTACCCACCAGGAAGGTACGCTGTTTCCCAAACAATAAACCCTGGGTCACCAGCGACCTGAAGGCCCTGCTGAATGAGAAGAAGAGGGCCTTCAAGGAGAAGGACAAGGACAAATTGAAATGCGTCCAGAGGGAGCTGAAGTTGCGGATTGCTGAGGGGAAGAGAGGGTATAAGGAGAAGATGGAGGACAAGCTGAGGCAGAGTCAGGTGAGAGAGGTGTGGAAGGGTATGAGAAATATCACTGGCTTCAAAAAGTCAAACAGTGGGCAGACGGAGGGGACCCAGGACAGAGCCAATGAGCTGAACCAATTTTTTAACAGGTTCGATACTGGCCCTGTCCACCTCCCCTCCAGCTCCCCAGACCACACACCCTCACGGCTATCCCACCCCCACTTTGCTCACAGCACCTCTGCTGAGACAATCAGTGACCCCACCTCCGCCCCTGCCCCCCCTGGACTGATCCTCAACACCCCCCTTCCCCCCACCTCCCTACCTGGGCTGGCTTTCACCACCAACCAAGTGAAGAGAGAGCTGGAGAGACTACACCAGTGGAAAGCGGCGGGCCCTGATGGCATCAGCCCAAGGGTGCTGAGGGTCTGTGCTGACCAACTGTGTGGAATACTCCAGCGTCTTTTCAACCTTAGCCTGAGCCTAGAAAGGGTCCCTGTGCTGTGGAAAACATCCTGCCTCGTCCCAGTGCCCAAGAAGGCACACCCCACTGTCCTGAATGACTTCAGACCTGTAGCGCTAACATCCCACATCATGAAGACCCTGGAAAGGTTAGTCCTCGCTCACCTCAGACCCCTGGTGTGTTCATCAATGGACCCCCTGCAGTTTGCATACCAGCGCAACATCGGGGTGGATGATGCAATCATCTACCTTCTGCAGAGGGCCTACTCTCACCTGGACAACGCAGGTTGCACTGTGAGGGTCATGTTTTTTGACTTCTCCAGTGCCTTCAATACCATTCAGCCCCTGCTACTGGGTGAGAAGATGAGGAGGATGAAAGTGGAAGGACCCTTAGTCTCCTGGGTCACGGACTACCTGACCGGTAGGCCACAATTTGTGCGACTACAGAGCTGTGTGTCAGAACGGGCAGTTAGCAACACAGGGGCCCCCCAGGGTACGGTCCTGTCCCCCTTCCTGTTCACCCTCTACACCTCAGACTTCAGATATAACTCTGAAACATGCCACCTACAGAAGTTCTCGGATGACTCTGCTATTGTAGGGTGCATCAGGGGTGGGCAGGAGGAGGAGTACAGGAGCACAATCAGTGACTTTGTGTTGTGGTGTGAGCAGAACCACCTTCAGCTCAACATCAGCAAAACTAAGGAGATGGTGGTGGACTTCAGGAGAACCAAGGCACAACTGACTGCAGTCCCTATAAAGGGGATGGATGTGGAAATGGTTGAGTCATACAAGTTCTTGGGTGTCCATATGGACAACAGACTGGAATGGGCTGGTAACACCGGGGCCCTGTACAAAAAGGGCCAGAGCCGACTCTACTTTCTGAGGAGGCTCAGGTCCTTCAACGTGTGCAGTAAACTACTGCATACCTTCTACCAGTCTGTGGTGGCCAGTGCCATCTTTTTTGCAGTGGTGTGCTGGGGAGCAAACATCAAAGCCGGTGATGCTACTCGGGTAAATAAGCTGATCAGGAAGGCTAGCTCTGTCCTGGGGATGAGCCTTGACACTCTAGAGGAGGTGGCGGAGAGACGGATCCTGGCCAAACTGCTGGCCATCATGGACAACGTCACCCACCCTCTGCACGCTATGGTTATGACGCAGAGGAGCTCTTTCAGTCACAGACTGATCCCACCACGGTGTGCCAGAGAGCGCTACAGGAGGTCCTTCCTGCCGGCGGCTATGAGACTATATAATGCCTCACCGGGGTGCCGTGCCGTCGGCAACATAGATCTGGAACTGTTGGGGTGCTAGGACCTAGTTTAATAATTATGCATCCATCCGTGAGTAACTCTGTTCCGTCAGCACTCATCCACTCAGGCCATACGTATTCATACAGGTCTGTATATACATACCCATGTACAGTTGTTATATTATATCACATGCAATATTGTAAGTAATTATTGGACCTAGGCATTCACTCAGGAATGCATATTAGTATCCTGCCAGTTGCACCTTTTCTCATTGCTTTTAGTATATCAAATGTGCAATAAGTGCAGTTGTCTGTAATTAAACCCTGCGCACTAAGGACTGTATTTTAAGGGAATTACTATTATTACCCCAATGATATCATACACACATTTAGCTATTAAAGTATCTCTTCCTGTCATTTACCTGTACAGTTTGTGTAAACATGCAAGTATTCACTTATCTGTAAATATAACTGTACACCTAACTGTACAGCTAATTTAACCATGCAAAATTTTCACCTACCTGTTCATTTACCCAGTCTGTCTATTAAGTAAACTATTATTACCCTCGCTCATATCATACGCATTAGCTACTGAAGTATTTCTCTGCCATCAACCTGTATAGTATAGTTAACCATCCAACATCCACCAATGTATAGTGTACATATTCAGCCAACCACTCATACTATGCAATGTCCTTTTATAGCTTTTTTTTGCACTCCAGATATCCTGTATTTCTATACTTTTTCATACTGCCGCTCTATGTATCATGTACCGTGTATCTGTCTTTTGTGTACTTTCGTTGTGGCATTTTGCACCTGCCCTGTGTTTTTGTTGTAGCTGCTTGATAATGAAATTTCCCCCCCGGGGGATCAATAAAGTACCTATCTACCTATCTATCTATCTAATGACATAATAGACTGTAGAAGAGATGGAGAGGGTGATGGTGTAATGACATAATAGACTGTAGAAGAGATGGAGAGGGTGATGGTGTAATGACATAATAGACTGTAGAAGAGATGGAGAGGGTGATGGTGTAATGACATAATAGACTGTAGAAGAGATGGAGAGGGTGATGGTGTAATGACATAATAGACTGTAGAAGACATGGAGAGGGTGATGGTATAATGACATAAGGGCACAATTCACGTAAACGCACACACACTTAATTCTTCATTGCTGCGACTTGCTTGCTAGTTGAGATTTCTGCTCTTCACTCCTTGTCAGTTTAGCCTACATTTTTTATTTGTGGCCTTTCCTTCAAGGCAGTTGTCAATGATCATGTTAGGCTGCGTTTCATTACATGTTTTATGGCGGTTTGATCGTGGGGGAGGCACTAGTAATGTCTGCAGTTTTAGGTTTGGCTATTTGTTTCAAGTGTATTAGTCTATAAATAAATCTCTTTGCCAAAATTCGTCATCTGTACCATGTCTTATTCGACTAGTATTTTTGAAAGTGTAGGATAATAATTCATTTCGGTTGCCTATCCTGAAGTGAAGTTTGTTCTATAGAAAATATTTGACTCTGATGTGTGCCACAGAAAGTATTTGACTAGTCACAAAATTAATGAAAGTAGAAAGGGCGGGCGAAAACTAGCCAAACCGATAACTGTATATATTACTAGTGCCTCAAACCGCCATAAAACATTTAATGAAACGCAGCCTAACGTGATCATTGACAGCTGCCTTGAAGGACACAAATAAAAAAAATATATATGTTACTAAGATCAGTGAAATGTAGGCTAAACTGACAACGGAGTAAAGAGCAGAAATCTCAACTAGTAAGCAAGTCGCAGCAATGG
The DNA here is from genome assembly GCA_023634145.1 of Thymallus thymallus. NCBI lineage: Eukaryota > Metazoa > Chordata > Actinopteri > Salmoniformes > Salmonidae > Thymallus > Thymallus thymallus. Next base: position 8,322,751 of record CM042416.1, on the reverse strand, counting down.
AGAATTGAGTGTGTGCGCGTTCACGCGAAGGGGGGGGAGCTTTTCGACTCAACACTTGTCTTACCTCTGTAGAAGCAGTCGTTTCCTGCCTCACTTCCAAAATCGGACAAACGTTTTTCCCTATAGACTGTCATCTTCCCAAAAGGGGGGAACATTCTCCTTGTCAGACGTGTTTTTTCCTGACAACTCCTTGCAACTAAACTAGACTTTTTTCACTATATAACGCTACTTCAATCCGCGGGAGAGTATGTAACAGTTTCTCACTATTTGACGAACTAATCATGCTTGACGTGAGAGGTATGCATGCTCTCCTGCGCAATATTTGTATTTGCAGTACAATATTAGGGGGCGGTGGAGCGTCTCGTTTCCTTGCCGACGACGATACAGACGCTCAAGCTCCCTTTTATCTTCAAAGAGAAAATCACTCCTGGAAAAACAAATCTTCCCAAATTGCTCAATAGTTGTAGGTCTTTTCAAACCATATTTTATAAGAATTACTAGTTGAGAAAGAGCATGGCAAATGTAGGTAGTGGAATAACCTAAATTGCAATCCAGGGTAAATTGGTTGAATATATTAACCTGCATTGCTGTAGAATTGTGTTTGGACAATATTCAACATCCAGATCCAGATTGTCCTTTGGACTCACCCCAGGCTTTTAAAGCCCTAACACTGGTCAGGGTAGATAAGGAGAGGAACTGAGAAGTGTAATTTCAGAGTTCCGACTAGCACATGACTACGGCAATTCTAGACATGCATGTGGTGAGTCCATCCATATAGTAATTGTGCTGAAATGTATAAATGTAACATATTTAGATAATGTTAGCAGCCCATACGCCTATGAATGTCAGAGTTATATTGATGATTAATAAGGTTAATATGACCATATTGATTATCAATTTCCACAACACAAAGACAAATGTACCCAAGACCCTTCACCCCTCATAATGTGATTATGAATCATGCAAACATGAAAATATGTTTTTGCCATTATCTCCCAATTCAGCACTCTCACTTATAAAGAGTCCTATAGGAATATGTAATGTGGGAACTTGTCTCCTTGCGTTCTTGAGACTTGGTCAATAATGCAATTACCTGCAAATAATGACAGCCATTTTGTAAAATGTGCCTACAGTTCCTTATGATCAACATTACTATTGCCAGATAACAGCAACCTGACCTATTTAGTGTTTCCTTTATTGCATAGGCTACAGCAGGGTAAGGTGGCCCTGCTCCTGGGCTGCTACAGACATTTCATGTTTTTTATTTAACCAACCTGGAAGATCAGGTGTGTTGAATTTAGGCAATCACTGAACTGATCAATTAGCTCAGTTGGTCAGGCGTGCCGCCTAGTTGGAATAAAATCCTGCAGTACCTGTGGCACTGCATGAACAGGGTTGCCTACCCCTGGGCTACAGTGTAGGCTACCTATTTCCCCAAGGTTTTCCGAACTCGGTTCTGCCAAACTCGGTTCTACTCAACACGTGGTACTGCCGAGTAGACCTACCCTTATCTTTGATTTGGTCTAGTTCGTTAGAGTAGACGCATGCCAAGGATGCCCCCTGCAGGATTTAGGCAGCCTCCCAAGGGCACATAGGCAATTTACACAAGTGTTCTTGTCAAGCGGGATAGACTGTGACTTTAACCTTTTTTTCTACATGAGCGTTCTATTTACGTTTCGGATGTTGAACAGTCTAAAGAATCTGGGCGCTTTGCCGCATGGCCTTTAACTCTATTTTTAAGTGACACAACAGTTCAATCGATGAAATGAATAACTGAAATCAAATTAATGAAAATAACAACAAACTTTACTGTAAGTGGATGAAATGTGCTTACCAAATGTATGCGGAAAGATGGAAATAAAATAGGCATTTTCTTGATGAACGGCATGTCGTCATGTCAGAAGGAAAATAAATGCCTACAGTTTTCAAACTCTCATGACGATGATGAATTTGATGATGAAGAATTATGACGTTGCATGGGTAGGTTAGCTATCATGTCCTGCAGAGGGCACTGCTTAGTCTCATTTAACAGACTTCTCAAGACAACGCTTGACTTTTTAATTCCCCTCACATTACCCTATAGAGCGAAATACAATGGTGAGTTTAAGATTTACTTAATCCTAACTTGAACTATCATATTAGATCAGATTGTGCAATTTCATAATTGAGAAGATGTGTTTTTCAGTAGCCTAGTCTATTTTTAAAGCAATTAGGCAAATATATATACGTCACTAAAATGCATTCAAATGTATGCTAAACTTATACCATATAAACTGTGTCGTGTGAATTAATAAAGAAAATGTGAGTGATAAAATGAATAGGGCTATGGATAGGCCTACAACACAACACACAAGTTGTTTTAGGCTATTCCATCAATCTGAAAGTGTTGCCTAACATGGTATAGGCTATGTGGCTGTTGACAAGCCCATAGCTATCGATGGAAATAGATATTTAGACACACAGATTTTGTAACTCTAACGAAGAAATGTAGGATGTATCTTGGAATGCTAAAGAAGTGAAATATCGTACAATTTGAACAGCATAAAGTCAATATGCCTACTAACGATCTGTATGAGTATTATTTATTGGTATAGCCTAATGTTGGCCTATTTATTTGTTTATTTATTTCGGTTATTTATTTTATCATGGCATTCTTTAAATATCCAAATTATTTTTCCATTGACTAGGTCTATAAAAACAAAAGCAAAACATCTGGACAGGTAAGATAGATATGAATACAGATATGAGCCCACATCAAACCCAATAGTATAAGATCAAGGATGCATTTAAAACAAAAAAAATTATAAACTAACAAACAAGCACGTCGTTTTTTTTTTTTATACCGCTGGAATCTTGTTACAGCAGAGAAACTAGCATGTCAAACCTGTCCCCATGCAGGTTTCCCATGAGGCCACTGCTGTGTTATATAAGCCCCCGAATGAACAAATGTGTTATCCCACACCCGAGGGCATCTGTTGATGGATACGCTGTCCTGGGGGACAGAGTAAAGCTCCAGTACAACAGCCGGCGCTTATCCGGAAAGGCTTGTTTTAAGTGTTCCTCTGTTAATATACAAAAGATTTAAGGACACCCATTACCAGACTATTGTGGTATAATCCCATGGTTTTGTGTTAAACTTGCACAGCTGATAGTTTGGGCATACTGTATGTCTGCTGCTTAAAGGTCCAATGCAGCCGTTTTTATCTCAATATCAAATAATTTATTAGTAACAATTAAGTACCTTACTGTGATTGTTTTCAATTAAAATAGTCAAAAATAAACAAAAATTGCTTTCTCAAGCATGAATTTTGGTAGGACTGTCTGAGTGGGAGGGGAAAACTGAAAACTATCTGTTATTGGCAGGGAGGTTTGAGACTTTATTTCTTATTGGTCTATTAACTAATTTACCACCTGATGATGTCACCAGGCAGGTCAAAACTCCATCCCACCAAAACAACCATCATTTCAGACGGTCTTTTCAAACAGGTCTTACACTTAAAGGACATTATCATAATTTTCACAACTTCACAGTATTATTCCAACCTCATAGTGTGGAAATATATATAAAACACTGGAGAATCACATTTTTGACTGCACTGGGCCTTTAAGGATTTTAGGATTAATTTACAGGCTTTCAATATTTGTTTTATTGCAGGCATATCCTACCAAACAATGTCAGCAAATTATAATTTAATCTTCAATCAAAATAAGAAAATACCTATCTATCTATCTATCTATCTATCTATCTATCTATCTATCTATCTATCTATCTATCTATCTATCTATCTATCTATCTATCTATCTATCTATCTATCTATCTATCTATCTATCTATAATCAAAATATATTAAAGCCATAATATTCTATAATTTGGACCTAACCAGTAAATTGTTAATGTGAGTCACACAAACCAATTGTTAATACTTTCATAGTCCAGAATGTTCAGGTACACGAAGATCTTATTTTATCTTAGAATGTCATGTCATTCCATGTCGCTCTCCTTTATGAATAAAATGCTTGGCTCAAAAAACAAGAAAAAGTATGTGTGTGTGCGCATGCATGTTTGTGTGTTTGAACAGCGAGCCTGAAAACTTGACAACATCTCTTATCAAATGGAGGTATACGTAATAGCCTAATATATAGGTTCTACAGCAACCCTTCCACAACGTGGCCTGCCGGTCCTGCACAGTGACCCATGGTAGCACAGGGGAGGGTTTGGTGTGTGTTGTGGGTGTGGAGGGGTGGGGAGGACTTAGACTGAGGGGAGTGGTGAGACACTGAGGGGAGGGGAGAGGAGGTCTGGGGTGGGGTAGGACACTGAGGGAAGGGTAGAGGAGGGGTGGGGTGGGACACTGAGGGGAGAGTAGAGGAGGTCTGGGGTGGGACACTGAGGGGAGGGGAGAGGAAGTATGGGCTGGGACACTGAGGGGAGGGGAGAGGAGGTCTGGGGTGGGACACTGAGGGAAGGGTAGAGGAGGGGTGGGGTGGGACACTGCAGGGAGGGGAGTGGAGGGGTGACGTGGAACACTGCAGGGAAGGGTAGAGGAGGGTTGGGTTGGGACACTGCGGCGTAGGGGGCTGGGAACAGACTATAAGGGAGACCTGTGGGGCCAGGACTGGGACTCTCCTGAGGACGCCCAGTCCACTTGTGTCTGAGGAGCTGGCTGGTTTATCCCACTTAATCATCATCCTCTGAGACTGGCACTACCCCTGTGATCATAAGACCTGCATTTGGAGGAGTCCAAATGAAGTGAGGCCCACAGAGACAATGGCTCTGTCAGTCAGACTTAACCTGACTTACTTGTGTAATTATTCACTCCATAAATGCAAATTAAATCTCTCCAGTGTTATTTTAGTATAACATACAGGACAATATTGGGCCCTAGGAGAGTTATTTTAGTATAACATACAGGACAATATTGGGCCGTAGGTAGAGTTATTTTAGTATAACATATAGGACAATATTGGGCCGTAGGAGAGTTATTTTAGTATAACACAAAGGACAATATTGGGCCGTAGGTAGAGTTATTTTAGTATAACACAAAGGACAATATTGGGCCGTAGGTAGAGTTATTTTAGTATAACACAAAGGACAATATTGGGCCATAGGTAGAGTTATTTTAGTATAACATACAGGACAATATTGGGCCATAGGTAGAGTTATTTTAGTATAACATACAGGACAATATTGGGCCGTAGGAGAGGTAGAGCGGTTTGAGTCATGTCTTTGTGTGTCCCCTACCTACATCGTTGTTCACGTTCTTGTCAAATGTGTGATGGATAGAGTAGGACTTTACTAGAGAGTTAGATACTATATTTATCAAAACTTTGCACCAACAGATGGATTGGACAGTGGACACACAAAATAATTATTTTCTATCACAGCGTTGACTCACATACCTCCAGTATCGTCATAACACCAGATGCATCCACAGACAGTGACAAACCACACCATACATAACATGCTGTAGCATACCCTGAATAACAACAGATGAAATGATTCAATGAACGTACATAGGCATCATCACAATCTTAAAAAACAAACAATTCATCTCAGAAACCCAACAAGATAATGAAGATAAGACATGGTGTCACATTGCTTCCTGCAATTAGCCCGAGCTCTTCCCTTCCGCTGCTGTTTGGTCCATAATTTGTAGTTATTGGGATGGCACAGTGGTTTGGGGGTTGTAGTGGTAATGTCCCGGGGGCGGCTGTCAGTCCTACCCCATTATAAATGACAGAGCTGAGCGAGCCTCCTTGGCTGCCTTTCAACACTCCGGCTTCCTTCAGGGCCTTGCGTAGCAGCATTTGTCAGAGCGTGTGGCCTTTTGATTTTCTAATCCCAGCGCAAGCTGTGGAATGCTGGCCCTCGATGAGATATTCCGCTCACAAACAGTGATTTATGTTCCTTGCGGTTGCAGGGTGCTCAATGGTGAGGGGATTGCAGGTGTTGAGGAGCGGGAGCCCCAGTAAAAAGTTTTAATATGCACACCTCGTGGTCTTTAGGCACAGCTACATCACAAGGATTAGCGCCTTCTGGCCTGGCCTGCCTGTACCAGGGCGTGGGTCAGTAGATGTTTAAAATGCATATACTGTAGGTCCCTACAGTCAGATAGCGATTACACAAACACCCATATAGGAAGGATTTCCCCCCCCAACACATATATACATCACTATATGTAGTAGAGAACGTCCTGATTTCTCCAAGAGAGGCTTGATCTTGGATCATAATATATAAATCCCTAGTAGGGAACGTTATTTTGTTGTCTGTGGATCGACAATGCATCAACCAATCAGATAAATTGACAATCCATGATCAACTCAGCTACTGTAAATTATGTTCCAGGATCAACACAGTTAAATTATGTGTTTTTATAAAATAAAAATAGTATCTAAGTCGAGAACAGTTCATCACCAATCAGTAACTATATCAAGAGTGCCTGCTATTCTACATATAATAGATACAATAAAATGACTGTCCAGGATCAACTCAGCTACTGTAAATTATGTTCCAGGATCAACACTGTTGAACTACCATTTGTTATTTGTTTTTATAAAATAAAATGTTTATCTAATTCGAGCACTGTTCATCACCAATCATTAACTATATCAAGAGTGCCTGTTATTCTACATACAGTAGATACTTAGTTTAAAGAATAAATATTTTACAAAATTGACATCATTAATGGCTCCAGATGTAGGTAAGCAGTGTTGTTGATAAGCAGTGTGGGCTAGTGTTAAACATACTGCTTAGCTTCTCCTCTCTTTATGGAGCAACCCAGTTGACCTTTGCCCCCGATTTGTATTGAAAGTCACAACATAAAATCAAGAACGCAAATGGAGAGAGGGGTTTTTTCAGAGCTCTAGTGTTTGCTCTCTCTCCACCACTTACTCTGCTTTGGTGTCTACTTTAAAAGGTAATTGAAGCTCTGAGAGCACATCCTTTTTGTCATGCAAAGCAGAGTGAGGTCTTTTTAGCTCTTTAGCTTCAACTGAAGTATTGACGTTGAGAAATAAACATTCCATTGTGGTGAAATTCCCCGCCGGCTTTGTTGTAAGATTTACGATTGTTTTTGTGAATGAGTGTTTTGGCAGGAGACTACTGCAATATTTCACTGAGATACATATGTTTTATGGAAACATCTACAATCTTTTATAAGTGAAGAAGTCACAGTTCAAAATACTTTTTTAAAACTCATATAAAACTCACATAATGTGTGATAAAAAAAAAATCTGCTCCATTTGTGTGCTTAGGTTATTGTTACTGTGTTGTTGACTTTTTGTTACTGTGTTGTTGACTTTTTGTTACTGTGCTGTTGACTTATTGTTACTGTGCTGTTGACTTATTGTTAATGTGCTGTTGACTTATTGTTAATGTGCTGTTGACTTATTGTTAATGTGCTGTTGACTTATTGTTAATGTGCTGTTGACTTATTGTTAATGTGCTGTTGACTTATTGTTAATGTGCTGTTGACTTATTGTTAATGTGCTGTTGACTTATTGTTAATGTGCTGTTGACTTATTGTTAATGTGCTGTTGACTTATTGTTACTGTGCTGTTGACTTATTGTTAATGTGCTGTATAGCAGCCTAGATATTACAACTGTGAAACAGAACAATATTGTACAAAATGTACACAACAAATGTTCACAACTACTTCGAAATATCACCTTTTTCTATACATTGCCATAAAACAACCCCTTTGTGCAAGCAAACCATGTTGATTTATAAATTGTTGTCAATGTCTATGAATTATTGCTACGGTAACCTAATCAGTCAACAGGCAGCTTCCATCACATTAATGTCGATCAAATGTGATGTCATCAGATTATGTGCCTATCAAAAAAATTCCATTCAGAAATGTGACTGTGGAGACTTGAGTGCAAATTAATGGGTTGAGTGAGTCTGGGTTTTGTCATGACATGTTGCAAACAACTTGACGTGCACTAACAACCTTTCTCAGTGATTTAATAACAGTCATCTGTGTTAGACCACACCCCCACCCCTCTCTCTCCTTCTCTCTTTGCCAGAGGGATTACTATAAACTGCACCAATTTACCTGAGTCCAACCATCTTGTAATGGGTGTGACGCTCAAACCCTTCCCTCTTCCCTCTGCTTGTTCTGACCAAAGACAGGGGTCAGTTTGAAGGCCTTTCTGGCCCTGTGGCAGATGCATAGTTCCAGGCTCCTCATTGGACAGTACTAGTCCAGTGACCTTTTCAACTTTTCTCTCTTCCATGACCCCAAATGCCTAGTGCTTGAGGTCATCCTTTTCTTTATGTTTCTCTCTGTTGCTTTTCCTTCCTCGTATGAATGAATGTTTGCTCTCAGCCCAGCTGTAATGAATGTCAAATAATATTATCTTTATATCTTTATACGCTGCACAATAAAGGTGATAAGTCTTTATTAACAGTGTTTCCTTTGTGTGTCTCTCTATAGCTGGATGTATTCATTACCAGCTCTGCAGTGCTCCTGAAGAAAAGACGGGATCCTACCGGTAAGTAAGACATGCTGTATGTACAACACAGCGAAAGGTTAAATTACAGTGTTTTAATTTTCTATTAAGTCATCCGGGGTTCCTTGTTAACAGGAAGACAAATCAGTGTTATTGCAATTATGTGGCGCTCTTAATTCAATTTGCCCCTGTGAACTAAAATGAGTTCTAAACTTCCCCATTAAACTTAATTGCTGTTCATTCAAATCCATAAAACAGGGGGAATCGTCAGGGGAAATCCTGATCATAAATGTAATTATTTTAATAACGGGGGTGCCGGTGTACTAGTTATCCCCCTCATTACCGTACGTGATTCACTATTGCTCTAGCCTGACAAAACCCAACCAAGATCCTCCTCTGACAATGTATTTGGGCTGGAACAGGGCAGGGAACCGTCAAACAAAGACATGTTCTAGAGGTCAACGCAGAATGCATTATGTTAGGGTTGGACACGACACAGATCATGGTTGATCTTCTCTAAAAAGTGATTATTTTTACCATATTTGAAGCCACATATTTCCAATATTTTCAATCTGATCATTAATAAACTGCTTTGAATCTACACATTGTCTTCCCGTACTCAAAACTCTAGACCCAATTTATATATTTTAAAAAACCTGTAAAATGTATTTTCAGAAGAAGAGAAATGTAACTGGAAGACCTTATCACAGTCACAAGCTCACTCTCCATGACACTCTAGAAAATGTCACTCCCCAAGGTTACAAAATGTTAGCATTTATCCCTTCACTATCCTCCCTCCCTCCCTCCCTCCCTCCCTCCCTCCCTCCCTCCCTCCCTCCCTCCTTCTCCCTCCCTCCTTCCTATGTAAGCCCATGTCCATTAGACCTTGCAGACTAATCGAGCAGCACCAATTGCTCCCGCGGTGAGATCATTAAGTAAATTATTTTAAGATCAAACGGCCAGCAGCCACAATGAAGTTCTGTGTAATGGTGAAAACCTCAGAAGTCTCCCCCTCCTCTACCCCCTCCTGTGAAATTAAAGCCCAGTGTGTAGTTCTCTCTTGAACCTCTCAGGTGGATACCCAGGCCATTAGACTCCTTTTAGCTGCAGGCTAAGGCAGGACCTGCTAATTGGCCGCAGGAACAAAACCAACCCCACTGACAGGATCAGACTTGCATGCCACTATCAAAGATGTGCCAAATTATTGTGAGGGTCCAAATACAAGAACAGCAGTGGCAGGAGGCTAGCTAGCTAGCTATGACTGTAATGGTCCACCTAGGAGAGGCAGGAGGCTATGTAGCTAGCTACCACTGTAATGGTCCACCTAGGAGAGACAGACTAGCTAGCTAGCTAGCATCCACTGTAATAGTCTACCTAGGAGAGGGAGGAGGCTAGCTAGCTAGCTACCACTGTAAATGGTCCACCTAGGAGAGGCAGGAGGCTAGCTATGAAAATTAGACAGAATTGACTAGTGAGGTTGTTCTTGTTACTGTGACGACATACAGTAGGTTATCACAGGAGAGTACAGATTGTTGATTACTTGATAGCCACCTCTGAAAATTGACTTTTGAATCACTTACGGTAATTTATGGTATATTAATGTAAGTGTTGTGTTGATAAAGTACATTGCATTCAACTATGTTTCCACAATGTTTATGAATTGGACTGAAAAACCACATTAATAAAAGAACCATAATTCCAGGACAGGTTTTTCCAGCTGTCCAGCCACTTTCCTTCCTCAAAAGGGGTCTAAAGTTGAGCTGAGTCTATAGTTCACACTATGTGTTGTTTAGATCCTATATACATGTATATACGTAAGGAGAAATTTATAGGCCTCAAACCCACATGAATGGAAAAGATTGGCACCATGTAAGACCTTCTAATTAGTCTTGTTTATAATTCAGTCATAGATTGATGGATGGATGGATGGATGGATGGATGGATGGATGGATGGATGGATGGATGGATAATATATAGATAGGGAATCACTGAGTCTGTGTCCCAAATGAGACCTTATTCCCTATAAAGAGTACATTACTTTGGACCAGTGAGCCCTATGGGCCTATGTAGTGCAATAAATAGTGCACTACATAGGGAATAGGGTGCTATTTGAGACAAAGCCTGAGGTTCATTGTGGTCTCTCTCTCACCAAAGGCCTCAGCTCAGCTGGCCAATTAGAGCAGAGAGTTCCAAGCATGCTTTGATGATGTTAGACAGTGGACAGCACAGACAGACATCACTGATCAGAGAGCTGCAGGAAGCTACAGAGGACAGGACAGACAGACATCACTGATCAGAGAGCTGCAGCTACAGAGGACAGGACAGACAGACATCACTGATCAGAGAGCTGCAGGTAGCTACAGAGAACAGGAAGTATGTGCGTGTATGTGTGTGTGTGTGTGTGTGTGTGTGTGTGTGTGTGTGTGTGTGTGTGTGTGTGTGTGTGTGTGTGTGCCATTAGCTTAGTTCTAAAGCCATTAGACCAAGCCTGCATTAAACAGACAGTGATTACACACTAAGTGCTGTCCCTGGACGGTGGTTTGACAGCTTGCCTTTTTACTGGGTCAGAGTTCCTGTTGGGTTAACATAATTAAGAGCATGGGTGTAGAAAGTAGGTCACTATTATATACAACGGACACTCCCGTGTATCTCTTTTATAAACTATATCAGTATAAACCTACAGAAGATAAGTTTCAAATCATATTTGGTTTGTTTCTTGCTGTTGTCTCACTCAAGAAAACATACTGTATCTGGTAGGACCAAATATCCAAGGATTTGAACATAATCTGAGTGTACAAAACATTTTGAACATGGATTCTACAAGGTGTCGAAAGTGTTCCACAGGGATGCTGGCCCATGTTGACTCCAATGCTTCCCACAGTTGTGTCAAGTTGGCTGGATGTCCTTTCGGTGGTGGACCATCTTTTATACACGGGAAACTGCAGAGCAGGGCTTTCAAACTCATTCCACGGAGTGCCGAGTGTCTGCAGGTTTTTGTTTTTTTGTTTCAATGAATCCTTAGTCAACCAGGTGAGGGAAGTTCCTTACTAATTAGTGACCTTAATTCGTCAATCAAGTACAAGGGAGGAGCGAAAATGCGCAGATACTCAGCCCTCTGTTGAATGAGTTTGACATGTGTGCTGTTGAGCGTAAAAAACCCAGCATCATTGCAGTTCTTGAACACAAACCTGTGCACCTGGCACTTACTAGAATACCCTGTTCAAAGGCACTTAAATCTTTTGTCTAGCATTTCACCGTCTGAATGGCACACATACACAATCCATGTCTCAATTGTCTTCTCACCTTCATCTACACTCCCAAAATGTTTTGCATGTCAGCAGTCAAGTTTTTTATATATTGGGCATTCAAGAAGCAACGTGTCACCGGCCACATCATCATGTATGAAATATATATATACCAAAATATAGTTTATGGGGGTTGAAAAAATGACTAAGATTCACAAACTTCCATCACGTTGATGACTTTGCAAATCCAATAAGTTTTCCATGTTGATTCAATGTCATCAGAAGAAACAACATTTGTTGAAATGACATGGAAAAAACACTGATTCAACCAGTTTGTGCCCAGTGGGCGATGTTGTAGATAGATGATATAGAAACCAATGGAGCAAAGTGAAGAGTGTGATTTATCCTCCTCCAGCATGGAGCGTCAGTCTCATCAATCACATGTTTTAATTAGTGATAGCTCTCCTTTGTGACTGAGAAATGTGCATGTAATTCAATTTGGGGCTCCCCACAGCTCCGACCCAGTACCCACAAGTGGAGATTTGTCAATTCAATGGAAGTTCATGCAAGGTCCTAATGGTAGAGACAGGGGAAAGGAGTGAATTTGGTAAACCAATCTGTCACCACTGCCATCACTGTGTTCTGTTGAATGCTGTGTGGCAGGACAGGAGAGACACGTGCTGTAAGCTTTATGGCACCCTCTGCAGATCCTGTATCTGTACCTATGGCTGAATGATATTGGGTTTATACAAGGGTTTGGCTGTGATAAGATCAGCTGTAGTATGTGGGTTTTAATGTACTTTGTCACAGGGAACGGATCAATACAACTTTTTTATTTATTATTTCGTCTTTAACTTTTTTGTTCTCTCCCTATCTCTGTCTTCAGGGAGCTCTTGCTCTATCTAGTAAGCTAAACACCAGCCGCTAGTTCATTATTCGTGGGAGAAAATGAAGTCACATGTACAGTAGAGCCAAAGCTGCAGTATTAAGGATGGCATTATACACCATCCCACGTTGTTACGACACTACACTCTTAGAAAAAAAGGTGCCATCTAGAACTCAAAAGGGTTCTACATGGAACCAAAAAGAGTTCTACCTGGAACCCTTTTTTCTTAGAATTCTCTATAGTTGTCTGGACATGGCTGTCTGTTGGTATTCTCTATAGTCTGGACATGGCTGTCTGTTGGTATTCTCTACAGTTGTCTGGACATGGCTGTCTCCTTATACAAAACATATCCCTGGACCCTTCGTAGACCTAGTGATGTATAGGAGCACCTTGTCCTTGATACTTCCTCCATTTCATTTGCTCGTTGACTCTTGTTTAAGGTCTGTTGACTCCATAGTGTTGTCTATTGAATTGAATTGCATTGGAAGCACCTTGACACATCCTCCACTTCATTAGCTTGTTTAGAGTGTTGACTCTAGCGCGTTGACACTTCATTTTGGATTGTCATTGAGTTAATGTGATAGACTATCTTGCTATACTGGGATCAATGATGAGGGTTTGGGGGACAGAGCTTCTGTGACCTCATGAGAGACATTTGATCGTGTTCATGATGTGAGAGTGCTATCAGCATTACTTTGTTTGCCCTTTCAGTAATCCATTGAAATGACAATATAGTGATGGGCAACCAAACAGGTCCCACTGCCTCTTGACATACAAGGAGACCAATCTTATCCTTCATGTAAATGTTGCTCTTCTGATTACCTCTTCAATAGGAGACTTAACTGATACTGTGGGTATAGGGCCCGGGCCCTTACTCGAAACAATGACAGTTAAAGGGCACATTCAAATGCTAAAGGCGGCAATAGCTAATTATTTAGTTCTCACCAGACACTTGAAATTCTCTTATCTGACACGTTAATGCAAAGTCACTGTAGGGTTGTCTATCTCACAGCAGTCATCTTTCGGCTTTAATTCCCTATGGGAAAAGAGAGGGGAAAGGAAGGGAAGCCTTCAACATGCTGTTGATGCACCTCTCACAAATGTGTATGTGTTATTCTAATGTGTATGTGTAATCTCTCAATTCTACTCTACTCTATTCTACTCTACTGTAATCTGCTCTATTCTACTCTACTCTATTCTACTGTAATCTGCTCTATTCTACTCTAATATAAACAATAATTAAATACTATAAATAAAGGTTAAATAAAACATTTAAATAAAACTATATGCTACTGTAATCTGCTCTATTCTACTCTAATCTATTCTACTGTAATCTGCTCTATTCTACCCAACTCTATTATACTCTATTCTACTCTATTTTACTCTGCTCTACTCTTTGCTATTCTATTGTACTCTATTCTACTGTAATCTGCTATATTCTACTCTACTATAAATAATAATTAAATACTATAAAGGTTAAATGAAAAAAAATCCATTCTACTGTAATCTGCTCTATTCTACTGTAATCTACTATATTCTACTCTACTCTACTCTATTCTACTGTACTCTATTATACTATATTCTACTCTGCTTTACTCTATTCTACTGTATTCTACTATGGTCTACTCTACTCTGCTCTACTCTATTCTACTGTATTCTATTCTACTCTATTATACTATGTTCTACTCTGCTCTACTCTATTCTATTCTAATGTACTCTGCTCTACTCTATTCTACTCTATTTTATTCTACTGTACTCTACTCTGCTCTACTCTATTCTACTCTATTTTATTCTACTGTACTCTACTCTGCTCTACTCTTCTACTCTGCTCTACTCTATTCTAATGTATTCTATTCTACTCTGTTCTACTCTATTCTACTCTACTCTATTCTATTATACTGTATTCTACTATATTCTACTCTACTCTATTCTATTATACTGTATTCTACTATATTCTACTCTACTCTATTCTATTATACTGTATTCTACTATGGTCTACTCTATTCTATTCTACTCTGTTCTATATGCTTTCCATCTCAGACCATGCATGTATATTATCATAAATACTGAAGGACAGATATCACATAGTCGATTTAGAATCAGTAACTGCTTTGGTATATATATACTGTATATAGCTAGCTATTTGTTACAGTAATGAGTCAAATCAGTTTTTGTTGTCACAATAAAGTAAAAGTACTTTATTTAGTTTTGTATGTATATAATATACAGTAGCCCTGTTGAAATTACAACTACAGTAGATAGTCTGTTTGTGCCCTGAAACATTTTGGTGTCACTCAGTTAAGTGAGTTTCTTTTTGGGGTACAGTGGTGTTAATCAGAAAATCAACTGCTACTCAGTGCTCTGAGTGGATATTGTGTGAATGTTTTACACTGTATTTTGTACAGTACAGCTATCAAGTCAGTGCCTGAAATACCCACATAAAGTGTCCATTGCTCTCCTGAGGAGCAGACTCCAAGAGTATGTCAAACTAGCTGCTTGCTCATGGCAGGGGCCAAGCTGTTCTCTCTAACAATGTTACAATGCAGGAAAATCACCAGCTTGCACTCCTGTTTTGATGACAGGCTAATTTATGGTACTCTCAAAATACAAAATAAATTTGGCACCTATTCATCCCAGGGACTACATACACTGTCACTGTCCTCCAGTGGTACTTCAGTCAAAATACTGTGGACCATGCAGCAGAGATGTCTGTCATCAGGCTCTATCTGCACTGACACACTTCACTAGCCCATCATAGACCCACAGCAGTAATAAAGTATTATATGATAATCATGAAGTCACCCTCACTACTGGAAGATACAGTTTGTGTGTTATTCTGTAGTAGCAACACCTTAGGATTAGGATGAAACATGCAGACCTCCAACAGAAATTACATTAAAGCAATCACTTAATTCCACCAACCATGAGTTATTATGGCATCACCTTTATCCCACCATTTTTACAAGACTGTGTTTTCATTTCTTAATCAATCTCACAGTAATTTCTTTAATCCCAAATGTTTCACCTTGGCAATTTCCAATGTCATATCCCAGAGAGAGAGGGAGAGAGAGGGAGAGAGAGGGAGAGAGAGAGAGAGGGAGAGAGAGGGAGAGAGAGAGAGAGAGAGAGAGAGAGGGAGAGAGAGGGAGAGAGAGAGAGAGAGAGAGAGAGGGAGAGAGAGGGAGAGAGAGGGAGAGAGAGGGAGAGGGAGAGAGAGAGGGAGAGGGGGAGAGAGAGATGAATGGGATTGAATAATGTCACATATGTTAATAATCTTATTTACCCTTTTCCACACTTCATAATACAAATAGATACAATGACTCTGATAGGAATGCTGATGATCTAACAATCCACAGGACATTCAGTTGATTGGATACGGCAAAACAGAATTTATTCACCATTTAAGATAGCTCAGCTCTGTTACTCCAGCGTCTTGTTCCAAATCAGTTATATGTTCATTTCCTGTGAAAGTTTTAGAGATGTTGTTGATTATGTTCTGTCTGTCTAATGGCTCTGAATCAGTGTGGCTGAAATTCCTGCTCGGAGACAAAAATGGAAATGCTCTCCCTGCAATCACAGCCTTTCATTCGGCCCACTATGAAATAAAATGTCTATTAGCTGATCTGATATCCTGGTTTAGACATCTCAGGCGTCTCCCTGTGTGGTTGTTCGGAGGGAGACTGAAGAGATTGTGGGCGTTGACCCATGTCTGTGTTGATTGACTCAAATCAGCCAAACTGTGGCCCACATCAGGCTGTCTGGAAACAGATGTCTGTTGGTGATTGATTTGATTTGATTGGCTGTCTAATGCATTGCCAAATATGTATGAATGCTCCAGAGGACTCAAGGAGTCATATTACGATGGCTTTGTTTGAAACAGGTTGTGAAACAACATTGGCAGATTTAACAATGTGATGATGGATGTCAACATTCTTGGAGTGAACATACATTTTAGGAAATTATTCACCAATGGAAATATATATAAATGTTTATTTTTACATTTTTACTCCTGAAAATCATATACAGTGGGGAGAACAAGTATTTGATACACTGCCGATTTTGCAGGTTTTCCTACTTACAATGCATGTAGAGGTCTGTCATTTTTATCATAGGTACACTTCAACTGTGAGAGACGGAATCTAAAACAAAAATCCAGAAAATCACATTGTATGATTTTTAAATAATTAATTAGCAATTTATTGCATGACATAAGTATTTGATCACCTACCAACCAGTAAGAATTCCGGCTCACACAGACCTGTTAGTTTTTCTTTAAGAAGCCCTCCTGTTCTCCACTCATTACCTGTATTAACTGCACCTGTTTGAACTCGTTACCTGTATAAAAGACACTTGTTCACACACTCAGTCAAACAGACTCCAACCTCTCCACAATGGCCAAGACCAGAGAGCTGTGTAAGGACATCAGGGATAAAATTGTAGACCTGCACAAGGCTGGGATGGGCTACAGGACAAAAGGCAAGCAGCTTGGTGAGAAGGCAACAACTGTTGGCGCAATTATTAGAAAATGGAAGAAGTTCAAGATGACGGTCAATCTCCCTCGGTCTGGGGCACCATGCAAGATCTCACCTCGTGGGGCATCAATGATCATGAGGAAGGTGAGGGATCAGCCCAGAACTACACGGCAGGACCTGGTCATTGACCTGAAGAGAGCTGGGACCACAGTCTCAAAGAAAACCATTAGTAACACACTTTGCCGTCATGGATTAAAATCCTGCAGCGCACGCAAGGTCCCCCTGCTCAAGCCAGCGCATGTCCAGGCCCGTCTGAAGTTTGCCAATGACCATCTGGATGATCCAGAGAAGGAATGGGAGAATGTCATGTGGTCTGATGAGACAAAAATAGAGCTTTTTGGTCTAAACTCCACTCGCCGTGTTTGGAGGAAGAAGAAGGATGAGTACAACCCCAAGAACACCATCCCAACCGTGAAGCATGGAGGTGGAAACATCATTCTTTGGGGATGCTTTTCTGCAAAGGGGACAGGACGACTGCACCGTATGGAGGGGAGGATGGATGGGGCCATGTATCGCGAGATCTTGGCCAACAACCTCCTTCCCTCAGTAAGAGCATTGAAGATGGGTCGTGGCTGGGTCTTCCAGCATGACAACGACCCGAAACACACAGCCAGGGCAACTAAGGAGTGGCTCCGTAAGAAGCATCTCAAGGTCCTGGAGTGGCCTAGCCAGTCTCCAGACCTGAACCCAATAGAAAATCTTTGGAGGGAGCTGAAAGTCCGTATTGCCCAGTGACAGCCCCGAAACCTGAAGGATCTGTATGGAGGAGTGGGCCAAAATCCCTGCTGCAGTGTGTGCAAACCTGGTCAAGAACTACAGGAAACGTATGACCTCTGTAATTGCAAACAAAGGTTTCTGTACCAAATATTAAGTTCTACTTTTCTGATGTATCAAATACTTATGTCATGCAATAAAATGCTAATTAATTACTTAAAAATCATACAATGTGATTTTCTGGATTTTTGTTTTAGATTCCGTCACTCACAGTTGAAGAGTACCTATGATAAAAATTACAGACTACATGCTTTGTAAGTGGGAAAACCTGCAAAGTCGGCAGTGTATCAAATACTTGTTCTCCCCACTGTAGGTACATTTCAATAATATTCTGAAGGAATTTAATTTGAATTTTGCAATAAGATTGAATCACATGAAATCGAATCACATGAAATACTTATTCTCAGAACAGTTAATGCTATCCCATATCCATGTTCCAAAACGTTGTAGGTACACTAAGAACATTGTTTTGAAGTGTTGTCAACTATGTAGCTAATCGTTCAAAAGGGAAATTCACACAGCTCGAAGTGGTAAGAACATCAGTCTAAAAGAGTTCTAGATGTAACAGCGTGTATTGGCTTGTGTCTCTAGTGCCGACGAGAACAGGTCTGACAACCCGAGAGAAACATCACTAACGCTCCAGGCTACTCTCTGGCTACACACACTCACCTTTTACAGCTCCGCTATGGTGTTTCAGTTCAAATATGGACTATTGTTTTTGCTCTTTGGAGTAGATATCGTAACGTGTTTGTGTGCTTGATTTTGAACATGTCATGTGTTCTAATTCACAGACTTGTGGATTAACAGACACACACATACCACACACACCCACCCACCACACACACACACACACATACCACACACACCCACCCACCACACACACACACACACATACCACACACACCCACACACACACACATACCACACACACCCACCCACGACACACACACACACTCTCACACACACACAGCAGTGTCCAGCAGCAGTGAGAGACCCAGGTCAGTCTGACAGAGACAGTAGTTGATAGGCTCTGCGAGGGGCCTCACCTGAGCTGTGAACTAGCAGCCTTGATCACAGGAGGAAAGCAAGGGAGTGAATTCCTCCTGTCCCACTTCAAATGCAGCAGAACAGTGAATCAGACAGGTAAACGACACCAGACGGCCAACTCATACCAGTAGCGCACTGCTCCACTTCTGTCCCCTCTGGCTCAAGAAGCAAGCATGTCAACTGGTAGCACTGCTGGAGCCATTTTACCACCATTGCATTTTACGGGACAGGTCAGGATGTGTGTGTGTGTGTGTGTGTGTGTGGCAGGTTAGTGTTTTTCATCATGAATCTTGTTCTGGAGGCAGCTCTACACTAGCTGGCACAGCCACAAAGTCATAAAATATGATTTTAAACTTAACCCTAACCCTAACCACTCTGCTAACCCTAACCCTAACCACTCTGCTAACCCTAACCACTCTGCTAACCCTAGCCCTAACCACTCTGCTAACCCAAACCACTCTGCTAACCCTAACCACTCTGCTAACCCTAACCACTCTGCTAACCCTAACCACTCTGCCAACCCAAACCACTCTGCTAACCCTAACCCTAACCACTCTGCTAACCCTAACCACTCTGCTAACCCTAACCCTAACCACTCTGCTAACCCTAACCACTCTGCTAACCCTAACCCTAACCACTCTGCTAACCCTAACCACTCTGCTAGCCCTAACCACTCTGCTAGCCCTAACCACTCTGCTAACCCTAACCACTCTGCTAACCCTAACCACTCTGCTAACCCTAACCCTAAACACTCTGCTAACCCTAACCCTAACCACTCTGCTAACCCTAACCCAAACCACTCTGCTAGCCCTAACCCTAACCAATCTGCTAACCCTAACCCCTCTGCTAACCCTAATGCCTAACCACTCTGCTAACCCTAACCCTAACCACTCTGCTAACCCTAACCACTCTGCTAGCCCTAACCACTCTGCTAACCCTAACCCTAACCACTCTGCTAACCCTAACCCTAACCACTCTGCTAACCCTAACCACTCTGCTAACCCTAGCCCTAACCACTCTGCTAACCCTAACCACTCTGCTAACCCTAACCACTCTGCTAACCCTAGCCCTAACCACTCTGCTAACCCTAACCCTAACCACTCTGCTAACCCTAACCACTCTGCTAACCCTAACCACTCTGCTAACCCTAACCACTCTGCTAACCCTAACCCTAACCACTCTGCTAACCCTAACCACTCTGCTAACCCTAACCCTAACCACTCTGCTAACCCTAACCACTCTGCTAACCCTAGCCCTAACCACTCTGCTAACCCTAACCCTAACCACTCTGCTAACCCTAACCACTCTGCTAACCCAAACCACTCTGCTAACCCTAACCACTCTGCTAACCCTAACCACTCTGCTAACCCTAACCACTCTGCCAACCCAAACCCCTCTGCTAACCCTAACCCTAACCACTCTGCTAACCCTAACCACTCTGCTAACCCTAACCCTAACCACTCTGCTAACCCTAACCACTCTGCTAACCCTAACCACTCTGCTAGCCCTAACCACTCTGCTAACCCTAACCACTCTGCTAACCCTAACCACTCTGCTAACCCTAACCCTAAACACTCTGCTAACCCTAACCCTAACCACTCTGCTAACCCTAACCCAAACCACTCTGCTAGCCCTAATGCCTAACCACTCTGCTAACCCTAACCCTAACCACTCTGCTAGCCCTAACCACTCTGCTAGCCCTAACCACTCTGCTAACCCTAACCCTAACCACTCTGCTAACCCTAACCACTCTGCTAGCCCAAACCACTCTGCTAACCCTAACCACTCTGCTAACCCAAACCACTCTGCTAACCCTAACCACTCTGCTAACCCTAACCACTCTGCTAACCCTAACCACTCTGCTAACCCAAACCACTCTGCTAACCCTAACCACTCTGCTAACCCAAACCACTCTGCTAACCCTAACCACTCTGCTAACCCTAACCACTCTGCTAACCCTAACCACTCTGCTAACCCAAACCACTCTGCTAACCCTAACCACTCTGCTAACCCTAACCACTCTGCTAACCCTAACCACTCTGCTAACCCTAACCACTCTGCTAACCCAAACCACTCTGCTAACCCTAACCACTCTGCTAACCCTAATGCCTAACAGTATAGCCTCATTTCCATTGTCATGAATTTTTACAATATTGACTTTGCAGCTCGCCTATCTAGGAGAAATCGCTCAGTTCTGCCTCCAGGGCAAGATTCATGAAAATAAACATCAACCTCCTTGTGTGTGTGTGTGTGTGTGTGTGTGTGTGTGTGTGTGTGTGTGTGTGTGTGTGTGTGTGTGTGTGTGTGTGTGTGTGTGTGTGTGTGTGTGTGTGTGTGTGTGTGTTGTGTTTGGGCGTGCCTTTGTACGTGTGTGTGTATTTGTGCGCACGTGTACACCATTACAGTGTTATCCAAGGATTTCTCAGAAGACTACCGTAGAAAACATTTGACTCACAGTTTTGCGTCATACTATGCATTGTGCCATAACCGAAGTTGAAAGGCAATGAGACATTACATATAAAAACATGCTAACAATAGCAGGAGTAGTTTAAGTTGATGAACATGCTGCACTGTATTAACCCAGTGTACCGAACCATGTCACCCCTAGTCTCACTACCAGATGACGCTATCAGAGAAATCCTGTCTGTGTGAGGGGGGAATTAATCAGACGACTATTTCAAGGCGACTACTTTACATGGACGCATGGGAAATGAAGCCCTTCAGTCAAGCAGGATCGAGTGGCTGGACTATGTGTATAGAAGTAACACTGAGAGTAATGACAAAGTAATAAATCCATCAAACCAAGGGAAAACTGAGTGATGAATTTCATGGTCAGAACAATAGTATTTCTGTAAAGGCTGCGTATCAATGTGTCTATGTTCTTGGAAAGCAGGATTATTTGATACAGTCACTAAATAATGAGAAAAGGGAACCAATTAAAATCTTTCTATATAGTCAAACAAACAGATATTTATAAGACCACAACTAATCGTGAATGGAATCACTACATCCTGTATATATTACACTATACAGTATATACACAAGTATGTGGACACCCCTTCAAATTAGTGGAGTCGGCTATTTCAGCCACACCCGTTGCTGAGAGGTGTATAAAATCGAGCACATAGCCATGCAATCTCCATAGACAAAAACTGGCAGTAGAATGGCCGTACTGAAGAGCTCAGTGACTTTCAACGTGGCACCGTCATAGGATGCCACCTTTCGACCAGGTCAGTTTGTCAAATTTCTGCTCTGCTAGAGCTGCGCCGGTCAACTGTAAGTGCTGCTATTGTGAAGTGGAAACGTCTAGGAGCAACAACGGCTCAGCTAGGCCACACAAGCTCTCAGAATAGCTGTTCGTCAGGAGCTTCATGAAATGTGTTTCCATGGCCTAGCAGCCGCACACAAGCCTAAGATCACCATGCACAATGCCAAGCGTCGGCTGGAGTGGTGTAAAGCTCACCGCCATTGAACTCTGGAGCAGTGGAAACGCGTTCTCTGGAGTGATGAATCACGCTTCACCATCTGGCAGTCCGACAAACTAATCTGGGTTTGGCGGATGCCAGAAGAACCTGCCCCAATGCATAGTGCCAACTGTTTGGTGGAGGAGGAATAATGGTCTGGGGCTGTTTTTCATGGTTCTGGCTAGGCCCCTTAGTTCCAGTGAAGAAAAATCTTAACGCTACAGCATACAATGACATTCTAGAAATTTCTGTGCTTCCAACTTTGTGGCAACAGTATGGGGAAGGCCCTTTCCTGTTTCAGCTGACACCCCTGTGCACAAAGCGAGGTCCATACAGAAATTATTTGTTGAGATCAGTGTGGATGAACATGACTGGCCTGTACAGAGCCCTGACCTCAACCCCATCCAACACCTTTGGGATGAATTGGAACGCAGATTGCGAACCAGGCCTAATCGCCCAACATCAGTGCCCGACATCACTAATGCTCTTGTGGCTGAATAGAAGCAAGTCCCCGCAACAATGTTTGGAAAGCCTTCCCAGAAGAGTGGAGGCTGTTATAGCAGCAAAGGGGGAACCAACTCCATATTGATGCCATGATTCTGTAATGAGATGTTTGATGAGCAGGTGTCCACGTATTTTTGGTCGTGTAGTGAAAACCCCCTAAGATGTTCCTAAGGGACAAACAAACCATGTACATCTGAGGAAATATCAATCTGCATGTTTATACAAGTAAATATGACCATTATAATTGCCGTGCCTCAACATAGTTATTTCCCTAGTAGTGCCTTCCCACTGTGCTTATACATCAATTCAACGTCTATTGCATGTTGGTTCAATTTAATTTCATTGAAATTACGTGGAAACAACGTTGATTCAACCAGTGTGTGCCCATGTAAGCTCTTCTCTTCCATAGAGCAATTCATCTTCAGCAGTCTCCACTGGCCCTTAAACACATGCTCTATCCTTTGTTTATTGCATTCAAAACTCTCCATTGTATTTGGTATTTTATTAGAATCCCCTGTTAGCTGTTGCCAAGGCAACTGCTACTCTTCCTGGGGTACAAAATATAGTACCAGTCAAAAGTTTGGACACGCCTACTCATTCCAGGGTTTTTCTTTATTTTTACTATTTTCTACATTGAAGAATAAAGGTGAAGACATCAAAACTATGAAATAACACATATGGAATCATGTAGTAACCAAAAAAGTGTTAAACAAATCAAAATATATTTTATATATGAGATTCTTCAAAACGATAAAATAACACTTGATGACAGCTTTGCACACTCTTGGCATTCTCTCAACCAGCTTCATGGGGTAGTCACCTGGAATGCATTTAAATGCTTCACAGAGTTCAAGTGACAGACACATCTCAACATCAGCTGTTCAGAGGAGACTGCGTGAATCAGGCCTTCATGGTCGAATTGCTGCAAAGAAACCACTGCTAAAGGACACCAATAAAAAGAAGAGACTTGCTTGGGCCAAGAAACACCAGCAATGGACATTAGACCGGTGGAAATGTACTTTGGTCTGATGAGTCCAAATTAGAGACTTTTGGTTCCAACCGCTGTGTCTTTGTGAGATGCAGAGTAGGTGAACGGATGATCTCTACATGTGTGTTTCCCACCGCAAAGCATGGAGATGTGGGTGTGCTTTACTGGTGACACTGTCTGTGATTTATTTAGAATTCAAGGAACACTTAACCAGCATGGCTACCACAGCATTCTACAGTGATACGCCATCCCATCTGGGACTATCATTTGTTTTTCAAAGGACAATAACCCAATACACCTCCAGGCTGTGTAAGGGCTATTTGACCAAGAAGGATAGTGATGGAGTGTTGCATCAGATGACCTGGCCTCCACATTCACCTCAACCGAATTTGAGATGGTTTGGGATGAGTTGGATCGCAGATTGAAGGAAAGGCAGCCAACAAGTGCTCAGCGTATGTGGGGAACTCCTTCAAGACTGTTGGAAAAGCATTCCAGGTAAAGCTGGTTGAGAGAATGCCAAGAGTGTGCAAAGCTGTCATAAAGGCAAAGGGTGGCTACTTTGAAGAATCTCAAATATAAAATATATTTTGATTTGTTTAACACTTTTTTGGTTACTACATGATTCCATATGTGTTATTTCATAGTTTTGATGTCTTCACTATTAGTCTACAATGTAGAAAATAGTATAAATAAAGAAAAACCCTTGAATGAGTAGATGTGTCCAAACTTTTGACTGGTACTGTATATTTGTAAAGATCATTGACACTGTGTACATCTGCGACCCAACAAAGAATATATCCAGGGATATTAATACCCAAGAAATGGATACATTTTTTCTGAATAATTTCTCAAAAGTTTGTGTCTATCTGAATAGGAGCCAGGAACCCAATGCACCAGTGCTGTAACAATCAATACATTATCTGCAAAAAGTCTAAACGTATTTTTCACCCCTCCGTATTATTAAAGAGCATTAAACAAATTAAAACCACAGCAGAAAGAGAAGCCGACATGCAGCCAGTCAGTAAAATACCAATTCATAAAGGTGAAGAAGTAGCCGGGGCCGCCGCTCTGTGCTCGGCTCTCTGACAGAGGGGCCGCCGCTCTGTGCTCTGCTCTCTGACGGAGGGCCAATGAAAAATCTGTGCTGACCCTCTCATCCCAGCGCTCATCTATCTCTCACTACTGTCCGCTGATAGATTCCCCACCGTTGATTTATGGGAGAAAAAAATGTCACAGTGGAATGGGCTTTTGATAAAATTGTTCAAGAGATTCTGGGCAATAAATCCTGATCTTTACATTCAGGTCGCGAGCTACTTTCACATTCTCCTGCCATCAATAAGAGCCCGCCAAACATGACAACTAATCCATAACTTTACAATATTCTCTGGCCATTTAGAAAAACAGTAACATTTCTATTTAATGCAGGGAAGGAAAAGAGCAAATCAATCTTTTATGTGCCAAAGGGTATGGGTTATAGAGGGTATGGGTTATAGAGAGTACAGGGTTATAGAGGGTTTGGGTTATAGAGGGTATGGGTTATAGAGTGTATGGGGTTATAGAATGTATGGGGTTATAGAGGGTATGGGTTATAGAGGGTATGGGTTATAGAGGGTATGGGTTATAGAGGGTATGGGTTATAGAGGGTTTGGTTATAGAGGGTATGGGGTTATAGAGGGTATGGGTTATAGAGGGTATTGGGTTATAGATGGTATGGGTTATAGAGGGTATGGGTAATAGAGGGTATGGGGTTATAGAGGGTAGGGGTAATAGAGGGTATGGGGTTATAGAGGGTATATAGAGGGTATGGGTTATAGAGGAAATATAGAGGGTATGGGTTATAGAGGGTATGGGTTATAGAGGGTATGGGTTATAGATGGTATGGGTTATAGAGGGTATGGGTTATAGAGGGTATGGGGTAATAGAGGGTATGGGGTTATAGAGGGTATATAGAGGGTATGGGTTATAGAGGGTATGGGTTATAGAGGGTATGGGGTAATAGAGGGTATGGGGTTATAGAGGGTATATAGAGGGTATGGGTTATAGAGGGTATGGGTTATAGAGGAAATATAGAGGGTATGGGTTATAGAGGGTATGGGTTATAGAGGGTATGGGTTATAGAGGGTATGGGGTAATAGAGGGTATGGGGTTATAGAGGGTATATAGAGGGTATGGGTTATAGAGGGTATGGGTTATAGAGGGTATGGGGTAATAGAGGGTATGGGGTTATAGAGGGTATATAGAGGGTATGGGTTATAGAGGGTATGGGTTATAGAGGAAATATAGAGGGTATGGGTTATAGAGGGTATGGGTTATAGAGGGTATGGGTTATAGATGGTATGGGTTATAGAGGGTATGGGTTATATAGTGTATGGGTTATAGAGGGTATAAAGAGTGTATGGGTAATAGAGGGTATGGGTTATAGAGGGTACAGGGTTATAGAATGTTTGGGGTTTTAGAGGGTATGGATAATAGAGGGTATGGGTTATAGAGGGTGTGGGTTATAGAGGGTATGGGTTTTAGAGGGTATGGGTTATAGAGGGTATGGGTTATAGAGGGTTTGGGTTATTGAGGGTATGGGTTATAGGGGGTATATAGAGGGTGTGTGTTATAGAGGGTTTGGGTTATAGAGTGTATGGGTTATAGGGGGTGTGGGTTATAGAGGGTATGGGTTATAGAGGTTATAGTGTTATAGAGGGTATGGGTTATAGAGTGTATGGGTTATAGAGGGTATTTTGAGGGTATGGGTTATAAAGGGTATGGCTTATAGAGGGTATGGCTTATAGAGGGTATGTGGTTATAGAGGGTTTGGGTTATAGAGGGTATGGCTTATTGAGGGTATGTGGTTATAGAGGTTTGGGTTATAGAGGGTATGGCTTATTGAGGGTATGTGGTTATAGAGGTTTGGGTTATAGAGGGTATGTGTTTTAGAGGGTATGGGTTATAGAGGGTATGGCTTATTGAGGGTATGTGGTTATAGAGGGTTTGGGTTATAGAGGGTATGGGTTATAGAGGGTATGACTGAAAGATGCAATGACAATGCAGTATGTCGTGATTTTCAAAATAATTATCCCAATTTATGAAGGGGGGGGGGAATATATTATTATCTAGATAATGTTTCCAATTTATGAAGGGAGGGGGGGATATATGATTATCTAGATAATGTTCCCAATTTATGAAGGGAGGGGGATATATGATTATCTAGATAATGTTCCCAATTCATGAAAGGAGGGGGGATATATAATTATCTAGATAATGTTCCCAATTCATGAAGGGAGGGGGGATATATGATTATCTAGATAATGTTCCCAATTCATGAACGGAGGGGGGATATCTGATTATCTAATTATTTAATAAACTACAATATGTACATATCATAAACTATTCCCAATGCACTAGTATGCAAAAACAATGTTTTGCTAAACAAAACAGCAAAACAACTTATGGTAGTAAGAATGACTAGCATCTGGAATCTCTGGTCAAACACACCTCGACTGGGTCCGCCCAAGATTGCACCCTATTCCCTACATAGTGGACTACTTTTGACCAGAGCCATATGGGCCCTGGTCAAAAGTAGTGCACTACATAGGGAATAGGGGTGGTGTTTGGGATGCATCCCTCCTGACGGAGTGCTTCTGACAGGAACTCATCAGTCAGCCGAGTGGCGCCAGGAAGGGTGAGTGATTCAGCAAGCCTGCCGCACCGTTGTCTCTTTGGTCTCTCAGTCTTTACGACATAGCTAAGAGGAAAACAATGAGGCCTGTTGCTCAGTACAGGTGTTTCACACAGGAGATCACTTGTAAAAACAGGTACATTCCCACTGAGAGAGACGTAGGGAGGATAGAGTCACATAAAAGGAGCCTGTAGCTTTCTGTAATAATTCAGAGAGAGAGAACCCGGTGTGGCCTGGCTGCCTGCCCAGAGACTGATTGAAATCATAACACGGTTTAATTTGTCCTGCAGTGAATATAAAAAATATAACCCCCCCCCGCTATTGAAAGCAGCTAACAGTGTTTGCGGTGGTGTAATCCATTGTTGCACAGTAGATAAACAACAGACAGCACTGTAACCTCAGATTGACAAAGACAAATAAGAATCCACTTAGCAGGAAATGTTTTTTTTTTTAAAGGTCTGCAGTGGAAGGCAGAAATGAAAAAACATAGCAGTAGATGAGGTAAAGTAGCACCGGAGACAAAGAACATAGCAGTAGATAAGGTAAAGTAGCACCGGAGACAAAGAACATAGCAGGAGATGAGGTAAAGTATCACCGGAGACAAAGAACATAGCAGTAGATGAGGTAAAGTAGCACCGGAGACAAAGAACATAGCAGGAGATGAGGTAAAGTATCACCGGAGACAAAGAACATAGCAGGAGATGAGGTAAAGTATCACCGGAGACAAAGAACATAGCAGGAGATGAGGTAAAGTAGCACCGGAGACAAAGAACATAGCAGGAGATGAGGTAAAGTATCACCGGAGACAAAGAACATAGCAGTAGATGAGGTAAAGTAGCACCGGAGACAAAGAACATAGCAGGAGATGAGGTAAAGTAGCACCGGAGACAAAGAACATAGCAGGAGATGAGGTAAAGTATCACCGGAGACAAAGAACATAGCAGGAGATGAGGTAAAGTATCACCGGAGACAAAGAACATAGCAGGAGATGAGGTAAAGTATCACCGGAGACAAAGAACATAGCAGGAGATGAGGTAAAGTATCACCGGAGACAAAGAACATAGCAGGAGATGAGGCACCGGAGACAAATGTTGTCACAAGAAGAGAAATGAAACAGAGGTTATATCCCAAATGGAACCCTATTCCCTATAAAGTGCATTACTTTCGACAAAAGTAGTGGACTATATAGGGAATAGGGTGCCATTTGGGATGCACACAGCGAGTAGCTAGGAGGATACAAACAGAACATGAAGCAGCTAGCTAAGGATTACTGAGTTTGTGTTTCAGATTAAGCCTGAAGACCAACAAGTATTAAACAAAGACAGCAGGGACAGGAAGAGGAAATGAAATGTTTACAGTGTAGGAGAGGAGGGGTGGTAGGGGATAGTGATAACTGACGGAGGACCAGACTTCCTCTGCTACTGTCACTGGAGGCTAGAGATGGACTGGTCCTTCTCAGAGAACTGGTGTCATTGCTACTGTCACTGGAGGCTAGAGATGGACTGGTCCTTCTCAGAGAACTGGTGTCATTGCTACTGTCACTGGAGGGTAGAGATGGACTGGTCCTTCTCAGAGAACTGGTGTCATTGCTACTGTCACTGGAGGCTAGAGATGGACTGGTCCTTCTCAGAGAACTGGTGTCATTGCTACTGTCACTGGAGGCTAGAGATGGACTGGTCCTTCTCAGAGGACTGGTGTCATCAGAAGCTGTCCCCTGTCAGTGTCATCTTTCTCCTTTTTTCAAATTTTCCAATTTTCCTCTCTCTCTCTCTCTCTTTCTGTCTCTCTCTCTCTCTCTCTCTCTTTCTGTCTCTCTCTTTCTCTCTTTCTCTCTCTCACTGTCACTTTCTTTCTCACAATCTCTCCTATCTCTTCTCTCTCTCTCTCTCTCTCTCTCTCTCTCGCTCTCTGTCAGTTGATTTGCTCACTGTGTGCTTTAGAACCAACCCCCCTGCAAAAAACATTATTTCAATTCAATACACTATTCCTATAAACAATTGGCTTTTTCTTCACTATAAAATTCGAACAAATTCTCCCCCAGGTGTCAACAATGTTTATGTTGCTGCTACTGAGAGATTGAAGGAGAATGTATATTTCCATAGCAGCATTTTATGGAACGTCAGCTACATTCATGCTACTGTCTAGATTGACTCCAACACTGAAAGGCTAAAGGGTGGTCTACAATGCACAGACATAACACACCATCGCTTGTTCCACAGCGCTGGTGTGATTTCTGAGGAGTGGTGTTCATGGTTCTCCTATTATCCTGGCCCTTGTTTGTGTGTGTGTGGGAGGGGGAATGAGACATTTTCTGTATCCCAAATTTTATCCAATTCCCTATTGGCCCTGGTCAACAGTAGTACACTATATAATAAATAGGGTGTCATTTGGACATTTACTCAGAGATGAGCTGCTCTCCTGATTCCTAGGGGCTGGGTTGGGCAGGGATAAAAACGCTATGTCCAACGCCATGGATACACCGACGCCATGGATACATCGACTGCGGATCGAGAGAGAGCGAGAAAAGACACCGCGGTAGCTTTTTCCCCATCTTTATAATGACAGTGTGGGGAGCAGAGGGCAGATGTCCCAGCGCCTCATCCCTGGGCTAATCTTTCATTTCATAGTCCCATCTCTCCATATCTAAGAACATAAATTGCTCCATTTGCATGACTGGATTTGTAACAGGGTGAATCAGTTGTCAGACTCGATTAAACATTACACCGGAGCGCTATCATAATCAGCCCTAGTCTAGTGAGCGTGGCGGCGTGGCTGGACAGGCGCACGGCAGTGTGTGTGTGTGTGTGACAGGGGGTGGGGTCTGCTAGTGGATCGGGGTGGTTGCACGTGGGATTAATTCTGAGGTGATGCCTGCCTTCCTGAGTCGAGCCCAGACAGAGTCGAGCCCAGACAAAGTCGAGCCCAGACAGAGTCGAGCCCAGACAGAGTCGAGCCCAGACAGAGTCGAGCCAAGGCCAAACACACACACACACACACACACACACACATAAAGAAGAAATGGAGGAAGGCCTTGTGGTTCAAATACAAGCAAGCCAAGAAGCACCATCTGAGGACTACTTATTCCTGTTAGCTTTGAATACTAATGAGGCCTGAGGCCATTACAGGAGAGGAGCCCCATTAAAATGACCCCAGCCCACCCCCTGATCAGACCTGGCCCCCCAACACATCACTACAACCACACACACACACACACACACACACACACACACACAGAGGGTCATTAAGAGCGCCGGGGTATTCCAGGGGAGGAAGCCGAGCCATTATTTGGAACTGAAAAGGGGGGCTTCCTTCTTTGAGTTGACAATACTTTTTGAAGGATAATTCTCAATCTCCATAATGGTCAGTGTGATTTACATACAGATTGCTGCCCAAGCTGATTACCGAGTTAGGATTTTGTTGTTTACTTCAAAAAAGGTGGTACACCTTTCATCGGTCAAAATATTTACTTATAATTTTTCCTGTTTGGAAAAGATACATGGCAACCTTTTCTTCTGACTTTTAAGAAGTAAGCTGGAAACAGTGAAGAAGACTGAACCTTTTTCATTTTCATTTGTGGCGAGTAGAATCAAAGTACAGAATAATACTGCCAGTACTATGTAATAAAAAATATTTAAACTTAATTTAATCATATTGCTCATAAAGATGTTGTCTTCAAATTGATCATAAATATATTGTTTGCAAACAGGTTTGTTTGACAATCAACATTTTATTTACAATTATTTTATTCACAATTTATATCACATTAGCAATTGATAATTTCCACATTGCCAGTCAATTTATCGTATAAACCTTCTATTCTAAAAGAAGTCATTTTCTCCACCATTGCTAATCTCATTGCTTGTATAAATGACAGAGCCATAATTCCCTACAGTCCTCTGTGTTCAGCCGTGTCGTACAGTACGGTGTGGTCCCTCCCCTCGCCCAGCTCTCATTGTTTTGTGATGAATATACACTGATGCTAATTCTCCTTACGCCGGTCTGCCCTGTCACACTGTCTGTCTGAGCAGCAGGTTTGGTCTGCTCTGGCACACTGTCTGTCTGAGCAGCAGGTTTGGTCTGCTCTGGTCCCCTGTCTGTCTGAACAGCAGTTTTGGTCTGCTCTGGTCCCCTGTCTGTCTGAGCAGCAGGTTTGGTCTGCTCTGGTCCCCTGTCTGTCTCAGCAGCAGGTTTGGTCTGCTCTGGTCCCCTGTCTGTCTCAGCAGCAGGTTTG
This sequence comes from Thymallus thymallus, assembly GCA_023634145.1. Classification (NCBI taxonomy): domain Eukaryota; kingdom Metazoa; phylum Chordata; class Actinopteri; order Salmoniformes; family Salmonidae; genus Thymallus; species Thymallus thymallus. The sequence goes on along the minus strand of CM042416.1, from coordinate 8,290,956 downwards.
GTCTGCTCTGGTCCCCTGTCTGTCTGAACAGCAGGTTTGGTCTGCTCTGGTCCCCTGTCTGTCTGAACAGCAGGTTTGGTCTGCTCTGGTCCCCTGTCTGTCTGAGCAGCAGGTTTGGTCTGCTCTGGTCCCCTGTCTGTCTGAGCAGCAGGTTTGGTCTGCTCTGGTCCCCTGTCTGTCTGAGCAGCAGGTTTGGTCTGCTCTGGTCCCCTGTCTGTCTGAGCAGCAGGTTTGGTCTGCTCTGGTCCCCTGTCTGTCTCAGCAGCAGGTTTGGTCTGCTCTGGTCCCCTGTCTGTCTCAGCAGCAGGTTTGGTCTGCTCTGGTCCCCTGTCTGTCTGAACAGCAGGTTTGGTCTGCTTTGATCCCCTGTCTGTCTGAGCAGCAGGTTTGGTCTGCTCTGGTCCCCTGTCTGTCTGAACAGCAGGTTTGGTCTGCTCTGGTCCCCTGTCTGTCTGAACAGCAGGTTTGGTCTGCTCTGGTCCCCTGTCTGTCTGAACAGCAGGTTTGGTCTGCTCTGGTCCCCTGTCTGTCTCAGCAGCAGGTTTGGTCTGCTCTGGTCCCCTGTCTGTCTGAGCAGCAGGTTTGGTCTGCTCTGGTCCCCTGTCTGTCTGAGCAGCAGGTTTGGTCTGCTCTGGTCCCCTGTCTGTCTCAGCACAGAGTCCACAGAGACATCCCTATTGCCACCCTCCAACCCTTATCCTATCAACCAACTCCCAGCACCACACTACACCACACTGCCTCCAGCTCACTACCACTACCACCCTCCCCCTTACCACCCCCATCCCTCCCGCCTCCCGCCTCCTCTCCTTTACTCTCCACCCACCCTCTGTGCCCCGCTCCCCATTTGGGGAAGACCCGGGTGCTGTTCCGAGGGTTCCTTACACCCCAGAAGCTGTCAGCAGAACTGACAATAGAGAAAGGGCCCCGGCTGAGAGGTTCAGTGGCCATTAACCTCTACCAGCTGTTACTGCCCAGGGTATTCTGCCCCACAATACCGGGCCCCAAGGGGGCCCTCACAGCCACTAATCTAGCTATTGTTGGCAGGAATGCTGACAGAAGAAAAGAAAATGTTCTTGTGTCCATGCAAGCGTGTGTATCCATGTGTGAGAGCCGAGAAACGGAGGGCTAATTTCTATAGTAGAGTCCGTGAAGGAGGGGACCTTGAAGAATAACCTCCCCTGTTTAGCTGCTTGACAAAATTATTTTGCTCATAAAATGGATTGTTTTCAGACGGCAACTCAGCAACCCACCACAGCAACACTGTTTTATATTTTGTTTTTACCTGTGAGTTTAAAAAATATATATATATCTGTAAATATACTTTGTCGAAATATCACTTTTAAAATCAAGCAAAAATTGGTAAATGTTGTGCTTCAGAGGTTTGGTTTGTTTATAAATCACATCTTCCCCACTAAATTCTCACTTCCCAAAAATCAAAAGCCATTTTATGTTGGTACTTTGCTCTCAGAATATATTAACAATTAGTCCCTTTCGATTAACATGAAAATTAAAACAGCATTTTCCAGTCAATTGAACAATGAGCCAGCCATTAGGAAGCTTCTGGTGTGCTGAGCATGTGTGCAACAACCTCTTCATTTCTAAAAGAGAAGAACAAAAAAATGACAGAAACAAGAGAGAGAGAGAAAAAGAAGGAAAGAGAGAGAGAATGAGAGAATGAAAATGTTTTACAATTAGTTAGAAAACATACTTCTTGCTTAGACAGTATGAAGTTGAAACAGTAAAGTTGCGATGCTATACCTGTTGATGTCATACTTAATCTGAGTATTTGATAGTTTTCTAAGTCTTGCGAGAGGAGCAACTGCATGATATTTCACAATAATTTATTTCTACAGCCAAGAACTAACATCAGAATTTCAATATCATCCCAATGTAACTATGAATACTGTACTACTATTGTAAAAATGTATTCATGGGTATGCTCACATGTTGCATCATGTTTGCGTAGGTAATTAGCAGTCATTATTAAATCGACAATAAAAACCAAAACACAGTCATCCAACCCTCTCCCATCTAGTCGTCTCCTCAACTTAAACCCCAACAGATCAGATATCAACAGTGTCAACATCAACAGGAAGCAGTGATCCTTAGCTGTGAGCAGATCATGGATAGGCTACGGCTCACACAGCATTACCATAGAGGAAGAAAACACCAAACATGACAACACCTCGAGAAAAAGGGAGGAAACCGTTAATGGAAAGTTGTAAGATGAGTTTTATTTAAAGAAAAAGTGTGTGTGTGTGTGTGTGGGTGTGTGTGGGTGTGTGGGTGTGTGTGGGTGCGTCCTGCTAGTCTGCTCCATGTGTGGTGTTGTGACAGAAGGGGGATCTGCGTCAGTCAATTATCTGTCCCCACAGACCTGTGTGCTAATGAGGCAGTCCAGCCATCGGCAGACTTCCCCTGTCGCACCCAAAAGATCACTTTCATTGCTTGCAGAACTAATTCAGGGCACAAAAGTGGAGCGTCACCATTACTGCCTCTTTTACTGCTCCTATTGTGCAGCCTTTAGAAGTGCTGCTGAAGAGAGGGTCCTGGGCTCAGGCCTCTTCATCTCCAGTCCATTGCCTGTCATTAACATACATATACATATGAAAAGTGGGGTAAGTCCCCAACAGCTGTCCAGCAAAGAGGCAAGAGCCATTCCCCGATTCCCCCTCTCCCTCCAAATGCTGACAGAAGCCTTTAGCTAGGCCTTCCTTGGGCAATAATACACCAAACCATTTAAACAGTCTTTCAGAGGAGTGAGAAAGAGATTGGTGGGGATAATACTACATTCACAGGCCAGGGCCCACGGTGGCCCTCTGTTCATTGCATTGCTACAGTCTCCAATAGGATTGCTGCTTCATAGACGGAGGGAGGGAGGGAGGGAGGGAGGGAGGGAGGGAGGGAGGGAGGGAGGGAGGGAGGGAGGGAGGGAGGGATATCCAGCATTGGGACAATATGAATATATATATTTATTTATTTATACATTTTGAGCAGTGTTTTGGGTCGTTGTCTTGTTGAAATATCCAGCCCCGGTGTAACTTCAACTTTGTGACTGATTCTTCAACATTATTCCCAAGAATCTGCTGATATTGAGTGGAATCCGTGCGACCCTCAACTTTAACAAGATTCCCAGTACCGGCACTGGCCACACAGCCCCACAGCATGATGGAACACCCACCAAATTTTACTGTGGGTAGCAAGTGTTTTTCTTGGAACGCTGTGTTCTTTTGCCGCCATGCATAACGCCCCTTGTTATGACCAAATAACTCAATCTTTGTTTCATCAGTCCACAGCACCTTATTCCAAAATGAAGCTGGCTTGTCCAAATGTGCGTTTGCATACCTCAAGCGACTCTGTTTGTGGCGCGTGTGCAGAAAAGGCTTCTTCCGCATCACTCTCCCGTACAGCTTCTCCTTTTGCAAAGTGCGCTGAATTGTTGAACGATGCACAGTGACACCATCTGCAGCAAGATGATGTTGTAGGTCTTTGGAGGTGGTCTGTGGGCTGTTTTTGACCGTTCTCACCATCCTTCGCCTTTGCCTCTCCGATATTTTACTTGGCCTGCCACTTCTGGCCTTAACAAAAACTGTGCCTGTGGTCTTCCATTTCTTCACTATGTTCCTCACAGTGGACACTGACAGCTTACATCTCTGCGATAGCTTTTTGTAGCCTTCCCCTAAACCATAATGTTGAACAATCTTTGTTTTCAGGTCATTTGAGAGTTGTTTTGAGGCCCCCATGTTGCCACTCTTCAGAGGAGAGTCAAGGAGAACAACAACTTGCAATTGGCCACCTTAAATACCTTTTCTCATGATTGGATGCACTTGTCTATGAAGTTCAAGGCTTAATGAGCTCACCAAACCAATTGTGTGTTCCAATTAATCAGTGCTAAGTAGTTACAGGTATTCAAATCAACAGAATGACAAGGGTGCCCAAATTTTTGCATAGCCTATTTTTCACATCTGATTTAATTTCATACAACTTAATGTTGCTACACTAAAAATCTTTGTCTGGACAATACCCCAGTACTCAGCTTTTATTAGAAAATGAATGGCATGCCACTGTGATCATTTTCTGTGACGACAGAGTAAATTATTATGCAGCCTCAGAGGGGTGCCCAAACGTTTTCATACGACTGTATCTACTCAGGGCTGGAAGTGGTGAGGAACATGTTCCATAAGTGAAACTTCTTTTCATATGTAGAAATTGTTTATTTTCAGAATTCCTGGTATTTAACAGTGGAGTTCCCTGAGGGAGGTTTTCCCTTATTCCAGCCCTGCATATGTTATCTAACCTACTGTATGGTAGGCCTACAGCAACAGTTGTATGTTATCTAACCTACTGTATGGTAGGCCTACAGCAACAGTTGTATGTTATCTAACCTACTGTATGGTAGGCCTACAGCAACAGTTGTATGTTATCTAACCTACTGTATGGTAGGCCTACAGCAACAGATAATTAATATTTGTTGGGGGCATTTTGATGGTGGATTTCCTCTCTGATTCCGCACCAGGGACAAGTTGATCCCGCTAAATGTTGATGTTGGGAATTAGTGCAGGGCGTGGATGTAGATCAAGGCTTTTCACCCTGAGCAAAATGATTTGGTCCTGGAGGAGTGGAAGGAGTGTATGGGGACGGGCGTAGCAATCCCCTTATTTAGACTGGGGCGGCGGGACTCAACACAGGGGTTAAGTGACTTGCCCCAGGTCACTCTGGAAGTCATTTACTCAGGGTGGATTTTCTCACCTAAACCTGCAAGCCTCCTCAACTCCTTCTCATACTATGAGAGCCTCTTTGGCTTCCTGTGCTGCCTCCCAAATGGCACACCATTCTCTATATAGTACACTAGTTTTGACTGCAGGGCCCATAGGGTCCATTGTATAGGAGGGGAGGGTACATTTGGGACACAGACCTCATATAAGGGTTTTTCCTGCTTTGAGGAATATACCCTACTTAAATTACAACTGTTGTCTGAAATGATTTCTACCACTTAATACCAGCTAAGTATTCCATTGGCTAAAGGCTGTTGGTTGTATTTTTGTTTTGGTATCTTCCTACTGTATTTTGATGGTCATTTAGCATAAGATATTGTTCAGGACTAGGTATGAGGGGGATCTGATTTTTATTTTACCTTTATTTTACTAGGCAAGTCAGTTAAGAACAAATTCTTATTTACAATGACGGCCTAGGAACAGTGGGTTAACTGCCTTGTTCAGGGGCAGAACGACAGATTTGTACCTTGTCAGCTCGGGGATTCGATCCAGCAACTTTTCGGTTACGGGCCCAACACTCTAACCACTGGGCTACCTGCCGCCCCAACATGATGTAGGTCATGTTGTAAGAAACACTTGACTGTCCGTGTATGAGGGAAAAAACATACTTTTTTAAAATCTATGTGTATAAAGGAGAAAGTTGCGTAAAGCAACTACTTCTGAATATAAGGTGGTCATTTCAGCCTCTGTTTGTCAAATAGCTGTGTAACAGTCAAATAGGATTTTAAAGACAGCCTAAAGCATGGGTACATACACAACAATTTTGACAGCAAAACTACTGTAATTAGGAAAATATAACATTCTGAATGATTTCCCCCTCAAATCTCCTCGCGCTTCACTGTTCAAAGAGTTAGATTGATTCCTATAGCTCAAGTTCTATCAACCTAAACAAGTAGTGAGAAGTTAAATGTATCTGTAAAACAGAAATATTTATATTGATAAAAAAACAGGTTCTGATCTGATCATGTGATTTGTCTCTATCTAAGACATGTAGAAGGGAGGAGGGCAGTCTTAGTGTTCATTTAAACTTTAGTTCAGAGCTTTTCTGATAATGTAGTCTCTTTCCACTGAGGGGTTTTGTATGGCTGGTTGAGATGCGATGCCCCCCGGTCCCCTGGAAGAGGAGGTGAAGGGAGAAGAAGCCAGAATCCATCCCATCTAATGAATAAGAAAGGGCCTTGGTTAAAAGGGGACTGGTTTGTCTCTTCGTGGGCCCTTTTTATTCAGCTTTTAGAAAGAGGAGGAGAGGAAAGAGAGAGGAGGAGGCCTGATTGATAAATCCCCTCCCTTAACCACCCTGTGCGCCTGGTGACCCGGGAGTCATCAAGTACAATGCCCTGCATTTTAAGTTTCTAAATCTCCGTCCTCTCCTCTCCTCTCCTCTCGCCTCCCCTCCTCTCCTCTGCTCCCCTCAAATCTACTCCTCTCCTCTCGCCTCCTCTCCTCTTCTCCTCTCCCCTCCTCCTCTCCTCCTCTTCTCCTCCTCTCCCCTCCACTCCCCTCTGCTCTCTTCCCTTCCTGTCTACTCCTCTCTCTCAACACTCCTCCTCTCCTCTCCTCTCCTCTCCTCTCCTCTCCTCTCCTCTCCTCTCCTCTCCTCTCCTCTCCTCTCCTCTCCTCTCCTCTCCTCTCCTCTCCTCTCCACTCCTTTCTGCTCCTCTCCCCCTCCCCTCCCCTATCCTCCTCTCCACTCCTCTCCACCTCTCCATACCTCTCCCCTACTCTCCCCTCCAATACCCTCCTCTCCTCCCCTTTCCTCTCTCCTCCTCTACTCCCCTCTCCCCCTCTCTCTTCCTCTCCTTTCCTCTCCTATCCTCCCCTCCTCTCTGACCTTCCACTCCACTAACCTCCGTCATCTCCTCCCCTTCCATTCCTCCTCTCCTCTCCCCCTCTCCTCCCTTCTCCCCCTCTCTCTTCCTCCCCTTTCCTTCTCCCTCCCCCCCTCTCCTTTCCTCCTCTCCTCTCCTTCCTCTCCTCTCCTTCCTCTCCTCTCCACTCTTCTCCTCCCCTCTCCTCCCCTCCCCTCCCCTCCCCTCCCCTTCCAGTCCTCCTCTCCCCTCCCCTCACCTCCCCTCCCCTTCCACTCCTCCCCCTTCCACACCTCTCCCACTTCTCCTCCCCCCTCTCCTCCTCTCTTGTCCTCTCCTCCTCTCTTGTCCCCTTCCCCTCCTCTCCCCTCTTCTCCTATTCTCTCTTCTCCTCTCCTCTCTGTTCCTCTCCTCCCCATCCTCTCTCCCCTTCCTCCTCTCCCCTCCCCCTGTCCTGTCCTCTCCTCTCTTTGCCTCACGCCTCCCCTCCTCTCCGCTGCTCCGCCACCCCTCCTCTCCTCTCCCCTCCTCTCTTCTGCTCCGCTCCCCTCAAATCTACTCCTCTTCTCTCACCCCCTCTCCTCTTCTCCTCTCCCCACCTCCTCTCCTCTCCTCTCCTCTCCTCTCCTCTCCTCTCCTCTCCTCTCCTCTCCTCTCCTCTCCTCTCCTCTCCTCTCCTCTCCTCTCCTCTCCTCTCCTCTCCTCTCCCTCCTCTCCTCTCCTCTCCTCTCCACCTCTTCCCCTCTCCTCTCCCACTCTCCTCTCCTCCATCCTCATCCCTCCACCCACCCCTCCATCCTCATCCCTACACCCACACCTAAATCCTCATCCCTACACCCACCCACCCCTCCATCCTCATCCCTCCCTACCCCCTCCATGACTCCTGATTAATCTGTTTGATTCTTTTCAGAAATACATCACACACTAGGGTTGATTAAATCAGAAATGGAAAGCCATTGTCCTTCTTGCATGTCCTTTATCAGAACTAATGTAGTGACTGGTGGTTGTTTGTCTGAGTTGTTACTAGAAATAAAGACTGGTGCACTTTCTACTCTGCTGTGGGATGGGAGATATTGTCGCCAGATTAATTTACTGCTTTTCATCTCTTACCCGCTCCGTTTCCTGTCTGCTGTGTTTCCTCTCATATCTGTCATGTTTAGATATTCTGTTTCCTCTCATTCCTCTCTGGTTAACCTTGATCTCCTCATCTACTACACTGTACTGGTTCCAGCACTGAGAATGACTGGATATAGTCCTTATGGCTTTATTCAATTGTCATTCGTTAAATTTGAATCTATAACGTTATGTACATCAAACACAGTGACACATGGATGTGAAATAATTCTCACCACACTTTAAAAGTGGTATAGCCTAACTGAATAGACATTGACATCCCATCAAAACAATTACAGAAGATCACAGACATCTGTGTTTTGCAAAGCAACAGTTAGTAGCGAGTTCTTTTCATCCATGTGGTTCTGGATCCGAGAGGTCATTTGTATGTGAAATACTCATTTAAATCCCATTCAATAAGCAGGTTATCAAATTAAATCAGGCCTCTGTCAGGCCTGCCACTCGGGCCTTTCGGCCAGACATCATGTGTAAAATTGGCCAACAAGAGATTTGCGGGGAGCGCTCTGCACCCCCCTGTCACTTCTTTACTTCTTCCCTTTAGCTCCCCTCCGTCAGGGGGCCCCTGGCCCAGGGTCAGCTCTCCTGGAGGGCTGCCTGTATGGACTGCCGCAGGGAGACAGGGGCCACAACACCACCCCCAGCTGGGAGACTTATTACGGCCCCCACCCCCCCCAACCCACCACAACTCCCACCCGCCACCACCACTCTCCCCCTTCTCCCCTCCTCACCTCACCTGCCCCAGGCCCCATTCACAACATCATCACATATTCATGAAGCTGCTGGTTGGGGGGAGGGGGGTAGTTGTCTGAGACCGTAGGGGGGTTTGCTGCTCCTGCAGGTGGCTGTCACATCCGTAATTGCCTAAAACTTCCCTCGGCAGCGTACAATTGCACACAGAGCCATGCCAAGCCAGGCGAGAGAGAGCGAGAGAGCGAGAGAGAGAGAGAGAGAGAGAGAGAGAGAGCGAGAGAGAGAGAGAGAGAGAGAGGAGAGAGAGAGAGAGAGAGAGAGAGAGAGAGAGAGAGAGAGAGAGAGAGAGAGAGAGAGAGAGAGAGAGAGAGAGAGAGAGAGAGAGAGAGAGAGAGAGTTCCCAGAGCCAGTGGGGGACGCTCCTCTCCACTTAAACAGCTGCTTAAGAAAAGAGAGGAGGAGGATGACAGGAGAGAGAGTAGGAGGAGGATGACAGGAGAGAGAGTAGGAGGAGGACAGGAGAGAGAGAGAGAATAGGAGGAGAATGACAGGAGAGGGAGCGCGAGAGAGAAAGAGGAGGAGGACGGGATAGAGAGAGAGAGTAGGAGGCGAATGACAGGAGAGAGAGAGAGAGAGAGAGAGAGAGAGAGAGAGAGAGAGAGAGAGAGAGAGAGAGAGAGAGAGGGTGTCAAAGAAAAAACACGGAGGAAACTCATCATTAAATGCATTGGAACAACGACAGACAAGTGCAAGCTGAAAACTCATGCACAGAAAAACAGGCCCAGATTATCGTAAACATCTCAGTTACCGGGGTGTTGGGTGGGTGTTGTGTAGCTTTCACCACCCTGTGTGCTCCTGGAGGGCTCCCGCGGTCATAGGAGGGGAGGGAGGGAGGGAGGGAGGGAGGGGGGGAGAAAAACAAGTGAGCGGGAAAAAGAGAAAAGAAGAAGGAGTTTCCACCTGAGTGGAGTTCCCATGGTTTGCCATGCAGGAGGGTAAGCAGGTTTGAGCAATAAACTGGGGCATTGTCAGTCAATAATGCTCAGTCAGGTCCCTCCATTGGGATTCAAGGGTGTCTTTTTCCCTGCTCCCCGCGCTGCACTAATCACAGGCCTACTTTGTTTAATTGCAGCAAAAGGCGAGAAAATGTGTTCAAGAAGTCATCCTAATCCCTTCCCCCTTTACTGCCTTCCTCCTCTCTCTCTCTCTCTCTCTCTCTCTCTCTCTCTCTCTCTCTCTCCCCTCTCTCTCTCTCTCCCCTCTCTCTCTCTCTCTCTCTCTCTGCCTCTCTCTCTCTCCCTCTCTCTCTCTCTCTCCCCTCTCTCTCTCTCTCTCTCTCTGCCTCTCTCTCTCTTTCTCTCTAACTCCCCCCAATTTTTTCTTTTTTAATGAATTGTGGAACTATGCGAAGACAACAAATAGATGAGTGCTGATAAATAAGGGTTAGTTAGAGGAGGGGAGGGGAGGAGGAGAGGGAGGGGAAAAGGGGAGGAAGGGGAGGAGGAGAGGCGTAGGCGTGTAGGAAAGGACCTGAGGCATTGGCTGGTTGTGTATGGACTGGAGAGAGAAATGCTTCCGCTGCTAGCTGCTTTAAGAGGACGCAACAAATGAGATTAGAGAGAGAGAGAGAGAGGGCCGTTTGGAAGTGGATGGGGTTGAGGGTAGGGGGAGGGGGATCAATTGGAGAATAAAACCCTGGGTGCAGTTAGCTGCTGGTAGCCCGCTGGGCATGCCGGCCCTAAATAATGACCCCAGTAGTGACGCGTCAAAGCTCCCATAATGGCTCCTTCTATTTTAACTGAGGAGAGGAGAGGAGAGGAGAGGAGAGGAGAGGAGAGGAGAGGAGAGGAGAGGAGAGGAGAGGAGAGGAGAGGAGAGAGGCACCCCCGTGTGAGAAGCAGTGTGCCTGGTGGCTGCACCTGTGAGATTAAAGCTGTGCACACAACATTTTCTAAATACAGATTGATGCTCTGAATTAATTAGACCTGCATTCGGGAGGGCTGTGTGTGTGTGTGTTTCTGTGTGGTGTGTTTCTGTGTGGTGTGTGTTTCTGTGTGGTGTGTGTTTCTGTGTGGTGTGTGTTTCTGTGTGGTGTGTTTCTGTGTGGCGTGTTTCTGTGTGGTGGGTTTCTGTGTGGTGTGTTTCTGTGTGGTGTGTTTCTGTGTGGCGTGTTTCTGTGTGGTGGGTTTCTGTGTGGTGTGTTTCTGTGTGGTGTGTGTTTCTGTGTGGTGTGTTTCTGTGTAGTGTGTTTCTGTGTGGTGTGTTTCTGTGTGGTGTGTTTCTGTGTAGTGTGTTTCTGTGTAGTGTGTTTCTGTGTAGTGTGTTTCTGTGTGGTGTGTTTCTGTGTGGTGTGTTTCTGTGTAGTGTGGTGTGTTTCTGTGTGGTGTGTTTCTGTGTGGTGTGTTTCTGTGTGGTGTGTTTCTGTGTAGTGTGTTTCTGTGTGGTGTGTTTCTGTGTGGTGTGTTTCTGTGTGGTGTGTTTCTGTGTGGTGTGTTTCTGTGTGGTGTGTTTCTGTGTAGTGTGGTGTGTTTCTGTGTGGTGTGTTTCTGTGTGGTGTGTTTCTGTGTGGTGTGTTTCTGTGTGGTGTGTTTATGTGTGGTGTGTTTCTGTGTAGTGTGTTTCTGTGTAGTGTGTTTCTGTGTGGTGTGTTTCTGTGTGGTGTGTTTCTGTGTAGTGTGTTTCTGTGTAGTGTGTTTCTGTGTGGTGTGTGTTTCTGTGTGGTGTGTTTATGTGTGGTGTGTTACTGTGTAGTGTGTTTCTGTGTGGTGTGTTTCTGTGTGGTGTGTTTCTGTGTAGTGGGTTTCTGTGTGGTGTGTTTCTGTGTAGTGTGTTTCTGTGTGGTGTGTTTCTGTGTGGTGTGTTTCTGTGTAGTGTGTTTCTGTGTAGTGTGTTTCTGTGTGGTGTGTTTCTGTGTAGTGTGGTGTGTTTCTGTGTGGTGTGTTTCTGTGTAGTGTGTTTCTGTGTGGTGTGTTTCTGTGTGGTGTGTTTCTGTGTAGTGTGTTTCTGTGTGGTGTGTTTCTGTGTGGTGTGTTTCTGTGTGGTGTGTTTCTGTGTGGTGTGTGTTTCTGTGTTGTTTGTTTTTGTGTTGTGTGTGTGTGTGTGTATATATTTGTGTGCCGCACCACCACGGCCCAGCCTGATCTGGAGTCTCAATTTATTTTCTCTTTCCAGCTCATCCTTTACAGAAATGACAGTGTCCTCTTATTGATTTTACACTCAGAGATCAATATGGTTTTCCCTGACTCTGGGAAAATGTACAGTCGCCCCCTCCGCCCGTCTCTTCCCTCCCTTCTCCTCCCCTTCGCCGAGCAAGGGCCCCAGCCACTCAACTACACACACAGGGCCAGTGGAGCTCTGGAGGAGCTAATATAAACCCCCCACTCCTCCTCTCTAACACACACACTCACAAAACACAGCCAGTTCATCCCCTGTTTCTGTGTACTGGGCCGTGACCACATTCAAAATAAGCTAATCTACCAAGAGCAGTGAGATGGGTTGGAGTGAAATCTCTCCTTGTTAACACTCAGTTCAGCCCAGACTCACAGTCTCTTCTCCAGTCCACATGTCACTCCCTGCCCTGCCCACATGTCACTCCCCTGCCCTGCCCATGTCACTCCCCTGCCCTGCCCACATGTCACTCCCCTGCCCTGCCCATGTCACTCCCCTGCCCTGCCCACATGTCACTCCCCTGCCCTGCCCACATGTCACTCCCCTGCCCTGCCCACATCTCACTCACCTGCCCTGCTCATGTCACTCCCCTGCCCTGCCCACATGTCACTCCCCTGCCCTGCCAACATCTCAGACCCCCACCCACCCCCCCACCCCGCCTTGCACACATCTCACTCCACCCCGTGCCCATCACATTATTAATGAGCTCAACATAGATGGAGGGTGAGAACTGTTGATATGTGAGGAGAACACATAGTAATGGTTTCATCCCAAATGGCACCCTGTTCCCTATATAGTGCACTGGTAACTGTTGGTAATAGACTCAGGCTCAGCCATTGACAGGGGTCATCCTCCACCATCTGTTTGAGCATCTCCAGGTACGAAGACAACTGTCTTTAAATACCATGTCATGGCCCAATCAAATCAATGGTTGTTACCTGTCTTTCTGATGTTCAGACTGTATCAAATCAATGGTTGTTACCTGTCTTTCTGATGTTCAGACTGTATCAGATCAATGGTTGTTACCTGTCTTTCTGATGTTCAGACTGTATCAAATCAATGGTTGTTACCTGTCTTTCTGATGTTCAGACTGTATCAGATCAATGGTTGTTACCTGTCTTTCTGATGTTCAGACTGTATCAAATCAATGGTTGTTACCTGTCTTTCTGATGTTCAGACTGTATCAAATCAATGGTTGTTACGTGTCTTTCTGATGTTCAGACTGTATCAAATCAATGGTTGTTACCTGTCTTTCTGATGTTCAGACTGTATCAAATCAATGGTTGTTACCTGTCTTATTGACGTTCAGACTGTATCAAATCAATGGTTGTTACCTGTCTTCCTGATGTTCAGACTGTATCAAATCAATGGTTGTTACCTGTCTTCCTGATGTTCAGACTGTATCAAATTTGCTACAAGGTTGTTGTGATTCTGTGGAATAGACGCTGCTACAAGGTTGTTGTGATTCTGTGGAATAGACGCTGCTACAAGGTTGTTGTGATTCTGTAGAATAGACGCTGCTACAAGGTTGTTGTGATTCTGTGGAATAGACGCTGCTACAAGGTTGTTGTGATTCTGCCTGGGAGCAAATTAAGACGGTGGTGGAGAGGAAAACCAGTTACCAAGTGACCAAGAATGACAGGCCTGGGAGAATGTCACAGCAATTGTGGGGCCATCACTGGCAAGGCATCATGGGTGATTGCTTCATGCTCTTCTCTGCGACTCGTTGAGTCCATCGTCGGGGACAGCGGTCACCCTTGCCTCGTCCCTGGCCGAAACCTTTTGGCGCTGACATTTAAACTGTTGATTTTTTTGCACTTATGCTAATTGTTGTAATTTTCCCGATGAAGCGACCGTTCTGATACCTTGATGTGGCCAAGATAGTTTTACATTTTCTATGCTGGTCCTCTTTGCCATTTGGTCTGTGTAGTGTCAGCTCGGAGTGCTACTGAAAGCAGACAAAATTGCAAGCAAATTGCATCAGATTGCCAACATTGTGAAAAGGTAAATTGCTTGCAAATCTATTTAAACCACTGGCCTATTTTCATCAGCTACGGTACTTGGTATTCATGATTGCTTAATTGGCGACCTTTCCTATTGTGTTGGGCTGTATGGTGCGATGGAAAGAGATCTTTACCAAACCAATTACCCTGTTTTTTCTCCTCACTGCTACATTAGAGCTGTGATTGCGACGGCTAGTCCTTTGTAAATGAACTTCCAGATTTCAATGATATTTTGGGATGGGGGGGGCTGATGGAGAATAAAGTGTCGTGTAGTGTTATGAAGACTCTTTGTTTAATGTGATGTAGTGTTATGAAGACTCTTTGTTTGCTGTGATGTAGTGTTATGAAGACTTTGTTTGCTGTGGTGTAGTGTTATGAAGACTCTTTGTTTGCTGTGATGTAGTGTTATGAAGACTCTTTGTTTGCTGTGGTGTAGTGTTATGAAGACTCTTTGTTTTCTGTGATGTAGTGTTATGAAGACTCTTTGTTTGCTGTGATGTAGTGTTATGAAGACTCTTTGTTTGCTGTGATGTAGTGTTATGAAGACTCTTTGTTTGCTGTGATGTAGTGTTATGAAGACTTTGTTTGCTGTGATGTAGTGTTATGAAGGCTATTTGTTTGCTGTGATGTAGTGTTATGAAGACTCTTTGTTTGCTGTGGTGTAGTGTTATGAAGACTCTTTGTTTGCTGTGATGTAGTGTTATGAATACTTTGTTTGCTGTGATGTAGTGTTATGAAGACTCTTTGTTTGCTGTGATGTAGTGTTATGAAGACTTTGTTTGCTGTGGTGTAGTGTTATGAAGACTCTTTGTTTGCTGTGATGTAGTGTTATGAAGACTCTTTGTTTGTTGTGATGTAGTGTTATGAAGACTCTTTGTTTGCTGTGGTGTAGTGTTATGAAGACTCTTTGTTTGCTGTGATGTAGTATTATGAAGACTCTTTGTTTGCTGTGATGTAGTGTTATGAAGACTCTTTGTTTGCTGTGTTGTAGTGTTATGAAGACTCTTTGTTTGCTGTGATGTAGTGTTATGAAGGCTCTTTGTTTACTGTGATGTAGTGTTATGAAGACTCTTTGTTTGAGGTGATGTAGTGTTATGAAAACTCTTTGTTTGCTGTGATGTAGTGTTATGAAGACTCTTTGTTTGCTGTGATGTAGTGTTATGAAGACTCTTTGTTTGCTGTGGTGTAGTGTTATGAAGACTCTTTGTTTGCTGTGGTGTAGTGTTATGAAGACTCTTTGTTTGCTGTGGTGTAGTGTTATGAAGACTCTTTGTTTGCTGTGGTGTAGTGTTATGAAGACTCTTTGTTTGCTGTGGTGTAGTGTTATGAAGACTCTTTGTTTGCTGTGATGTAGTGTTATGAAGGCTCTTTGTTTGCTGTGATGAAGTGTTATGAAGACTCTTTGTTTGCTGTGATGTAGTGTTATGAAGACTCTTTGTTTGCTGTGATGTAGTGTTATGAAGACTCTTTGTTTGCTGTGGTGTAGTGTTATGAAGACTCTTTGTTTGCTGTGGTGTAGTGTTATGAAGACTCTTTGTTTGCTGTGGTGTAGTGTTATGAAGACTCTTTGTTTGCTGTGGTGTAGTGTTATGAAGACTCTTTGTTTGCTGTGGTGTAGTGTTATGAAGACTCTTTGTTTGCTGTGATGTAGTGTTATGAAGGCTCTTTGTTTGCTGTGATGTAGTGTTATGAAGACTCTTTGTTTTCTGTGATGTAGTGTTATGAAGACTCTTTGTTTGCTGTGATGTAGTGTTATGAAGACTCTTTGTTTGCTGTGATGTAGTGTTATGAAGACTCTTTGTTTGCTGTGATGTAGTGTTATGAAGACTTTGTTTGCTGTGATGTAGTGTTATGAAGGCTATTTGTTTGCTGTGATGTAGTGTTATGAAGACTCTTTGTTTGCTGTGGTGTAGTGTTATGAAGACTCTTTGTTTGCTGTGATGTAGTGTTATGAATACTTTGTTTGCTGTGATGTAGTGTTATGAAGACTCTTTGTTTGCTGTGATGTAGTGTTATGAAGACTTTGTTTGCTGTGGTGTAGTGTTATGAAGACTCTTTGTTTGCTGTGATGTAGTGTTATGAAGACTCTTTGTTTGCTGTGATGTAGTGTTATGAAGACTCTTTGTTTGCTGTGGTGTAGTGTTATGAAGACTCTTTGTTTGCTGTGATGTAGTATTATGAAGACTCTTTGTTTGCTGTGATGTAGTGTTATGAAGACTCTTTGTTTGCTGTGTTGTAGTGTTATGAAGACTCTTTGTTTGCTGTGATGTAGTGTTATGAAGGCTCTTTGTTTACTGTGATGTAGTGTTATGAAGACTCTTTGTTTGAGGTGATGTAGTGTTATGAAAACTCTTTGTTTGCTGTGATGTAGTGTTATGAAGACTCTTTGTTTGCTGTGATGTAGTGTTATGAAGACTCTTTGTTTGCTGTGGTGTAGTGTTATGAAGACTCTTTGTTTGCTGTGGTGTAGTGTTATGAAGACTCTTTGTTTGCTGTGGTGTAGTGTTATGAAGACTCTTTGTTTGCTGTGGTGTAGTGTTATGAAGACTCTTTGTTTGCTGTGGTGTAGTGTTATGAAGACTCTTTGTTTGCTGTGATGTAGTGTTATGAAGGCTCTTTGTTTGCTGTGATGAAGTGTTATGAAGACTCTTTGTTTGCTGTGATGTAGTGTTATGAAGACTCTTTGTTTGCTGTGATGTAGTGTTATGAAGACTCTTTGTTTGCTGTGGTGTAGTGTTATGAAGACTCTTTGTTTGCTGTGGTGTAGTGTTATGAAGACTCTTTGTTTGCTGTGGTGTAGTGTTATGAAGACTCTTTGTTTGCTGTGGTGTAGTGTTATGAAGACTCTTTGTTTGCTGTGGTGTAGTGTTATGAAGACTCTTTGTTTGCTGTGATGTAGTGTTATGAAGGCTCTTTGTTTGCTGTGATGTAGTGTTATGAAGACTCTTTGTTTGCTGTGATGTAGTGTTATGAAGACTCTTTGTTTGCTGTGTTGTAGTGTTATGAAGACTCTTTGTTTGCTGTGATGTAGTGTTATGAAGACTCTTTGTTTGCTGTGATGTAGTGTTATGAAGGCTCTTTGTAGAGGGATTATCAGAGAGGATTGTAGGCAGACAGAGTTGAGCCCTGTCTGTTTCTGACAATTATTATCTAAGGACCCTTTTATTTTCTCCTGACTAATCAAAGATGGGAAGATATTTTGTAACATTGTCAAAAGCTAGTATATTATAAGCCTTCAAAAAACACTTTAATGATTTTTAACATTGCTATGTTTTTGGGGGGGATTTAATGGTGCAGTTTTAATGAACCTTCAGATTCATTTTATATCTCTTTTAACAGTCTGCAATGACATGGACAATGTTCTGCTGTGGTTGACTGTGTGGGTGAGTAGATAGATAGATAGATAGATAGATAGATAGATAGATAGATAGATAGATAGATAGATAGATAGATAGATAGATAGATAGATAGATAGATAGATAGATAGATAGATAGATAGATAGATAGATAGATAGATAGATAGATAGATAGATAGATAGATAGATAGATAGATAGATAGATAGATAGATAGATAGATAGATAGATAGATAGATAGATAGATAGATAGATAGATAGATAGATAGATAGATAGATAGATAGATAGAGAGATAGATAGAGAGATAGGTACTTTATTGATCCCCCGGGGGGAAAATTTCATTGTCAAGCAGCTACAACAAAAACACAGGGCAGGTGCAAAATGCCACAACGAAAGTACACAAAAGACAGATACACGGTACATGATACATAGAGCGGCAATAGATAGGCCTATTGGTAGATTGACAAGCAAGTCATTGGCACTTCAGATGCTTAACTGATTAAATATGTTTTTATTAGAAACATCATCCATGGCATCAGACAGCCAGAGGTTTTTAATAAATATAATTATTCCTCAAATCACACGCACACACACACAGATACACACCCTGACTATTCACTCCAACAAGGCAGTCCAGGCTAGTTTAGTTCTGTCTCTCCCATAACTTTTGCATTGATCATCGCCTCATTCAAATAAATCCAACCCCTCATCACCAACCGTGCTGGAATGATAGATAGACACAGAGGTGGTAGCATGTGCCCCACGGGTGTAATCACTCTTCCCAAATACTGTAATATAAATTTTGTAATTGTAATGTTCATCTAAATACTTTCAATCAATCAAATAGTCAGCAACAAAAATTCATCTTTATCCCCCATATGAGCTGTACGATGATGAGAAGGGCTTTTCTCCTCTAACTCTCTCCAGACAGACAGACTGTTTTCTCTCTCTCTCTCTCTCTCTCTCTCCACACCGACAGACTGTTTTCTCCCCTCTCTCTCTCTCTCTAGACAGACAGTCTGTTTTCTCTCCTCTCTCTCTCCAGACATACAGACTGTTTTCTCCCCCCTCTCTCTCTCCAGACAGACAGACAGACATGCTGTGGGTGTGTATATTGTAATATTCCTGTAGATGAAGTGAAACGTGCTCAACTAAGCCAAAGGTCTGTCACACAGACACACATACACACACATACACACACACACACCCCAAACGGCTGTCATTCCTTTCACATCTCTCCCTGTTAGAGAGGCCCAATAGAATTAACCCCGGATTAACCCACCTGGTCTGAGTGGAAGGTAATGGCGTGCTGGGCTAATGTGTGTGCGTGCCCTCTGCCAGGTACCGTGGGCTCTCCCTGGCACAGTTATTGCCATCTGATGGTCATCAGGACAGCATGGCCATCACTATACAGCTGGCATCTGCATGGCACTGCCAGGCAGAGAGACGGGTAGCTACTATCTAACGTCCCCCATGCCATCCCCATAGGCTCAACAGGATCACTGCTTTCTACCCTTCCCTGTCCACATCTCTGGAAACACAAGGATGGACTTGTGAGTACTGTGACCTACTATTATTGTGACGGGTTTGTGCCCTGTACCCTCCATCTAACCCAGGGCTGGTTCTAGGTTGGTTGCCCTTGTTCCTGTCTCAAATATGAAATAATGAACAAAGTACAAACGAGGGAAACTGTTAACTGTCACAACGCTCTCCCAGTTCTTCACAATGGGCAAGAACATTAGAAAACATTAGAACTATTTAATTGGTTTTAAAATCAATCAATCCTTGAAATGACTCCTATTATGATAAATCTCATGAGTCATCTGCATGGTCAGGACAGTAATGAATTGAGGCTACCTGTCTGTCTGGTGATTACAGGTGCTCTTTAACTACTGGTGTCCTCTGCCGCCTTGCCTTAAGGCGCTATTTAAACCCTGTTTCCTTCCTTCCTCTCTCTTCTCCCAGCGGTTCCACCCCTCATCTGTCTGTCTGCCCCTCCATGTGAACTTGCAGGTAGATTGCCAAGGGGGACAGATGTGAATACTGTCAGCTAGTGTCCTGATCAGACATCCAGTCAGACACAGCGACTGATTGGAGGAAGTGATTGTTTAACGTACCAGGTAGCACAGTTGGAGGCGATACATAACAAGGTGGTTCCCCTCTCTTAGGCTCGCAGCTGTAATGGCTGGACTGTAATGACATTTAAATCCTCAGCCTGTTAGTCTAGAGGAAGGTTATAGATTAAACCTTTAACATAATTTTGGTTATCCCAGAAAACTAGACTGCACAGAGCATATATCAACACACAGAGCGTGTGTTCCAAAATGTCACCATATTCCCCTTATGGGCCCTGGTCTAAAGTAGTGTTCTATATAGGTTGTGCACTCTTAGAACAAACAGTGCTATCTAGAACCTAAAAGAGTTATTTTGCTGTCCCCATAAGATAACCCTTTGGAGAACCCTTTTTGGTTCCAGGTAGAACCCTTTTTGGTTCCAGGTAGAACCCTTTTTGTTCCAAGTAGGGTTCTACATGGAACCCACAATGGTTCTAATTGAAAGGGTTCTTTAAAGGGTTCTACAATGGGGACAGCCGAAGAACCCTTTTTTTCTAAGAGTGTAGGGTGCCATTTGGGACACATGTATTGTCAGAATAAATGCTGTGGTATTAGTGGGGCATACTGCTCCATAAAGCCACATGGTCCTGCTGGTTAGGTCATCAGAATATTCTGCTAGCTATTTGCAAAAGCAGTGTCTTTGACCTTGGAAGACTTTAATCAAGAAGTATGGATTAACTGTTACAATGAATCAATGGGCCATAACAGATATTGTGACAGTTTATTATGAGAGTTGTCCTTAAAGCATTGACATGTGTACAGTAGGTGATTGTCCACTGAATGAAGAGGAGACAGGAGAAGGTCAATGAAGTGTGTCGGATAATATAAAATGATATGAACAAGCCCACAATGTCTCTAATATCTCTAGTCAGGTAATATTATTGAACTGCGGCCTTATCCAACTACCATCTACCGCTATTCTTTGACTTAGAGTGAGTTGGGGGTATGAAATGGAATTATGAATCCAGACAGAATTATGCATTCATAACAAATCAGCAGTATTAGCTCAACGCTTCATCAGTCGTCAGTTTTTAAGTTTCTTTGAGGCTTCTGTGTAATTTCATTTGTCCGTATGGATTTCTGCCACATTCCATCCATCTACTCTTCCATATGGTCAATACCTGATAACAGTGCTGTTTGACAATCCTTCCTGTCTGCTGCGTACTTAATTTTTACTGATGTCCAGACCTTATTAAAGCAAGATGAATCGCCCCCCGCTGCCATGGATTTTCTTTCAGCACAGGTGGGGGGGGGCAAGGGGAAGGGAGAGATTGACTGAGAGGAGGAGAGAGAGTGAGATTGAGAAAGAGAGAGGGGGAGGTTTGATGGGGAAGTTTGAGGGGGCCAGGTAGAATAACCGTGGCTGGTGGGAGCATCATCTTGTGGGCTTTTGCGTGACTGGCTTCCTGCGGGGCCTATAGCTCTGGAGCTGCTCCCAGTGTCAGAGGAGTTAGAGGAGAGGAGAGGAGTTAGAGGAGAGGAGTTAGAGGAGAGGAGAGGAGAGGAGTTAGAGGAGAGGAGAGGAGTTAGAGGAGAGGAGAGGAGTTAGAGGAGAGGAGTGAGAGGAGAGGAGAGGAGTTAGAGGAGAGGAGTTAGAGGAGAGGAGTTAGAGGAGTGGAGAGGAGTGGAGTTAGAGGAGAGGAGAGGAGTGGAGTTAGAGGAGAGCAGTTAGTGGAGAGAAGTTAGAGGAGTGGAGTTAGAGGAGAGGAGTTAGAGGAGAGTAGAGGAGTGGAGTTAGAGGAGAGGAGTTAGAGGAGAGGAGTTAGAGGAGTGGAGTTAGAGGAGTTGAGTTAGAGGAGAGGAGTTAGAGGAGAGGAGTTAGAGGAGAGAAGTTAGAAGAGTGGAGTTAGAGGAGAGGAGTTAGAGGAGTGGAGTTAGAGGAGAGGAGTTAGAGGAGAGGAGAGGAGTGGAGTTAGAGGAGTGGAGTTAGAGGAGAGGAGTTAGAGGAGAGGAGTTAGAGGAGAGAAGTTAGAAGAGTGGAGTTAGAGGAGAGGAGTTAGAGGAGAGGAGTTAGAGGAGAGAAGTTAGAAGAGTGGAGTTAGAGGAGAGGAGTTAGAGGAGAGGAGTTAGAGGAGAGGAGTTAGAGGAGAGAAGTTAGAAGAGTGGAGTTAGAGGAGAGGAGTTAGAGGAGTGGAGTTAGAGGAGAGAAGTTAGAAGAGTGGAGTTAGAGGAGTTAGAGGAGAGGAGTTAGAGGAGAGAAGTTAGAAGAGTGGAGTTAGTGGAGTTAGAGGAGAGGAGTTAGAGGTGAGGAGTTAGAGGAGAGGAGTTAGAGGAGAGAAGTTAGAAGAGTGGAGTTAGAGGAGTTAGAGTAGAGGAGTTAGAGGAGAGGAGTTAGAGGAGTGGAGTTAGAGGAGAGGAGTTAGAGGAGAGGAGTTAGTGGAGAGAAGTTAGAGGAGTGGAGTTAGAGGATTGGAGTTAGAGGTGAGGAGTTAGAGGATAGGAGTGGAGTTAGATGAGAGGAGTTAGAGGAGAGGAGATAGAGGAGAGGACTTAGTGGAGAGGAGAGGAGTGGAGTTAGAGGAGAGGAGAGGAGAGGAGAGGAGAGGAGAGGAGAGGAGAGGAGAGGAGAGGAGAGGAGAGGAGAGGAGAGGAGAGGAGAGGAGAGGAGAGGAGAGGAGAGGAGAGGATTTAGAGAAGAGGAGTTAGAGGAGTGGAGTGGAGTTAGAGGAGAGGAGAGGAGTGGAGTGGAGTTAGAGGAGAGGAGTTAGAGGAGAGGGGTTAGAGGAGCTAGAGGAGAGGATTTAGAGGAGAGGAGTTAGAGGAGAGGAGTTAGAGGATAGGAGTTAGAGGAGCTAGAGGAGAGGATTTAGAGGAGAGGAGTTAGAGGAGAGGGGTTAGAGGAGTGGAGTTAGAGGAGAGGAGCTAGAAGAGTGGAGTTAGAGGAGCTAGAGGAGAGGAGTGGAGTTAGAGGAGAGGATTTAGAGGAGAGGAGTTAGAGGAGAGGAGTTAGAGGAGTGGAGTTAGAGGAGAGGAGAGGAGTTAGAGGAGAGGAGTTAGATGAGAAGGGTTAGAGGAGCGGAGAGGAGTGGAGTTAGTGGATAGGAGTTAGAGGAGAGGAGTGGAGTTAGAGGAGAGGAGTTAGAGGAGAGGAGAGGAGTTAGAGGAGAGGAGTTAGATGAGAAGGGTTAGAGGAGCGGAGAGGAGTGGAGTTAGTGGATAGGAGTTAGAGGAGAGGAGTGGAGTTAGAGGAGAGGAGAGGAGTTAGAGGAGAGGAGTTAGAGGAGAGGAGTGGAGTTAGAGGAGAGGAGAGGAGTTAGAGGAGAGGAGAGGAGTTAGAGGAGAGGAGTTAGATGAGAAGGGTTAGAGGAGCGGAGAGGAGTGGAGTTAGTGGATAGGAGTTAGAGGAGAGGAGTGGAGTTAGAGGAGAGGAGAGGAGTTAGAGGAGAGGAGCTAGAGGAGAGGAGTTAGAGGAGAGGAGTTAGAGGAGAGGGGTTAGAGGAGTGGAGTTAGAGGAGAGGAGCTAGAAGAGTGGAGTTAGAGGAGCTAGAGGAGAGGAGTGGAGTTAGAGGAGAGGATTTAGAGGAGAGGAGTTAGAGGAGAGGAGAGGAGTTAGAGGAGTGGAGTTAGAGGAGAGGAGAGGAGTTAGAGGAGAGGAGAGGAGTTAGAGGAGAGGAGTTAGATGAGAAGGGTTAGAGGAGCGGAGAGGAGTGGAGTTAGTGGATAGGAGTTAGAGGAGAGGAGTGGAGTTAGAGGAGAGGAGTTAGAGGAGAGGAGTGGAGTTAGAGGAGAGGAGTTAGAGGAGTGGAGTTAGAGGAGTGGAGTTAGAGGATAGGAGTTAGAGGATAGGAGTTAGAGGAGAGGAGTTAGAGGAGAGGAGAGGAGTTAGAGGAGTGGAGTTAGAGGAGAGGAGAGGAGTTAGAGGAGAGGAGAGGAGTTAGAGGAGAGGAGTTAGATGAGAAGGGTTAGAGGAGTGGAGAGGAGTGGAGTTAGTGGATAGGAGTTAGAGGAGAGGAGTGGAGTTAGAGGATAGGAGTTAGAGGAGAGGAGTGGAGTTAGAGGAGAGGAGTTAGAGGAGAGGAGTTAGAGGAGTGGAGTTAGAGGAGAGGAGTTAGAGGAGTGGAGTTAGAGGAGAGGAGAGGAGTTAGAGGAGTGGAGAGGAGTTAGAGGAGTGGAGTTAGAGGAGAGGAGAGGAGTTAGAGGAGAGGAGAGGAGTTAGAGGAGAGGAGTGGAGTTAGAGGAGAGGAGTTAGAGGAGAGGAGAGGAGTTAGAGGAGAGGAGTTAGATGAGAAGGGTTAGAGGAGAGGACTTAGTGGAGAGGAGAGGAGTGGAGTTAGAGGAGAGGAGAGGAGAGGAGAGGAGAGGAGAGGAGAGGAGAGGAGAGGAGAGGAGAGGAGAGGAGAGGAGAGGAGAGGAGAGGAGAGGAGAGGAGAGGAGAGGAGTTAGAGGAGTGGAGTGGAGTTAGAGGAGAGGAGAGGAGTGGAGTGGAGTTAGAGGAGAGGAGTTAGAGGAGAGGGGTTAGAGGAGCTAGAGGAGATGATTTAGAGGAGAGGAGTTAGAGGAGAGGAGTTAGAGGAGAGGAGTTAGAGGAGCTAGAGGAGAGGATTTAGAGGAGAGGGGTTAGAGGAGAGGGGTTAGAGGAGTGGAGTTAGAGGAGAGGAGCTAGAAGAGTGGAGTTAGAGGAGCTAGAGGAGAGGAGTGGAGTTAGAGGAGAGGATTTAGAGGAGAGGAGTTAGAGGAGAGGAGTTAGAGGAGTGGAGTTAGAGGAGAGGAGAGGAGTTAGAGGAGAGGAGAGGAGTTAGAGGAGAGGAGTTAGATGAGAAGGGTTAGAGGAGCGGAGAGGAGTGGAGTTAGTGGATAGGAGTTAGAGGAGAGGAGTGGAGTTAGAGGAGAGGAGTTAGAGGAGAGGAGAGGAGTTAGAGGAGAGGAGTTAGATGAGAAGGGTTAGAGGAGCGGAGAGGAGTGGAGTTAGTGGATAGGAGTTAGAGGAGAGGAGTGGAGTTAGAGGAGAGGAGAGGAGTTAGAGGAGAGGAGTTAGAGGAGAGGAGTGGAGTTAGAGGAGAGGAGTTAGAGGAGAGGAGAGGAGTTAGAGGAGAGGAGTTAGATGAGAAGGGTTAGAGGAGCGGAGAGGAGTGGAGTTAGTGGATAGGAGTTAGAGGAGAGGAGTGGAGTTAGAGGAGAGGAGAGGAGTTAGAGGAGAGGAGCTAGAGGAGAGGAGTTAGAGGAGAGGAGTTAGAGGAGAGGGGTTAGAGGAGTGGAGTTAGAGGAGAGGAGCTAGAAGAGTGGAGTTAGAGGAGCTAGAGGAGAGGAGTGGAGTTAGAGGAGAGGAGTTAGTGGATAGGAGTTAGAGGAGAGGAGTGGAGTTAGAGGAGAGGAGTTAGAGGAGAGGAGTGGAGTTAGAGGAGAGGAGTTAGAGGAGTGGAGTTAGAGGAGTGGAGTTAGAGGATAGGAGTTAGAGGAGAGGAGTTAGAGGAGAGGAGAGGAGTTAGAGGAGTGGAGTTAGAGGAGAGGAGAGGAGTTAGAGGAGAGGAGAGGAGTTAGAGGAGAGGAGTTAGATGAGAAGGGTTAGAGGAGTGGAGAGGAGTGGAGTTAGTGGATAGGAGTTAGAGGAGAGGAGTGGAGTTAGAGGATAGGAGTTAGAGGAGAGGAGTGGAGTTAGAGGAGAGGAGTTAGAGGAGAGGAGTGGAGTTAGAGGAGAGGAGTTAGAGGAGAGGAGTTAGAGGAGTGGAGTTAGAGGAGAGGAGTTAGAGGAGTGGAGTTAGAGGAGTGGAGAGGAGTTAGAGGAGTGGAGTTAGAGGAGAGGAGAGGAGTTAGAGGAGAGGAGAGGAGTTAGAGGAGAGGAGTGGAGTTAGAGGAGAGGAGTTAGAGGAGAGGAGAGGAGTTAGAGGAGAGGAGTTAGATGAGAAGGGTTAGAGGAGCGGAGAGGAGTGGAGTTAGTGGATAGGAGTTAGAGGAGAGGAGTGGAGTTAGAGGAGAGGAGAGGAGTTAGAGGAGAGGAGCTAGAGGAGAGGAGTTAGAGGAGAGGAGTTAGAGGAGAGGGGTTAGAGGAGTGGAGTTAGAGGAGAGGAGCTAGAAGAGTGGAGTTAGAGGAGCTAGAGGAGAGGAGTGGAGTTAGAGGAGAGGATTTAGAGGAGAGGAGTTAGAGGAGAGGAGAGGAGTTAGAGGAGTGGAGTTAGAGGAGAGGAGTTAGAGGAGAGGAGTTAGATGAGAAGGGTTAGAGGAGCGGAGAGGAGTGGAGTTAGTGGATAGGAGTTAGAGGAGAGTAGTGGAGTTAGAGGAGAGGAGTTAGAGGAGTGGAGTTAGAGGAGTGGAGTTAGAGGATAGGAGTTAGAGGAGTTAGAGGAGAGGAGAGGAGTTAGAGGAGTGGAGTTAGAGGAGAGGAGAGGAGTTAGAGGAGAGGAGAGGGGTTAGAGGAGAGGAGTTAGATGAGAAGGGTTAGAGGAGCGGAGAGGAGTGGAGTTAGTGGATAGGAGTTAGAGGAGAGGAGTGGAGTTAGAGGATAGGAGTTAGAGGAGAGGAGTGGAGTTAGAGGAGAGGAGTTAGAGGAGAGGAGTGGAGTTAGAGGAGAGGAGTTAGAGGAGAGGAGTTAGAGGAGTGGAGTTAGAGGAGAGGAGAGGAGTTAGAGGAGTGGAGTTAGAGGAGAGGAGAGGAGTTAGAGGAGTGGAGAGGAGTTAGAGGAGTGGAGTTAGAGGAGAGGAGAGGAGTTAGAGGAGAGGAGAGGAGTTAGAGGAGCGGAGAGGAGTGGAGTTAGTGGAGAGAAGTTAGAAGAGTGGAGTTAGAGGATAGGAGTTAGAGGAGAGGAGTGGAGTTAGAAGAGTGGAGTTAGAGGAGCTAGAGGAGAGGAGTGGAGTTAGAGGAGAGGATTTAGAGGAGAGGAGTTAGAGGAGAGGAGAGGAGTTAGAGGAGTGGAGTTAGAGGAGAGGAGTTAGAGGAGAGTAGTTAGATGAGAAGGGTTAGAGGAGCGGAGAGGAGTGGAGTTAGTGGATAGGAGTTAGAGGAGAGGAGTGGAGTTAGAGGAGAGGAGTTAGAGGAGAGGAGTGGAGTTAGAGGAGAGGAGTTAGAGGAGTGGAGTTAGAGGAGTGGAGTTAGAGGATAGGAGTTAGAGGAGAGGAGTTAGAGGAGAGGAGAGGAGTTAGAGGAGTGGAGTTAGAGGAGAGGAGAGGAGTTAGAGGAGAGGAGAGGAGTTAGAGGAGAGGAGTTAGATGAGAAGGGTTAGAGGAGCGGAGAGGAGTGGAGTTAGTGGATAGGAGTTAGAGGAGAGGAGTGGAGTTAGAGGATAGGAGTTAGAGGAGAGGAGTGGAGTTAGAGGAGAGGAGTTAGAGGAGAGGAGTGGAGTTAGAGGAGAGGAGTTAGAGGAGAGGAGTTAGAGGAGTGGAGTTAGAGGAGAGGAGAGGAGTTAGAGGAGTGGAGTTAGAGGAGAGGAGAGGAGTTAGAGGAGTGGAGAGGAGTTAGAGGAGTGGAGTTAGAGGAGAGGAGAGGAGTTAGAGGAGAGGAGAGGAGTTAGAGGAGCGGAGAGGAGTGGAGTTAGTGGAGAGAAGTTAGAAGAGTGGAGTTAGAGGATAGGAGTTAGAGGAGAGGAGTGGAGTTAGAGGAGAGGAGTTAGAGGAGAGGAGTGGAGTTAGAGGAGAGGAGTTAGAGGAGTGGAGTTAGAGGATAGGAGTTAGAGGAGAGGAGTGGAGTTAGAGGAGAGGAGTTAGAGGAGTGGAGTTAGAGGAGAGGAGAGGAGTTAGAGGAGAGGAGTTAGAGGAGAGGAGTTAGAGGAGAGGCACCACTGTGTGAGAAGCAGTGTTCCTCCTTCCTGGTGGCTGATGACAGAGCAGCACAGATGGGCTTGGGGCTGGGGCTTTGCTCCTTTGTATGGAACCCTGCTCACTAATTACAGCTGGAGACTGTGTGTGAGGGGGAGATGGAAAGAGAGAGGGGAGACAGGGTGGAGTTAAGGGGGAGAGGTGAGGGGAGATGGGTAGAGAATGGAGAGGGGAGCAGGAGAAGATGAGGGATAGGGGAGGGGAGCAGGCATAGAGGAGAATGGAGGGGAGCAGTGTAGAGGAGAGGGGAGGGGAGCAGGGGTAGAGGAGAGGGGAGGGGAGCAGGGGTAGAGGAGAGGAGAGCAGGGGTAGAGGGGAGGGGAGGGGAGCAGGGATAGAGGAGAGGAGAGGGGAGGGGAGGGGAGCAGGGGTAGAGGAGAGGGGAGGGGAGCAGGGGTAGAGGAGAGGGGAGCAGGGGTAGAGGAGAGGGGAGGGGAGCAGAGTAGAGGAGAGAGAAGGGGAGCAGGGGTAGAGGAGAGGGGAGCAGGGGTAGAGGAGAGGGGAGGGGAGCAGAGTAGAGGAGAGAGAAGGGGAGCAGGGGTAGAGGAGAGGGGAGCAGGGGTAGAGGAGAGGGGAGGGGAGCAGGGGTAGAGGAGAGGGGAGCAGAGTAGAGGAGAGGGGAGGGGAGCAGGGGTAGAGGAGAGGGGAGCAGAGTAGAGGAGAGGGGAGGGGAGAGGGCAGTAGGGAGTGGAGGGATGAGGGGGATAGGAGAAGGGGGGGGGTGCAGAGGGAGAGAGAGGGGGGAGGACTCAGGCAGGTGACAGGATGAGGAGAGGAACCTGTGGCAGACCCCGGGCACCATCAGGCACAACGGAGGCGCAGGCTGACAGCTAATTAGGAAAGACAGGGATTTCTCCCCATGTAACAGATGTTGTCTAATCAGTCCAGCTCGGGAGAGCCCAGCGCCAGCGACATTTCATGCACAATTTAACCATCTAAAAGGGATGAGATACTTAATGCATTGTAAGGCCAGCACAGCTGTTTCTCTCTCTCTCTCTCTCATCAGAAAATAAGAATCTCCCATGCAGTCCAAAAAATATACATGTTTTATTTAACTCCAACCAAGTGTTTATAATGCTATAATAGCTGACGGGGAAAAATGAACTTCTGCACATCTGCCAAAAGATTTCAGCTCTATTGGTTACTACTACAATGTTAAGAGAGGGGGGTTCAGGTGAGGAGGAGGATTATTTAAGATACTGTTTGAAGAGGTAGGGTTTCAGGGTTTCAGATGTTTTTGGAAGATGGGAAGGGACTCTGCTGTCCTAGCTTCAGGGGGAATCTGGTTCCACCATTGGGGTGCTAGGACAGAGAAGGGCTTGGAATGGGCTGAGCAGAGCAGGATCTGCCCTCCCGTAGAGGTGGGAGGACCAAGAGACCTGAGGTGG